>CAWUFW010009883.1:0-745602 GCA_963921515.1 Calotriton arnoldi
TACCTTCTGCGCCGTCCGCGTCCGTGCCTGTTCCGGTAGTAAATGTAGAATATTGGTATGATCGGGACGAAGGGATTCATGGTTGGTTCGTGTCGTTCGTCCTTCTCGTTGCTTCGCGTCGTCCTCGTCGCTTCGCCTCGTCCTCGTCGCTTCGCCTCGTCCTCGTCGCTTCGCGTCGTCCTCGTCGCTGCCGTGTTCGTCTCGGAGCCGTGGATCGTGTTGTGGCGCGAATCGGAGCTTATGTGCGCCTCTCCCGGATGCTTTGACGTGCCGTGCGTAGCGGCGGGTTCGGCGCGTGCGGAAGCGCATCGTACTTGTCCGGCCGGACGGGGCTGCATTTTTCCTTCCGTGCGACTAGATTCGGCGTTTCCGGATTCGCCTCGGTCGGAGAACAGGACCTGGTTTGGGTGAGTACGGCTCGGCCGGATTCTTTGCTGTTGTGCGCATCGTACTTGCTCGTTCGGTGTGCTGTACGGATCGGTCGGGAAACAGGCTTTCGCATGGCGTTTTTCCCGACCGAATGGTATTGGGTGCGCCTCCGACCGAGATCGGAATCGGCCCCCGAGTGTCGTAGCCCAGTAGCATCAAGGCTGGGGTGATCGGTATCACCCGGCCAGTTGTTTATTGTAGAAAATTCTCTATACTAGTTTTTAAGGGCAGCAACCTACTACATGCAAAAAACATGTGTACAATGTCCGCCGAGCTAGTTTGACATCTAGGGCAGGTGTCATTCTCCCTTTTCCCCCATTCAAAAAGTTTCGCCGGTGTGTAATATAGATTAAAGAGAGTTTTGTAGTGTTGAGCCTTTAAATTTGCTGATAAAAAGATCTTCTTCCCTAGTTCGATTGACATATCCAAATCGATCTCCTCGTCCCCCATTTTTTTCGCCCATTTGCTCTCTGTTTTTTCCAGATCATCAGGGAGGGTATCTAATAAGATCATATAGTAGTCCCTAATCCTACAGTCCCCCCGGTACATTATGTCCTATATTGGAATTTTCCTCAGGTTAAGAGCCCCTATAGGCAAACATTTTAAGCAGTCCCTAATCTGTATATATTTAAACTGTGTCCTATTATCTATCCCTCGATTCTGAACTAGTTCTGAGAATGGAATAAGCTCTGAATTGTTAAATAGACTCGATATCCTTTCTATTCCTGTTTGCTCCCAACCTCTACTCATGGAATCATACATTTCCTTCGGGAGAAGGGAGGAGCGCCATAAGGGCGAGTACCAATTATACTTTGGTATTTTTAGTAATCTGCTGACTTTACCCCAAATCTTCCAGGCAGCCTTTATACACTTGAATCGAGTCTTTTTATAATAACTGCCTTAAAAGGAGACCCATTGCCTCTTCCCCAATAGCCAAATGGTAGGTAGTAGGTAGATCAGAGTCCTCAGTTCTCTCCCTGTCTGTCATAATCAACGTACCCATCTGTTGCAGAGCCGCTGCCCAGTAATAAAATAGCAGGTTTGGAGCGGCCCACCCCCCTCTATCTTGAGGGAGTGTGAGTGTCTTCAAGGCCCGTCGGGAGTTTTGGTAGTGCCATATAAAATTTGAAAACATTGAGTTCATTTTTTTAATAAAAGTGTCTGTTAGATCGAGGGGGATAGAGCGAAATAGGTATAACACTCTAAAAACATTTCATTTTTAATACGTTTATCCTACCTATAACGGTTAGATGTAACTTATCAAGACGCCTCAGTGCCATGCCAATTTCATCCAGCATAGGGTCAAGGTTGTTAGGCCATATCGCATCTATGTTTGACCTAATCTTGACCCCTAGATACGTGGCCATTTCGGTTTGACGTTGGTCTTGTATAATACCCTGCTGCGAGGTAATTATTTGCGTCTTCCCTTTATTTAGAAGATATCCTGATCTAATCCCAAATTCCTCCGCCATGCTTTCAATTTCCTTAATTGCTTTCTCTGGCTCTGATGTAATAACACCGATATCGTCCGCATAGGCCAGGACCTTGGTCTCATATCCATTAGTTATTATGGGTTTAATTAAAGGGTTTAAGAGTATTTGATTAATAAAAGGATCTAACTACATAGCGAAGAGAATTGGGGAGCACGGACATCCCTGCCTTGTTCCCCTACCCACCTCGATTTTCCCCGATGTGTTCCCCATCATCTGTAACCGAGCATAAGGTTTATAGTACATTGCTCGAATGGCTGTAATCAATTGTGTACCGAACTCTCTCTCTGATAGTATTTCCCAGAGGTATTGCCAAGACACTCGGTCGAAGGCTTTTTCGGCGTCCAATAAAATCACAGGCATATCTCCGCCCGTTGCCTCTGCTATATCGAGTAATGAGATAACCCGTCTCACGTGATCTGTGGTACCCCTTCCTGGAATAAAGCCATGTTGCCACGGTGAGACTAAGCTGGCTATAACCTTCTTTAGTCGGTTAGCCAGAACTTTAGAGTAGATTTTGGCGTCAGTATTTATCAGAGAGATAGGGCAATAGGAGGTTGGGAGTTCTGTTGGTTTCCCCTTTTTGGCAAAGATTATAATATCTGTCCCTTGCCAGGAGGGAGGAGGGATTCCCCGATACTGCACATCCAGAAAAAGATCTAATATTAGCGGAGCTAGTTCGTTTTGGAGCCCCTTATATAGCTCCATTGGAATTTTATCTGGGCCTGAGGACTTCCCCGAAGATAGGGAGCATAGGGCAGTCACTACCTCCTCCAGCGTAAACTCTGCTTCCATCTCCTGTAGTGTAGTCTCACTGATTTTATTAGAGATCGAGAGGCTAGCGCCTGTCCCCCCCTGTGCATATTGAGTAGGATCGGGTTGGTATAATTTCTTATAAAATTGTTCAAAAACCCCCATGACCTCCGTGGGCTTTGTTACATATTGTCCTTCCCTATTCTTAGTTTTAATTATATTGTTCTTAACAGATTTCTGTCGAGTGCGTAAGGCCAATAGTTTTCCTACTGATTCCCCATATTCATACATCTCCCTCTGATGTATTAAATAAGTCTGAGCTACTCTTACTTGGAAATAGCTGTTAATTTCGGCCTTAGCTATGGCTAATTTAGTCATGATCTCCCTGGATTCCCCTTCCCGTCCCCCCACGCTAATCAGTTTCATATGCTCTGCCTCCAGTTGTGTCAACCGTGCGATTAAGTAATCAACCTCTTCCTTTTGCGTCACTGGCCAACATAACTTATAACTTCTCCCCTCAGCCCTGCTTTGAAGGAGTCCCATACTATAGTACGCGAGGCGCTGTATCGGTTCATATCAAAGAACTCCCTTGTCCATTTTTTTATATAGGCAAGGAATTCTTCATCTAATACTAGTTTTTTATCAAATGTCCAGCTGTGTTGTTTCCTCTCTATTCCTTGCCCTATTACCTCCAACAATAATGAGTTGTGATCTGAGAAGAGCTGGGGTAGTTTTGTTATCCGTACCTCATCAAGCATATTAATAGGGGTGAAGAAATAGTCTAATCGTACGTATTTTTGATGGGGGTGTGAGTAATAAGTGTACTCAGGGTCATCAATGTTCTTATATGCCCAAATATCGGACAAGCCATGGCTATCTTTAAAGGTAGATAATGCCCTATATACCCGGGGTTTCCTCCCATTATATTTTAGCCCACCATCCTGAGATATTCCAAGGTGTATATTTAGGTCCCCACATATTATCAATGGGGTCGACCAAGAAGCCAGCTCCACTTCCAGATCCTCCCAAATTTTAGGATCATCTTGGTTGGAACCATATACAGTCACTATCGTCAACCCAGTACTTAGTGTAGCTATTGCCCAACGCCCCCACTTATCAGCCATTGTACGTTTAGCAATGCCAGCTTGTTGCCTGATATATATAACAACTCCTCTTATCATTGTAGTCTGGGTAGAGCATACTACCATTTCATAACCCATTGTCTGGAGAGCATCTCTGTTACACCATGGAATATGTGTCTCTTGGAGACAAGTTATATCTGGGCTAATAAACCTAAGTATCTCATATACTTTAGCTCTTTTCTTTTTATCATTCAATCCCCTCACATTCGCTGAACATATCCTCAATTTAGCCATAGCCATAATTGAATATGAGGGCCTTCCATCTGAACCATGTAGCTTTTAAATTTTTACCTGTTTCTTCTACTTTAACATTTATTTTCTGGCTTTTTTCTCCCTGTGCGCCATACCTACCCCCCCAAACCCCACCCCCCTTCAACCCCCACCCCTCCTCACCCCTCCCCCTTCTCCCCTTGGCCTCCCCCTCCCCTTTCCCCCTACCCTTTCCCCCTCCCCCTGAAAGCTTCCAGACCCTTGGTCTGTTGAGTGATGAAGCTGCTCAACACCGTGATCAGTGTACACCCCCCTCCTTAGGTCCTTAAGATTTAATCCAGTTTTTTAGAGCCAAACACACAAAAAACCCAAAAAGAAACCAAGCAGAGAAGCCTCCCCGCAATGAGTGACGTATCCAAAATTACATAAAACTGTGAGAGATTAATAGCAGTTGATATCTGTCCATTCAGTCCCAATTATATCTACATTCTATATTTCTACTTTGGATCCCAACTCTTAACCCGCAGGATATCTCAGCCATTTTACAACTTCCATTTAGAGAACCCTACTTGCGCTGTGCCCTTCCATTAAGTTCGTCCAAAAATTATTTTGCTTTTATCTCGGAAGTAAAAAAATGGGTTCTATCACCAGCTACCACTTTTAGTTTAGCTGGGTTCATCAAGTAGGCTTGAGCTCCTTCTGCCTGGATCGGGCTAATCATCTGCCGCAGCCTCCAACGCCTCTCAACAGTTATGTGACAAAAGTCAGGTCGGGCAAAAAACTCAATGTCCTCCACCTTGCGTTTACTTTCTGGTCTGGATTTCTCGTAGATACTCTGTCTGAGGAGATAGTTCCCAAAGTAGACAAGTACAGCTCTGGGCTTTGCATCTGCTCTGACTGGCTGCCTCAGAGCTAGCGGGACCCGGTGCACGCGCTGGATTTCTTGAGACCAATTCCAACCTACCAGATCGGGGAATGCCTTGCTTAATAACTCGACCATATATAATCGCACGTCCGTGCTTTCCCTGTTCTCAGGGATACCCAGGAACCGCAGGTTGTTTCGGCGTTGGCGGTTTTCTTGATCCTCCAACTTCCATTGGATATCAACTAACCTAGCCTCCTGTGCTTCAGTCTGATTCTGAGTTGCTGCAATATCCATCTCAAGGGCTCCAGTTCTCGTCTCCAGCTCTGTCAGACGATCAGAAATGTCATTGCATACCTTGACCACTTTCCGCACTGACGCCTGCACCTTACGGATAGCTGTCTGTGAACGTCTGCTATCCTGCCTTGTTTCCTCCCGATGCTCCGTAATGGATTGCAAGATAACATCCAGTGTCGTGACAGGGCTATCTTCAACCTCCAGTGCCTTGCACCCAACACCCCCGACCAGTTGGATGGTTGGTGAATAATCCCAGTTTAGGTCCTTTCCTTTCTTATGCTGTCCTGAGAGCCCGAGTCTCCTGTTGGCTCCACGCATTGTCGCGGCAGAGTCCCTTCCACTAGTATCTGGTAGGCTCTCACTCTCGCTCCCACTCATGCTTGATCGGGATAGAGAGTCCTCCACTGACCAGGCGTCATCCGATAGTGAATAAAAACAATCAGTGGTCTCCACATCCGTGTCTTTCGCCTTCCGCCTGCTTTGATTGTTATGTTTTACCTTTTGACGTTGTTTTTCCCCCGAGATATGGTCTCGAGTACCTTTATCTCTATTCTGTTGTTGATTCTCGGAGGGGTCTTCCACCTGGTCCTTTAATATTCCTCCTTCCTCCCCAGTTGTGGCAACTTTTTTTGAGCCCTCCATCAGGGTATTATCAATATGTGTGTCACTGTGGGTATCAGCATTTGGCTCTATATTTTTTCTTTGTTTTGCCCCCCCCTCATCTGAGTTCCCTCCATTCTCTATATTGATTGTCTCTGTACCCCCTCCACAGCTGTCTGGGACCTGCTTGCAGTCAGCCATTCCTAAATTAGGAACTTGAGTAGTTATTAAGAAACCGTCAATTACCTGTAGGCTGGCTGCTGCTGATACTGCCTTCGGGGTCATTTCTTTCTGTCTCTCCACTTCGGTCTGCTCCTTGATTCCATCTGCTTGTTCCAATCGTGGCTGCAGCTCGGGTCTCCCAAACAGCTCCTTGATTGTTGAGCCAGATGGACGTTGCTGGGGCGTCGGCCCGCCCTTCCTCTTTCTCTCGTCATCCTTCCGGGTCCCGATTTGACCTTTGCACCCGGTTTGCCGTACTATTGTCTCCGACCCGGCGTTTACCTCCGTAGCTGAGCGGGTGGATATTGGTGCCGAGTTCTGATTCGGGCTGCTCGCATTCGTCTTCCTGCGGGCTGCTGGGGGTCCTTTTGGCTTCATCGCGGCAGAGAGGCTTATCTTCGAGCTGCTGCTGCAATCAGAGTTGCTCAATACGCGCTGGAAATCCTCGCAGGCAAGTAGAAATTCTTGTTGTCCTGATACGAACCTACAGGCGGGGGTACAGCTTTTAACCACTTTTCTCAAGATTTCCAGCTGAGTATTTAAAATCGCCAACAGCATACATTAATTATATTTGAGGGAAAGAGGGGGGGCTTCGGGGGAGTCTATTGATCACAGCGTTCTGAGCTGCCTACGGTCTCCTCAGCCGACCGCCATCTTGCTTTCCCCATGGAACTATCTTCCTTTGTTAATGAGAACGTCATTCTTGATCCATCTCAATTTGGATTTCGCGCTCATTACAGCACGGAGCTGGCTCTCATTACCACCACTGAAGAGCTCAGACAGACCCTGGATGGAGGGGGAGTGCTGCTCTGATCCTAGACTTATCAGCAGCATTTGATACGGTTAACCACGAGCTGCTGATACACCGTCTAGCCTCTCTTGGGATCAGGGATAAAGCACTCTCCCTGCTGGGCTTCTTTCTGTCAGAATGGTCTCAAGTGGTAGCATTGGAAGACTACGTTTCACCCTCCTTTTCACTACCCTGCAGCGTCCCTCAGGGATCTTCCCTGAGCCCAACGCTATTTAATTTGTATGTCATCCCCCTGGCTAAACTGATCACAAGTTATGGTTTTGCGTTAGTATCTTACGCTGATGATACGCAGATAATTGTCTCTGTGAATAGTCCATCTAGATCTACAGCCACCAGATTCCATGACTGCATGAGCCAAATAGGAAACTGGATGGTAGACAATAGTCTAAAGCTCAACTCCTCTCAGACCGAGGTTCTCCTATTTGGCAATAGCTCCTCTATCTGGACAGATAGTTGGTGGCCTTCTCAACTCGGCCCTTTGCCAACACCAGCGTGCAAAGCTTAAAACCTAGGAGTGACTTTTGATACAAAACTGTCATTTGAAGCCCAAACTAATCACATTACTTCCGCCTGTTTCTTTATCGATCCCTTTTGATCTAAGAAAAACAATGGTATCTGCACTCATCTCATCCAGATTTAATTACTGCAATGCTTTGTTCACCAGCGCACTAAAACACAGTATCCAAAAGCTCCAGATTGCAGAAAATGCGGCAGCTAGAGTGCTCCTAGGGACCACCAGATTTGAATCCACTTCTAAGGCCCTGGTTCAACTGCACTGGTTGCCGGCGGCAAAGCGGATCCAGTTAAAATCCCTTTGCATAGCTTTTAAATCTTTGAACGAACTAGGGCCAGAGCAGATGTCAAGCTTTCTTAAGCCATACGCTCCAACAAGATCCCTTCAATCATCCAAGTATGGAAATCTTGTTGTCCCTAGAGTGCGCAGGGTCAACTGGGATGGCAGGAGTTTTATCATCACTACAGCCAAACTCTGGAACTCCTTGCCAATCTCTCTTAAAGGGTGAGTTTTAACTATTCCATCTAGCTCTGTCTGTCTGAAGGTAACACCTAGACACCTCTGGGTATTAGTAGCGCTTTATAAATATATCATCATCATCATCATCATCATCATCTCCCATGTCCTCTTCTTTCTTCCTGTCTCTGGTCCGGTCGGCAGCAGGAAGCACCCGGGCACAGAGGCTCCCCTTAGCCAATCACAACACTGCAATGCAGCGTGGTGATAGGTCTGAGCATCGTGGTTCGGCGCTCAGATGGGGGCAGGGAGCCTGTGCAAGTTCCTCACCAGGCTGTGTAATGCAGCCTGGTGAGAAACATGCAAAGTGCGCATGACTGCTTGGCCGGCCCAAGAAGGCCGGCCAAACAGTCATGCTCACTTAGGGAGTGCAAACAACTCCTTGCCTTCTCTGGCCAGCCCCGCCCCACCATGGACTACAATAGAAAAAATAAAAAAATAATAATGATACACTATTATCATTTTATTTTTGCTTTTGAGCAGTGGGGCGATGCTCCTCCGCCTTAGCGGCACAGCCGCCACTGGATTAGACACCACCAGTGCAGAGTGCTTCCATCCTTGTGTGACTGCGGAATTGTTCCTGCTGATTCTCGGGGCCTGTTTTTGACCACCATTTTTTATGTGTCACCTTCTTCGCGGAGCTGGCAAAGTTTAAAAAAAGAATGCAAAGGTACAAGGATGATGCCTCATTCAAAGAGAATGTGATAGCACACTAGCTGGCATGACTGTCCACGTTCTCCCCAAATGCCATCACTAATCTAATGTGAGTTAAGACTGTTTGTGATGACATGTACCATCATGCATTTGTGGAGAACTGAGACATTCTTGCCAGCCAGGGTGATATCCCACCCACATTGAAAATGATTGCTGGCAGTGGAACTTGGAACACCACTAAAGAGCTGGTTTGAGAATCCCAATCTGCAGATGCTTTTTAAAATGCTGCAATCTTCAATGTGGATGAAATCATTCGAAGTATATTTCTTTCAGACACTTTGATCCTCTAATTCAGGGCTCACTTACATGAGCGCCCAATAACTGAGGCTTCAACCCTCTATACCCCAACTCAAATTGCACTCCCATTTTTAGGTCTTGCCTGCGTCAGCACATTTTCTCTTGCTTGCGAGAGATATTGTGTTGAACCAGGGGCTTAGAGCCCACCTATTGCTTGCCATTTGTGGGCTTCATTGTCACTCTCTTTTGCTGTCTTCTAATTGGGCTGCGCAAGCCGTCTTCACTTCCCCTTATTTCGGCAGGAGCACAGACCTAGATATGATTGCTTCATACGTGGGCGGCCTTGGGCATGGGCAAGCTGGGTCCAGGCCCAGGGCACCAAATATTCTGAGTGGCACTGCAGGGAGCTGCCTGACTTAATGTCATGCAAACAGCAGCTCATCCATCCCACTTGGTCTCAATTTGGTACCATTAAAGACTTTGTAAACAGCCCTTAATGTACCTCAGCGCAATTGTCAGCACCCCCTCAACCCCCTGCCTGCCTTCCATCTTCCTCACACCTCCTGCTGTTACACCGCAACCACCCCCCACCCTCACAACAAACACCAAATTTTCTTTCCCCCCAGGGTGCTGTCCCGGCCAATCCAATTTAGGGTAGGTTCTGGCTTCATTTGGATTAGGGTCCTTCACCGCTGGTGCTGTGATTGAGGTACTATTTTTTCATTTTCTTGCTCCTTCCCCTCCCATCTCCCTTGCCCGTGTTGCTTCTTCCCCTCCAGCCCCCCTCCATGTTGCTTCTTCTCCCCCACCCAACCCTGTCTGTGTTTATTAAGTCCCTCCCAACTGCGGCCCTTTAGATGTTTCTTATTCTCCTCCCCGTCTTTCTTATTGACTCCAACCGACAGAAGGGAAAAAAGCACTATGATGCAGCCAGCGCTGGACACTTTATAGCACTTTTTTAATCACCCTTGTAACTCCATCCTGCACTCCTGTTTTCCACCCCTACCTGCCCTCCTATTCTCCCCCTACACCCAATTAGAAAAGCCAATAGCTCACCTCTAGGTGAGACCTACTGGCTTGGCCAATGCTTGCTGCCTCTGTGTTCAATTTCTCTTGTGATCCCAGTTATTGTTTGAGAGTTATGAATCAGGGCGTGTCACCATGATTATTGAGTGGACTGGCACAACCTTCCCGGAAGGGCCTGCAAAAGGTGCAGCAAAATCAGAGTGCAGGGGTGTGTGGGTCCAAATTCAATCCAGTTATGGTGCTTTTTACAGCACAACCAGAAGGTAGGTTAGGGGGCTGATTTTCCATACTCTCACTAGGGCCCCTGCACCCATATTGCGCCACTGAGGTCCTGCATCCCTTCCATTAGAACTTTGGTGACAATAAAGCTCCAACTGTCTAGTAGTAAAGAGTGCTTTAAGTGGGATGGAAAAGGTGGAGGGTCTCAAAAGGGGCATGGCCATGAAACACCTAGGAGTCCTGTAAAGAGGTTTGGCCTCTGTAACTAAGGCTGTGACCTACTAGAGGGGACTAGAAACCTGTTTCACAAATTCCTAAACAGTTCTTTCACAAAATCATAAGCAACAGTATATGTATATGTATGCAGAAACATTTTCTGAGTCATTATGAATAGTATGTCTGAAAATGATTTTTTAGGGAAAATACTGGTATTTTTAAACAATTGACACATTTTATGAGCTAGTTACCAGTAGAATTGAATGAAGGACTAAAAACCTCCAGAAGGGGAAAAGCAGCAATGACAGTGAGCCCCCAGGGTGCAATGCAGCAAGAGAGACAACGGTGCCTTCGGGACAGCAGAGTGTGAGAGGGTAAGAATGTTTGTGCATTTTTACTGACAAAGTCCCATTGCTCTGTGTTTCAGGAAAGCAGGACCCAAGAGTTTATCACAGTGACAGAGTACAATGAACTAGAAATAAAAATAAAATACTCAACAGAACTTTGCATCAGTGGTAGTGAAGTCTGTATCACAGTAACTGCAGAGAAAGAAGGGTTTTTATGGAATGATTTATTCTCTGTTTTACATCTCTCCTTTAGTCTGACCAGCTGAAAATGTACCATCAGCTTTCAGTAGCTAATTACTGCCTCAGTGTTACACTTAGAGCCTGTGCTCCGCCCAGCACCCCTCTTGCCCCATGCAGATTCCGCTGTGTGCACTTTCAGATCAATATCTGGGGCCATATTACAAAAGCACCCTGGGGGCGCAACAGCTGTTTGTGGCTGCTTTGTGCGCCCCAGGGGCACTTTGATATTACAGAAGGGGTAGCAGATGCTTGTGCGGTCCCTTTTGTAATACAGATAGCGCTGGTGCACATACAGGGCCAGCACTTTCATTAAAGGGCGTTCCCTCATTTGCATGGGGGCATGGCCCCATGTATATGTGAGAATCACTTTGCCTCTG
Source organism: Calotriton arnoldi (assembly GCA_963921515.1). NCBI lineage: Eukaryota > Metazoa > Chordata > Amphibia > Caudata > Salamandridae > Calotriton > Calotriton arnoldi. The sequence continues at coordinate 11,223 of CAWUFW010009883.1, forward strand.
CGCCATTTTACCGACGTGGGTGCAGAGGCAAACATGCCTTTAGAAGGCGCACTGAAAGAGCACCAAAAAACAGGTGATACACTTTCAGTGCACTTTGTAAATGCTAAAGGGATGAAAGGGGGTCCCATGGACCCCCCAGACATCTCCTTTAGGGAGGGTGCAGTCACTCATTGCACCAATTTACTGTGGAACTCTTGGCTGATGGACCTTTGTTTCCTGCTGAGAAGTGTAGATGGGAGAAATAACTCATTAAAGCAGACTACAATTTTTAAGAACCATGACTCTAAAGAATCACAGACTCCGAATTCCGAGTTAGTGGGTTTATTACAAAGCCAAGAACAACTGGATGTACAAACACCTCATAACGAGGTTGTAAAAGTACATGGGAACTAATCCAAATCCAAACCTACAAACTAGTTTTATGCGATGAATCATAAACAGAATAACAATTTCCAGAAGCAGAACGCAGGCAATGATTGCCCCCATGTCAAGATCAGACTTCATCTGTGTCTCATGAATAGAAAGCATTAGGCTGTCCCTACACTACCACTACAGTGACATCCATACTTAGCGTTCCCCAGGCAAGATCAGGAAAAGGTGTCAGTGCGTGAAGACTTCCTAAAAAGTACACTCACGTTGTATAGGTCAAGAAGCCAAAGCTACGGAGCTCGTTCTAAGATGCTCCTTCTCTCTCCTTCGATCTCCTCACCTCCTCTCCTGACTCCACCCCGGGGCACTGTCCCTAATACAAAAACACAAAACGTAGAACACACCCACAGATCACCTCATTTCGCTGGACACTTCTCATAGGTGGTTTTCCATTCGGGTCAACTTCCAGCTCCTGGCTCGATGATCTTGATTCCCAGGCCTCCCTCAGTGAGAAAGAACACCTTCTTCCAATTATCAGCGTTTCTTACACATAGTATCATCTCCTCCCCGAGACTAACTCCTAAAACAAAAGGTGTTATTCCAACTAACAAAGACGACTTTCTCCACCTGCAACAGAAACGTGAGAACAGAACAAATTCAACATGCGCATGAATTTCACTAGCAAGCCTTGCCTGAGAGCTTCCAGGGAAAATACATTTCAGGCCTACAGAAATTGGCCAACATAAGAATGAAACACATAGGCCCTTCAAATACACGCATTGGTGAACATTTCATTTGGGCCTTTCTACATCATGTTACATAAGCATACCAAATGCATCAAGCAACTTATGAAATCCTACACGTTAAACACAATTAGTCACATCTACGTGCAACTTTAATATGGTGCACGTTTAAATCAAATGCATCATTACATATAAGCAACTTCGTTAAGCAAATGACATCAAATACTATGGATTACAATATTAAAACACGAATGCCACGTTGTTTCTTCACATGGCACGATACCATTCTATCATTACACTTTCACATGTTATTACTGAATATGATCTAATAACCAATTGTTATCACGACAAATGAATATATATGTGGATGCGGACTATCCGTGATTATAATGCACCCCTACAAATGAAAGAGCATCATCGTGCTCCATCACCTTCAAGGGGATCTCTAATCCCTTTTAAAAGTGCAGGCGCGTTGCCGCCTGCACAGAGAAACACGATGCAGCTTTTGAACAGCTGCTCCGTATTTCTCTTGAATGCGTTACCCTGGGGCAGGGCGAGCTTGCGGCTGCCCCAAGGCCAGCGCATTGTTCCCGATAGGGTGCACTTTCCATGTTTGCACCGGGAGGTGCGCCGCTCACGCAAACATGTAAAGTGTGCCGTGATCAATACTCACGGTCATGGCTGCATACATAACAAAAGCAGCCTCTTCAAAATTCCATCAAAGACAGAGAAAGGGTGATAACTCGCCGAGGTCATATATGATTCATGCTGAGGGTGAGAGCAATAATGGAGAGCCCAATCCTCACTCACGCCTACAAATGCCTACACAACAATGGACCCAAATACCTCAACGACAGAATCAACTTCCACGTACCCAAAAGAAACCTCCGATCTTCCAACCTCGCACTGGCCGAAACCCCGCGCATCCACAGAGCCAGAGCAGGCGGAAGATCCTTCTCTCACATTGCAGCCAAGAACTGGAACGAGCTACCGGCAGACATCAGATGCGCCCACTCCCATAACACCTTCAGGAAGACCCTCAAGATCTGGCTCTTCGGCTAAACAGATCTGCGGCCCCCCCCCCCTCAGCGCCTTGAGACCCTCACGGGTGAGTAGCGCGCTTACAATTCCCTGATTGATTGATTGATATGGACTCGTCTTAGAACCTGGTTTTAAGCAGTGGTGTCCAGTATAGATCGCGGGTGGCAGGGTGGGCGCAGAAGGTCGGGGGGGGGGTCGGGTGTCACGCAGGGGGCGGAATTAAAAAAAAAAATTACATTGAGGCCGGGTCCCGTGTCCTCTCTGCTCCTGCTTCCCTGCCTCAGACACTGACAGGTACATGAAGCAGGCAGCCAGGCTCCCTCCCCTAAGCCAATCACAACGCTGCAATGCAGCTTTGTGATTGGTCTGAGTGTCGTGACACGGCGCTCAGCCAGGGGCTGGAGGGATGGGCATGTTCTCCATGCAGGCTGTAATGCAGCCTGCATGGAGAAGGGGGAAAGTGAGCATGACTGGTTTGGGCGGCTCGAGAGGGCCGACCAAACAGTCATTGCGAACTTAGGATTGGGCAAACCACTCCTCCCCTGCCCTGCTCGGAGAGCAGAGCAGCCCCGCCCACCCGCCCCGCCCGCCGTAAAAGCAGGACACGAAGCAGAAAATGACAATAACTCTAAGTTATTATCATTTTATGTTTCTCGCTGCTTAAAATCAGTGGGGTGACGCTCCTCCGCCATAGCGGAGGAGCCGCCCCTGGTAAGAACTGCAGGTGCTGAGAACCAACAGGACCAGGCCCACTTAAAGCCCTAGTAGTATCACTGGCTAGGGCAGACTGCACAATGGTATTTATTGAAAGTCAGCGGGCAGGCGGGGTCAACGCTAATTGCGTCCTAGGAAGTGCAGCCCTCCAAAGCGCTTCTTCATAAAAGAATATTCTCCCTTTCAAAATGTCCTCCAGCGTGTGAGAAGAGGGAGAGCGAACAGGGAAATGAGGGAAGAAGGGGGAAGGGTTAGTCAGGCACGGATAAATGGAATGAATGGATGGGCCTTGCGCAGTGGCATAACGAAACTTGAGAGGGCCCCCCTTCAAAATACATGGAGGGACCCCCCTTTAGACTCACTCAGGAGCGCTCAGGCAGGAGTACTGTGCTGCCCCCCCTCCCCCTCTTTGCGGGGGCCTTTGTTACGCCACTGGCCTTGTGCAGACATAGCAGAGGACAAATTGAGAGTAGTGAGAAGGGGCATGGATGGACTAAGCAAACAAAAGGATGAGGTAGCATGAACGACAAAAGAAACAGTAAGAGAACGTGTTTCAAAAAAAGAATGAAATAGCAACGGAGGGAATGGAGGGAAAATGGAGACAAGAACGAGACACGGTGGAACGTAAAGAAAGCAGCAATGAAAAAGAAAAAAACTGTGAGAAGACAGAGAAGATGCAATGTACAATGGAGAGTGAGAGCGAAAAAAGAGACGTAGAGAATTAACATCAGGATAGAATGAATGAATGAATGAATGAAGGAGCACTTATAGAGCGCATGGCTACCCGAAAGCATCCCAGCGCTATGACACCCGAGAGAACTGTAATAATGATGAGGTCACGGAAAGAGAAAGGTTTTCAACAGTTTTCTTAACTTGAGAAAATCAAGTTCAGAGCGTATGTGGAGGGGAAGACCGTTCCAAAGTTTGAATGCATTGTACGTAAACAGTCGGCCTCCATTACGTGATCGTTTGATCTTAGGAACTAAGACCAAACCTTTGTTCTTAGATCTGAGGGCCCTATTAGGCACATAGGGTTGAATCCAGGACCGGACCAAGGAAGAGCCCTTGCCAGAAAGTAACTTGTGGGTAATACATAGGAACTTAAATTGGATTCTTTCCTGAACAGGGAGCCAATGCAAAGTAGCGAGTGCGGGTTTTACAGAGGAGCGTTTGGGAATCTTCATCAGCATGCGGGCTGCACAATTTTGTACTGTTTGAAGAATTTTGATGGTACCCTGCGGGGCTTCCAGGTACAGAGCATTAGCATAGTCCAATCTTGATCGGATAAGAGCTTGGACCAACACCCGTCTAGCTGTAAAAGGTATCAAGGGAAGTATTTTCCTAATCATTCTTAAGAGGCTGTAACAACTAGCTGCCACTGTACGCGCTTGAGCCTTAAAATCAAGGTTGCAGTCAAGCCAAACCCCAAGACTTTTAATTTGCTTTCTAGGGGCAGGAGGGGAACCTAAAACACTAGGCCAAAGATGGTCAATGTTTCGGGGAGCAGACTTCCCCAACAGCATGAGTTCAGTCTTTGCTCCATTAAGTTTCAGGAAGGAATTATTCATCCAATCAAAGACTTTCTCCAGACAGGTAAATAAATCGAGTTCATGTTGATTGTTTTGTTTCATAGAGTTGACTAACTGCGTGTCATCCACATAAGAATCATTATGAGACAGAGAGAGAGGGACAGGGTAGTGGAGAGAGAGTGTGAAAGGGTGAGAGTAAAAGAGGGTAAGTAAAAGGGGTGAAAAGTATGTTATAATATGAGCATTTTTGTTGTGCTCCTCACACATCAGTATGGACTTACAGCGCGGTGGCCTGCATAGCACATGGATGTTTCATCTCAGACTGGTTTATGAGTCGTGATAGGATCATTTGTTTCAGGTATTTCTGTTCTGGGTCTTCCCTAAAACTGTGTTGTGTCCAATGTATGATGTCAACATTGAAGGTTGTTTAAATTGCTGGGGAACCACCAGTGACCATGTTAGCTGGAAGGAATGCAATGTCCTAATCTTTGAAGTGGGAGTATATGATTTGTGTACCAGGGGTACTACCGTTTGCTTTCAAATTTCATAGGTCAGTGGGAACTCCATTCTTTGGTCTCCAGGTGGGGTTAAAATTGGTTTTGTGATATACTTGAGCATGCTAGATGTCAGGGCTTTAAGTGGGATGAAAAAACTGGGGGTCTCTCAAAGGGGCGTGGCCAATGTAATTAAGGGCGTGGCTTAAAAAGGCATAAGCTAAAAATCTGTGCTTGGCACAGTGTGCCGCCCGACTTGTATTTTGCTATTTCTGTCATTGCATCCAGATATATGATACAACAAGTAACATCATACCAACAACAAGTCAGTACTATTCGCTTTGTCAATGGTTGTTAGTTGCATAAGCAAAATAAGCAGTAACTATGGCTTGTATATAATATTGAAAAAGCTTCCACTTAAAGCCCTGGTGACACCACGACAATGTTGCTGCTCCTGAGTTTCAAAAAGAGAAGGGAAATCCAGAGAGAAAATGACTCTCCCCTACAATGCTCACCTGGCATGACTCATGCTGTAACTTCTCCACTAGTGAGAAGTGAGCAGTGTGAGCAGCGCACATCGATGTGTCTGCTGTCACTGCAGTCCGTAAAAAACGGACCGCCTGTGCCAGGGCACAAAACAGAGCCCGATAGAGACCCGTTTCGAGGCCCCCTTTAAAAAACTGCCGGTGCTCAGCACTGGTGAGACCCGGCCCCCACTTAAAGCCCTGCTAGATATGTCTTTGATGATTATTTTAAAAGTTCTCTTGTGTTCCTGATGTGGCTGTTCCCATATTGGTTAGTCCATTTTGGAGTGATGTAATAGCAGCTATTAGGCATATCTGTACTACGTACTGTGATTGATGTTCAGTCCAAAGTGTTTCATTGAGTGAAGCAAAACAGATAGAAATTAATCAATCAATGAGTAAATTTGTAGAGTGCTACCTGTCACCCGTGAGGGTATACAGGCACTGACAGTGTCTAGTTGATTAGCCGAATAGCAAAGTCTTCAGGGACTTTCGGAACTCTGGAAGAAATGGGGAGATCCGTAGATGAAAGGGTAGGTTGTTCCATGTCTTCGCTGCCAGGTAAGAGAAGGAGTGACCTCTGCATCTGCTACGTCGGATGCAGGGGGGTGAGGTTTATAGAAAGGGACACGGAAAGGATGTGTCTGGTGGGATGATGGAAGTTCAGGTGGTGGTTCAAGTAGGCGGGTCTGCAATTGTGTAGGGCCTTGTATGCATAAGTCAGGAGCTTGAACTGGCATCTTTTTTGCACAAGGATCCAGTGGAGTTCCCTGAGGTAGGGGGTGATGTGGATTTGTCTAGGGAGATTCATGACGAGTCTGGATGCGGCGTTCGGTATGGTCTGTAGTCGTCAGAGGAGGTGAGCTTCGATTCCTGGGTAGAGAACGTTGCTGTAGTCCAGTCGGTTGGAGATGAGTGCTTGGGTGATGGTGCGTCTTGTGCTTTGTGGTAGCAATTTGAATATCTTATGAAGCATGCAGAGGATGAAGAAGCAGGAAAAGGAGATGGAGTTGACTTGAGTCATCATGGTTAGCTTGTTGTCTAGAATGATGCCAAGGTTCCTAGCATGGTCAGTGGGGGTAGGAGTAGGAGGAGGAAGAGAGGAAGAATAAGGAAAAGAGAAAGAGAAAGAAACAGAACCATGGCAGGAACTAGAAGAATGAAAAAGCGGTATACAATGCAATGGAAGGACCAGTAGGAGAGTGAGAGAGTTAACAGAAAAAGCAGAATAGTGAAGAACACAGTCGAGAAAAGCAAAAAAGAATAAACTAATTGGAGAGAAAGAAAGCACAGGCTAGAGAGAGCGAGGAACAGTAAAAAAGTGGAAGATGGCAAGAGGGTGGAATGGTGTAAAAGTAGCATAGAAAGTGAGACAGAGAGAGAACTGGGAATGCAAGAATGGTGGGAGGGAAACTAGAGAGCAATAACTGCTTGTATTTAGTGTCAAGTGACAAAAGCGCCAGACAAAGCAAGCCAGAAAGGTCCATAGCCTCCAATATTAAACCCTGACAGTGTCGAAAACACTTCTGCTAATCAAGGTGCAGTAGCGGCTCGTGGAGGGATTGCTGAGGGGCGGTGGGGCGGGAGAGGAGCAGGGTGGGGGGTAGTAAACTACGGCATATGGCCAAACAGAGGTAAGTAAACAAATAAATAAATAAAACGAATTTCATTGCGCGCGCTGCATTGCCAAATGCGATACAGCGCGCGCAACGAAATTCGTTTTATTTATTTATTTGTTTACTTACCTCTGTTCGGTCGTATGCCGTAGTTTACTACCCCCCACCCTGCTCCTCCCCCGCCTCGCCCCACCGCCCCGCAGCACTCCCTCCACGAGCAGCTACTGTCAAGGTGGATTAGAAATTGAAAGTGAGAGAGTGGATTAAGTTAGTAATCTGATGCAGAGGCATGTGGACAGAGGACAGTAGTCCGGTCACATCTAAAGACATCACATGATGTGAGTGAAGATGGCGGTACCTGACAGCAAAGGAAGTAGAGAGCAGCTAGACATCTCTAAGAAAACAACTTACTGCGTTTCAAGATATTTTAAATAGATTCCTAAGAGATTTACATTTACACCTCATAAATTTGCAGTTTAGGAGAAGGCTGTCACAATGGCAACCTCAACGTTCAGCTGTGGGGTTGGTGTTTTATATCACCAACCTAAAAGACTGCTGTGAGGAGCTCAGTTGTGCTGGTGTGACTTCTAAACAAATGGAATAATTGAGCAGGTCTTGGAATAATCAATAGATTGACCCAGGCCCATCAAGAGAACAGAGTGATGTGAAATGATCTGGCAGACCAATTGTTAACATTGCGCCCATTAGCCTGTAGTGCGCGATCATCCGGGAATGTTTCCTCAGCTGTGTAGGTGGACCAGAAATTTCTGTTGTCCACAGTGAATATTGCTGGTATATTAATTGTGTGCAGCCTTCCCTGATGTTTCTTCCATTGTAAAAGTTCAGCAAAGCACCACTTTTACAGTACGTTCTTTTGGATGATTTAATGGAGGAGAGTCTCTGAGGGCAGAGTGTTCGGAGTAAGGTGTAGGTAGGTGTCTGACTGTTGAACACGCACAACATCTGGGTTTCGGGAAGGCCTAACGACTTCTGTGCAAATATCTGTCAGGAGAAGTAAGTTCTTTTCAAGCCAAACCTCTCCCTGACCTCAGGAAGAGAAGAGATGTGGACACTGTTGGGCAAATGGTATTACATCAGTAAAACAAGTATACTCTAATGCAGAAACTTCATCAAAATGGAGACAGCCTTCTTGAGTTCTCAAAAGGATTGTTACTGGTTTATCCACACAGTTCCTCTTTCTGTCACTCCTCACAGACGGCATTCCCGAAAATACAAGCGGGTGTCAATGTAGCGTTTGCTGCAACTAATTTGCATAGGGAGGCCAAGATAGTAAGCATGCTGCACATGAAATCCACCTGTTGTCCATAACACAGACACAAAGGCAAATCGATGGCGGACTGAATGAACATGAGCATTTTCACATCTCACATCCTGGGTACAGAGGTACAGATGGAAGACATCTACTCTCTGCAGTGGAAATCACAAATACATTACACCATCTCACATTTACTCTGTTGAACCTTTAGCCCTTTCAATCTCTCTTTGGCTCTAACATATTAAGAACTATGCACAGCAACTTGAATGACCCAGGTAACTGCCAAAAAGTACCACTCCTTGTATTGCGAAAAGAACTACAAATATGTATTATACAACCTACAAGAAGACAAAAAGGTTTGTTATATACATGGCGGACCATACACCATAGTGCCCAACCGTTATAAATAAGCAATGTCTTGCATATCAGCTTAAGAAGCAGGTGATGACGAAATACAGTACCTAAATATTGTCCCTGACTCCAAACCCCAGAGTGCCTCGGAAACCTTACTCTGAAAGGTGGGCGCCTTTGCCTGTTTATTGATCGGTGGTGGGGTGTGTTGCACTTACTGTAGCGTAAGAGTCCCCAATGAACCAGGGTGGGGTGCAACAAGGGTGTCATCTGACACTGCTCCCAATCTGAATGGTTATGCTGGCTCCTGGTGGGCCGTCACACTGGTAAGGCAATTTTGGAGCTCAAGATGATAAACAATGCAGAGGCAGCTTAGCATACACACGACTTATGCATCCCATGCACCCCCTTTGGATGATGGTGACTGAAGGACTTGGTGCTAGGTCGGATGCCCATCTCAGACTGTAATGGCAGCTTGAGGTGCCCAATATCCAACCTAAACAGTTTCCTGGGGCAGACACTCCTCAGTGTTCTACTGTTATGAAATCGTTCCAACTTAAGACTGGTAAATGTCTCTACAGATCCTCCTTTTCCTTGGACCCTTGTTTCCTGGGGGAATGTCCCATCCCCTAATCTAGATTTATAATAATACTACAGTATTCATTTGTTTTTAATGCCAATACATTCCAAAACCATTAATTTTAGGATGAATAATTCAAACACTGTTAGAATTTAGATTTTTAAAGGGAAGCCCTTCTAATAAATAATTGTTTAATCTTTTTCAGTGTATAAATCCTAATTAATCTAGTAACAGTAGGCCACTGGCTCTACTGTCAAAGTATTCTGAGATCTTAAATTCTTCCCATATCTAGGCAAACTGGTCAATGGGCACACTAGTAGGTCTACTGGAGTCAAATTCACCATGTGACCGCGTAGCTCCTTACACTCAACAAGCTCACCTCCCACATCCGCTATTTCACTGTCCTTGGCTACTGAACACAATTATCCTTGGCTACTGAACAGAATGGCCTTTGCAACCACCTCTTATCCAAATTCATACTGAGATAACTCTTACGTTTAAGCAATATCAATGTCCAATAGATGGTCCAAGCCAGTCTCCGTGTACTGCTAGTCACTGTACACGTACAATCAATCAGCCATTGCCTTTGTAATTACTGATCTCAACACACTGTCAGGTGTGCATTGCTTCTCATTTAGCCGTCACTTCACCTACTAAATCTTTTGTAAAAGCTGAAAACCAAGCCATGGTAAGATTTCACAACTCCATCCTGGTACAAACTATACACTCAATGCATCCTTCTGCAGTGGATGAGCCAGCCTTGCTGAACCTGATGCTATCCAACCACACCACCTGGTTCAAAATTGTACTCCAAGTATGAGATTTCTAGCTCTGTATGGTAATGAAGACTCATCAATCGAGGTGCATGCACAATTTCCATAAACAAAGATGGAAAATGTTATACTTTCTCCTCATTCCACATAAATATTTCTCCCTTATGTGGTATATCTTCTGCATCCTGATTAGTCTGAAATATTTTGCAAAAACTGTGTGTAATATCCCCTAAAACTAGGACAATTTCCTTGATCTTTGTCTTTTGAACTCAGTCATTTTTTTTTATATATGGCTTGACCCATTGAATTGAACTAGTGAACACAAACGTTCTACCTCCTTGCATACAATTTATTTCATAGCTCCTTCTATAATGTTAATCCACAACCTCTACCAGCCATTCCAAAGCAGGCTCTAGGACATCATGTCTCTCTTCCTCAACTTTGTAATTTGCTAATATGTTATCATTAAAATTTACCACACTTGTTTGCCCTTTTAACCTTAGTCTAATTCTCACAAAATGCATACATCAATACGTTGTAGACTTGTAAAATTGTCAGGAAATCACAGAATAGTAGATTTCCATGTGTTCTATTGCCCACTATGTGACCAATACACAAAGGCATTTACGAGTGCCTGAAGAAGTGCTACAGGAGTATAACTTACTTCTGAAATGGGCAAGAAATGCCCAACTCCCTATTAGTAAGAGCACAAAGAGGCCACAGTCCTTTACGTTTGTACTAATTCTACATGAATATTCCCTGAATATTTCCATTTTAGATATTTTGGGGGCAATTCACAAAAGTATGTATGAGTTTATAAAGTAGCACTTTGTAAACTTCCACTATCTGCACTCCAGTGCATTGTCCACATTGCAGATAATGTGCAGCTGTACGCCTAGTGAAAATATGCGTAAGCACATTTTTCAAATATTGTTTCCAATAGGAAAACATTTTTCCCATCAAGACGTCTCTTGTGTTGCACTCTCATGAAGTGTGAGGTCTACCCTTTTTAGGTCGAGCCTAGGGGCAATGCGCATGCGCTGCTCGCTCTGTGAGGCATGCTGTATTAGGGTATGCACTGGAAGCCCCGCCCACTCTCCGCCCATATTTGTCATGCACCTGTGTCATTGTCCTTCATAAATGCTGGCTTCTGATTCGTACATAGGCTTGTTAGTCCCGCCTTGGTACCGCCTTGTCTGCATTTGTTACCGCCCATAACGACTGGGCCTTTTACTTGGCTCGTTATACGGTCTGCGTTATCTAGTGGGTGAGCACTATTTTCTTTAATGGTCTTTCCCTATTCCACCCACACAACGCCGCAGCTCTCTTTTACATAGTTGTTACGTTTTTGTTTTTATTTGCACCTCCTGACAACACCCTCCTTTAAACAGAAACGATTTGGCGGATCCAGGTTCTCCACACTGGGCCCAAGATACTGGAACTCTATGCCCCTAGAGATCAGATCCTGCACAGACCTCATGACCTTCCGCAAACTTCAAAAAACATGGCTCTTTAAACAGGCATTCGCTTAATCACTCGAACAAACTTTCACCCATCACCTTCCCGAGCAGCGCCAAGAAACCAATCCGGTGTAGAAGCGCTTTATAAATTAGGTATAACATAACATAACACATAACATTTGCAGCACGGTCTGCTTTAGTGGCCGTGCTGCCTTATTTATTTCATTGCCCAGACGTGGGTCCCTTGCTCACTTTGCCACTGGATTCAAGATAGCCTGGCTGATGAGGGTTTTGAACCAGAAACCGGTCCCAGGATGCTTGTTTCCGGTCCAGGGAAGACATGGCTTGGCAGTTCGGGCTGGACTGTTCCCATGAGGCACAGGGTCAGACTGATTTGCATATGGCCATGTCTGAACTGGGGTGGTGGAGTGAGCTAAAGAATGATGATGGATTAAACCCAGATCAGTTGACTGGGGGTGAGTGTTTGATTTGCTCTAGCGCTCCGTCCATCATCCCCTTTGGTATCGCTTTGTTCGCCCTAAGTTGGCAGGGTATGCCCAGACGTGGGTCCCTTGCTCACTTTGCCACTGGATTCAAGATAGCCTGGCTGATGAGGGTTTTGAACCCGAAACCGGTCCCAGGATGCTTGTTTCCGGTCCAGGGAAGACCTGGCTTGGCAGTTCGGGCTGGACTGTTCCCATGAGGCACAGGGTCAGACTGATTTGCATATGGCCATGTCTGAACTGGGGTGGTGGAGTGAGCTAAAGAATGATGATGGATTAAACCCAGATCAGTTGACTGGGGGTGAGTGTTTGATTTGCTCTAGCGCTCTGTCCATCATTCCCTTTGGTATCGCTTTGTTCGCCCTAAGTTGGCAGGGTATGCCCAGATGTGGGTCCCTTGCTCACTTTGCCACTGGATTCAAGATAGCCTGGCTGATGAGGGTTTTGAACCCGAAACCGGTCCCAGGATGCTTGTTTCCGGTCCAGGGAAGACATGGCTTGGCAGTTCGAGCTGGACTGTTCCCATGAGGCACAGGGTCAGACTGATTTGCATATGGCCATGTCTGAACTGGGGTGGTGGAGTGAGCTAAAGAATGATGATGGATTAAACCCAGATCAGTTGACTGGGGGTGAGTGTTTGATTTGCTCTAGCGCTCTGTCCATCATCCCCTTTGGTATCGCTTTATTTATTTCATTGGCAGCGCCGCAGCCCGCTTTTACATTGTTGTTATGTTTTTTTAAAATAATTTGCAGCGCGATCCACTTTCACTTTAGCGCCCGCGTTGCTTTATTTATTTAACTTACACAGTGGTCCGCTTTCACTTAGGCGGCCGCGCTTCTTTATTTAACTAGTTTTTTTATCCCGGGTGGCACCGGTTAAATTTCTATCATCCCTCCTCTATCACTTCTGCAACCCTAGTTCTCAGAGCAACCATACCCAGAACTCGCAACAAGCGAGGTACACTCAACCTTGTTTTTAGGTCTCGGGCCTAGCGTTGCAGTGCGTAGCACTGCTCGCGCAGCCCGAGACCTCTTGTATGGGCTTTTGAAAGCAGACCACACTCTCGTGCGTGTGGCTTTGCTTTCGGCGGCTGCCATTGGCTTTCGCGTGTTTTTTTTTTTTAAGTAATGCACGCAATTGGGCAAAGGCGGGCGCATGTCCCGCCTTTGCTCCGCCCATTCCCATCGGTGGCTAGCACGCGCAGCAGCGCGCGTTCGCCTCGCTGCCGCGCTCCCTTTCCCCCCGCTCCTCTGTGGGCTTTTTTACGATCCTCTGGCTCCAGTTTTCATTTTCAATCTCGGGTCTCTGGTTCCGGTTTCCTTTCTGCTGCTGTTCCTAGTTTTTTTATTGTTGTATAATATGGCCATCTCGTACATTTTTACATTAACCAATATATTACATTGAAACCTCCAGATCTAATATTTTGACAACCTCCTCCGTTTTTCACCCTTCCGTGGCCGATAAAATGAGTACCACTGAGTTGGGAGCCGTGGTCACAAGATGCAGCTCCGTTCGATGTGTCCCTGATAAAAAATGCCACAGTGAGTCTCTCTGCCCACAGCCCTGGCAGTGGGCGCCCAGGTGGGTCTTTGAGACACTCAGAGCGCAAGGAGCACGTGTGCCACCCACTGCCGGGTGGTATGTGGAAGGCTACAGCCTGAGAGGTGCAGGGCTGGCGTATGCCGCTGCCCTGCTGGAGAGTGTGGACAGACCGGACCCCTGCATGTATCCGTGTCTCTGTGAGCGCGCCCATCGCTCTGTTACTCTCGCTTTAACGGTCTTTCTCTGTCTGCATTTCTTTTAATGTCTCCGCCGCTTACCTTTCCCAGTCTCTATCTGCCTGCCACCCCCATGTATCCAGCCTCTGTCATTCTGTCATTCTGCCTGTCACTTTATATCTGCAGCACTCGCCTCTCTTTCTATCTGTCTGTCTCTCGCTGTGCTGCTCTTTTCCACCTCTTGCTTGTCCTATCTATCCGTCTGTCTGTCCATATCTCTTCTCCATATTTGCACATCCCTCTCTTCCCACCTGTCTATTGTTTCAGCGATATGTCACCCCATGCCTTTCTCTTCCTCTCTCCATCAGCGTCTGTCGTCTCTCGGTCAGTGTGCCATGTCTGTCTGTCTTTCTCTTTACCTCAGGGTGCTTGCCTCTGTAGAAAGACAGACACGTCTCTCATTATTGAAATTTTGAGCAATTGCGATTGCAAATAATAATGCAACGGCAATAGTTAAAACTTTCATTAATGCGAGACCTATTGCATTGCAAATGCTTGTTTCCTTTTACCGAAGACGCCGGGCAAGCCTGGCTGAACGTGTCTGACGGGGGGAAGAGTCTCATGTCTCAGCCATTCCATGTCATGGTGAAATTCAATCCAGGCCAAATCAAAACACCAGTTACACCTCCGATATCTTCTGTGTCCCTACTTTTCTTCAAAATTCTTTCTGCACCTTCCCTTGTCGCTCACAGTCATCCGACCCAGCTTCCTTAACTCTTAGAACCTTTTCGTCTGTCTGTGTCGCTCTGATAGCATATCAGGGGAGTCAGGCTGACGGTGTAGTCCTGCATACTCTCTCTGGGAGCATTTCGATAAGAATGCTTGAATGGTCTGAGCCTGCAGCACCTGGGTGGATGGGTGTGTGAGTGAATTGGAAGTGTTTTAAAATGCTCTTAATATTTTATTTTGATATTCCAATTCATCCGTCGAAGCTAGGCCATCCTAATAATATACTTTCAGGTCAGCAAGAGGGGCCTTGTGTGCATTGCGGTCATATTCTGTGTGTTTGGTGCAAGTCTTGAAAGCTAGGCTCCCAACTTTGAGGTTGTGGTTCTCTGTGTTGGTGGCTCGACACGTCTGTTATGGGAGTCTAAGGGGCATATTATCAAGGACCGGCGATAATTATCGCTAAGCGCACTTAGCGCTAGGATAATTATCGCCGGGTAACGTGGAATTTTATCGCTGAGATAGCGTGCTATTACCAACGCTTATCTCAAAGCGATAAAATTCCAAGCGCTAACTGCTAAATGTGAGATTATCGCTGGAAATCCAGCGATAATCTCACAAAGTTTGGCGATAGCTTGATGATAGGGCAAGGCATATTTAGCCATGATATCCACCTTACATAGGATATCATGGCTAAGTCAGTCTTGAAGCAGGCGTAAGGAAAGTAGCGATAACAGAGGTTATCGCTACTTTGCTGTCGCTCTGCAGGTTAGCGTGCCCATTGATAATTGGAGAAATGTCGCTTAGCGACATTTCTCCAGTTATGTCAGGGCAGGAACGCCACTTTGCATCTCATTAGAGATGCAAAGCTTAGCGTTCAGAGAACAGCGCTAATGCAAGGTTTCACGCGATAGCGTGACCTTGCAGATTAGGCGATAAAATTATCGCCGCTTTTCGTCTGAAAACGGACGCAAAAGCGGCGATAATTTTTTACCGCCTCGTTGATGATATGCCCCCTAATTTCTTCTTCTAATGACCCGTTGGTGACGTGTGAGCGCAAGCAGCTGTTTGACCGGCCCACAGATCTGATGCTATGGCACGTATCATTAGCCTAGAAGTCTCCAGGTGTGCATTTGCTGACCTCCTTGTGGCTGGCCTCGTCAGTGCGCTGTCGCTATGACGCCGATCTATGGTTAATAAAACCCCTAAAAAGGGACTTTTCGGTTGCCCTTTACTTACCATTCGCTGACATCATCACTATTCTTTGCTGCCTTCTAATTCGGCAGTGTATCTAAGGTGTCACTTCCTCCATCACTGCCTTATCTTTCCCTGGAGCATGGACTTATACAGATTAATTGATCTTAATTAGTGTCCATCCACTGATCACGCTCTGATTCAGGTACTATTTTTTTCACTGCCTCCACCTGGCTTTATCTCCTTTATTCCCCAACCCCCCATATACGTGTGTGTTCTAATGCTTTGGTAACGTGTCAATGCTGTTTAAGAAAACAACTCATTTTTATTGGCTTGTTTCGAGTATGCCCTTATGCAACGAAATGTTTTAAACATAATGATCACACCAGTTACTTTACACAAAGTCACAACACATGTATTTTTTAGGCATGAGGAGATTAAGTGATTTGCCCACAATCACAGGGTGTTGAGCCGACGCCAAGATTCGAACCTGGTTCCCCAGGTCCAAAGCCGGTAGCTCTGGCCGTAACATACCAGAGGGCAGGTGAGTGTAAACCTGTGCAGACACTGGTTTGCTTACCTTCGTTTGCAAAGACACAACTAAGTTTTAAATAATTCATTCACCTCATCAACCTGGTTTTCCAGTGACTTGGTCTCCAGCTCTCACCCTCTCCCCATTTGCTGCATTCTCAGCTGCAAGCTTTTACTCACTGAGCTATCCTGTCAGCCATTATCTCTTGCCTTCATCTTCCTCACGTAAAACGGCTTTCCAGTCACCAGGGGTGGCGGTAACAAAAGGCACAAGGCTTTTGTTTCGAAAGGGACATGAAACTGGTCAGACACTAGCCAGCTTGCGAGCCTCACCTGCATCTATACACGCCTGATATATTTTGTTGCTCTGCAACATTTGTGAAAACTTAGGCACAGCAAAATGATGCTCATCTCGTGTACAAGCAGTCAATTTCTTACTTGGACTCATTTAAACAATGTAATTGTGCTGAATGGGAAGTAAGACATTAGATGTCTTTTACCACCTCAGTACCTTGTTTATTAGGTCTGGCCTGTGTAGTGCATGCGCTGCTCTGTGAGGCATGCTGTATTGGAGTATGGACTTGGAGCCCCACCCACTCTCCGCCCATATTTGACATTGGCTTGTGTCATTGTCCCTTGTAAATGCTGGCTTCTAATTCGTTAATAGGCTTGTTAGACCCTCTTTACTACCGCCCTGTCTTCATTTGTAACCTCCCATGAGGACTGGCCCTTTTAAGTCAGTTGTTACACGGTACGTCTTACGTCTGTAAGCACTATTTTCTTTAATACGTTTCTCCTACTGCAGGCACTACATGCTTACCTGCAAGATTCAGCGCGCCATGAAGTGCTTTCAAGGGGCGCTTTTACAAAAAAAAAACATTTGTTTGTCAACTTAACAAACAAATGCTTTTTTTGGTAAAAGCACCCCATACCGCACTTCCACTTTAATAGCGGCCGCGGACCTTTCTTTAGACATGGCTTGTCTAAAGAAAGGGGTGTGGCCTCTATTAACGTGAAAGCGCAGCATGGGGCGCTTGTAAACAAGCATTTGCAATGCAGTAGGTCTCACATTTTAGGAACTTTGACCTATTGGTATTGTAAATGACAATCTATTTTATTATTACAGGTTTTTTTAAACACATAAATAAAAAGCATTGTCATTTACAATGCCAGTAGCTCAAAATCTCGCAATTGCGAGACCTATTGCATTGCAAATGCTTGTTTACTCTTCAGTCATTTTCCAGGGTAGGAAAGGACCTGCAAAAAGTTTATGAGTACCAGCAAATGTATCATCGTAGGCGTTCATCAACCTTTTTTGCACAAACTTAGAGGAACACTAACTCTCCAGTTAGAAACAAAATGAATTTGACAACGTGCAAAACTGGCAGATTGCCCATTGGAGCAAATATGATCTGTAGGCTAAAATGCTTCATTACATAGACTCTGTGGCCCAGGATCAGTGATTTTCCTTCTGCAGATCAGGTGTTTGCTCACAGAGGGCTTGATTCAGAAAGTTTTTCTGTGTGTAGGTGCAACATTCACTTAAAATGGTCCTGAATTACTCCTGAATTTTCAGGAGTATATCACACCTAGTCATCGAAGAAAACATTACTAATTTGACCCCATAAAGCTTATTAACACGAGCAAATAAAATAGTTAAGTGACTACTGTATGTGTACAACCTGAAAGATTGAAGAAGATGATGCTTGCACAAACATTAATCTTCTAATTTTTCTACTTTTTTCAGTGATGAAAGCTATAAATGTTCTGGAATCCGGGTCCAGCATCACTTAGTCTTATACGGATTTTAAATGAAATTTCGTGTAGAATTTCACTTCTTTCAGTATTTACATAATTTTATTGATATTCAGTAGAATGTACATGGCCACCCCAAAATCCTTGACCAAATCACAATTTTATTGTTCAAATCAATTCACAACTGGGAACTTCCCACTTGCACAACCGTAGTGGAAAGTCGTTCAGTAGATTGATGAAATTATTTGGGGGGTGGCGGGTCATGCACTGTTTGCTGGCGCAGAAGCCTTGCTAAAAATCAGCAGGCCTCCCACCCCAGCCATACTCACCCATTTAGTGGCGGGGAAGCAAAAGGATTCCTCCAACCAAGGCTCCACCGGTACAAGTCTTCGACGTGGCAGCTGGCCTGGGCCACCAAGTCATATTGATGGTCACCCCTGCATCCCGTTTTAGCTAGAATATTTCCTTTGGTGTCCCATCCTTAAATAGATATAAATAAATAGATACACTCTCTCTGGTTGTGTATTTGTTCCCTTTACACTTTAGCCTTTGTATACCAAGTGAGACACTCATAACCCCAGAGGTGGGTTTCACCTACACTCTAGGCATCTGTGCCTGTCTCTGGTTTCTGGTTTTACAAAATATCAACCTTTCTCGATCAAATTATTATTATGCACACTTTCTGGCAGCATAAAGTATGGGAATCGTAAATCTGCCAATATGTTTAGCAATGTTTTCTTTATCCTTATCTCACAGAAATGTGGAACATAACATGTGCCCAGGATGCCCTTTTTCTCTCATTTCCTTCATCCTTCATTGTCTTTACCAGTGTAGGTCATTCTCATGTTCTTTTTGTTTCACACTTTGGTAAAGCGCCTGCTTCCACCACAACTCCTGCACTCTGCTCCTGAAGCAGGAAATTCTACTGTTTTCTGGGCATGTAAGGAGCCATCTCACTGGCACCGATAGCCATGGTTTCTGGGCCCTTGAGGTCATCTTGTATGTGCATTTGATGACAGGATGTGTGTGAGAATGCACATTGGCTGTGTGTAGACGGGTACCCTTAAATTTGCAAGTGGGTGGTCATTGGTTTGCAGAAGCTGTGTACCTTAGAGGGTTCAAAGAGATCCTGCTTATGGTATGTTGTTGTTGTTGGTGGTGGATTTCTAGAGCGCAGATTATCACCCGTGAGGGTATACAGGTGCTGTGCAGGAGATAGCTGATTCTGGCTGCAATCGATAAAAAGGCTAGAGTGATAGTCGAGGAGCCAGGTCTTCAGTTCCTTTCGGAACTCTAGCAGGAATGTGGAGGTCCTTATGTGGAGGGGGAGGCCATTCCAAGACTTCGCTGTGAGAAGGATCGTCCTCCAGCGCTGCTTCTGCATATGCGAGGTGTGTCGGCACAAGAGAGAGAGGCAGAGCGAAGGCTTCTGGTGGTGTGATGGAAGTGGAGGCAGTGGCTGAGGTGGGAGCGTCCAGTGTTGGGCAGTGCCTTGAATGCGTTTGTGAGGAGCTTGAACTGGCAACATTTCTGGACCAGGAGACAGTGCAAATTGCCTGAGGCAGGGAGTGATGTGAGTACATCGAGGGAGATCAAAGATGAGTCTGGTGGCGGAGTTCTGGATGGTCTGACATCTCTGGATGAGGTGGGCTGGTATTCCTGCATAGAGTGCATTGCCGTAATCTAATATGCTTGTGACGAGGTCCTGGGTGATAGTGCACCTTGAGTCTTGGGGGAGCCATTTGAAGATCTTGCGTAGCATGCACAGGATAAAGAAACAGGATGACGTGACGGTGCTGATTTTAGAGGCAATAGTAAGTTTGCTGTCCAGAATGATTCCAAGGTTTCTGGATTGCTCAGTCGGGGTTGGTGTGAGGCAGAGTTCTGAAGGCCATCATGGGGAGTCCCACGGGGAGTTCTTGCCTGACGGTATTTTTGCATTTGTGATGCATCATCCCAAATGCAAAAATCGCAAGTTGCGATTGCATTTAAGGAATCGCAACTTGCGGTTCCTTAAATGCAATGCTAGAAGCAATTTAATATAACGATTTCGCTATTAGGGGTCGCAAATTACCGAAAAAACCAACTGGTCGGTAATTTGCAAAAATTTTGAAAAATGCACTAAAGTGCATTTTTCAAAGTTACATGTTACATACACACATGCCCTTGGGGCATGTGTGTGCGCAACATGGGTGCACATTACTATTTCAGGGGTGCAACAGGGTGTCCTTTTGACACCCTTGCACCCTTGAAATTGCATGCGCAATTTGCGAGTACCTAATGGGTACTCGCAAATTGCGCATGCAATTCTCATTCATTCCTATGGGCCTGTAGGCCCATAGGAATGAATGAGAAACCATTCCTTAATTGCAAGTCGCAATTTGCAAGTCGCAATTAAGGAATTTGTAGGAATCGCAATTCTATTAGCGATTCCTACATGCATTAACTTTTGCAAATCCTTATTAGCGAATCCTTATTTTTCGCTAATAAGGAATCGCAAATGGCATTTTTGATGCATGTGCCAGTAAGACTCTGTAGCAATAGGAAAAGCAACTATTGCATCAAGGCAGATTACCATGGATGTGATGACACAAGCGACACATTGTTTGCCTCTGGTTATAACAAGAGCTGATGTGGTGAAGGGCAGATAGTGAATGAATCTACTCTGGTGGAGAAGAGAGTATGCAGAAAAAAATCTACTACTCTTGTGCATATGCTTCTTCCACAATGTAAGCACAGTGTTTTGCTTTGTCTCAAGTTCTTCTGTTTCTGGAGACCAGAGGGAAAATTGCGTTGATGTGACATAAAAAGTCATAGATTTTTTTAAATAATATAGCAACGGTGAAGGGTGAATGGTAAATAGCAGCTAAGCAAACATCTCTGCTTCTGGGCTCTTTGATCCAGAATAGCAGAGCATATATTACCTGTTGCAAATGGCTTTTGTGGATAATATGCTCTACTTTCCTCAGAGTGGCACCAAGCTCCAAATATTTGTGTGATGATTGACAGACCTTCATTTTGCAATGGGAAGGGATTCCACTAAGAATGCCTCTATACTAAAGTATTTAGCCTAGAATTATGATTTTGGTGAACTGCAGGGTGAGTTTGTTCGCGCTCAGATTGTGTTATGAATGAAAGGAGAACCTTGATTACTACAGCAGGTTATAACCATTTCATACAGGGTATAATTGACTGATAGATTGCCCAAGGCTGTGAGGAACAAGCTAAGAACGAGAATGGCTCACTAATCATGCGGCAGCACACCGGACGAGTGAGCAGGGGACGAGGGCAATGGCACACAAGAACGAAGCTAGACTGGGGCTAAAAAGGAGACGTTAACTGAGGGAAGGGATTATCATAGAGTGAGCAGAAGTTAGGACAGAAGGGGGTGGGAGGGGGCAATTAAGCAAAAGCAAAACCATAGTAGAGCAGCCTGGGCAACGGAAGAGGAACTGCACTAGGCATAGTTGAGTAGCAGAAGGGTGAAAGTAAATATCGCATTATTTTCACTGGAGCACAGTAAGGAGGGACAGGGTATCGGTAATGGTGCAGCAGACGAGTGAGGCTCCAAAGCTGTTTTACATTCTAACAGAAGCTCATCTCCATTGGGCTGCTGTAACAGGAGCTCATGAGATTTCGATGAAACTTCCGGACGGAACCCTGGGGCTAACAAGAGCACGTAGCCAGCAAACTTTGGCTTGCTACACGCAATAATGAGCTCTTGGCGTGGTCAGTTTATAGTGGTGGTTGTCTCCATAAACAAAGCTGAAACCAGGCCTGGCTTCTTAGGCCACGTGGATATTGGAGCATCGCAAAAAAACATAAACACAACAGGCAGACTGCGGACTCTGACTCACTTGGACCAGGTGCCTTCTTTTGTTTCAGGGCCTGTAGTTGTTGATTAGCCCAGGCCGGCAGCAAATAGTTTTTTCATGCTGCTGGCTGCGCCCACCGAAATGGCCTCTCAACACTCCTAGGGGGATATTCTCAAGAACGGGCGATAATTATCGCCAATCTAGGTTAACGCAATTTTACATAACGCCGTCTATCGCGGGAAACTAATGCCGTGTTAACGGGGAATTCTCAACACGCCGGCAACAGGCGATAGTATCCCGATAATGCGTCAAATGTCCGCGTTAAAATTACCGGGACGCCGATAAAAAAGGAAACCCGAACGTGAAAAAAGTGGCGATGGGCCCAACAGCGATAAAAACATCAGTGATAAGCAGCGCCAGGCTTGCCATTCCCACGTCAGGCGGGAAAAATCACCATAAAAGCTGCAAAAAAAAAACCCCAAAAAACTACTGAGAAGCACCATGGAGGAAGCTGGAGTAACTACAGAGGCCAACCAGAACCCCACAAACCCCCGGAGGACCAGCCAGGGACCTTGGGGAAGGAGAAGGGCAAGGAGAAGAAGAAGAGGAACCCGCAATTCAGTCCGCAGGAAAACAAGATCCTGATTACGGAGGTGATAGAACACCACCAACAACTGTTCATCACCTCCACTGTGTCATTGGCAACTAAAAATGCAATATGGCAGTCCATCTTGGCCAAGGTGAATGCAGTCGGAGTGAAGAGAAGGGAAGTGGACGACTGCAAGAAGCGCTGGAATGATGTGAAGCGCAAAACCAAGCTGAAACTCGCTAACAACCGGAAAGCAGCAATGCAGACTGGAGGTGGGAGTCCAGCGCCACAGCAGGAGCTGTATGAGATGGAGTAAATGGTGTTCACAGTCATCAGTGGGGAGACGGTGGCAGGAGTTGGGGGACCGGACACTGCTCAACATGACCTGACCCAACAGCAACAGGGTGAGTAACGACCAGGGACGGGGGGAGATGGGCAGAATGGCGCACATGCACAATTAAGTATAGCACAGTACACACCCACAATGACTCTGGATCATGTCCCTGATCTCCTTGGCATACTGCAGCACACATAGAAACAGCAAGTAGGCCCCCGTCGACAATGTGCCCAGAGGGGGCCCTCCCCACACATCACCAATCTCACAACAAACCCATGCACATGTGCTGAACCCAGCAAAGCTGCGGGTCCGTGAGCCACACTGACAATGCAAGTGACACTGCATGACGATTAGCATGGCTGCAGTCCAATTATCATGACATGGTGCATGCCACGACACTGAGGTGGCTGAGTGTGGACCACATCCGTAAAGGAGCAGATCACACTCTGACACATCCACGTGCACAAACAACTCCTTATGTCAACAAGACATCTGCGGACAAACCATGCCCAAGAGTCCCAACTCCCACCAAGAGCCCAATTTACCCTAGTCTGCAACATCTCAGCACTGTATAAGCACAGAAGTGAAAGGCACACCGCCTGAACGGGATAAGGGCCAGCAAAATCAGAGCTGCAGGGGTGACTCTCCCACAATGCAGCACACACACATAAGAAACAGAGCACATCAACATTGACAACAATGTGGTACAAACTGCAACACTTTCAAAACAGAACAGAGGACACAACTGCTGCCGCTTGTGTGGAGAAACTGGCCAATCACATTTGGCATAGCAGGAAACTGTGAGATGATAATGTACAAGTACAACCCCACATCCCTGATGGTGTAGAAATGTCCACTGTCCCGCATCAAATAGGCATCTCCTCCCAAACAGACACAATGTACATTGTCTTGCAGTCTGTTTGTAAACTTGTCCAATGCGTGAACATACATGGAACACACTGTTAAACTGCATCTCCCCTTCACATTGCAGAGCGAGAATCAACACCTCCTGCAGAGCAGATCGTACAACTCTTTACTGATGATGAAGAGGACCTCCACACCATCAACACCGAAGCCCTCCAACAGCTCATGGACACCCTCAGCACCCCACCCCCAGGAGCAGGGCAGCCCAGCTGCATCGAGGAGACCCCACCCCCTGCACAGACCACACAGCAGGAAGCACCCACCACCACAGCTGTCTCCCAGGACCCCCACGACCAACACATGGCATTCCAACGCCCTGTGTTAGAGGGCCAGAAGGAGATGGCTGATCAGGTGCGGGTGGGGTTTGACCTCATGGCAGCCAAACTAGATGCCATACGTGGGTGTCTAAGTCCCATCAGGAACCACTTACAGTCCCTAACGGACACCAACAGTCCGCTCCATGCTCTCCAAAAAGCCATGGCTGACATCGCTGGAGTCATGACTCTGAGACAAGAACAACTGTCTAGTCAGAGTGGCTCCAGCGATGACAGCCGGGAGTTGAGACACATGCGGAGGATCATGGAGAACATGGAGCGGATGCAGGTGGAAAGAATGGCTGCCACGGCTGCACACCAGCGAGATGTAGCTGGGATCTGCCATGCCCTGCAGATCCTCATCATGGCATTGCTGCCACAAGGTCTGGCGCAGATGAATGCTGCTGCTACTACTCCATCCACATCTCCGCCCCCTGACGTGTCAGTGCCTCACAGTGCGGCAGACAATCCACCTCCGGCCCCTGATGTCACAGTGCGGCAGACATTCCACCTCCGGCCCCTGATGTGTCAGTGCCACACAGTGCGGCAGACAAAACACCACCACCCACATGTGAGGCACATCACACATCAGAGGACGATGATGTTGATGATTCTGCCTTTGTGGTAAGAAGGAACCGGTAGCATTCATCTCCGCCATATGGCCTGTTTCAGCTTGGTTCTGCCCTCTGCATCATGCCCTGGAATAACACCTTCCACTGTCCCCCGATCCACTCTGCGACACTCACCATGGCCCTCGACATGGACTGCCATATTTGGTTTCGTTACCAATGACACAGCAATCAGACTGCGGACTGCACTCTTTCTCTTCCGATGAACTTGTCAATCCCTAAAGGACTCTGGCTGGCCCTCCACGGGGCAACAATGTAAAGTGGGGTTTGCATGCTCATGTACTAGTCCAGCTTCAACACTCCACCGAATGTGATTAAAACATTCTAATTCACACAGATGTGTCATGGCTATAATCAATCAAGTATGAAAGTATGGATGAATATAGGGGCAGTGATTCCATAAAAAGGTACTCCCTGGGAACTGATATCAATGCGCATGTTTGACCGTGACCCAGATAGGCAGTGAGATGACTGGGAATGTGTGAACAAGCTGTGGCCTCATTGCTCCTAAACAACAATCTCGCAATTTCCCAACTTAGCCCCACGTCAATGTAGGAAATAGGGCTGTGTGTAAAAAAGTCAAAGTTATGTGGCTGCCACAGCTCGGTGCAATGATTTGTTTGAGTGTGCAGCGGTTGGACTCCTGGGATGGTCTGTGCATAAGTGTGAAGGTCATTCCATGCAAGAGAACTGCGAGCAAGGAATTCTGTGTGTGGGGTGTGTATACGTTGGTCTTTGGTTAGCGCTGTGCGTAGTGTGGGAGTCGTCATCAGCTGCTATGGTATCTCTCAGGGGGTGCCGGGCGCATGCAATTCCAAGGTCGGAGGTGCAGATGTGCTACCGCCTTCTAGTTCAGACAAAGGAGCTTTCATCCCTAACGTTAGTTTGTCATCTGCTTGCATTCTGGAAATGTGATGTGGATTGGGGGGGGATGTCACTGCTTCGCCTTCCGGCACGGTTGAACCCTTACCAGCCATGTACGTGCCCTATTGGTCAAATTTGCATGCTCTGATGTAGCAGTGTTGTTTTGCTTCAGTCTGACAGTGATGGGTACAGGTAGCTGTGAGGAGGCGCGTGACTTCTCACCTTGCACCTATTAGCTGACACTGTTCACTACTATTGATGGATGACGTCCGTGTACACATGTTATCTGTACATGGCACATATGTCCAGGGGACACCTTGGTGTGTTCTACGCAAGGTATTCCTGCTGGCTTTTTGGCTGGTGTGCATCTCCCCTGTTGCTGAGGTGTTCATTGTGCCCCCATCCCCCTTACGTCCATGTTGCTCATGTTGTGGGACTTGAGTCACAGGGTGCATCTCTGCATCAGGGTGGTTCATATTTGACCCTAAATGACACCCAAAATTCCATATTTGACCCCAAATGACACCCAAAATTTCATATTTTACCCCAAATGACACCCGCAGTTTCATATCTGACCCCAAATGACACCCTCAATTTCACATCTGACCCCAAATGACACTCGCAATTTCACATCTGACCCCAAATGACACCCGCAATTTCATATCTGACCCCAAATGACACCCGCAATTTCATATCTGACCCCAAATGACACCCTGTTGTCTTTTTTTGAATACCAATGACAGCCTTCATGTCATGTTTTTGTACACATGTGATATGATGATGAGTGGGATTACGTATTACATTTGACACCCTGAAATGGCATTCCGAATACGTGACACCCTGAACAGCCTCTCTGTACATAGGTGACATACCCACCATCTATTTGCTATTTGTGCGATTGTTAGCACTTAATGTTGCACTTACACTTGTCAGAGTGATGTGCTAATGCAGAGGACTGACATGCACACAGGGAATGTGTGTTGCAATGAATTTATTTGCACATGCTGTTCATGTGGTCATTTTGTACTGTTCCATGATTGCTAAGGACAGTCACAATGTGACGTGCTCATGCGAAGAAATTGTTAATGATTGTGTTCCTTCGGGCTATTCCTGCTGCAGCTGCAGTGGGGTGTGGTCCACCTGCCTCATCTTCGTCCGGTGCATCTGGCACTTGGATCCATGACGCATTGGTGCGTACACATATGTTGTGCAATACACAACATGCAATGATCATCTTGCACACTATTTCTGGGCTGTACAGGAGTCTTCCACCTGTGATGTCCAGGCACCTGAAACGTGACTTTAACACGCCAAATGTGTGCTCAACAATGCCCCTGGTGCGTTTGTGCATATCCTTGATCACCTGTGAGAGGTAAGTGAGATTAGTGTAAACTGGTGGTTCTGCATGCTGTGTTGGCAGACTTACAAGTTTTGTGGTGTGTGAATTGTGTGACTTTGGGATTCATGTTTGCCATGTATTGCTTCTGGCAAATGTGCGGGGTAAATGTGTATTACGTAGCCTCACAGCTGCTCCTCCCTCCCCCCGAGCCTATTTACTTGTCTGCGCTGCGTGGTTGCATCACTTGCACTCCTACGGCACACCATTGTCATGCCTGTCTGCGCATGTCCGCAAGCCTGACAACAACACTGTAATGTTGGCCGTTGAAGGTGGGCGGCCACGTGTGTGTAGGCCTATGGTAAGGATAGGCCTGGCTGAACTCGCGCTGCGATTGAGGCTAGGCCTTTGGCTTATGCTGCGGCAATGAAGATACACACACAACAGTTGGCATGTATGAGCCCGCCCTCCGGATGCATGCTACATTGCAAGATTGTCGATTAAGGCCCGGGTGGCGCAGACACTTCAACAGAGACACACGCCATAGTTACTTTTGTGGCCAGCCTGGAACTGAACCACGCCCAGAGCCCAGAACTGAACCACGCACAGAGCAGCGTGCCATTTCTTCACACTCCTCACACGCCTACACGTGTGCCGCCGCCGCGGCGCTGGGATGTCGTGCGCTTCGGAGTATGCCTCCAGTCGTTCCACCCAGGCTTTCCAGCGGCCTGCCTGGGACGGGGGTGGCCCCGTGACTGTGAAGGGCTCCAGTGGCGTTACCGAGGACATGCTGTTGGCTGCTGAAGGCGGACTTGTGGGGTAGCCCCACAGAACGATGACTTGCGGTGCACTGAGGTAGGCCCACCTGAAGAGCTGAGCGGGTGTGCAGCCTGCGATGATGCAGTAGGCCTGGAGGCTGGACGGTGACTTGTGGTGCACAGAGGTAGTGGCACCTGAGGCACTGCATCCGACACGGGCCTACCGCCATGTGGCGATGACTTGCAGTGCACTGAGGTAGGCCCACCTGAAGAGCTGAGCGGGTGTGCAGCCTGCGATGATGCAGTAGGCCTGGAGGTCCGGACTGGATTTGATTTGTGTGAGACCTGCTGGACCACAGTGTAGGCTGGAGGGAGCAGTCAGCACACACAGAACTCCGCGGTGCAGTGCCGCAGGGTGCGCTGGGGGCCTGTTGCGCGGAAGCCAGCGATCGGCTGAGGAGGCTGCCAAGCTCGCGGGCCTCGGGCTTGAAGATTGCACCGGCACATGGTGGTCCCTCTTGGAGACACGCCGGTGGCAGCAGGTGAGCAGTGATGCCTGGGTGCGCAGGGGCGGGCAATCACCGCTGGGTGCTGGACGGGTCTGGGGTCCAGCGGGCTGGGGTGCAGCAGGCGCACAGGATCGCACAGGCACCACCAGTCACGGCGGCGGCCTAGTGGCAGGGTGAGGGGCACCGCCCTGGCAGACACGCCCCTGCAGGCGATGACGAGATGTGCGCCGGGTGGCGTGTGACGTAGCCACCTCGTCGCCGGTGTAAATTTGGCCGTTGAAGGTGGTCGGCCACGTGTGTGTGGGCCTATGGTCAGGATATGGCGGACACAGAGACACACGCAGTAGTTACTTTGGTGGCCATCCCGGAAGTGAACCACGCCCAGAGCCCCGGGCTATTTATTCACACTCCTGCGCTGGACTGGCGTACGCCGGCCAAGCCCACTACGCTTACGCTTACAGGGGGGGTGACATAGCTACATGTCCAAGGTCTTCCCCACTGCCTGAGGTAACATGGTTGCGCCCACTGTCCACAACACTACAAACACCAGCAGTATATGTCCACATGGACATGTCTGTGCTCTGCATACTCAAGACTGTCGCCACCACACTTGGCATTGTGTACATTCTTATTCATGGGTCCGTTGCCTCCTTCGCACATTCTTGGTTCCTCCTCTCCCCACATTCTGCAATTGTGTGGCAGAGGGGCTATGCCTTTGTGGATGGTTTGTCTACATGTCTGGCCCCTGTTACCACAGTTACTTGTGTTGTCGTGTCTGGTAGGTGGGCATGTTGGTTGGCATGTTGTATGTGATTTTGTTACGTGTGCATTACCACAGTTGTGAGTTGTATGATTGTGGAGTTGAGGTGTGTGGTGTGTTCCGTTGGTACTTACCAGCGAGCAGTGCATTTCCATAGGTGCCATCCTGAAAGCGCTGGTTGATGATGGACTGTCGGAAGATGTAGGAATCATGCACACTGCCTGGGAAGTTGGCAACGACATTGGTGAACAGTCCCCGGTGGTCCACTATTGCCTGCACATTGATGGAATGCGTGTGCTTTCTGTTGCGGTAATTGTGTGCAGTGTCGACAGGGGGCACAAGTAGGACATGTGTGCAGTCAATTGCCCCCAACATGTGCGGGAAGCCAGCTATGGCATAGAAGCCTTGCTTGGCCTCCAGCTGTTCCTGCGCAGTGTGGGGGAAGTGAAGGTGCTGGGGTATCAAGCTGATGATGGCATCCAAGACAGGTGTGAGGAACTTTGATAGGGCTGGCTGTGACACTCCGCTGACTGTGGCAGTTGTTGGTTGGAAGGTTCCAGAGGCCAACAAGTGCAGCACAGCCAGCAGCTTTGTCTGCGGAGCGATGTTGGTTGTCCGCTGTGTTGGTACCGTCAGCCTGTGGGCAATGTGGGTCAGGATGCGGAGGATGGTTGTCCTTTTGAGCCTGTAGTGGGCAATGACATCCTCTGGCGTTAAGTCTCTGAGGCTAGTGCGTTTTCGGAAGGTCCGCTCTCTTGTTCTGCGCTGCCTCGGTGGCAGTCCGGGGGGGCGTCCTGGGGGTGGGAGTGGTCCTGGGGGTGGTGGCGGTGGGTGTTGTGGCCCTCTTGGGTCTCCAAGCTGCATGATTAGTAGCTCCATGGCATCTGTTGGTCTTCAGATGTGGCTCTGGGCTGGGCTCCCTTTATACTGCAGGTTTTCGTCCTACTTAAGACCAGAAATAAGCAGATTTTAAGTCCCTGCTGCTAACGTGCCGCATCGCCGATCTGGCTGGTCGTTGAGAATATCGCGAAGTGGTGTTATTGTGAGTTTTTGCACGGGAACGCCTACTCTGCATATGATTAGCGTTAGTTGTCGCTGTCAGCCTTGGTGATGTTTTTGGCGGCAGCTATCGCAGGTAAACTGACGATGTCGGCTGTTAGCGCAGGCTTGTGAATAGGGCGATATATCTATCGCCACTTTCGTGGCAGAAAAATGGCGTTGCAGCGCGCGCAATGTAATTCATTTTATTTATTTATTTATGTACTTAACTCCGGTCGGCCGTATGCCGGAGTTTACTACCCCCCACCCTGCCCCTCCCCCGCCCCGCCCCACCGCCCCGCAGCACTCCCATTAGGAGACGCGACTGAATTTTGCCAGGCATTTGGGAAAGCAGTTAATCCTGTTGAATGTATATTGAGATATGTACAATGGCGTAGAACAAGGTTGTTATGCCTTTCGCATCTGCGAATTGTTTTAAGCCAAGGGAGCATCAAGGTAAGAGTCATATTGCCAGAGTAGGGCTGTTTGTCTTCAGGGGATGGGAACTGAAAAATCTCAGCATCAAATTGGACCTATACATCATTGAGCAGATGTTGTGAGCAGTGACAATAGTGTTTGGGAGAGGCAAAATGTATTTAAAGAAGGAACATGAGGTTACAAGCCCTGAGATAGTGGAGTAAGAAAAAGATTTCCTGGCATAGTTAGTGGGTCTTTAAGCATGTTAAGTGAAGGATTCTTGTATGAAGTAATAGAAGTTCAATTTTTGTTCAGTTTTAGTGACAAAAAATATCCAACTTCTTTTTTTTTGTTGAAAATATGTTTATTGGCATTTATAATCATACAATCCAGTATTCACGTATCATAACTCAAGATATAGTAACTGTCGAACACATTTCAAATAATTTCTGCTCAGCTGGGCGACAGTCACATACTAGGCAACATTTTATACCATACATTATATGCAGGAGATATATACATCCCTACCAGGTTCTTCCAGCATTTACCTATATGGTCTAGCATGCATTACTTGTGAACAAAGTTTTCTCTTTCATCCTGCCCAGTTTTGCCTTATGCGCTTTATCCTGCCATCCCTGGGGCCTATCAGGTATTTGATGCTAGTGTGACATCCTGTTCTATTCCCGCATATTATCATATTATGTGTGCCATTACCTAATAAACAACTAAACTTCAACAATTAAAACAGTGTCAGTCTGCGCATGCGGGTGTCTCTGTCAGTATTCCTATCAGTATCAGAGGGCGATGTCCCCTTGGGGACTCGGGGGGGGGGGCCGTCTACTCATCAGTGGTGTCGGGTACATCCCAGAACCCTGTCAGCCACCCACGCTATTATTGGGAGGGGGGGAGGGAGGAAAGAGGCACGGGGGCTCAAAGAGGAGGGGTATCAGTCACCTAGGCCCGTCAGTCAGAACCAGTCGATGCAGATCCACCTCCCTCCTCTTCACTGTTGGAGCAACTCGGGTGTTCCCAATTGAATAAGACTTCCCTCCATGCTTCAGATATGGGACGCCTGCGCAGGCCTTTCAGTTCTTCTCTATGCAGAGCCCTGCCCTACGCCGCTGCCCATCTATTTACCTCTTGTGTCCAAACCCCAATCTGTGGTCCCATAGCCGATTTCCATGCTAACGCAATTCTTCTTTTTGCTAAAGCCAGGGACAAATCAATAAATCGGCTTCCCACCTTGCATTTGGGTGGTCTGGGATATAACCCCAGGAGACAGACCTCCGCTGAGTGGGCTAGCGTACGACCCAATGTGCCGTTGACTTTAGTCATCACTGCCTCCCAGAACCTTCGCACGATCGGACAGCTCCATGTCATATGGAGGAAGTCCGCGTCCAATTTTTTACATCTTGGGCATTCTTTGGGTTCCTCTCCAAATGCAGCCTGTATGCGATGTGGAGTCATATATGTCATATGGACATTATTAAACTGTAAATATTTCAGGCGGTGTTGCGAGAGATCTTCTTACGTGATTCCAAAACACGGCGCCATTCCGCATCCGTAAATGATTTATTAAGGGATGTCTCCCATTTCCCCCGAAGATCTAACATTGGGGCCAAGGATGCTTCTAGGAGCAACGCATAAAACCATTTTATTTGAGGCCCTGCTGTACCCAATGTTATCAAGGAATGGAGAACCACATGCGTAGTCGGTTCCTCTCTCCCTGCACCCCACAGCCGCTCAAACGTCCTCACCAATGTTTCGTACAAAAGAAATTGGCCAGCAGGGAGTCCATAACTCTCCGCCAGGTCTGCGAAGGGGAGTAAAAAGCTGTCTTGGAAGCAGACCCCAGTCGAGTCAATCCCTGCCCCGGTCCAGGCCAGCAGCTGCTCTGCCCTCAGGATTGCCTGAGGCTCTCCGTAGGGGAGCCCTCTCAATGGCAGCACCGGTGTGTATCTCGGGCCCCCCGGCAGCTGCACCATACACCTTCTCCAGCACTGTAAAGCCGTAGTTTGCAGGGTCAATGTATAGGGCACTTTTGTGGTCGGGTTCAACAGTTTAGCTAGCAATAATCGTGGGTGTTGTCCTGGCTCCACTAGGTATGTTCCCTCTTGGTTCACCCCCTCTAACCATTGTGCCACCCACTGTAGTTGCGCAGTTAGTTGGTAAAATTCGAAGTCTGGTACTCCCAATCCCCCCTCTCTCATAGGACGCTGCAAAGTCCGTAATGCAACTCTGCACCTCCCGTCTGTTATGTTAACTAGGTATTTGTAGAGCGCGCGGCTACTCCACAGAGTGTCCCGTCACTGCGAAAGACCACGCAACACAAAACAGAGTGCACCAAGGCGGAACAGGCCAGGATCTAATGTTGAAAGAGCCATGTTTTTAGTTTCTTCCTGAAGGTGAGGAGATCCTGCACCTGTCTAAGAGAAAGGGGCAAACTGTTCCATAACCGAGAAGCCACCACTTGAAAGGATCTGCCACCTACCCGGGAGTGCAAGAACTTTGGAGTGGACGTCAGAAGCTGGGCAGAGGACCTCAAGGTCCGTTGAGGGACATAGTGCTGAAAACTTTCCCCAAGTTAGGGGGCCCATATCTTATGGAAGGCCTTAAAGACCAGAACTAACGCTTTAAAGTGAATCCTCTTTCGAACCGGTAACCAGTGTAAAGATGACAGAAGAGGGGTCATTCGTGTCCTGGGCCCTGCCATGAAAATGGCTCTGGCCGCCACATTCTGGACCACCTGTAGGCGGCCTAGTAGATAATCTGGAAGGCCCAAGTACAGGGCATTAACATAGTCCAGTCTCGATACCACCAGGGCCTGGACTACCGTCTTCCTGTGTGAGACCGGGAGCAGGGGAAGAAAATTCCTTAGCATTTTCAATAATCCAAAGTAAGTCCTGGCCACCGTTTGAATCTGAGCCTTCATGGACAGGGCAGCGTCCAACTTGACCCCAAGATTTTTCACAATGCCCACTGAAGTTGCTGGGGGGGACATGTCCTGCGGCCACCATTGACGCCATGCTACACAGGGAAGGGGGCCGAAGAAAATAATCTCCGACTTCTGGATTACACTTCAGTTGGTTTTGCCTGAGCCAGGAGAACACCTCTGATAGGCAGGTGTTGATCACACTGCCTTTGAAATCAGCACCCTTCTCACAGGTGAACAACAGTTGCGTGTCGTCAGCATACAACACTATTTTTGCGCCATAATTCTCCGCGAGGAGCGCAAGAGGGGCCATATACAAATTAAACAATGTCGGGCTCAAGATTGAGCCCTGTGGGACCCCAACATTCATAGGAGGGATAGGAGCCGACAAAGGAGGGGACCAAATAGTTTGCTGGCGGTCATTTAAAAAGGAGTTGAACCATCTGAGTGCCGTGCCTCCGATACCACCCTCCTGGAGTCTTCTCAGGAGTCTGTCGTGGGGCACGGTATCGAAGGCCGCGGAAAGGTCCAGCAACACCAGTACCGCATTGCCCCCTTTGTCAAGTGTAGCTTTTATGGTTTCCGAGACTACTAATAGAGCAATTTCAGTACTGAAATTTGCTCTAAAACCCGACTGATTCGGGTGCAGAAGATGGTTGGCCTCCACGTATTCCTTGGTGACTAAGTTAACATATTTCTCCAAAACCTTGGAAAAGAAGGGCAACAATGATATTGGCCTGTAGTTACCGGCGACCAGTGGGTCTGCCACGGTTTTCTTTAAAAGCGGGAGAATTTTAGCATGTTTCCAGCATTGAGGCATTTGCCCCTCATACAGGGAGGTATTCAAAACCAAATTGATGGCTGGGTTGATCGCCTCTGCAATAGATGTCAGTACTTTCGCTGGACAAGGATCAGAGGGTGAGCCGGACTTAAGAGCCTTCATTAATTCAGGGGATTTCTTCAATGTAATGGCGGGGAACTGCATGAGGGAGAAACCAGTATTAGGGCTAACATAGGGGGGCAGACCCACGTCTGCTTCCAATACAGGTGATTGAACTTCAAAGGAATCTTGGATGATTTTAATTTTGTCATGGAAAAAGCAGGCCAGATGGTTAGTCCAATCACTGGTAGGAGCAAAAGGGCTGCTAATAGCCTTAGGGGATGAGAAATATTTTACAATATTAAAAAGATCTCTGCTTTTATTTCCAGCCTGTTCAATTTTTTTGGAGAAGAAAAGTTTCTTTTCTTCGCGGACTTTACTATAGTGGACTTTCAAGGCCCGTTTATAAGTGGTTTTATCCATGGGATTATAATTAGTCCGCCACTCTCTTTCAAGGCATTTGCACACACTTTTGCTCTTCCTAAGGTCCTCAGTAAATCAAGGGCCCAGATAAGGTCCCGCATCAGTGCGTCCAGCAGCCTAAACCAGCCCACTGGCATCATCACGGGTAAGTTGACTAAGAAATATAGTAAACGAGGCAGCATGACCATCTTGGTTAGTGAGATTCTAGCCAACAGTTGTAATCGCAGCGAGCTCCAGAAGGCTACACTAGAACGCAGGGAGCGGACTGCCCTTCCTAGATTACCCTCTCTCATATCATCCAGAGAATGAAAGATCTGAATACCCAAGTACGAAAAGGAGGTCGGAGTCCAGTTATATTCATCAGGGAGATCCCCAGGTCTAGGAAGTGGACCGGGAACAAATGCGTCTTACGATGATTAACCTGTAGACCAGATAGGCGGCCAAAGCTCTCCAGTAACTTAAAGGCAAATTTAGCCCCAGCACAAGCATCATTCAGATAAATCAACAGATCATCGGCATATAGGGAGATTATATATGCCCTTCCATTCAACAATATCCCCAGCCCCTCCCCTCCTCCACGGAAGAGTTCGGCCAGCTCTTCCACCGCCAGTGCAAACAACAGCGGGGACAAGGGGCATCCCTATAGAGTCCTGCGGGATATTGCATATTCTGGGGAGATGGTGCCACCCGTCCTGACCCTCGCTGTTGGAGATGCAAATAGCAATTGGACCCATTTCTGCCATCCCACTCCCAGTCCCATTTTCCACATAACCCCTACTAAATAGTCCCAACTGACCGTATCAAATGCTTTCTCCAGATCTATTGAGAGAAGCGCTGCTCGCAGTAAATTCTTTGCCGCTGAGTGGTATAATACCGAATATAGCCGACGCAAATTATACGATGTGTTCCGGGAGGGAACAAAAACATTCTGATCAGAGTGAATCAGGGTTTTGATATGAGGCATCAGTCTAAGCGCTAGTATTTTACTAAGTAACTTAAAGTCAGTGTTAAGCATAGACAAAGGTCGATAGCCCCTCACCCCTGCCTCCAACCTCTCAGTCTTGGGAAGAGGTATCACCATTGCGGAACGCGTGTAGGGCGGCAGTTGTCCCAGGCTAATAGCCTTGTTGTACAGGGTTACCAGGCGGGGGGCCAGTGCGGACCCATATTTCGCATAGAACTCTGCAGGCAGGCCGTCGGGGCCCGGTGTTTTGCCTCCCGCCAGCATTGCCATGGCTCCCCTGACCTCCTGAAGAGTAATTGGTCCCCCCTAAGTCTTCCACGGCTTCATCTTCAACCACCGTCAGGGCCAAGGGGGCCAAAAAGGCAGCAATCTTTTCCCTCAAAGCTTCCGGCGGTGCTGTGTACAGTTGTTTTTAATATGTCTGGAAGGCACTGTTTATCTTATCCGGGTCATGCTCGGTCTTATTCTTTGCTAGCTTGATCCGGATGATCGGAGATCTCCCTGATTCAGGCCTAATGATCCATGCTAGTAGTTGCCCAGCTTTTCCCTCCTCGCTCTGCACTCTATCCATGTATGTTCTATAGTCATGTGATCGGAGCCTCTCTAATGCCTCATCATATTGCTTTCGCTTAGCCAGTAATTGCTCACGCGCCCGGGTACCCGGACTTGCATATTATCTAGGATCTGCAGTTCTCCTTCAATCCCAGTGAGTTCCCGTTGTATCCCAATGGTTTTCCCCATGCAATGTCCCCTTACCACTACTTTAAAAGCCTCCCATTCCACTACTGCTGAGGAGGCGGTATCCGCATTTTCAGCGAAGTATGTGTCCACAGTGGTGCGTAAAGATTCTGCAAAGGGCACTCCTCCAGTGTCCCGGGGCTAAGTCTCCATGTAGGTATTGGGGGCGTACGCCTTCGAGGGCAATAAGTCAACATCAGAGGGCTGTGGTCCGAGTATGTGCGGCCCAAGTATTCAGTGGAGTGGGTGAGAGAGCCAATGACTTGTGAGCACCAGAATGCGTCTATTCTTGTGTGGAGGTGATGTAGATGCGAGTAGTAGGAATACTCCCTAGCCCCACCGTGCTGTACGCGCCAGATATCGTGTGAGTCCCAGTGTGCCATCCACTCCCGCAGCCCCGCCAGTGTCCTATGCGCTTGTGCTCCCGCCAAGGGCGGGTGGGAACGGTCCAATTGGACATCCGCCACACAATTAAAATCTTCCCCCACCACCATCTGCCCCACGGCTACACTCGCTATGTGCGCAGAGAGGGAGGTCAAATATGCCAACTGGTCGTGATTGGGAGCGTAGGAACAACAGATTGTTATCTCCTGACCTAGTAGTCTCCCCGTCACTAGCACATAACTTCCCTCTGTATCTGTTAAGGTGCGAATTGCGTCGAAGGGAACCCCAGGTCGAATCCATATTAACACCCCCCCCCCGGGGCAAACGCAGAGAACCCAGTGGCAAAAATTTGTCCCCTCCATCGCTTTCTCAGTCTCTCAACCTCCCCCGCAGTCAAGTGGCTCTCTTGCAATAGCGCGATTTGCACTCCCCGTCGTTTCAGATAACTGTAGATATTATAACGTTTAGACATGGAACCCATTCCTCTGATGTTCCATGTAAGTAGTTTCACCTCTTGTGGCGCCATTGCATTCCCTTTACATTTCACCAATCCACCTCTCCCAGCAGCTCCCACGAAACAGCAGGATCCATCAATGAGGCATCCCCGCATGCATGAGAAACAGGACTGAGCAACTGTAACACTCCCAAACTTAAAACAACTCCCCGGCCCCAGAGCATACAGGCAACAACCATCTGCCCAAACTTCACTTTAACAAAACTACAAAGCAACGAAGGCCCAAACCATACGTAGTGAAGGCCTCCAGGGGGGTCGCAGCTGAGCTGAGCTGACTTATCGAGTATATCGGAGCTGTAACAGATCAAGTCTCTGTGTGCATGACTGCAGGGCCTCGAACCCCGACTCAGTCCCATAGTAGCTTAGATTGGCCAATCCCCGCTATATGATATCATCTGCTGTGTGTGGGGTCACCACCGGGAGCTCCAAGCTAGCCTTACCAGATGAGTCCGAGTCTGAGCTCCCAGTCCCCTTCGTAGATCTCGAACCCTGTTATGACGGGGGAGCCCCTCCCTTGGCGATCTCCACCACCGCCTGCAGTGCTGCCGCTCTTTCCAGTTCGGTCTGCGATGAGTTCGGCTTCTTCGCTGCTATTCATTCTGACCGCTTCTGAGAGAGCTTCCCGGATCTCCGGTCCTTCGCCGTCCGCTGAGGTTTCGGTGCTTGCCCCGGTCTCTCTGTGCGATAGGTCTCAATCCATTCCCAGGCCATTTGTGGGTTCTCGCAAAAGTGGGTCTTACCGTCCACTACAATGCAGAGCTTAGCCGGAAACATGAGCGAATACTGGACGCCCTCCTCTCTAAGTGCCTTCTTGACTTCGAGGTACAAGGCCCTCTTCCATTGAACCTCCAGCATATAATCCGGGAACATGGATACCTTAGTGTTGTTAACCATAAAGGGGCCATCCGTGCGAGCCTTCAGTAGGATAATGCCTCTATCTCTGCAATGCAGCAACGTGGCCACTACTGGTCTTGGGGGGCGGCCTGGCGCCGCCGGGCGAGCCGGCACACAGTGCGCTCTCTCTAGCGTGAAGAACTGCGTCAGTGCCCCCAGGGCCACTACATCTCTAAGCCACGGCTCTAGGTAAGCCACCATGTCCCCTTTTTCGATCCCCTCCGGCAGACCAAGAATTTGTATATTATTGAGGCGGCTACTACCCTCTCCGTCTTCTGCCCGTCGTTCCAAAATTCGGACCTTATCTGTGAGTTCCGCTACTCGCAGGGAGAGGGCCTTGTGTTCGGGCGCCAGTTCCTCAAGTCCAGTTTCTACCTCCTTCACCCTCTCACTGAGTTTTTGGTGTTCTGCTCGGAGGAGGCCCAGGCCCACCGACACCGTGCTTATGTCCTGGTGAAGCGTGGCTTTTGTATCTGAGATGGCTTCCAATATTTTGGACAACTGCTGCTGGATGGGGTCTGGTCGTGGTTGAGGCTCAGGGCTACTCCTCGTCCGATCAGGGGGTTCCTCCTCATGTTCGGGGGTAGTTCCGGCCTGCTTCCCCCGTGTTTTCCCCATCTTTATGGGCTCTGGCACTGAAGGAGCTGGGTCCCAGTACGGAGGGTAATCTCCCAATAATGCTCCCCAGGCCCCTCTGCCGCCCCCGCTTGAGTCCTGACCGCTTCTGTACGTGGGCCTCTTCTGGGCGCGGCACACAACGAGGTCCCCGCACTGATGAGACCCCCAGTCCTGTATATAACCATCTCTCTCCCTGATGTATAAAGTTGCACCTGCACTTCGGAGCAACTAGAGCTACGTATCCATGCAGGTCGTCTTCTCTGGGCGGTAGGCTACTCAACCACGCTGCTCCCGGATTCGCCCAGATCCGGCTCTGCTGCCACAGGAGAACGTCTCGGTGGGTCCGCTTTCAGGCCTCCTTCTTGGGTGGGATTGCACCCTCCACCACTCTCCAATTCACTCCTGAACAGTTTGTACTTTCCTGCTTGGCGCCGCTGTTATATGCCCCACGGGCAGGCGGAT
Source organism: Calotriton arnoldi (assembly GCA_963921515.1). Lineage (NCBI taxonomy): Eukaryota > Metazoa > Chordata > Amphibia > Caudata > Salamandridae > Calotriton > Calotriton arnoldi. Next base: position 50,220 of record CAWUFW010009883.1, read on the forward strand.
CCTCTCAGGCCGCGTTCACACTTCCCTCTGCTGGAGGCCCACCTCAGTTTCTCAGTGCTCCACTGCGCCCAGGTAAACGCCGAAGTCCAGCTCGCCATATAGCACCCAAAATGCAGCTGAGTGAGCTCACAATTTTCCCCCAATCTCCACTTGCCGCACCAGCAACAATCGGCTATCCCACTGGTCTGGTTACACCTGTGGCCCTCAGTGATGCTGCGTCATCATTGTGTTATTAGACGCTCCGCAATTGTCCGCTGGGGTCAGCCAGCAGTCCCCTCACAGAGGTGCCCAGGGGTTCTTGTCTCGTTGGGCCCGTCTCCCCGGGCCCAACGAGACATCAACGCCGCCTTTTCTACGGCTAAGTGGCTCCGGCAGGTTCCGTTGCGCCGCAGGCCCGAATGCAGTGCTCCGGGCTCCGCCTCCCAGCACGAGCACCACACGCTGGGTATTTTGCAGCTATCCCAGGCAAATCAGTCCTCATTCCACCCCTGGGCGACCCCCAGGGGCTCCCTGTCGTGGCTGATCCGTCACTTCTAGCCTGGGCCCCGCACTCACACCACTTCTGCTGCCGAGCGGCTCCGGCAGGCTTCGCCCCGTCTCAGCACTTGAGACCGGATGTTCCAGGCTCCACTACATCCCTCGGTCGCCGCTCACCAGCAGACCATGCCGAGCACCCGTGCTTCCCACAAGGTCAAGACTGATTTGCATATGGCCAGGTCTAAACTGGGGTGGCATGGTGAGCAAAAGAATGATGGATTTAACCCAGATCTCTTGACTGGGGGTGAATGTTTTGATTTGTTCTGCATTCCGTCCATCAATTGTGTGTCTTTGCTTTCTCGCCCTAAGTGCGCCAGGTATGCCCAGACGTGGGTCCTGGGCTCACTGTGCCACTGGAATCAAGCTATCCTGGCTGAAGAGGGGTGAAACCCCAAAACCGGTCCTAGGATGCTTGTTTCCGGTCCAGGGAGGACCTGGCTTGGCAGTTCGGGCTGGACTGTTCCCATGAGGCACAGGGTCAAGACTGATTTGCATATGGCCAGGTCTAAACTGGGGTGGCATGGTGAGCAAAAGAATGATGGATTTAACCCAGATCTCTTGACTGGGGGTGAATGTTTTGATTTGTTCTGCATTCCGTCCATCAATTGTATGTCTTTTGCTTTCCCACAGGGTCAGCACCTCGGCCCCCGGCATTGAGACTGCCACTTCCCAGCGATGTAAACCGGGCTATGCCATTGATTGTTTCAGGATAACAGCAGGGCCGGTGCGGAGCTCGGTGCTCACGCGCCCACCATCTTCGGCAGCTTGCCACGCCCCCCAACATCCAACTTCTTTAAGACTGAAAGGAATGTATTTACTGCGGAAATGTTGCTCACAGAAGACAATCTAAAGTTTAGATAAGTATCACCTGTATATTAATAAGCAGTCACCCATTGATCTAATGAAATCACTGTTCTCATTATTTCCAAGGGCGGCATGTACAGATTGAATATTGTAATGATAACATCAGCTCTTTGGTTTAAAAGCCAGAAAAGCGGAGATAAAACTATCGCCCTATCAACAAGAGGGTGCAAACATGCACAATCGCATGTTAGCACCCTTTTTCCCAACGCCTCCCTTTGCATCTCCAATGAGATGCAAAGTGGGCGTTACTGGGCGTACCCCGGATGGACTACGTTGCAAATATCGCTGATGTTCACATCGCGATATTTACAAGGCAGCCCACATGATTTTAGCAGAGGTTAGATTTTGGCGAAAACGGCCGTTTTCGCCAAAATCTAACGTCTGCTAAAATCTTGACTTAGCCATCCCTAACATAGGGGGTGGATTCTGCTGATACGACCACAGGGTCGTATCAGCAAGGCTATCGCCGTTTTACAGGGAACATCGCTGGAAAACCAGCGATGTTCTATGCAAAACTGCGATTTCCCCGCTATCGCAGGAATCTTTATCGCCTTGGAGATACGCGTTGCTAATAACGCGATATCTCCGCGATAAAAACCTGCGATAGCCGGCGTTAGGAAAATGAGCGCTAAGCACGCTTTGCGATAGTTATCGCAAAGCGTTGCTAATATGCCCCCTTGTTTTTTCTGAAATGGTATTGATTGAATATTTACCTTGTCTAAATTGTCTTTTCCTAGATTTCAACTTTTAAAAGTGGACTCTTTCAGATTTTTTGGATCAAGATACGTTTATTAGCAAATATGAAACATGAACATTCTTGAGTCATGAAGGGAGCAGATCATGAGAAATCGATGGGTTGAGGAAGCTTTTCCACAGTTTCTTATCAATTTGACAATTTTAAGATATTCAGTAAATTGACTTAATGAAGGGGATGATGCTCAGCTAGGTGGTGTGTTCCATTTCCTTGCAGGAGGATCACATTCATGTGCTACAGGAGATGTGAGTTTGCTTGATGAAGCTTCAATGTTTGCTAGCAGCTCAGTTATAATATTACCTCTTTTGTAGAAAATGTTCCCAGTGTAGGTGGCAATTTCATTTGAATGTGGAATTGGAGCCAGAAAGAGGACGTTGGCACATTGTTATCTGTGGCAAAGAACATGATGCATGGATGGTTAATCGCATCAATGATCAGTGTTTTAAAAAATGTCTATATTTGGATTTAATAATATATCTATTTATTGAATTTTGGTATTTTCATGCTGGCCAAATTTCAGGGTTGTGTCAGTTTCACAATTGTTTCTCAAGTGTCCTTGATATTATTTTGATCTTGTTTTGAGATTGAGAGTACCAGGATTTGAAAGGTTTTGGGTTTTGTAAGTTAGTCAAAATGGTGTTCGGGAGTCATTGACTAATTTAGAGCCAGACATATGAAGAGAAGTAGGACCATAGGGATGATATCAGAGGAGTAGATTTGAATTCTAGCTCTATCACGTGAGAGCTGAGATTGTCTTTTAACAGATTTTTCATGGGTCTGGTGCTAGTCTTTTGAGAGTAAGGAAGGTATTTGTGGAGTGTTAGGGTGACCTTACTGTCAAACCAGTATAGAATTTTTGAAGGACTTTACCCTTAAGATGGTCAGCATTAGGACCCCGTATTGCTTCATTATGTGTAGCAAAGTTGCTGTGTTGTCCACTGCAACTATTTTTAAAAGGAGGATGATAGCCCCAGTACATAATGAAATCTTTCAGGTCCATGTTAAATTACAGATAACTTGAGTTTATTTTTACAGTCATCACTATCTGAGCAGTACATGTTTGAATTTCTGGAAGCACTATAAATAACATGAAAATGGATGAATTAATTCTGAGGAAATTGTAATACAAGGCGGGGAGAGTTGGGAAGGATTTGAGAATATCAGCAAAGTCTTCTCCAAATAAATGTAAAAAATTCGAGTATGGTCCAAATTTGCCAAATTAGTTATGATCAAAATATCGCTATTTATGAAAGAGATAAGAGCAGTAATTTTGAGGCAGTTTGGATGAAATTACCTGTCGTTGATTAAGATAAATATGAATATGCTTGTGAGAAGTAGATCTGCGCCAAGGGTTTGCAGAATATTCAGAGTTATTGAAGTGGTATTTCCACAGATTTTGGATAATCGGATGAAAGTTGCGCCTTTATTTACAGTGTTTCAATTAGAAGGTGATGTGAAAATGGATTTGGAAACTATTTCTCATGTTGTAGATCTTCCCAGAGAGCCAGAAGGTTAATCTTGAAGTATTCCCCAACAAAGATTGCGGTGATTTGGAAAGTCATTCTCAAATCAAAGTCCTCAGAATATATTTGATGCTCGACAAATATTTCTTTTAACACCTTCTTTCACTCACACTTGGCTCTGTCTTCAATCCGAGGCATACTCTAGTCACAGACTTGCAAGCTCCAAGTTTAAATGGGATGAATTAAGTGAAAACAATTTATAAACTTTAATTCTTCTAGTAGCTGACTTTCTCCAATATTTCCCACTGACAGTTAGTCAACGTTATGAGCCAGTGGATCCCTTTTCATTCAAAGCATCAGCACATGGTGCCTCACTTACACCCTGGAGTGATTTGAAATAAAAGCATGTTGTGGAATAGATAATGTGCAGTGATTCTACCAAAATGTGCACATGTTGCCATTATGTTATTGACATAAGTAGAGAAACCTGATCCTCCGGAAAGTAGGCGCTAGGCTCAAAGCATGATTATAACCTTTCAGGGCGAGGCCTAACTCCAAGCAGCTTATACGGAATTATAAAACATTCCATTTCATCTATGCTTCCTATTCCAACTCGGATCAATTCATAAGACTGGGATATGTAGAAAACATCTACGTTTCTTACAGTTCGTGTGGAATTGCACTAGAATGCTCAAAGTGGCAAACCTTTATTTTGAGTCAGTACATTTTTCTATAATACATGAATTGACAATGCTGTCTTAGCTCACTGGCCAGTTATGACTGGATATTGATAATATAAGCATTCTGTGACAGGGCTGGTTCTCAGACTTTTAGTGCCCAGGCAGAAAGAGAATGTGAGAGGACCCTCTACTTTGCATACAGTGTCACAGGAAATTACATTACAGGAAATTACATCACAGGAAGGACCATCAATTGACTATTATTGAAGCAACTTTGCAAGAAGTAACTTTTCTGGAGTAGATGTCAGTAAAACAATAAAAACATAAATAATAACACATAACAAATAAGTACGTATATTTTAAAATTTGATTAAGTGGAAATACATTATATTAGTCACAGTGGGAGGAAAGGTTTGGCCTAGGTGTAGGGGAGGGAGCCTATCTCCCTTGGGCCTCGCAGCACCGAACCTTGGCTACAAGGCCTAGGGTAGGGCCGCCTCTACCCTGGGCCTCTCAAACATGGTCTAAAGCTGCAAGCAGATCCCAGGGTAAGGGAGCCCTCTTTCCTGGGCCTCACAGAAATGGTCCTGCACTGCAAACCCAGGTGAAGGTGGCTTTCCCTGCTGCACCTTCCCATCACGACCCATAGCTGTGATGGTCAGGTGAGATGGTGGAGAAATATGTGGAGATTGTGCACACCTTTGATTACAAAATAGACATGCTTGATCCTGCTAAGAATGATCAGCGTGCTACGCTCGTCAACTGCCTGCCTAGCATGAGTCTGAAATCAATCCTGTGGCCAGGTGTAGAGGTAGCCTGGACTGCTCTCTGTGCACTGCTCTCTGTGTTATACGTCAATGGTATTCAACATATATTGCCAACTTATAAATATTCAAAACACTGTATTTATTTTACAAATTATGCTTCATTGTTTTTCACACAACAAATAAACAACATATCATATTGAACAATAAAGTTCATCAACAGTTGAACAGTCACTGTCAATATTAACAATCACTCCATAGAAATTATTCTCGTCGAACTTATTCTCGCCCAATGCATTTCGGGACGAGCAGTCCCTTCGTCAGGGGCAATCCTGTTGATACAAACAGAAAGATATATATAGGCAAATCATGCATTTACATGGTTCATCTACAGCTGCCAGATAGAGATTTGCATCCACATTATGAGAGAACACCCATTTAGTGAATACATGCAAAAGGGCAAGCTGTTCTTTTAAAAAACCGGCACAACAACCAGGGGTACAATCTTAACACCAGAACTGAGTTCAAAGGTGCTCCCACCACCTGAAAGGTATCCACGAAATACCAACACATGGGGGAAAGGACACGCGCTAAAAAACCAAACTTACTCATGAAGTCCAACAACTCAAGATCCTACTGGGACTCCGTCACACGCCAATATCTGCAAGCAATATCTTCACAGACAATAAAGTCAGAACTTCAAAATGCTCAATGAGTATTACTTAGTTCATAAGTGAGCTATCCTCACCTGCTGCCAGTGCTAAAGGGACTTCCTGGTAATCTACACAGGTCAACAAGAATCCATAAGCCAAGATTGTGTGTTAATCTGTCAAGAGAAACCTCTGTATTAGAATTTACCCACATTACAGTATACCAGTATCTCCGCCTCCACGCCTCCCCACTCTCCTCAGTCTTACCGAGACTCGCGTCAAACTCCTCCCTAGACCACGACGCTTCAAAGTTACTCCAGGTCCACGTCCATACGAAGTTCACCGGGGATATCGTATACTGAATTTCAACCGCAGTTAATCTCGCGAGACCATCGGCGGTGAAGGAAACCGCGCACCATCTTGTAAAGTATACTCACATATAACTCTGTAAAAGTCCCAAATCAAACAAGTTTCCTATCTCGCTATACTAACTCAACTCACCAACTTGATGTCACCTGAAAAACCAGTAGGTCAAAGGAATAGCGTCCCTCCTCAAAAAGGAGCCGCCATCTTGGAGCAGTATTATCATAAGCAAATAGGTGATCCTAAAGCATCCGCTTATATGAATGACAATGCGCATATAGCGTTTTCCTTGCAACACACACCCCTAACACGTTCATCTTCCCCGCTCAAAACGGAGCCGCAATCTTGGAGCAGTACTATCATGAGCTGATACAAACACATTATAACCTCAACTTATATGAGTGACAATACACATATAATAGTGATCAGGGTGATCAGAAATAGATACTAATCTAAGGGACTCTATACTCATTATAGTTAGACTTTCCCTATTATTAACCCCTGATTTTAGTCATACCAACTAGGGGCAGGAATAAAATATTCGCCCACTAATTAGGTATTTTTAATTTTTTGTTTTTCCACTCCACTTTCACTGCACTACACATTTTCCACAACTTAGTGCTCCTACGTAGTTCCGCAAGTCGCAGCACGCCTCAATCTGCAGCGGATTGAGAGGACCCCAATGATGAAGCATGCCACCTAGGGGAAACCCTGGTGGGTGAGGGGACTCTAGAAAATAATTTTTCTTTCTGGAAAGAGGATTTTCATACATGTTCATTGAAAACCCTGTTCTTCCCCACGATTAGGTTTTTATTCTGGTATTCCAGATTTTGTGAAACTTCATCACTGTGGGAACCAGGAAAGGTCCCCCCCCTCCCCCCTGGCCCTCATAGCCATGGTTTAGCGCTGCAATGCCCAAGTAGGGTGGCCAACTTTCTATTATCTCGTCACAGGATGCTTGGTGCCTTTCGAGACATGTTGCACCTATGGAGACACATTGCTTATGCAGAAGACATCAGAAGATGTTTGTTGGTGAGCAGAGGAACTATGAGTTATATAGCAGATTTTTTTGTATTTCATTCTGAATCCCCAGCCTCTGAAGCAAGCCACCTTAAAAGATAACTCAGCTCGAGATTGAGTTTATTGATTGTGATTACTATTCATACTACATTCGACATCTAATCCCTTTACCATCTCCTAGAGTAAGCCTTGAATGCTCGCAATTGCAAATTTTGAATGACAAGTGCAGAAAATGGTTTCTAGTACGCAAATGGAATGACATTTTTAAGCTTTGAAACACTAGTGTCAATATCAGTATCTGCCACACATACTATCCAATAAGTACCAACTACCACAGGACCTGGTCCAGTAGGTACATTTTAGCCACGGAACTAGGATATTTGACATCTAATCTCAGCTTTACCATTTCACTTACATATGATGGAAATAAACACAGTGTTATATAGCTGGGCAGGGCCCATAAGAGAGTGACATTTCCCTGGGAAGGTCAGCACCTCGGCTTTGCTATCAGAATCACTGGCACCCCACTTGTGGTCTAGTGGACTAGTTGGAAATGTGGAACCAGGAGATGCAGCTTTTAATCCCAGCCTCCTATTTAGCCACATTGTGCGCTCATGGGCAATCCCTTTTCTGAACTTTTTGCCCTGGTCCCTTTTTGGCCAGATTGGGAGTATTTTGATTCCACTTAAAAATGCTAGGAGGCAAGCAAGTGATTACAAAAATGGACTAAATATTATCTGGGAGGAGAGAAGTGCCCAGTCACCTGGTATATTCACTTAAATGCAATACAGTGGTAAATGTACAGCCTTTGCACCAAGTAGCAGTGCACTGCAGTCTTATGTCTATGAATTTAGCCAGCTGTTTGATCCTGGGTAAATAAATCTCTTCCTGTTCCTCCGCCCACTGATCTGACAATTTGTCAGCAATTTGAGACAGACTTCTATCAAGAAATAGACACCAAGGGCATACTCCCAGGACAGGTCCTGTGCATGGGTTTCCTTCACTCAAGGCTATTTGCATCTCATTATCTGAAGGTGCCCCTGAAGCTGCTTTGTGCAGGACCCCTTCTGTGGTGCAATATTAAGGATAATGGGGCGACCCGGTGTCCCTCAGAACCTGGGTATTGATAATATAGAAAACAATTGGTTCTGTTGGGCGATGCAATTACTGTGATACATGTATTCAATACAAAAGAAAAGGTGTTTCACACTTACTTATTCAAAATGAAACATCGATTTCAGTTAAGAACACACCAGGAAAACACAGGTAGAGTTGATTTACTCTTATATTTTTTCAAGAAATATTGAATATGAAAAGGCTGTCACAAATACAAGTAAATTGCGAAAATACGAAAGTGACTATTGTGAGAAGGTGACATGTGGTGACTGGTGAAGTGAACAGTACACTATATACAAAACAGACATATGTGACATAAATAAAAAGAATTGTTGAACATTTGTCCTGTCTCGTTATTTAACACACGTAATACAAGACCCAACATTAATTGACTATTGGTCAAGAGAACTGTGTGGACATGTGTGATGGAAGAAAGTCGACGTTCCGACCCTGGAGACGGCGCGAAATGGTAAGCGTCACTGCGGGTCTTCCTCAGGACTATGAAAGGAGGGGTGGACAGCCAAAAGGTCAAGACGTAATGAGGATCCAATATGTGATTTCAATTAGTTAGGTTCAGTCGCAGTGCATCAATTGTGCGAATTCTTCCTAATTGGAAAAGCCGGATGCCGCCACCATCCGGTTGGAGTCTTAATAGTGGGCAATACCACCGCAACACCCGACATCCACCAGCCGGTTGGAGTCCTGTGCTACTACCTTCACTTTGTAACTGCAGCCAAGAAACAATAGTCGAGTGCTTGAGAACAGCGAGCGTCTGTTCTTCCTCCAAGGATTTATTTCTCCATGGATTTATTTCTTGAAAAAATATAAGAGTAAATCAACTCTACCTGTGTTTTCCTGGTGTGTTCTTAACTGAAATCGATGTTTCATTTTGAATAAGGAAGTGTGAAACACCTTTTCTTTTGTATTGAATACATGTATTACAGTAATTGCATCGCCCTTCTGTGGTCCAGCATCTTCCTCCCAACCATCAATAAGCATCTTTTTCACAGCTCATCAAGAGATGAAAAGGTGAGAGTTGCTTGTCCTTTGAAAGGGCTAAAAGTGCGGGGTGCTAAAACGTGGGACAGTAGGTTTCCTGTAATGCCTTTGGGTGGGCAGGACCAGATCCCGAATTGCAGGTCAAACCTGCTGAATGTGGACGGTTGGTCACCCTACCCGTTGTTCCTTACTTTAGGCCTCGCAGCTCCACACTATGAGTATGAAGCACCGGAGAGGCCCTTTGCGACCCTAAACATCGCGACCTTGGTGTAGCGCTGCAAGGTCCAGGGAAGGGGGTGCCTTACAAGAATACACTGACAATCTCCTAAAAAGGCCCCTGATCTTTTTTTATCTTAATGCATGTTCTCTGCATGCCAGTACTTCATTTGAGGATATCAAATGCCCATACTAGATTCTGTGTGCTGTACTTGCTCTGCTCCCACAAATCCAGCTAAGGATACCAACTTAATGTTTAGCTTGCAATTTCAAATTCCTACACATTTACCAGTTGTTTTAAAATATTCATTTTTGCATTTTCCGTTTTTATCTGTACATATTTTACTAGTTTGCTACAATCATTTAATTTTGTAAACAGTTGCGAACCACCTGAGTATGCGTCGCGGACTCCCAGTGGTCCACAAACCACATGGTAAGAATTGTTGAACTATGGGATTGCCAGTCATTTACAGTGTTCAGATGACACTTCAGATTGCCTGTTATAGTGATTAGTTACTGGACAGAGTGAAAGTACTTACTGTTTAGACGCAACATATTTCTGAAGTGTAACAAACGAAGGGGCATATTATCAAGAAACGGCGTTAAAATTATCGCCGCTTTTGCGGCAGAAAACTGCCGCTAAAGCGGCGATCATGGGCTTGATAATATGCCCTTGAGAATTCCAATAGAAGCCCATGTTCTGGTGTCAACATGGGCTTCTATTGGAATTCTCAAGGGCATATTATCAAGCCCATTATCGCCGCTTTAGCGGCAAATTTCTGCCGCTAAAGCGGCGATAATTTTAACGCCGTTCTTGATAATATGCCCCCAGGTATTTTTTAACTTCCATTCTGGTAGATAACTCTTTTTTCCATTGCACACCCTCCTGATACCTCTGTTACAGAACTGAGCTTGACTTAGGGCCATATGTACAAACACTGTCCCAAAATACTGGTCGAAATTTGAAACCACTATTTTTGCGGCCAGTGTGGTATTTTGCGAACTACCCTATCAAAATATCTTCCATTGATTTCAATTTAAAATCAGTTCAACAGCTGCAGCTAAAAACACTTTTGATGAGAATGCTCTTTGAATGAGTTTTCACTATAAGAGCTTCTAGGCAACATCAAAAACACACAAGAGAAAAACACATGTTCACACTACCTGCGCTAGCACATCACTCAAAAGGCCTAGGGCCAGATGTACGACCGTGGAAATAGCGCCTCGCAAACTGCGAGTTTTTTGCGACTCGCAATTTGCGAGGCGCTATTTTCAATGTACAACAGTGTTTTTCACACTGTTAGCGATTCCCAATGGGGTCGCAAATAGAGAGGCTCATGAATATTAATGAGCCTCTCGCAATTTGCGACCCCATTGGGAATGGCAGGCTCTGCTAGGTATGGTGGCCTGCTGGGCTCAGCAGACCACCATGTCTGGGACTGCTTTTAAATAAAGCAGTTTTTTTTTAATGCAGCCCGTTTTCTTGAAAGGAAAACGGGATGCATTTAAAAAAGAAAAAAATGAAACGTTTTCGTTTCCTTTTTTAAGGGCAGGTAGTGGTCCCTGGGACCACTGCCTGCCCTTAAAAAATATTTTCCCCTGCATTTGCAAAGGAGAAGGGGTCCGCTGGGGACCCCTTCCCTTTTGCGACCCCATTACCACCCTCTTGAAGAGGGTGGTAATTTGCAAGTGTTTTGCGCCCGCAATTGCGGACGCAAAACATTCTTACATAGGGTTGCGCTCGCTATTAGGAAGGGAACGCCCCTTCCTAATAGCGAGTCGCAAAACCCTATTTTGCGAGTCGCAAAAAATTGTGAGTCGCAAAATAGGGTTTGTACATTTCCCATGTTGTTTTTGCACGTACATCTGGCCCCTAGTTCCCAAATTATGAAATGCCTCATCTCACCAACAAACTTTATTTGCCAGATATTTCCAAAACAGAATTGATCTCATTTGTGTGTATGCTTAAGGATGGGATGAGCAGAAGCATCCATCCATCGTGGTCAGCAAAAGTTCACTATTTGAGACAAAGAGATCTGAGTCCTATTTCTCCACTGCAAGGCTCTTATTGCACGTACAGGTTAGACTGTTGGTGGGTCCCCTCAGTCTTTCATCTTATTAAAGTTGATAAAGTGAGTTGGTTAACAAAATACAAATGGCTTTTTTCACAGCTGAGCATGAACAGAGCTTTCTCACTCACACGCAATCAATCGTGCGTTCGGATGTGTGCACATGGAATACTTAAGCTTCCATAGAATTCAGTAGCTCATGAAGAGAGGTACAAAACCAATTATACATGTACAAGACAAATTAATTATGGGGTCTGCAACCTTCCAGGCACCTCCACTCTGCCTGTCTTTCACTAGTGTGCACAAATGCTGAGCAGGGGGCAGCGCCTTCTCGTACTTGGCCCCCTAAAGCCTGTGACGACCCCCCACAACACAGCGGAGCCTCTTCCTCATTTCTTGAATTTCACAAGGAGCTGAAGACCTGGCTTTTCGAGTACGCCCCCCCCCCCCGCCCCCAGCTGCCTCACACACCTGCTATAGAGAACGGGTGATTAGAGTGCTATAAAAACACACATATCATAACATAACATAGCTAAAAACTTTTTTGAAACATGCATGCCACGTGCCCTCCAAGCATTTGTAGTGAAACCACAGCCAAAATAACTAGTTAATTGCACAATTTTTTGGGGGGAGTTTTATATAGCTCAAACTGGACCCGAAGGTATCAGAGCGCTTTACATGAGCACCAGTTGTGTTACAGACACATTATTTTTTTGTTAGGCAGAGGGAGATTAAGTGATTTGCCCAGAATTACAGGATGTTGAACGCCGCTGGTGAGACTCAAACCCGGTTCCCCAGCTTCGAGGTCGACCGGTCTAGCCTTTAAGCCACATCCTGTGCCTAATTCCACAGTTTAGATGTCTAGCAAACGTCGTGGTGCGATATATATCTTCGTCGTGTAATGATGACCACAGGCAATAGCCTAGACAGTAACTAAGGGGTCGAATACGATGTCGGGCGGATCGCCACAGCCCACATGGCGGTGGCGATCCGCCCGCCATCTCGTCCGTCCGCCACCAAATTCCCCCCGCCATATTACCATGGCGGAGGGGACCCGGCGGACGGAAAGACCGTCCGCATGTTTTCCGCCCGGCCGATCAGTCGACCGGGCGGAAAAGGATTAATATGGTGGCGGTGTCTGCAAGACACCGCCATCCACATTATGATGCCGGCGGTGATGAGCCTTTCCATGGCGGCGGCGCCGCCATGGAAAGGCTCGCGGTCCCTGACATTGGGGGCCCGTAGCGGGCCCCCAGGTATTTTGGGGGTTGAGGGGTGCACATGGGGGGTACCTATGGTACCCCCCTGCATTTGCATATACAACATGGCAGGCACCGCGCGGTGCCTGTCACGTTGTGCATACAGATGCACAACATGCATTTCCAGCACTGTGGCGGGTGGTGTTGTGAGCACCGCCCGCCACAATGCTGGAAATGGGGGATGCCACCGCCACCGTGGCGGTGGCATCCTAATCACATGTGCAGGACCGCCGCACACATAGCGGGCGGTCCCATTTACCGGGGCAATGGCGGGCGGACAAAGTCCGCCCGCCATCATAATCGGCCCCTAAGAGTTTATTGAAATCAGAATGCTCAGTAAAAGCACAACTAAAGCTCCACCCGCTTATCCGATACCAGGTAACATAGTAATTTCAGAAGGTAGCCATAAAGAGAATGATGTGCCAGAATCCTGAATTTATATTTATCTTTTTTTTTTTGCATCTTTCTTTCAGCCACACATTAGTTAGGGAGTGCTTCATAATACCTCTGGTGATTTTTCTCTATAAACAGGCTGCACTGCTGTTTTAAATTAATTATTCTGCAGGTTTCAGCTTTTCAGTTCTTAGGTGAATGTGGGCAGAAATTCGAGGTATGATCTGCAGTCTCTGTTAAACATTAGTTAAAGAAACAAGCCTGTTCTTCCGACGAACTTTCGCTCCTTGACCCATTGCGACATGTCACACGTAGACTGCTTGTTGGGGCATGATGCCTCTCAAACTTCACCAGAATTAACATTTCTGTCACATATTCTCAGTTCCAAGAAAAATGGGGAGAGCAGTAGGATTGATTATTCCTAATTTTTTCGAACCACAATAAAACATTTCAGGCCCTGCACTACATTCTCCCTCTGTGTATTTCGTACTGAAGCAGAACAATCTTTTTTTTTTTAGCCAACTAATTGACCATAAGAGCACATGCAAAGCAATTAACAATAAACATTAAAAAGTATAAAGTTTAAAACCACATTATTCAGCTAAAACCATATTCTGCGATAGCATATTAAAGTGCATAAAATTAATAGAACTTCAGTTAAAACATCAAAGAACAGTGAAGTGTCACAGTAGACTTTAAAAATAAGCTCATTCTAAAACAGATGTCCTGAGTTGGCAATAACTGCAGATAATAAAATGCGGCTCTACATTTTTTATTCTTAGCTTTCTATAGAGGCGGAATAAGTAAACCCATTGTCAGTTTCCTGTAAAACCTGCAGAAAAACAAAAAGTGCAATAGGGTTTGGTTAGATGTTTCCTCACAAGAACAGCGACAAATGGTGGTGACATCATACTGTCCGAGGGGCAAACACAGGGGCATATTATCAAGGGCTTTATCGCCGCTTTAGCGGCACTTTTTGCCGCTAAAGCGGCGATATTTTTAACGCCCTATTAGCAAGCTGTCGCTAACAGGCGTTAGCGACAGCTTTCCGGCGATAGCGGCCGGGTTTTACATCGCCTTGCATGTCAGCGATAATTATCGCTAATGACATGCAAGGTAGGCGTTTCCAACTAAAAGCGACAGAAAACAGTCGCTTACATACCTATCGCCTATTAGCAATTCCCGCGAAGCGATAAAAGAACGCGCGCTAACCCCGATTAGCGCTTGTTTTTAGAACTGATAAAAACATGACTTAGCAATGAAAGTCAATGGGAGGTGGATTGTAAGGTTAAGTCCCCAGAATTAGCGATAGGATTTTATCGCTGGATTTCTCGCGTTAAAGCTGGGTTTCGCCGCTATCGCTGGATATTTTAACGCAATGGAGATAAACCTTGCTAATAGCATGTTATTTCCGCGGTAATATCCAGCGATAGCCGGCGATAAAAAAAGGCGCGCTAAGCAAGGTTTGCAATATTTATCGCATGTTCTTGCTAATATGCCCCACAGTTTCTACCTCAGAGAACCCAGGTGGAACCTCATAAGCAATGATCATTCTCAATGGCTATTAGCCCATTCAAGGTAGGGTTCAAACCCTGGAAACATTTTAATCATCGCCTACTCATTAGCAATGATTGTTCCCAATGGCTATTAACCCACTCAATGTAGGGTCCAAACCCTGGACACGTTTTAATCATCACGTACTGTCTGTAAGAATCCGGCCCGTTCCAACAAGAAATTTTCCTTAATCCATCTCTTATCCTCCTCCGTGATGGTTGTAGGGTTTGTAAAAAGACTGGGCCTACCAAGGCTAGACAGGTTATTTTGAATATATTGAAGCCATGGCAGCGGAAGTCCACAAGCACGCTCCAAGCAATCTTCAAAACAGCTCAACAAAGGGACGCCTGGGCATGAGACCAAATTGAACACCAGATTAATAACTGAGCTGACTTACTATGATCTTCAACATAATCTATACCAAGCTCCTCATGCACTTTGTTATTACTACTGGTAGGAGGGACCCCTAAAAACGTACGCAGCACCCTGTTTTCTTCTAACTGCAGGTTACTAAAATTTGAACAATACCAGATCCCAGCGCCGTATGTTAAGGCACACATCTGGGTTTGTAAATCTCAATGAGAGGGTGAATGGGCGTATTCTCTATCCTTGCTGATACTTTAAAAATCGACCCAGGGGCACGCATAAAACTGGAACACCTGTTGGCCAGACACGCGGTCCAGCTTAGGTTTTCTTCAAAAGTGAGGTCTAAGTAGGAAAATAATCGCACACACTCAACTCGATGAGCCTTAAAATGGATAGTATGGGTCTTCACAGTCCTA
This sequence comes from Calotriton arnoldi, assembly GCA_963921515.1. Classification (NCBI taxonomy): domain Eukaryota; kingdom Metazoa; phylum Chordata; class Amphibia; order Caudata; family Salamandridae; genus Calotriton; species Calotriton arnoldi. The sequence goes on from CAWUFW010009883.1 coordinate 65,703, forward strand.
GGGCCAATAACCATTATAGATGTCTTAGACCTATTGGTTTCCAGGCTGAGGGCCTCTATGAAGTCAACAAAGCCGTCAATGAGGATTTTCAGACCGTTGGAGGTTCTGGCCAATAGGACGGCGTCATCTGCATAGAGTATTTACGGCACCATCCTACTCTTAATTTAGGGACACCAGTGCCTAGACCTACTAGAGCTGTCTCTAGTTTATTGATGTACAACGGGAAGAGGATTGGTGCCTGCACAAACCCCTGTTGGACCCCTCTCTGCAAGCTCAGAGTCTCAGTGCATTCCTCATTTTTCCCATACCTCACCCTGGTCTGGAGTTTCGAGTGCAGCTATCTCAGGAACTGCACTAGTCCCTTCTCCACACCCATTTTGATCATAAGATCCCACAGCTTGGATCTGTTAACGCTGTCAAAAGGTCCATAAAAGTGAGATGGATAGCACTACTTTTAGCAGTTTATATTTACAGACTATGAGGTGGAGATTAACGCATTGTTAAATAGTCACCAGGCCAGAGCTGAATCCAAGCTGAATCTCAGACAGGACATTCTTCTCACGTATCCAGAGTTGCAGCTTTTCAAGTATAAAACGACCAATGATTTAAACAGAAGCGTCTAATAGAGAAATGGACTGATAACAAGCTGGGTCTTGTCTGTTCCTTTTCTTAAAAACTGGGACTATAGTAGCGAGTCCCCAGGACTCAGGAAACCTGTCCTGAAAGGAGGCATTAAAAAGATTAGTAAACAATGGGGCCCAAAAATTGATGTTGGCCTTGTACAGGTTCAGTGGGACTTTGTCTGGTCCAGGGACTTTATTAGCCCATGATGTGCTGTATAACTGCAGTAACCTCTTCTTAGAGAAAAGGAAATTTTCATAGGGAAATATGGTTGAGCAGGATACTCCTCGCTATGGGCATTACCCTTCAGGGCATAACTGCATTGGAAGTGGCCCACCCAGTCCTCTGGAGCAATATTGCATTCCAGGGCTTGCTTTGGTGCATCAGCCAAACAATAATTATTGACCAGATTCCAGAAAGTCCTCTACTCCTTTGAGATACAGACTTCCACCAGGTTGTCCCAATGCATGTTTCTTACTTCGGCTTTCCTTAACCTCAGGGCCCGTGAGTAGTCATTCCTAAATTGAACTATTTCCTCCCTATTCTTAGGAATGTTCCCTAAGGTGTCATGTACTTTCCTACAAACAGCCTGCAGGTTTTAGTCAACCAGGAAGTCGAGCAATGACCCTGGCCTTGACCTTCTTGGTGAGAATTGCTCTAGTGGCATCACCCAGGCCACAAAAGAGTTGACAACCAAATGACTACCAATCTACGGAGAGAGACGGTTGAAAATGTAAGTCTGGTTGTCAGCACTAACTTACCAAATACTAATTAAGTATCAGCATGTCTCCATACAATGCTTATCCTTCACTAGTTATAAGGGAATTACCCACCAGAGAGCCCTTTTGGGCCAACACAGGATAATTGATAGAAATTGGGAATAACGCCAACTTCAATCCCTCTAGGAGCCATGTCTCTGGAAACAAAGACACAGTCAATAGTGGAGCATTGTCCTCTCCCAGTTAATGTGGCAAAATTAGATACATTGTGATTAAGGAGATCTAAAGAGTTACACAAATTATGACTAACTAAAATAGGGAAGAGAAGAATGTCCCTAGCATGGCGATTCCTGCTAAAAGATTGGTAGGAAAAATCAAGGGGCTGAGACCCCAATAAGTGTTGTTGTGTCCCCCAACTTAGGGCCCGATTCTGATGCGGGTTGGAAAAGCTTCCCGACCGAGGGCCTGATTCTGATGCGGTTAGGAAAGCCTCCTAACGGCATTTGCTCCTTCCAAATCGGATCGGGAACGTGTCTTCCCGACCGAGGGCCCAATTCTGATGCGGTTAGGAACAAATGTTCCCATTGAAGTCAATGGGAGTTCAACCAAATCGTATCTGGAAGCATCCGGATGCATCCTACTCCGCCGGTCGGACTTTCCCGATCCGAGTGGGTCGGACACCATTTCCCAACCGATTCGGTCGGGAAGCTTTTCCAACCCGCATCAGAATCGGCCCCTTAGTGTTAAAATCACCCGCTACCAACAGGCTAAAGCTCCCCCCAGAACGAGGAGGACTTGAGGTCAGAGAGTCGATATAGGCTGACAGAGTAGTAAAGATCCTGCTGCCTCTGGCTGAAAACTCACCATTATAGAAGCTAACCACAAATAGCCCACCTTTCAAAGGCCATTTTAAATAAAAGGCCTGGATGAGTCTGCTAGTAGAGTTAACACATGTTATTGTACAGCCCAGGGAGACCTAAAACCAAGATAATAATCTGGCACTAGCCTGCCCTGATGAGGACTGAACGGCATGTTGAGCAAAGCTTACAAAGTTATCACACAAGACATTTTCTGTGCCCCTGGTCTCCTGCAACAACTCAACATCAAAATGCTGGACCAGATTCATCCAAGTCTGAGATTCCACCTTCTCCTTGACCCCTGCTACATTCCAGCTAAGCCTCGTAAGGAGATGCTGCCTGATCAGCACTTTATTAGCCCAAGAGGTACCTTACTCATCCTCCTGCAGAGCACTAAACTAGAGGGCAGAAGGTGGTATATTAACCAGAGACTATGATGGAAGCTCCGACACACTCAATAAGGGATTGGAGGGCAGAGCGTGGTGCTAAAACGGTTAGAAATCATAATCCCTGGAAACAGTCCCCTATTGATTTGAGCTGTCGCTATAGAAGCAAGAGAGTGGCAAATGCTGGATCGAGTTTGATTGAATCAGGCCCCTGTTGGCCTGAGACACCAGACCTTCCACAAGCCTAGGTCTCCGGAAATTCATGATGATACAATCCCCATCAAAGCATTTGGGTTGGGAACCAGGGACGTAACAAACACCCCCGCAGCCCCCGCGGTGCGGGGGGGCCCCCAGTCTTCAGTACATGAAGGGGGCCCCCTCAGCTCATCGGTAGAAAGCTGTTTGTCTCTTGCTCTAAAGCAGCTGCAGCAGTCTGCAGCCTGCTCTGAGCTCCTCGCGCTGCTGACCTAGGGCTGAAGAGAAACAATCTTCAGTCAGAGCGCGCCAGGCCGGAAAAAGGATGGAGGTGGGGCCCCCAGAGAGAGCATTGTGAATCTCAGGGTCGCTGGGGACACTGGGACATGCAGGCTGTGCATTCATCCTTTGCCTACTGCAGGGCCGGACCCTGCCTGCCTGTCAGAGATGTCCCGCCAAAGGACCGTCCTCCTGCTGCTGCTCTGGGCAGGGGTGGTGCGGGCCAGCAGCAAAGAGGTAAGAGTGGACAGGAGCAGGTGAGAAGGGTGCCTGCCAACCCAATCTATTTTGTGGGGAATAACGAAGTTTCTCCAGTTTTGCTACAACTCATTGTTTTGTTGTTGTTGTTGTATATTAAGACGAAAAACATATAATCAAGGTGTGCAGTCCAGGTATCCAGCGTAGAGAGAGAGTGGAGAGAGAGAGAGAGAGAGTGGAGAGAGAGAGAGCGGAGAGAGAGAGCGGAGAGAGAGAGAGAGAGTGGAGAGAGAGTGGAGAGAGACAGTGGAGAGAGAGTGGAGAGAGACAGTGGAGAGAGAGTGGAGAGAGACAGTGGAGAGAGAGAGAGTAGAGAGAGAGCGTAGAGAGAGACAGTGGAGAGAGAGAGACAGTGGAGCGAGAGAGACAGTGGAGAGAGAGAGAGTGGAGCGAGAGAGCGTAGAGAGAGAGAGCATAGAGAGAGTGGAGAGAGAGAGAGCGTAGAGAGAGAGAGCGTAGAGAGAGCAGAGAGAGAGAGAGTGGAGAGAGAGAGAGAGAGAGAGAGAGTGGAGAGAGAGAGAGACAGTGGGGAGAGAGAGTGGAGAGAGAGAGACAGTGGAGAGAGACAGTGGAGAGAGACAGTGGAGAGAGAGAGAGTGGAGAGAGAGTGGAGAGAGAGAGAGAGTGGAGAGAGAGAGACAGTGGAGAGAGAGTGGAGAGATACAGTGGAGAGAGAGAGTAGAGAGAGAGCGTGAGAGAGACAGTGGAGAGAGAGAGACAGTGGAGAGAGAGCGTGGAGAGAGAGCGTGGAGAGAGAGCATAGAGAGAGAGGAGAGAGACAGTGGAGAGAGAGTGGAGAGAGAGAGGAGAGAGAGCGAGAGAGAGAGAGAGACAGTGGAGAGAGAGAGGAGTTAGAGAGTGGAGAGAGAGAGAGCGTAGAGAGAGAGAGACAGTGGAGAGAGAGAGAGCGTAGAGAGAGACAGTAAGTCCGTTTTATATAGCGCAGCTACTCACCCTTACGGGTCTCAAGGCGCTGGGGCCGTAGTGGAAATTAAGTGAGCTATTGCCCAGAGTCACATGGTGCTGAGCTGAGCTGCCACCGGAGCCGGGGATCGAACCGTGAACCCTGTGCTCCGAAGTCACAGTGGAGAGAGAGAGACAGTGGAGAGAGAGAGACAGTGGAGAGAGAGGAGCGTAGAGAGAGAGAGATGGAGAGAGAGACAGTGAGAGAGAGACAGTGGAGAGAGACAGTGGAGAGAGTGGAGAGAGAGAGCGTAGAGAGAGAGAGTGGAGAGAGAGAGTGGAGAGAGAGAGACAGTGGAGAGAGACAGTGGAGAGAGACAGTGGAGAGAGTGGAGAGAGAGAGAGAGAGTAGAGAGAGAGCGTAGAGAGAGACAGTGGAGAGAGAGAGACAGTGGAGAGAGAGTGGAGAGAGAGAGCGTGGAGAGAGAGCATAGAGAGAGCGTAGAGAGAGAGTGGAGAGAGAGCGTAGAGAGAGTGGAGAGAGAGAGTGGAGAGAGAGAGAGTGGAGAGAGAGAGAGAGTGGAGAGAGACAGTGGAGAGAGTGGAGAGAGAGAGAGTAGAGAGAGCGAGACAGTGGCGAGAGAGAGAGGAGAGAGAGAGTGGAGAGAGAGAGAGCGTAGAGAGAGAGTGGAGAGAGAGAGACAGTGGAAAGAGACAGTGGAGAGAGTGGAGAGAGAGAGTAGAGAGAGAGCGTAGAGAGAGTGGAGAGGGAGAGAGAGTGGAGAGAGAGAGAGCGTAGAGAGAGAGTGGAGAGAGAGCGTAGAGAGAGACTGGAGAGAGAAAGACAGTGGAGAGAGAGAGACAATGGAGAGAGTGGAGAGAGAGAGAGAGATAGTAGAGAGAGAGCGTAGAGAGACAGTGGAGAGAGAGACAGTGGAGAGAGAGAGTGGAGAGAGAGAGCGGAGAGAGAGAGAGAGCGGAGAGAGAGAGACAGTGGAGAGAGAGAGAGAGAGTGGAGAGAGAGACAGTGGAGAGAGAGTGGAGAGAGAGAGTGGAGAGAGCGTAGAGAGAGAGAGTGGAGAGAGAGAGAGAGATGGAGAGAGAGAGCGTGAGAGAGAGAGCGTGAGAGAGAGAGAGTGGAGAGAGAGAAAGAGAGTGGAGAGAGAGATAGTGGAGAGAGAGAGGAGTGGAGAGAGCGTGAGAGAGAGAGAGTGGAGAGAGAGAGACAGTAGAGAGAGAGACAGTGGAGAGAGTGGAGAGAGAGAGTGGAGAGAGAGAGAGCGGAGAGAGAGAGAGCGGAGAGAGAGCGGAGAGAGAGATAGAGTGGAGAGAGAAAGAGAGTGGAGAGAGAGAGTGGAGAGAGAGAGTGGAGAGAGAGAGTGGAGAGAGAGAGAGAGTGGAGAGAGAGAGTGGAGAGAGAGAGTGGAGAGACTGGAGAGAGAGAGACAGTGGAGAGAGAGAGACAGTAGAGAGAGAGTGGAGAGAGAGAGAGAGTGGAGAGAGGGAGAGCGTGGAGACAGAGAGCGTAGAGAGAGAGCTTTGAGAGAGAGAGATAGAGAGAGAGAGAGAGCGTAGAGAGAAAGAGTGAGAGAGAGAGAGAGAGAGAGAGAGTGGAGAGGGAGACCGTGGAGAGAGAAAGAGTGGAGAGAGAGAGAGAGAGAGAGAGAGAGAGTGGAGAGACAGTGGAGAGAGAGAGTGGAGAGAGCGTAGTGAGAGAGAGTGGAGAGAGAGTGGAGGGAGAGAGAGAGTGGAGAGAGAGTGGAGAGAGAGAGTGGAGAGAGAGAGAGTGGAGAGAGCATAGAGAGAGAGAGCGTAAAGAGAGTGGAGAGAGAAAGAGAGTGGAGAGAGAGAGAGAAAGTGGAGAGAGTGGAGAGAGTGGAGAGAGAGAGACAGTGGAGAGAGAGTAGAGAGAGAGAGTAGAGAGAGAGCGAATAAAGAGAGTGGAGAGAGAGAGAGAGAGAGAGAGTGGAGAGAGAGAGAGCGTAGAGAGAGAGAGAGTGGAGAGAGAGAGAGAGAGTGGAGAGAGAGAGCGTAGAGAGAGAGAGTGGAGAGAGAAAGAGAGTGGAGACAGTGGAGAGAGTAGAGAGAGAGAGTGGAGAAACAGTGGAGAGAGAGAGGAGAGAGCGAGTGGAGAGAGAGTAGAAAGAGAGACTGACTGACTGAGCGACTGAGATACTGACTGACTAAGAGACTGACTGACTGAGAGACTGAGAGAGAGACTGACTGATTGAGAGACTGACTGACAGAGAGAGAGAGACAGATTGAGAGAGAGACTGACTGACTGAGGTAGAGAGAGACTGACTGACTGAGAGAGAGAGACTGACAGAGAGAGAGACTGACAGAGAGAGACTTAGAGAGAGACTGATTGACTGCGAGAGAGACTGACTGACTGAGAGACTGACAGAGAGAGAGACTGACAGAGAGAGAGAGAGACTGACAGAGAGAGACTGACTGACTGACAGAGAGAGACTGACTGACTGAGGTAGAGAGAGAGACTGACTGACAGAGAGAGACTGACTGACAGAGAGAGTCTGACAGAGAGAGACTGACAGAGAGAGAGAAAGACAGATTGAGAGAGAGACTGACTGACTGACTGAGGTAGAGAAAGACTGACTGACAGAGAGAGACTGTCAGAGAGAGACTGATTGACTGCGAACTGACAGAGAGAGAGACTGACAGAGAGAGAGAGACTGACAGAGAGAGACTGACTGACAGAGAGACTGACTGACTGAGAGAGAGACTGACTGACTGAGAGAGAGACTGACTGACTGACAGAGACTGACTGACTGACAGAGACTGACTGACTGACAGAGACTGACTGACTGAGAGAGAGACTGACTGACAGAGACTGACTGACAGAGACTGACTGACTGACAGAGAGACTGACTGACAGAGAGAGACTGACTGAGAGAGAGAGAGACTGACAGAGAGAGAGACAGAGAGAAAGAGACTGACAGAGAGACTGACTGATAGAGAGAGACTGACTGAGAGAGAGACTGACTGACAGAGAGACTGACTGACAGAGAGACTGACTGGCAGAGAGAGAGAGACTGACTAAGAGACTGACAGAGAGAGAGACTGACTGACAGAGAGAGAGAGACTGACTGAGAAAGAGAGAGAGAAACTGACAGAGCGAGACTGACTGACAGAGAGAAATACTGACAGAGAGAGAGACTGACTGAGAGAGAGAGACTGATTGAGAGAGAGACTGACTCAGAGAGAGACTGACTCAGGAGAGAGATACTGACTGACTGAGAGAGAGACTGACAGAGAGAGTGTCTGAGAGAGACTGACAGAAAAGAGAGACTGATTGACTGACTAACTGAGAGAGACTGACTGACTGAGAGAGAAACTGACTGAGAGAGACTGACTGACTGAGAGAGACTGAATGACTGAGAGAGAGAGACACTGACTGACTGACAGAGAGAGAGACTGACAGAGAGAGAGAGAGACGGACTGAGAGAGACTGACTGAGAGTGTGTCTGACTGAGAGAGACTGACTGACAGAGAGAGAGACTGACAGAGAGAGAGACTGACTGACAGAGAGACTGACTGACTGACAGAGAGAGAGAGCGAGACTGATGGAATTGGGGTCAAAGTGTGTATGAAGCAATGCAATGCCTCAAGATTGCTATTGTCTGGCGCGGAGAATGGGAGGGGGGCCCCCTCCATGTAGTTTGCAGGGGGGCCCCCTCAAGTTTCGTTACGCCACTGTTGGGAACCAGCCCACCCACCCAATCCTTTGCACTATCAAAATGTCTCTAACAGGGCAGATAGAACGTTGGGGGGGTCATCCTCTGTCAGGGAAAGTCTGTGCTCAGCCAGTTCAACATCTTTGGAAACCACCCTGTGCCATGAAGCCCCCGATGGTAGAAATTCGGGAAGGTGCCGGGCAAGATAGCGGGTTGATCGAAGCGGCCTTTCTTTTCCCCATGTTAGAACCAACGATTCAATAATTAGCAACAGTACCCAATAAATTAAATAAAATTGAAGTAAAAAGATACCTGCCACAGTCCAAAAACAAACCAAGGGGGGTGGCCCAGCCCAGCGTCTTCTGGTCAATAATGGGCCCAGGATGGGCCCACCCTTGACCCAGGCTTTGCCCAGGGGCATCCCGCACAGCAGGTAATTAGAATGCGCTATTTAGCACCAAAAGGTAGGTAGCAGGTGAAGGTGGTGTTAGGGGCCGCCTTCTGGCCCGGCAGAGTCTTGGGACTCGTAGTACCGTATCCAGCAGTCGCGCAATGCTTCACACTGGTTCAACTATTTATTTTTACAAAGTTGATTATATTCCCACAATTTCTGCAAAAGAAAGGATTGTAGACTATTTTATTTGACACAAAACCCTTACTTTGAGAATCTCAGTTAAGAACATCCTTCGGATTTTTGACTTGGGTATTATCATCATCAACATTCTTTATTGCTGACATAGGCATTAAACTTATTACACAGCATGCCAGATACAAATTACATTCTTAAAATGCTAATGAATCAAGGCAAAAGAGAAATTGATACCGGGGAGGAGGTGTGGTATGCAGAGAAGCAGCAAACAGTTTGTGGGCTGATCTAACAGTTACTGCATAAATGTGCATTTTCAGTTTTTTAATAAAACTGAATTTATGATTCAGCGCATCACAACTTTACTGGGACTAAACCCTAAAGTGCTGGCACCACATTGGAGAAAATTTGCTTTGTGGCTTTTTGAATTCTGTATGTCTTGGTTTACATGCTTAGGTTTTGTACACTTCTAAGATTTATGTTTATCCCAGATTGTTTGTGGGAGACATTGAAGTATCCAGGTCACTGCCTAGGCAGAGTTTAGTAAATAATTCAGTGTAGCTTAAATTTAATCTTGGCAACATGTCAGAATGCAATAACCTATTTTCCTGATCCAACCGGAGAGATGAACGTTTCCATCCTTCTCCGAAACCAGAGCCAACCATACACAAGAAGAATATGTTGTCTAGTAGCAGACACGAGGAAAGGGGAATACAATAAGAAAGAAAACAGAGACACTGGATATCACCACTATGACTTGTGACTCTTCTGGGCACTGACACAGTGGCGGCCAGCACGGATCGGAGGTTGGGGGCAGGGGCGAAGACACAGGGAGAAGCAGGTATTACAAAATTTAAAAAAAGGAAAAAATGAACCTTCTCCCCGCTTTCTCGCCACGTCTCCTCTACGTAGTCCCTCGCTCAACCTGAACAGGAAGCACACCTAGACTCCCAGTCAGCCAATCACAATGCTGCCTTAGCAGCGTTGTGATTGGTCTGAGCACTGTGGTTCGGCGCTTAGACGCTGACTGGGAGTCTGGGCATGTTCTCCACGCAGGCTGTAATGTAGCCTGTATGGAGAACATGGAAGTGCGCATGACTGTTTGGCCGGCCAAACAGTCATTGCGCACTTATGAGGGTGCTACCACTCCTCCCCCGCCCTGTTTTGTAAGCAGAGCAGCCACACAAAGCTGCCACAGTAGGACAAAAATAAAATTATAATAACACAAGTTATTATAATTTTATTTTCCCTTTATTTCACTGCTAAAACGCAGTGGGGCGATGCTCCTCCGCCTTAGCGGAGGAGCCGCCACTGCACTGACACCTGCTGGGTCATGATGGAAATCTAATGTCAAGATTAATATCTTTAGTGCCTTATTTATGCATCACAGCATGTGGCACTTACTCTAACAAAAGATGCACCTTCAGAATATCTCTGTCTCAGACTCTGTATTCTAGCGGAACTCTGAAATTCCTGGAACTGAAACATAAATAATATTTAAGTAATCAGGGTCATAAAAGTTTTGGAATGATCACACTTCCTTCTCTAATAAAGGTATCTGCCTTCTATTTGTATGAACACACCCTCTGGTTCAGATATATAATTCAAAGTTGTTTCTTAAAATGCCTGATGATATACTTACATCAGAAAAATATAGTTCATATGGATATCAAATAATCACTTCTTTAATCTCTTATCACATTAACACAGTCATTAATGGCAATGAACAAATGAATTTCAGCTCACATGCTGTAACTACACAGATGAGCACTTTTAGACCTGGCATCTTTTAGCGTGATTTTCCCTGTCTTTTTACCCCTGACCTCCTGTTTTTGACTGGGTGCTGATTTCGTTTTTGCTGGTTTTAGGACTCTGGACACTTTACCACTGCTGACCAGTGTCAAAGTGCAAGTGCACTTCTGGACTGAGGACATTTCTGCCAGGAAGAAGAGATGGATGCTATAGGAGGGACTGCCACCCTTCTTGTTGCTTTGTTGTGCTGGCCTGCTGCTTGCTGCTTCTGTCATGGGAGTGAAAGGACTGGACTTTGCTTTCTACATCCTGCTTTCAAGGTTCTCCAAGGGCCTGTGCATGCTTGCCTCTTGTTAAGAAGTCTCAGGACCATCAAAGACTTCACCTACCAGTGCCTGGACTCTTCTGCTGAGAGGCTTGACTTGCCAAGTGGTGTGAAATCCAGTTCCTGGGCCCTTGAAAGTAGAATCTGGTGAACTGAAGGAGAAAATCCATGCATCGACTCCCAGCGTCACTGCAAAATTAGATGCATTGGCACTACCAGCAACGGAGCGTGGTCCCCACTTGACGCAATGACCGCGACTTACAACGCAGGCTGCAGCTTTCTGTTGCAGTGCATCAGGAGAACCACTGCAGCGTGAGATTCGAGCACCGCATCACTGACGTCCGTGATGCATCACTCCAACTCCGACGCAGCGCCTGCCCCATCGCTGTGGAATCTACGCAGCACCTGTTTCGCCGTTGTCGCATCAATGCAGCGAGTATGGATTTTTGACCCATCGTCCCTGGGTCCCTGGGGGCCGAGTTTTCATCGACATCGCATCACCTCACCTGTGTAGTAAGGAACTGATGCATCGCTTTGCTTTTCCAGCGCCTCACCTCCCTGCGCCTCGCACCGTTTTTGATTTTTGCCGCATCTCAGGTACTTTGTGCTGAAAGAAACACATCCATTGATTTCTATGGACTAAACTTGCTTAATCTTTTAAAAATGATATTTTGACTTGTGTATTTTGGATTTTTGTCGTTTTGGTCTTGTTTTATTCAGAAAAAAACTGGCTATTTTTCTAAACTGGTGTGGACTGCTTTTGTAGTGTTTTTACTGTGTTACTGTGTGTGTATGTAATACTGTTTTACACATTCCCTCTGAGATAAGCCTGACTGCTCATGCCAAGCTACCCAGGAAGTGAGCAGGGTTTATCTTAGCTGTGTGACTCCCTTTCTCTGACTAGAGAGAGGGTCCTTGCTTAGACACAGTGCAAGCCACTGCCAACTAGAGACCCCATTTCTAACAACCACACAAATACTTTTTAAACTGGAAAGCCCCAAAGACAATGGAAACTCAAAAAAATTAGGTTGCCTCAGAGCCGTTGATCACTGGATGACATGGAGCCATCTCAAATTGAATGCACCCAAAACTGAAATACTCACATGTGGCGATTAGAAAAATTGTGACCCATTCTGCACCTGGCCTGACATTCTGAGGCTACCTCTTAAGTATACAATGAAGTAAGAAACCTTGAAATTACCATGGATTCCAAGCTCTTGATGAATGACCAAGTGGATAAGTTAGCAAGATCAAGCTTCATTACTATGAAAACTCTGTGACGCATCTTCCTCCACCTAGAATTTTCACACAAGGTCAAGCTACTATCCCTCTTGTACTGTCTAAATTTGATTACACCAATGGCCTCCATCACAGATCATTTATCAACTATGAAAATACTACAATGGATTCAAAATCTGCCGCCAGACTACTCCTACATGTAAAGTCACAAGCCCACATCGCCCCTGCCTTGAGGGCCCTAAGTAGGTTACCGTTGCCAGAAGATCCACCTTTAAGCTGCTTTGTATCACCCACAAAGCAATACATGGAACAGCACCACATTTGATCAGGAATAAAATCACCAAATACATACAACAAAAGAACCTCCACTCCAGATTGGCACCTTGCCTCAAAACCCCAGCATACAAGAAGAAAAACACGGGTGTTACATATTTCTCTGTTCAAGCAGCCAAACTTTGAAATTCACTACCCCCAAACAGAAGATCCACGGATAGCTATCTTATCCTCAGAAGACTACTCAAGAGTTGGCTACTTCCTACATGATCACCATACTTAATACAGTTTTACAGCATATGCCTGTATATATAAAAATGTACAATTTGATTATTTGTATGTACTTAAATATGAACATTACTTTGTACAAATATATATACTACTTATGGTTTAAAAATATATAAACCTGCTTAACAAATGTATATATTATTTATGGTTAAAATTGATATATATTATTTCATGCTTAACGTATATAGGTCACTGCATAGTTTAAATATAAGATATTTGATTATATGTTTGTGGGTCTCTATTTTATTTTATCTATCACAGTATGTTTGAAAAGCTATATACGTTATTTGATCATAGGCTTACGGGTCTGTTTTATTTTTATTTTATCTACCACCATGAGTGAATATGATCATAACAATTGTATCTGCAAGTGCTTTACTATTGAAATATTGAGAAAATATTAAATAAAATCAATACATATAAAAAATAAACAAATTAAAAAAGAACAAAAAACATTCCCCGAAGACAATACATAAAAAACGCTTGAAAGTCGAAGTTTCTAGCTATTTATCCATAAATGTACATAGGACTTTATATAATACATCTTTATATCTCTTTATTGTTTTCCATATACATGTATACCTTTCTATGTAGTTAGGTATCTATATATTTGTTACTCTACTTCGACTGAAGAATGAATAAATAAATAAATGAATAAATAAATCCCCCAAAAAAACAATTCTCTCCAATTCACTACTTTGTGTCTTATCCGATACCTCTTTTATTATATCCTCTACCCAGTAGGGGCTCCTCCGCTAAGGCAGAGGAGCGTCATCCCACTGCTCACTAAGTGAGCAATTAAAAACAGAAAAATAAAATTATAATAACTTAACTTTATTATAATTTTATTTAAATGTACTGGCTCTGTTGTTTGGGGGGCGGGTGGGGCTGGGCTGTTTAAAGGCTGGGGGAGGAGTGGTGACACCCTCCTAAGGGCGCATGAATGTTTGGCCGGCCCTCTGGGGGCCAGCCGAGCATTCATGCGCACTTTGCATGTTCTACACCCAGGCTGCATTACAGCCTGGGTGGAGAACATGCCCAGGGTTCCATTCCCTGTCTGAGCGGCGAACCACGGCGCTCAGACCAATAACAAAGCTGCATTGCAGCATTGTGGTTGGCTCAGGGGAGCCTGGGTGCTCACCAATCACAACGCTGCATTGCAGCGTTGTGATTGGCTCAGGAGAGCCTGGGTGCTTCCTGCTTCCACAGAAACCAGGAAGAGGATGAGAGGACGGAAAAAAGGCAGCCGCCGGCCACATCCAGGTAAGTGTTTTTTAAAAATGTATTTTGAATTCCCCCTTCACTCTGCTCCCCCACCCCCCGCAGCTGTTCTGTAGCAGCTGCTATTGCCTCTACCTCCACTCTCTGACTTATCCCAAACCTCATTGTACCACTATGATTTCCCTAATAACCCTTCTAGACTCTTCCCTCCTCTATCACTCCCTTGACTCATCCCAAACCTCATTGTACCACTATGATTTCCCTAATAACCCTTCTAGACTCTTCCCTCCTCTATCACTCCCTTGACTCATCCCAAACCTCATTGTACCACTATGATTTCCCTAATAACCCTTCTAGACTCTTCCCTCCTCTATCACTCCCTTGACTCATCCCAAACCTCATTGTACCACTATGATTTCCCTAATAACCCTTCTAGACTCTTCCCTCCTCTATCACTCCCTTGACTCATCCCAAACCTCATTTGTACCACTATGATTTCCCTAATAACCCTTCTAGACTCTTCCCTCCTCTATCACTCCCTTGACTCATCCCAAACCTCTTTTTACTACTATGATCTCCCAACTAATACTTTCTAGATTTTCCTTTCCTCTACCCCTCCTTTATCCTATTCAATCCAATTAACAGACTCACATGTCCACTGCTCAAATTAACAATTTTGATTTCCCTATACTAATGCATCACTAATTCACCTTCGGTTCTGGACTAGTGTGCTACTTGCCGAAAAGTGTCAGGAGTAGTAAGCGCTATATAAATACAATTACAGTTACAATCTATGCATCATGGGAAAAGTATAAAACGTTTTTGATGAGGTTAGGATCCTTTGCATTCCTTTCTAGACTAGCAAAATATGTGGACTCTGAAAACATTGCTTTAACAGTGCAAGTTTGTCGCCACACTATGGGCATCATTAGGATGGCGGGCGGACTTTCTCCGCCCGCCATCCTGACGTAGAAAGGGACCGCCCGCCATAAGTGCGGCGGTCCCGTGGGGGTGATTAGGATGCGCCCGCCTGCTATGGGCCCCCAATAGAAAAGACCACATGCCTTTCCGTGGCGGCAACGCCGCCACGGAAAGGCACATCCCCGCATGTATCGTAATATGGATGGCGGTGTCTAACAGACACCGCCACCATATTAAAACCTTTCCGCCCGGTCGACTTGTGGACCGGGCGCGAGCGGCGGGCGGTCTTCCCGTCCACTGCGGTACCCCCACCATACTAATATGGCGGGGGAAATGGGATGACGGGCGGTGAGAAATAGCGGGCGGATCGCCACCGCCATACGGGCGGTGGCGATCCGCCCGTTATCCTAATGGGCCCCTTTGATTGGATTCTTAAGATTCCTTCTCTGTATTCAGATCAGGTTTCAAACATGCTCCCAAAACATAACGAACAATCTCCAAGCTTTTCCACGAGTTCTGGTAACAAGTTCCTGACTGCAGCAACAACATATCTCAATTGCCTAGCAAGAACGTTATGGACCACAAGGAACGTATACTCTTGATAACGCCAAAATGGCCACCAGTATTTGCAAACATCACGAAAAATTTGTGGCTTCATGGGAAATGTAATTTTCAGCATTACGCTCAGGCACCTTGTGCATTGGATTCTTCTGAATGGAAGCAGGACCCGCAAGTTGAGATTATTACGATTACACGCCTGCTGAGCGTAATAAAGGTAAGTGCAGGCCACAAATCATGACACTTCAAGAAGAAGCCTTTGTTGTTCTCCAAGCATAAATAAAATACGGTCATATTTTCTTGTGTCTGAAACAAGCCTATAGCAGAGAGGAGCACAGCCTTGATGTAGTCAATGAGGGAGCTGGAGTGCGGGAGCTGGAGTGCCCAACAAGATAGCATTACTATTTTCAATTCTAGATATGACTGGCACCTGAGCTACTAGGCTAAAATCATTGGGAGGAAGATGTGGTTTGACTCGACTGTGACTTTGAATGCTACATTCTCATGAATGGTGCCTTTTATATATGTACACCTAACCACAGACCCAGAGATTTGACATTGTTAGATATGGAGTGAGTGAAAACCTCTATATGTATCTCTGCATGCCAGTTCGTGTTGAATTTCAGGTCATGTTGGTGACGAATCAAGATTCATTTTATTCAAATTGAACTTCAAAATATCACATGACATTCAGTTCTGAGCTTTGATAGGCAATTTTCAGGGTGGGAATATTTTAGAATCAGAAGATCTTCGGGTAAGCCTGGGAGTCACCTCCATAAATTGGTCAAAAACTAAATGTGTGCCACTAATTCAACAGAAGTATCATCACACTTTCAGAAGAGAACTTAATTTTAAAATCAGGAGTTTTCCGCATAGAAAGGGCAGAAGCTATTTTTGACCATAAGAGTATACAGTATTTATAAACCATTTACATGTTAATTTACATTCGCGTGTAAATAAATACCTGGTACAATAAAATTCCCCCAAATAAATCACATTTACACTGGGCATTATCTGTAAATTGCGCCTAATCTATGAGTACAAAAAATGGGGATTATAGTGCACAAACATGTTTTACATTTGTTTCGCACGTTACAAAAGAAAAAAGGAGTGAGTTCAATTTACTCTGAACTCCCAACGAGCCCTAGTTCTAAATGGATGCAATTTGCACCCACTTTACCACTGGTGCATGGTGGCTTTAAAAGATCTCACAAGTATTAATATAATGTGTATAACATGTAGCACATTCAACCAGAAAGGTATCTTGGTGCTGAATAAGAGGGGTCGTGTTTTAGACAGTGCCCCGGCAGCTCAACTGGCTTATGCGCCTGCTCTTTTTGCACCCTGTGGCACTTTGATATTACAGAAGAGGCAGCTGAAGCTTTCCCCATCTGTAATACAGATCAAACCGGTGATAAGTGTACACCAGCACAATCCCAACAGGCCATTGTCTCATTTGCGTAGACCACAGTCCCTTGCAAATCAGGTAATCTATTGTCTCTGCACCAATGCCATATTACAAACGCAAAAGGCACACAGATGATGGACAGAATGCAGAGCAAATCAAACATTCACCCCCAGTCAAGAGACCTGGGTTAAATCCATCGTTCTTTTGCTCACCATGCCACCCCAGTTTAGACCTAGCCATATGCAAATCAGTCTTGACCCTGTGCCTCATGGGAACAGTCCAGACCAAACTGCCAAGCCAGGTCCTTCCTGGACCGGAAACAAGCATCCTGGGACCGGTTTCGGGACATCACCCCTCATCAGCAAGGCTAGCTTGAATCCAGTGGCACAGTGAGGCCGGGACCCACGTCTAGGCATACCCGGCGCACTTAGGGCGAGAAAGCAAAAGACACACAGATGATGGACAGAATGCAGAGCAAATCAAACATTCACCCCCAGTCAAGAGACCTGGGTCAAATCCGTTGTTCTTTTGCTCACCATGCCACCCCAGTTTAGACCCAGCCATATGCAAATCAGTCTTGACCCTGTGCCTCATGGGAACAGTCCAGACCAAACTGCCAAGCCAGGTCCTCCCTGGACCGGAAACAAGCATCCTGGGACCGGTTTCGAGGCATCACCCCTCATCAGCCTCATTTGTTGCAGTTATACTTTTCGCCCTAAGTGGGACGGGTATGCCCAGACTTGGGTCCCTTGCTCACTGTGCCTCTGGATTCAAGATAGCCTAGCTGATGAAGGGTGACATACCCCAAAACCGGTCCCAGGATGCTTGTTTCCGGTCCAGGGAGGACCTGGCTTGGCAGTTCGCTCTGGACTGTTCCCATGAGGCACAGGGTCAAGACTGATTTGCATATGGCTGGGTCCAAACTGGGGTGCGTAGTGGGCAAAAGAACGATGGACAGATCTCTTGACTGGGGGAGAATGTTTGAATCATTCACCATTCCGTCCATCATTTGTTGCAGTTACACTTTTCGCCCTAAGTGGGACGGGTATTGTAGTAAAGTAGGATCTGCTTCTTATGGTTACCCCCACCTTTTGCTTGATGTTACACTGTTTTGACTAGTCTGACTGGGATCCTGCTAATCAGGACCCCAGTCTATCTGCTTTCTCCTTTAAATTGTTATACATGTACTTTGGTACACTCCAGATTGGATACTGGGGTACCCTTATAAGTCCCTAGTATATGGTACCCAAGTACCCAGGGCATAGGTACCCCAGAGGCCTCCCATGGGCTGAAGCATGTATTATGCCACCCATGAGAGGCCATGCAAAATGGAACTACTGGTCTGCTACTGCAACCTGTGTAAGCTGGTGCTTGCACCACTTACGTTAGATACAGGTTCACTATATCTATAGGTCACTACACTTAAAACTTATGTCACCCCTATAGCAGGCCTTAACAATCCTGAAGGCAGGGTGCTGGGTTTTACGTGAGAGGGTGCCCCTGCATGAGCAGATCCCCTCTGCAGCCTTCAGGGACCATTCTCCTGGGTTGTCTGTGACTCAGCCGGACATATAGGTAGAGGTGCATTATAACCTCGCGGTAAATGCTATCTCGAAAACGGCTGCATAGAAACATATCGTGTTTGGTATCAACCACCTTGGAATCATACCTCCACACCGGTAACCGGTGTGGGAGGTATGATTACACCCTTCTGAAGCGAGCTTCGTGGGGTCACTGGTCTATCCGGTGCCAGCCTTCTCGACCCGGTCAGCACAAAATGGATGCTGCCGACCAGAGACACATTTCTGCCCTCCTGCTGCTGAGCCAAGCTTGAGCAGAGGAAGGCAGCACAATAGGCATCCTGTCACAGGGAGGTGTAACCCCCTCCCAGACAGGATTTAGTGTATTGGGGCTGGATGGGTGCACTCTGAGAGTGCCTGAAAGTCTGCACCTGGGGCACATTTGGTGTCCCTGTGCATAGTCCAGCTCAAACCAGTTCTGGGAGCTGTTGGCTCCTGCTCTGGTGCTAAACTGGACAAAGGACATGGGTGTAACCACCCCTCTGTCCTGACCCTCCCCTAGGAGGGTCCCCCGAATCTGTCCAACCCTCTCCGGTGGGTACAAAAGGGCTTACCTGACTGTAGCTCCTTAGATTTTACGTGGACAAAATTGTACAAGAAGAAACCACTGATCTTCGACCGTCTGGACACTCTGGACTTCGCTGGACTTTGACTGGGCCTGACTTTGTCTCCCTCTCTGTCCAAAGCTTTGTCTGTGCCCTTGCTCCATACAGGCTCCGTGCAGGACCTGTGGTGCCCTAAGGACAACTGAAGAATCTCCCTTGGGGTGAAGGAGTCACTCCCCTGCATTCGCAGGCACCGTAACGCAACTGACCGGTCTGCTGATCCTGAGCTCCTGCGGACTCCGAAGGCTCCAGCAACACAGGAGGTGGGTTCCGAAGTTCCCTGAGGTTGAGCTGCCCTCTCACCGAATTTGAGGCCAGTATCCCTCGTGGGGACTGCATAACCCGAACCCCTCTGCACCGCGTACATTTGCAAGTGCATATGCTTGTTGGCGATCCCCGAGCTTGTGCATTGGACTCCGTGTAGTCCTGACCTGAGCAGTATTTCCACCAAAGAACTCCGGCCTCCTCACACCGAGTGCTCCGTGGGCTGGTACTTTGTGATCTTGCTCGAGGTCCTCTGGCGACTCCTGGTCATTCGACCTGTGGGTCCTCCTGAGGGTCATCTTGAATTCTCTTGGGCTTTCCAGGTTGCTCCAGACGTGCCCTGACTCTCCATTGCGTGGAGAGTCCCCAGGAACTTGCTGGTCCTCACCGTAACCTGCTTGACCTTCCTGCGTGGGTTGCTTTTGCCAAGGCTTGTTGGTACTCCAGCCGGACATCGACCCCTCAGCACTCGACATCCTTCGTGGGACAGCTTGCACTTGGCTCCTGGTCATCCTCGATGTCTCCTGGTCCTCGTGGTTGCAGAGTCAAGCATCCCTTCTTCGCACCTGAAGCACCCGACATCGGTGGGCATTCGGCTCCTGAGCCCCTGGTCACCCTGAAGTGACCCAGACTCTGTCCCCTCTGCTTTCAGGTTCCTTTCTTCAAGAATCCATCCTTGGATTCCACCAAACCCTTTTCACCTTCACGGCAGTAACTCTTCTTCGCAGCCCTCCATTGAGAACGACAGCGGTTTCCGACACCACTCCAGGCCTATGCACCCGACTCCTCTGTGATAGGTAACGCGGGTAATACGGTACCCACGGGTGGGGTGGCTCTCCAACCTCCTAAGTTCCAAAGGGTTTCCTCGAAGTCCTCCTAGAAGGGTCCTTAAACTGTGAAATTGCAACCGCGACTTCCCCATAGAATTGTACGGAGCCCGCGGTCGTGTTAGCACACTGCACCTGTCCTCCGTGGGGTCCCTATCTACTCACTTTGGGTGGTTCCTTGGGGTTCTAGCGATTCTACGTGCTCCAGACCTTGTCTTGACCCGACCACATACACAATGGGAGCAACAGGGGGATTTCAGAAGTCAGACCGCCCCCCACTCCATCAATTATAGACACTACTAGGTCTGACCTCTAACGAACAAACAGTCTCATATTTTTTGAAACACAGGGAGTTTTTTCTAGAACTTTCAACTTCCCAGACCAGTCCAGCCTAATGTCCGTGAACTGTTAGTCCTTGCTGCTCAATTTAAAAAGAAATGCCAATAACCACATCACATACACATAACACCGTGGTTTAAAACCATCACATCAATGTGTGTACCAGAACTCAAAAGATGAACAAAATGTGAGAAAAGGCCAGAAAACACCTCAAGTACGCAAACCCACAGAGCTGCTGGATGGTTCTCGCCAGTATGCCCACGTTATCATCATCGTTTGCTTTCGTGGCCTCAAAAAGAAAAGAAGGTGTGTGCTTCAAATTCCTCAAAGGTGAGAAATCAAAAAATAAATCACAAAAAAAAAATAAGTGTGTGACAGACAACACTGAGACTGTATGACTCACTCAGTGCTCACTAGTCCCCAACCGTGCTAAGAGAACTTAGTTCTCACAATTAAAAATGGGGTACCACTCACATACAAGGCATCCTTTATAGAATGTTGTGAGTGTCCTCAAGTTAAAAGAGAGGCATGCAAATGTCCACTTTCACTCACAGAAGGCCAACATGTTTCGTTGCCAAACTATCTAGGCAACTTCATCAGGGCTGTCGGGGAACCAGTCTTCACCTCGGTCCTTAATCACACCAAATCTGTGGTTATTGACAAAATAAAAAGAAGAACGTGCCAATCATAAACAACCCTATATTCATTAAAAATTCTTAGACATCCTCTATCAAACAAGAGAGAGAAAGCCCCTTCACCCAGTCGTATATTTACCGAGTGGTTGCTGTTGTCCCTCGTACCTGCAACCAACTTCAGTAAAGGAACCCGCGCCTTATCGACTGCAATTGTCAGTCTCCACCTAAAATCACACAAACAATGAATGACTCATATGCAAAAACATGCCTGCACTCAATCATGTTCCATATGTACCCAGCTTCACCCTATACTCGCTGCCCATTCTTAATATCGGACCACCTCACGGGACCTCTGACCAACATAAAATCAACTGCTTTCTCAGGTGTCATGTAGTGTACCTACATATCAACCCCTATCTCGCTATGCATCCTATTGCACAGCCCAAGTCCTGGTGTTTAAAGACTCATACTGCCATGTCACCTGATAATCCGTAGTTCAAAATGTTACAGGAACTAATCCCATGTGCCTTAAGACATTATTAGACCCCAGTCGCGATAGTCACTACAATCCATTCTGTTAATGAGCTGATCCCGAATGGCAATATCACTGCCCTCAGAATACGGCCCACATCAATCCATAAGGATTTGCATAAGGTGTAGTTACAATTCCCTTGAGCCCCTCACATGGAACCCCCTTACCGGCTCGCGTGGTGGCCTTGAATTCTCTCTTCCTTCCCGATCACCCGCTACCGGCGCTAACGCTGTTTTAATGGCGCCCGGGACCGGAAACACGTAACGCGGACACCAAGCCATCCACAACGCTGCCAGCATGGTGGCCATCTTAGAGTGGTGAATTCACACCCTTAGCTGATCATAATTACACCAATATTAATCACAATTTGCAAGACAGTGAAACAAATGAAACACTTAAGTTTCAAAATTACATTTAAAATCGATCAGCCGATTTTACATGGTGTAACCAATTCACCAATATGCAGATATTGGGTCAATGACCTCCCTCAACACACCGAATATTGTGCCTGAATCACAAATGGCCCTGTTATCTGCCTATTTTATTCCACTCAATGGAATCGTTCAAACCCAGGTGGTCAACTTTCTCAGTAAAAATCCATTTAGCCTCTTTTCTGGCCAGAATGTCATCAATGTTATATTGTTCTCCCACCACCCTCTCCAACACTGTCCATCTCAGATCCCTGAGATCATGTTTTAATTCACGGAAGTGTTGGACAAGGCGTGTAGTTAACTTTCCTGCTTTCAAAGTGCTTATATGCTCTTGTATCCGCACCTTTACCTTTCGTGATGTGAGACCTATGTAATGCAACCCACACATACACGTGATCCTATAGATAACGTGTGTGGTGTTGCAATTACTGAACTTGTTGAGGTACCATGTTCTCCCACTCACAAGTTGGACACTTTTTGTCACTTCGGTGAGCCCACACACCGAACATCCACCACACCGATAGTGTCCTGTCAGTAAACCTGACTCCTTCTTTTGTAGGACCGGGCGTGTATGGACCAATTTATCCTTTAAATTAGGAGCCCTTCTGAAGGCAAATCTAGGGGGTGGCATTTTCTTACCCCCAGTATCCAACAGCGACCAGTGTTTCCGTATTATCTGTCTAATTTTAGTCGACAGAGGATCAAAAGTTGTTACTACCGGTAAACACTGGTCTTTTTGTTTGTCCACCCTCTCCAATAATACAAGATACAAGACTTGTCTTGACCCGACTCGTGGTTGTTATACCACTATTTTAGTATAAGGTTTGGTCTCCCCCTGGAGCCCACTGTGTATTGTGCTACTTACAACTGTTCTATTGATCTCGTATTGTGTGCTTTGTGTTCTATCCTCGGTTAGAGGATACTAGAGAGTGTTATATTAATAAATACATATTTTTATATAACTACTGTGTGGTTCTCCTTTCATTTAGTCAATATAGGAGGTGATATTCTGGTAAAACAAGCTGCTTTACATTCCTTCAAGATTAAGCCTGAAGGCTGCTCTCCACAGCTACCACTAGGATAGCTTTCTAAAGGTTATCTTTGACCTCATACATCATAAGGGTCATTTGGACTGGTGCAAGGTGCCCACTTTAATTAGTGGACAGCATATACCAGGCCAACTTCTCACATTGGTGTGCAGCGGTTGGGATTCAAGCCTGCACTGTTTTATCAGATATATCCCTTTGTATTGATTAACTGAAAACCACTAAAGTATTAGGCACATATAATACTTAAGTTTAGAATAAGTAATTTCTACTGAACTTGGGGTTGGGTAAGTCAAAGGTCTAGCACACCCTTTCTCCAACTTAAGAGAGTTTAGTTCCCACTAGGTTAGGTAGGTGCATACACCACACCACACTTATTTATGTCTTCTAAAGGAGAAGCCAGTGGCTCTCTGCCTTCTAGGTACAATGAATTCACATTCCAGGAATTGAAAGCCATGTGTGTATCTAGAAAGCTGAAGACAGGGAGAAATGCCAACACCCAACGTCTCATTGAGGTGTTACTCTTAGATGACCTTAGGAAGACCCCTGGGTCAGATGAGGTAAAAAGAGTGGGTGGGGCAGGGAATGAAGATAGGCTAGGAGGTGAAACCTTTTATGACCTAGACTCAAACCCTGGCCAGGAGGATCAAGATGATTCCCACCTGGACAACTCAGATCTTCAGGAAGAGGGTGGAGAAGGCCAAAATGGCCCTCTCTTTACTCCTCTTGGAAGAGTGCAGAGTATACCTAGGAGATCTAGATCTCCCTCTGCAGAATCTAGCCATTCAGGACAGTCTGCAGGGACCTCCATATCACATAAGAGGGATAACTCTTATGACAGACAGTGCCAATTTCTGGAGCTTGAGAAAGCTAAGCTTAGGCTCAGGCAAGAGCAATTGGCCTTAGATAAAGAGTCCCTAGAAGTCCAGAAGGCTAGGAAAAGATTGGGACTAGAGTCCCATGGTGGCAGCAACAGTGCGCCTAGAGTTAAGGAACAGTCTTTTGACCATAGGAACCTGAGCAAGATAGTCCCTTCCTACCATGGTGGGGATGACATCCACAAATGGATAACTGCTTTGGAGAGGGCCTGTAAGGTACAGAGGGTCCCTCAAGAGCAGTGGGCAGCTATCTTGTGGCTCTCCTTTGCTGACAAAGGTAGAGATAAGCTCCTCACTGTAAAAGAAGAGGATGCTGACAACTATTCAGTCCTGAAGAGTGCTCTCATTGATGGGTTTGGCTTAACCACTGATCAGTACAGGATTAAGTTCAGAGACACCCAGAAGACACGGACTCAGGACTGGTGTCGTGTAGTTCCTATAGTACCCATGCAGGACCTGAGCGTTTGTATAACATAAGCTGTGGGCTTGGTGGCAGACTGACTCTGTGCACCCTCACCGCGTATGTTAGATTGTTTTGCATTAGCTAGCTCACAGTGCCACTAGAATCTCCTCTTATCGGGGAGAGATTAGATCATGACAACCCAAATTCCTCAGAATCGTGGAAACAATGTACTACCTTTCGCTCAGTCACTCATGCTTACTTATTCGGTTTGTCTCAGAGAGTTACACAGAATAAACAGTCTGGGCGTTTCAAAAAGTATTTATTGAACAGTTGTTATTCTAGTGTAAAATATATGTGCTGCAGAAACCAGCAGACAATAGCAGAGATATATTATCAGCAGTACAATAAAAGCAAAGGGATAGAACAGTTCTACCATATTGTAATAATCATGAATACATACATGAGTATAAAAAGCATGATGCAAAGTGTGCGTACTCCTACGATGCCTAACTAGATGTACCTGAGTGTACCTAGCATATGTGTAGGCCTAAGAGCCAAGAATCCTTCTAGGATTTAGTCGAACCCCCATACCTGAATAGAGAGAGTGTGGGACCCCGTCCTGGTCTTGAGCTGGACACCCCGCAAGGGCTGTGTCAGACCGCTGTCAGCTGGAGCGACTGCATGCAGGAGCCTCAGCGTCTCTGGTCAGTGTGTCGGCATGGAAGTCTCGGTTCCCTCTCTCTTACCGGGGCAAGATGTGGTATATTTATACCCTGGAGACTCTCATCCCTTTGTGTGGTTTGCATTGGGCCTGGTCAGTCTTGAGGAAGACGTCAGGGGTGAACTTTGTACAGACATATTATGCAGGTGCTGTATTCCTAGAGAATCATGCATAATTAATGAGTACAGTGTGGGCCTGTGTTTGGGAAAAACCCTGCTGTATTCAAAACCACAGAATAGATAATGTTCAGCCCTCAGAGCTCGTTGTGTACTAGCGGGACTAATGTGGGTGAAAGATCATGCCTATATAAGGAATCATACTATAATAGGACATGTTCAGTTATGACCGTAATAGGGCATATGCGGCATTGACCATAATAGCTCAAGTACGAATATGACCATATTAGGGCAAATACGAATACGTCCATTTTAGGGCATGTATGAACGGGTCTACCTTTGGGCCTCTATACGGGACATAACACTGGGTAGACTTTGTAGATTGTGCTACTAAGGCTCTGGAAGGCTGGTTACTTGGCAGCAAAGTGAATGATTTCAAAGACTTGTACAATTTAATTATGAGGGAGCAGATCCTTAATAATTGCCAAAATCAGTTGTTGCATCAATACCTGGTTGACTCTGATCTGACTTCTCCCCAAGAATTGGGAAAGAAGGCAGATAAGTGGGTCAGAACCAGGGTGAAGCAGAAAAACCAGACCACAGGTGGTGACCAGAAGAAGAAAGATGATAAACCTTCAGATAAGGGTGGGGAAAAGGGTAAAGACCAGAAGTCTTCACCGGGGCCCCAAAAACCTGAATCTGGGGGGGAGTCACAGTCTAACAAAGGTAAAGGCAAAAAGAAACCTTGGTGCTTCCTGTGTAAGGAGAAAACCCATTGGACAAGAGATGCCAATTGTCCAAAGGCCAAGGATTCACCTCCTACCACCGCTGCCCCTAAGGCAACTGATCCCCCTAGTTCAGCTTCAAGTGGTGGTACAGGGAACAAGGGTATAGTAGGGTTAACCTTGGGATCTGAGATGAGTTCTGGCCTAGTCAGAACTCCAGCTAAGGCTGTACTTGTCTGTTATGGAGGCATGGATATTGCCTCCTTAGTTGTAAGCCCCAGTAATCTGGGCAAATACAGGCAGCAGTCTTTGATCAATGGTAAGGAGGCCATGGCATATAGGGACACAGGAGCAAGTGTCACCATGGTGACTAAAGATCTTGTGGGCCCTGACCAGATCATACTTGGTGAGATGTACCAAGTGACCAATGCTAACAATGTCAGGACAGACAATTCCTTGGCAGTTGTTAATTTCAGCTGGGGGGGGGGGGGGTAACTGGCCCTAAGAAGGTTGTGGTTAGCTCAGACGTCCCTGTGGAATGCTTGTTGGGCAATGATTTGGAAACTTCAGCATGGGTTGAAGTGGAACTCAGGACACATGCAGATGTGTTTGCTGTGACTAGGTCACAGACCAAACTGTCTTCCACTGAACAGGCCCTGGATCCTGAAAAGATGGACCAGGTACCTTCCAAGAGTAGGAGCAGGAAGGGTAAGGCAGTGTCTTCCCCCCAGACTCAGAGTGAGGATCAGTCTCCTGGGGGGATGATCCCAGTCCCTGTGAAGGAACTGTCTCAGATGAACTGTAAACTGATCAGGTTGAGTTCTTGGGGACAGGGGGCCCTTCCAGGGCAAATCTGAGTCAGGAACAGCAAACCTGCCCCTCTCTTGCACCCCTCAGACAGCAAGCTGCTGCTGAGGCTGCTGTGAGTGCCAGTGGGTCCCACAGGATCTACTGGGATGAAGGACTCCTTTACTCAGAGGGTAGAGTCCCCAAGCCTGGTGCCACCAGGAGGTTGGTCATACCTCTGAAGTTTAGGGGCTTCCTACTAACACTGGCACATGATATCCCTTTAGCAGGACACCTAGGCCAAAGCAAAACTTGGGACAGGCTTGTCCCTCACTTTCACTGGCCTCACATGTCTGAGGACACCAAGGAGGTTTGTCGCTCCTGTACCACCTGTCAAGCCAGTGGTAAGTCAGGTGGTACCACAAAGGCCCCCTGATACCACTACCTGTGGTGGGGGTTCCCTTTGAGAGGGTTGGGATTGACATAATAGGTCCCATGAACCCTCCAACTGCATCTGGGCACAGTTATATTCTAGTGGTGGTGAACCATGCCACTAGGTATCCAGAGGCAATACCCCTTAGAACCACCACAGCTCCTGAGGTGGCCAGGGCCGTCCTGGGAATTTTTTCCAGAGTGGGTTTTCCTAAGGAGGTCTTAACTGACAGAGGTGCAAACTTCATGTCTAGTTACATCACTGCAATGTGGAAGGAGTGTGGAGTAAATTACAAATTTACCACACCCTATCACCCACAATGCAAAGGGTTAGTTGAAAGATTCAACAAAACCCTGAAGGGCATGATCATGGGCCTCCCAGAAAAGCTTAGGTGAAAATGGGATGTCCTGTTGCCCTGCCTTCTCTTTGCCTACAGAGAGGTCCCACAGAAGGGGTTGGCTACAGCCCTTTTGAACTTCTGTTTGGGCATCCAGTTAGGGGTTCCTTGTGTTTGATGAAGGAGGGATGGGAGTTACCTCTCAAACCACCTAAGCAAGACATAGTGGACTATGTACTTGGTCTCCACTCCAGGATGGCTGAGTATATGAAGAAGGCAAGTAAAAACCTTGAGGCTAGCCAAGAATTACAGAAAGCTTGGCATGACCAAAAGGCTGTACTGACTGTATATCAGCCAGGACAGAAAGTATGAGTGTTGGAGCCCTTGGCCCCAGCAGCTCTCCAGGACAAGTGGAGTGGATCCCATACAATTCTTGAGCAGAAGGGAGAGGTCACCTAGCTGGTGGACCTTGGAACTCCCAGGAGCCCCCACAGCGTGCTCCATGTGAATAGGCTCAAGCCATATGTGGACAGGGCAGACATGGGCTTGCTCATGGCTACTGATGAGGGATGGGAGGAAGAGAGTGACCCACTCCCTGACCTCCTCTCACAGAACCCTGATGATGGCTCAGTTGATGGTGTAGCTCTGGCAGGCAGCCTCACTGAGCGACAGCAGACTGATTGCAGGTAGGTCCTCAATCAGTACAGACATATGTTTTCCCTGACTCCTAGTCAGACCACTTGGTGTACCCATGAAGTGGACACAAGTGAGAGTCTGCCTGTTAAAAATAGGATTTACAGGCAACCTGACCATGTCAGTGACTGCATCAGGACTGAGGTCCAAAAGATGCTGGAACTGGGAGTGATTGAACCCTCAGATAGCCTTTGGGCTAGTCCAGTGGTCCTGGTACCCAAACCTCATACCCAGGATGGTAAGAGAGAAATGAGGTTTTGTGTGGACTACAGGGGGCTCAATGCAGTCACTAGGACTGATGCTCACCCTATTCCTAGGGCAGATGAGCTCATTGATACTTTGGCCTCAGCCAAATTTTTGAGCACATTTGACCTCACTGCTAGATATTGGCAAATCAGACTAGCTGAGGATGCCAAACCCAAAACAGCATTTTCAACCCCTAGTGGACATTATCAATTTATTGTGATGCCCTTTGGCTTGAAAAATGCACCTGCCACATTTCAAAGGTTGGTGAATAAAGTTCTCACAGGCCTCGAAAACTACAGTGCAGCTTATCTTGATGATATTGCTGTCTTTAGTTCCACCTGGAAGGATCACCTGGTCCACCTAAGAAATGTTCTGGAGGCCCTGCAGAAGGCAGGCCTCACTATCAAGGCCACTAAGTGCCAGATAGGGCAGAGTAAGGTTGTGTACCTGGGCCACCTTGTGGGTGGAGGCCAGGTTCAACCATTGCAGAGCAAAATCCAGACCATCATGGACTGGGTTGCTCCAACTACCCAGACTCAGGTCAGAGCTTTATTGGGCCTGACTGGGTATTCAGTTCAGTTCAGTGGACAGTTAGCTGTCAAAAGGCATTTGATGACCTGAAGCAGGCCATGTGCACTGCTCCCATTCTGCAAAGTCCTGAAAATTCCAAACAATTCATTGTTCAAACTGATGCATCTAAGTTGGGGGTAGGGGCTGTGTTATCACAACTGAATGAAGAGGGTCAGGATCAGCCAGTAGCTTTTATAAGCAGAAGGCTGACCCCCAGAGAGAAACGTTGGTCAGCCATTGAGAGGGAAGCCTTTGCTGTGGTTTGGGCTCTGAAGAAGCTGAGACCATACTTGTTTGGCACTCACTTCATTGTTCAGACAGACCATAAGCCCCTCTTATGGCTAAAACAGATGAAGGGTGAAAACCCCAAACTTTTGAGGTGGTCCATTTCCCTACAGGGGATGGACTATACAGTGGAACATAGACCTGGGAGTAACCATGCCAATGCAGATGGACTCTCCAGATATTTCCACTTAGAAAATGAAGACTCAACTGGTCAAGGTTAGTCTCATCTCCTTTCGTTTGGAGGGGGGTTGTGTAGGAAAGTAGGATCTGCTTCTTATGGGTACCCCCACTTTTTGCTTGATGTTACACTGTTTTGACTAGTCTGACTGGGATCCTGCTAATCAGGACCCCAGTCTATCTGCTTTCTCCTTTAAATTGTTATACATGTACTTTGGTACACTCCAGATTGGATACTGGGGTACCCTTATAAGTTTGGTAACCGGTGTAGGAGGTATGATTCCACCCTTCTGAAGCGAGCTTCGTTGGGTCACTGGTCTATCCGGTGCCGGCCTTCTCGACCCGGTCAGCACAAAATGGATGCTGCCAACCAGAGACACATTTTTGCCCTCCTGCTGCTGAGCCAAGCTCGAGCAGAGGAAGGCAGCACAATAGGCATCCTGTCACAGGGAGGTGTGACCACCTCACAGACAGGATTTAGTTTATAGGGGCTGGGTGGGTGCACTCTAAGAGTGCCTGAAAGTCTGCACCTGGGGCACATTTGGTGTCCCTGTGCATAGCTCAGCTCAAACCAGTTCTGGGAGCCGTTGGCTCCTGCCCTGGCACGAACTGGACAAAGGACATGGGTGTAACCACCCCTCTGTCCTGACCCTATCCTAGGAGGGTCCCCCTAATCTGTCCAACCCTCTCCGGTGGGTACAAAAGGGCTTACCTGACTGTAGCTCCTTAGATTTTACGTGGACAAGATTCTACAAGAAGAAACCACTGATCTTCGACCGTCTGGACACTCTGGACTTTGCTGGACTTCGACTGGGCCTGACTTTGTCTCCCTTTCCGTCCAAAGCTTTGTCTGTGCCCTTGCTCCATACAGGCTCCGTGCAGGACCTTTGGTGCACTAAGGACAACTGAAGAATCTCCCTTGGGGTGAAGGAGTAACTGCCCTGCATTCGCAGGCACTGTAACGCAACTGGCCGGTCTGCTGATCCTGAGCTCCTGCGGACTCCGAAGGCTCCAGCAACACAGGAGGTGGGTTCCGAAGTTCCCTGAGGTCGAGCTGCCCTCTCACTGAGTTTGAGGCCAGTATCCCTCGTGGGGACCGCATAACCCGAACCCCTGTGCACCATGTACATTTGCAAGTGCATATGCTTGTTGGCGATCCCCGAGCTTGTGCATTGGTCTCCATGTAGTCCTGACCCGAGCAGTATTTCCACCAAAGAACTCCGGCCTCCTCGCACCGAGTGCTCCGTGGGCTGGTACTTTGTGATCTTGCTCGAGATCCCCTTGCGACTCCTGGTCATTCGACCTGTGGGTCCTCCTGAGGGTCATCTTGAATTCTCTTGGGCTTTCCTGGTTGCTCCAGATGTGCCCATACTCTCCATTGCGTGGAGATTCCCCAGGACCTTGCTGGTCCTCACCGTAACCTGCTTGACCTTCCTGCGTGGGTTGCTTTTGCCAAGGCTTGTTGGTGCTCCAGCCGGACACCGACCCCTCAGCACTCGACGTCCTTCGTGGGACAACTCGCACCTGGCTCCTGGTCATCCTCGACATCTGCTGGTCCTCGTGGTTGCAGAGTCAAGCATCCCTTCTTCGCACCTGAAGCACCCGACATCGGTGGGCATTCGGCTCCCGAGCCCCTGCTCACCCTGATGTGACCCAGACTCTGTCCCTCTGCTTTCAGGTTCCACCGGACCCTTTTCACCTTCAAGGCAAGGCAGCAGCTCTTCTTCGCAGCCCTCAATTGAGAACAACGGCCGTTTCCGACACCACTCCAGGCCTATGCACCCGGCTCCTCTGGGATAGGTAACGCGGGTACTACGGTACCCACAGGTGGGTTGGCTCTCCAACCTCCTAAGTTCCAAAGGGTTTCCTCGAAGTCCTCCTAGAAGGGTCCTTAAACTGTGAAATTGCAACGCGACTTCCCTATAGAATTGTACGGAGCCCGCGGTCGTGTTAGCACACTGCACCCGTCCTCCGTGGGGTCCCTATCTACTCACTTTGGGTGGTTCCTTGGGGTCCCAGCGATTCTACGTGCTCCAGACCTTGTATTGACCCGAGTCGTGGTTGTTATACCACTATTTTAGTATATGGTTTGGTCTCCCCCTGGAGCCCACTGTGTATTGTGCTACTTACAACTGTTCTATTGATCTCATATTGTGTGCTTTGTGTTCTATCCTCGGTTAGAGGATACTAGAGAGTGTTATATTAATAAATACATATTTTTATATAACTACTGTGTGGTTCTCCTTTCATTTAGTCAATCTAGGAGGTGATATTCTGGTAAAACAAGCTGCTTTACATTCCTTCAAGATTAAGCCTGAAGGCTGCTCTCCACAGCTACCACTAGGATAGCTTTCTAAAGGTTATCTTTGACCTCATACATCATAAGAATCGTTTGGACTGGTGCAAGGTGCCCACTTTAATTAGTGGACAGCATATACCAGGCCAATTTCTCACAGGTATGCCCAGACGTGGGTCCCTTGCTCACTGTGCCACTGGATTCAAGCTGGCCTTGGCTGATGAAAGGTGATATACCTCGAAACCGGTCCCAGGATGCTTGTTTCCGGTCCAGGGAGGACCTGGCTTGGCAGTTTGGTCTGGACTGTTCCCATGAGGCACAGGGTCAAGACTGATTTGCATATGGCTGGGTCCAAACTGGGGTGGCATAGTGGGCAAAAGAACAATGGATTTAACGCAGATCTCTTGACTGGGGGAGAATGTTTGAATCATTCAGCATTCCGTCCATCATTTGTTGCAGTTACACTTTTGGCCCTATGTGAGACGGGTATGCCCAGACGTGGGTCCCTTGCCAACTGTGCCACTGGATTCAAGCTGGCCTGGCTGATGAAGGGTGACATACCCCGAAACCAGTCCCAGGATGCTTGTTTCCGGTCCAGGGAGGACCTGGCTTGGCAGTTCGGTCTGGACTGTTCCCATGAGGCACAGGGTCAATGACTGACTTGCATATGGCTGGGTCCAAACTGGGGTGACGTAGTGGGCAAAAGAACGATGGATTTAATGCAGATCTCTTTACTGGGGGAGAGTGTTTGAATCATTCAGCATTCTGTCCATCATTTGTTGCAGTTACACTTTTTGCCCTAAGTGGGATGGGTATGCCCAGATGTGGGTGCCTTGCTCACTGTGCCACTGGATTCAAGCTAGCCTGGCTGATGAAGGGTGACATACCCTGAAACCGGTCCCAGGATGCTTGTTTCCGGCCCAGGGAGGACCTGGCTTGGCAGTTCGGTCTGGACTGTTCCCATGAGGCACAGGGTCAAGACTGATTTGCATATGGCTGGGTCCAAACTGGGGTGGCGTAGTGGGCAAAAGAATGATGGATTTAACCCAGATCTCTTGACTGGGGGAGAAAGTTTGAATCATTCAGCATTCCGTCCATCATTTGTTGCAGTTACACACATTACAAATGCAGGCACAGAGGCAACAAGATGGTCACGAGGGTACACTGACTGTGCGCCACATAGAGGTGGAGTAATGTCAGTGTGCTATGGGAAGCGTGCCCCTTTTGTGGGGGCAATAGGTGCCCCAGGGACCCTCAAGCTTCCCCTCGCCAGTGGATGCAGTTACTTTTGGCACTTGCCAGCCTGATGTCTTTAAAACTAAGGGGCTCATTACGATGGCGGAACGATCGCCACCGCCGGGCCGGCGGTGGCGATCGTTCCGCCATCACAATGAGATTTACCCACCGCCATATTAGGATGGCGGTGGGTATCGCGGCGGACGCAAAGTCCGTCCACCGCTTTTCCGCCGGTGGCAATCGCACCGATTGCCAGCCGGGGGGAGCAGGGCCACTAATATGGTGGCGGTGCCTAGCAGGCACCGTCCGCCATATTAGGATGTGGGAAAAGAAAGGCCTTTCCATGGCGGCGAGGCCGCCATGGAAAGGCTGGCGGTGATTGGGTTCGGGGACCTGTTGCGGGCCCCCCTTGTGTCGGGGGGAGGTGGGGTGCACTTGGGGGGAACCTATGGTACCCCCCTACATTTCACTGCACCAAGTGGCAGGCACCGTGTGGTGCCTGCCATGTGGTGCAGTGAAATGCTGGACATGCGATTTTAACATCGCGGCGGGTGCTGCTGTCAGCAGCACCCGCCGCAATGTTAAATTTCAGAATGCGACTGCCATGGTGGCGGTCGCATCCTAATTCGTAGTGCGGAACTGCCGCATGTCTGGCGGGCGGTCCACACACCGCAAGGATGGCGGGCGGACTCAGGTCCGCCCGCCATCCTAATGAGCCCCTAAGGCTGGGATTCCGCCTGCACAGTAAGAGGTGTACCGGCACCTAAGAAAAGCCAGCCCATCTCTCACTAATGTGCTGTACAGAGTGCAGGTACAATTCTGTGCCTGCACTCCAAGCAGGGCACAAATCAGGGGTACACTCCTGTAGAATGCGTCCACCCACTATATTCACAGGGTAGATGCCGCCCACCCTGCCAAGTAGTTGTGCCCTACTGAAATATGTTGAACTCGTCCCGGTGTAATGTTCAAACACTGGGACACATTTCAGCAGCGCCTGCATGTTGTCTGCTTTCAGTCCAAGCAGCAACGTGTAGGCGGCGGCTGCTATTTTGAATTCGAGCTGGACCTTCAACAAAGGTAGAAGTTAAGGGGCCATGCAGCCTCCTTTTGTTCAAGTATCTTAGCTGGGGGATATCTGAAGCCTCACACCTAGATGCAAATGTAATGGAGGGGAAACAAAGCCTCACATCTTGTTGTCAGTTCACAGGTACTTAAGAGAGGCATGGTTTTGACTCTGTTCAGACCCTGTAAATAAGAGATATGCATGCACTGTATGACTTTCAGATGTGTTGGTCTGTCCCAGTATTTACACAAATTACAATTTAAATATCACTTTTTTGTTTTATTCTTTTAATACGCTACTTATCTCAATGCAGGGTGTCAGAATGCTTAACATCACACATCCACATTATACACTGACAATAAATCATATGTGTGTAAATCTAAGTGCATGATGTGTTACAGTGAGGATCATGAAGGGTGACAAGGTGTAGGCATCATATGTCCTTCATAGCTCCCTGAGCTATATTAGAAGGATTATTGTACCACTATTATTATTCCCTGACATTTACAGGGCACACAAAGCTCTCTGCAGCAGGTGCCTTAACTTCATAAGATACTTTAAAATGCAGACTTTGCAACCAATTTAGCACAACAGATTTATTACCATATTTCTCCTTGTGTCAATTTCTTTGTGGCAGAGGTTTAAAAAAATTAGTGTATATATTCAGACCTAGATTTTGCGTCGGGGTTGTGTCACTTTTTTGGCACAACCCCTACACAAAATTTAATTTGTTAAATCTGGTAACATGGTGAAATGTACTCCTTGTCCACCTGCTAAACGTGTGTGAGGTCTTAAGATTTGATGTCACTTCTTGTTATGCCACTTCCGTTGAGGTTATGGGTTGTAATGACACTTCCTGTAATAACACTTGCGATGTCACGTGCCATGATGTCACTTGTATACTGTCTAACGTGGTTGTTCCCCCGCTTCTCTTTTTAGGTCGAGCCTCGACCTGTTGTATCCCCTTCTATGGGCTCTGGCAAACCCACCAATTGCCATTGGCTGTTATCTGTGTCACTAACAAATACTGGCTTGTTATTGGTGCATTTGTTGAAATGTCCCTCATTTGTGGGCTTAACTCCCTCACTGGCGATTTCACTCGGAGAACGTTTTGTTTGGCCATCACACTGTACAGCGTGTGATGGCCCCTCCTCCCACTTCCTGTATGGGCATTCCAGCCTAACACTGCTTGTTTACTTTTACGTTCCATTGGTGCTCACATACAGCGGAAGGCATGCCTCCTCATCCTTCTTCTGTGTTTAGCTTCTGTTTCCCTCTGTCAATACCAACGTCATGGTTGGGGGACTTCCCGGAAGTAGTGGGCTGGGCTGTGGATGGCTCCAATGGAGGATTCGAACAGTGCATGCAGCAACGCCGTCATGCAGGACAGGAGGAAAAGCAAGGTTTGTAAGTGACCAGCAAAAGCGGTTCCGTTTGTTTTGCTAAAAAGAAAAAAAAACAACTGCTAATTGCTAAAATGGAAAAAAAACAACTGCGAATTGTGATCGTGACAGGAGATCTGCGCTTCCGACGCTGCAGAAAAATATGCTTTTTGATCTGATATGACGTTAGTTGGACTTGGAAGGGGTTCACTGATAGAATATCGATGACATAAATATCGATGTTCAAAGTATCGGAAAAAAATTATAGACTACAAAAATATGGACTCCCATACCTAAACAGGTAAGTACAAAAATATTGAATCAAAAATATCGATATAAAAAATATAGATGTAAAAAATATTGTTTTAAATATATATATATATAAAATAAAATAATATATATTAAATATATTAAATATTAATATTAATTTTTAACAAAATACATTCAATTTAATATACATTTTAATAAAATATAACAAATAAACTTAATTAAAAAAAGATAAACACAAACATAATAATTTATACATATATATATTTACTTTAACATAATTATTAAACTATTATCTTTAATTTATTTTAAAACTTTAAAATTATATAAAAATAAAATATATATATATATCAATAATTTAAAATATAAAAAAAAACATTCTATAATAAATTGAAACATTAAACTATTAAAAAATATTTAAACTTAAATTTCCCAATACAATCAGTGCAACAGTGGGGGAAGTGTTGGATAGCAAAATAATAAAATGTACTATTCCAACTCCAGTGAGTGCAACAGTAGGAAAGGTGTTGGATAGGGAGGGGAAAAATTACTATTCCCACTCCAGTGAGAGCAACAGTAGGGAAAGTGATGGATAGCGGAGGGAAAAAATTACTATTCCCACTCCAAAGAATGCAACAGTAGGGAAAGTGTTGGATAGCAGAGGAGTAAAAATTACTATTCCCGGTCCAAAGAGTGCAACAGTAGGGAAAGTGTTGGATAGCGGAGGGGTAAAAATTACTATTCCCACTCCACTGAATGCAACAATAGAATAACTGTTGGATAGCAGAGGGGCAAAAATTTTATTCCCACTCCAGTGAATGCAACAGTAGGGAAAGTGTTGGATAGCGGAGAGGTAAAAATTACTATTCCCACTCCAGTGAGTGCAATAGTAGAGAAAGT
Organism: Calotriton arnoldi; assembly: GCA_963921515.1. Classification (NCBI taxonomy): domain Eukaryota; kingdom Metazoa; phylum Chordata; class Amphibia; order Caudata; family Salamandridae; genus Calotriton; species Calotriton arnoldi. The sequence continues at coordinate 101,957 of CAWUFW010009883.1, forward strand.
GTTGGATAGCGGATGGGCAAAAATTAATATTCCCACTCCAGTGAGTGCAACAGGAGAGAACTTTTGGATAGCGGAGGTATAAAAATTGCTATTCCCACTCCAGTGAGTGCAACAGTAGGGAAAGTGTTGGATAGCGCAGGGGTAAAAATGACTACTCCCACTCCAGTGAGTGCAACAGTAGGGAAAGTGCTGGATAGCGGAGAGGTAAAAATAACTATCCCCACTCTAGTGAGTGCAACATTAGGGAAAGTGTTGGCTAGCGAAGACACAACAATTACTATTCACACTCAAACAGTTAAAACAAAAATAAAAAACATTACAAATTATAAAAAATCATAAAAATAAATAAACAATATTTAGAAATGAAAAATCAAATATATTAAATATATAAGAAGAAAAAATATTATAATATCTACTACATATAAAAAACCTACAAATAATATATAATATAAAATAATAAATACATTTATAAAAAAAATTATTTAAAACTAGAAAATATTTACAAGCAAATAAATTAATTAATACATAAATGTATTTATTATATTTCCCACGCAGATCACCACACCAATAACAAAACACTTCAACATTTTTAATTAAATTTCACCCCAAAATTAAGATAATTAATAATCAATTTAAAACATATTATTAATAAAAAAAACTAATAAACATAAATTGACTACACACACTTTAACACTATGATATCCACAACACACACCTAAATTAAACTGTAAAATAATAAAACACAATTAAAACTTATTTATAAATTAAAAACTATTACTATTAACATAATAATAACATAATTAAAATGTATTTAATACCCACCCTTTACCCCTTTAAAAGTAAAAACATCAGACAAAAAAATAAAGAATTACCCAAAATACATATCATATAATTAACATTGATTAACAACTATATATTAATTAATTAAATACAAATTACTTCCCACCCTTTACTCCTATAAACTCCAAAACACACACCTAAAATTAATTACACAATTACCATAATTAATTACCTCCAAAATCCAATTGTCATCAATTAAAAATAAATTACTACCCACCCTTAACACCTATAAGCATCACAACACACACCTAAAATTAATTACACAATTACCATAATTAATTACCAATTAATTAATTAAAATTAATTAACATCCAATTATTAATTCATCAATTAAAAATAAATTACTTCCCACCCACGATATTTTTAATAACTATATTTTTGCAAATGATATTAAACACCGATATTTTAAACATCGATATTACTTACCTTAACTCGATATTCTTGACCACGATGTTCTTGCTCTCGATATTGCTGACCCACGATATTTGCAACTCGCTATTTGTGCAACTCGATATTTGTGATTTGATATTCTGTCTCTGCACCCGTGGAAGGCAAGCGGGCTATGGCGGCGATCCCAGGGTGCGTTCTTTTTCCCCAACTGTGTGAATTGGGTTCAGTGGTGTCGGTGCAGTGGTCTCCAGTCGTTCAGTCACGCTGCAGCGTAAACTTCAAGGTCTGCATCCATGGTGCGATGCATACCTGCAAGGGAGAAAGTGCACCTCTGCAAGGAAGCAAGATTGGCATTCCCTTACATTGCTTATCTTCTGCTGCAAAGCTGGGTTTATCTTCGTGCTGCTCAGTCATTCAAATTGACTTTGCAGTGAAGTTCGTCTTTTTGAGCGTGTCATACACAATTAAAGCTCCGTACCACTCTGTGAATGGCCGACCTTAGTTACGTGACGTTACTTATGCCCATCCTATTGTCCCTTATGAAAGTCGCATATGACAAGGGTATTTGGGGAAATGCCATCAGCCACGACATGGCACGAAATATATTAAATGAAACCAGTCTAAAAGGGACTGGAAATGTTATAAATGCAGCCATATTACAGCAAGGCTATGAAAGAAAAGACATTTTCCTTCAAAGTCCCCCTTCTTTCTCCGATTAATTCGATCCATGTTTCGTGCCCTTGGGCAGGCACCTTTTAAACTGGGTGGTACTGTGCTTGGCTCACTGCAGCCGAGGCATTTAGTCACCTGAAAAGTCGCAGGAGAAAAGGACTCGGGAAGTGGAACCGCTCGTCGTTTGTTAAAATGGGTACGCTGGACAGTTTGGAGTTATGGAGTGAAAACTTTATACTCACAATTATTTTCTTGTATATTTATTCGGTTAGTAGTTAGTTGACCTCTTCTCCTCTGGGGGGATTCATGTACGTGCAGTACTGGCACTGCTGTGCTGCCTTCCACCACAGTGCTGCACTATTCTGTATGCAACAGATTGTACACCACTCACAGCGACCATTTGTGGATTATTGGTCCTGGATATGGCAATTCTAGATTTATGCATTCTGACACAACACTGAAACTGGGCTCCATCAATTGGATGCCACTGCTGGTCTCGCTCCCTGAACTCACAATAGAACATGACTACTGTTGGTCTAACAAATGTTTAGCAACACTACTCAGTTTAATTATACCAACCCTTATCTGCCTGGCAGGCGGGTACTGCTACAACACATAACACACATCCCACTTCAATAAAATCATATTCCCTTCTTCCCTCTTTCCTGTCTCCACCTACCTCCCATGGTGATGGTCCCATTCTCCGCGGCCTTAGAGTGGACCATGGACAGTATAAGTGCTATACTATAGAAACCAAACTAGCAGCATTCGTCTTCTAGGCCTTTACACGCAGCCTGCCACTTTGACAAGAAAAAAAAAGCAGTGTTCATTGTAAAAGTGCAAAAAAACGTGCCGTAAGCCGTTTTATTTGCCTCTAGGTTTCTCTTTACAAAAACACGTCCCATGGAGAAGAAATATTGTTATTTGTTAATATGCATTGCATGATGGTGTAGTTGCAGTCTGTAATAATGGTGGTAGGTGTAACTGTTTAACAAAACCTTCTAGTTCATGTACTTTTCTCCGCTCTTTCCTCCCCCCACTTTCCCTGATCTTTACTGAGCCCAAACAGCGTGTATGCGTGTGTGTGTGCAAACAATGCAAATCCTTCATAGTGACACCTATGTGTTTTTCGCAACAGATGTTGCTGCGTTGGTCATCTGAGTCAGCAGCGTGGTTATCTTGAAAGCCTGTTGCCTGACATGGTCACCATTTTGTTATTACGATTGTGTTGGTATATTTTGGAAGAAAGACTGCGGGTTCCGACCGCTTTCTGATATTGCAACACTAATAGGGTGTCCCCCCTAGTCTTTTTAACTGGAGCAATTTTTACCGCTGGGATCTGGGTGTCTAGGTCAATTATGTATGTCTTGGAAAAAGAAAATCTTTTATAGGAGCCCCAAAAATCGATTTGTACTAGGCCTTGTTTGTTTTTATTCAGTTGGCATGTCCTTCTCTTTGTATACCTGTTTTTTACTCGAAGGATTCCAGAGTTTGAGATTAGGATTGTGCAAAATTAATTTGTTTTAATTATGTATAGGTTTTAAAGGTCTGGCACTTGGTTACTTCATCTGTCCCTGACGGTAGTATGTACATTACAGTTGCATCAGTTTAGCACAGCTTAAATATTCAATATTGACATTTTAAAAATCCTTGGTACTTATTTGACCATAGAGATGGAGGAGCACCCGGGAAACACTCTGGGGGTCATTACGATGGCGGACAAAAAATGCCTCCGACCGCTGTGCTCCCGGAAAAAAAACGCTCACATGTTCCGCTGAAAATCCGGCGGTCTCATTACGATGCGATGCATGTAAAATCCGACCGTGGCGGACAAAGTTTCACAAAAAACCGTCCGCCACGGTCGGGAATACTGAATTTCTGACCGCGGCGGATGGAAAAGCAGGGAAATGCATTAAAAAGGCCTATTCACCTGCGGTATGACCGTACAGGAAATTTGGATGAGATGGCGGAGCAGGCGTAATGATCATTGCGTTACAACCGCTGCGGTCACGCGAAAAGATAAATGGCGGTCGAATGCAACTTCAGAAACAGGCCTCCAAATGAGCTCAATCACATCTGACACGCCTCAATGATACACCCCCAAGTCATTAAAAACCAATGAAATCCCTGCTCATCATGGAAAATACACCTGACGGTCATTCCTCATTTTGACCCACCCACATAGCAGAGTATAAAGCCAACCCCTTCCTTGACCATCAACCTTTGCACAACTACTGCATTGAAGGGCCATACACCACAGCTGTTAGTAGAGGCAAAATATTACACAGCACACCATCACACCAACCTATATCAACACACACTAACACTTCCAACACACAAGCCTGACACACCTCAGACATCTCCACCAGCACCTTACTCCCTGCACTTCTTCCTCATTTCCACAGTATACACCATGTCACAGAAAAAAATGCCTAAATTCACAGACAATGAGTTGTCAGTGATGGTAGACGAGATAATTAGAGAAGAACCACATTTATTTGGAACCATGGTCCGACAGACCCCACTTAAAAGAAAAAATCAAATGTGGGAAAGGATTGTTAACAAAGTCAATGCAGTAGGGACCACCCTGTGCACACTGCGTGACATCAAGAAGAGGTGGCATGACCTCAAGACCAGGGTCAAATACCGTGCCAACAGGAACCATGAGGCGGCTCAGAGAACTGGCAGTGGCCCTCCCATTCCACCACTAACTTTCACTGAATGGGAGGAGAAGGTGCTTGCCATCCTGCATCCAGAGAGGCTCACAGGAATAGCTGGGGGAGTGGAGGCTGGTACGTACCAACAAATGTATCCCATCACACTGCCATGTACTATCTTGCACAATCATAGAGCCACACTTTCAAGACCAAAATGCACTTATGTAGAACACACTCTTTACAACACATTTCTCACTTATCTACCATTTCCTTCCCCTGATTCACCTCAAAGTTAGGTAGCCATATTTCCATGGGGGTATGGGTACCGGCAGGCAGCACTACAACTCCCACCAGGCCCCCTTGCCACACAGCTGAACAGGATGGAACACTCCCCCACCCCAGAGCCATGTGGCAGCCATCTTCCTACACAGTGCCTCCTAACAGGTAGGTAGTCAGCTCACCAGGGAGGGGGTTGTTAGGACCTGACAGCAACACCGCAACTCCCACAAGGCCCTCTGGCCTCCCTCCCAAACAGCATGGAGCACCTCCCCACCCCAGATCCATGTGGCAGCCATTTCATTCCTCAGCTTCACCTTACAGGTAGGTAGCCATCTCATGCTCTCTTGCCTCACCCCTGAACAGGATGGAACACTCCCCCACCCCAGAAGCCATGTGGCAGCCATTACATTCCTCTGCTACACCTTACAGGGAGGTAGCCTGCTCAACAGGGAGTGGGGGGACAGGCAGGCAGCACTACAACTCCCACCAGGCCCCCTTGCCTCACATCTGAACAGGATGGAACACTCCCCCACCCCAGAGCCATGTGGCAGCCATTTCATTCCTCTGCTTAACCTTACAGGTAGGTAGCCATCTCATGCTCTCTTGCCTCACCCCTGAACAGGATGGAACACTCCCCCACCCCAGAAACCATGTGGCAGCCATCTCCCTACACATTGCCTCCTAACAGGTAGGTAGTCAGCTCACTAGGGAGGGGGTTGTTGGGACCTGACAACAACACCACAACTCCCACAAGGCCCTCTGGCCTCTCTCCCAAACAGCATGGAGCACCCTCCCTACCCCAGAAGCCATGTGGCAGCCATTTCATTCCTCTGCTTCACCTTACAGGTAGGTAGCCATCTCATGCTCTCTTGCCTCACGGCTGAACAAGATGGAACACTCCCCCACCCCAGAAGCCATGTGGCAGCCATTTCATTCCTCTGCTTCACCTTACAGGGAGGCAGCCTGCTCACCGGGGGGGGTAGGTCAGGCAGGCAGCACTACAACTCCCACCAGGCCCCCTTGCCTCACAGCTAAACAGGATGGAACACTCCCCCAACCCCACCCCAGAGCCATGTGGCAACCATCTCCTTACACAGTGCCTGCTAACAGGTAGGTAGTCAGCTCATGCACCCTGTGCTCCTTCTCAGACTGCATGGAGCTATATGACCACCACATCCCTCACTTGGTAGCCAACTCTGTACAGCTCCATATGTCACATCCAGTGCGCACACAGCTAAGCCCATTTAAATGTCACATAAATATCATTTAGAATCACAAAGTCCACTGTGAATCAATGCTGGGCACAACCACGCAATGCACACAATGCAATGTGTAAGCACCATTATATTATAGCATGAAGGCACATATGAACACAAAACATGCATGGACACACATCAAACAAAACAAACCACAGGATGTCAATGCAAAATTAGTATCAGAAATTAGGAAGTTTCAGCATAGATGAAACAGAATCTCAGCAAATTGTAAAATATCCCAGCCTAAACCAAAGTGGATGAGTACTAAGTTGGTAGATGATGACATGTCCTTGTAAACACACCATCTGTACATGTCAAATGGTTGGTATTTACATGACACCCTGCTAACAAGTAATGTATGTACCTCTACATCATGTCATAATGCTGAAAAACTTGTACAAATACCAAGTGATTGCAATGTAAAAAGTTTGGTATTCACAACTAAAACATCCAAAACAGGGTCACCAAAGTTGTGGAGTGTTCGTAACATGCTGACAATCTCACCTCTGTTCAACAGGAGATTCACACTCAACAGCTGGTGAGACCACCACCAACCAGCAGAGCCAGTCTCCCCCCCGGAACTTGAACTCTCAGATGCTGATTCTCGACGTTTCTCGGATAAGGAGCACCAACCTGGCCCCTCAGGACTGCCAGGGTGCACTCCGTCTCAGGGCCTCACTGTCCCCACCACCACACTCAACACAGCAACAACAACAACTATGCTGACCCCTGCTACAACGACATGTGCTGCAACCACTTCCACCATCACCACTGCTGCCTGGAACACTGTCCCTAGCTCAGTGGTAACCAACACCCACGCCGAGGATGCCGGGGACAGTGTGCGGGTGACAGCCAACGCCACAGGTCTGTGTCAGCAGGGCAGGTGAGAGGGCAACTGGGAGACAATCACAGGAGGACACTGAGAATGAAGCCCTGGCCACTGTCGCTAGAGTCCTTGGTGCGTACCTACAGACCCAGGGACAGATGGGCCAAGTTGTTGAGGAACTGCGTGAGCTCCGCCTGCTGCAGAGGTCCATGGACACCCGAATGGGACAACTTGTGGATCTCATGGGCCAGCTTGTGGGTGTTCTGAGGGACATACATGCTGCTCAAATAACGGCTCCCCCCCTTCCAGTGGCCAGCCTGCTGATACTCCCACCACCTCAGCTGCGGCCACAGGGAAGGGTGAGCTGCAAGACAATGACTCCTCAGACACCTCTGAGCCTGCAGCAGAGGCCCCTCCTGCCAAATGCAAGAGGGGACGTCCGAGAAACAACACAGGATGATCATGTGGCAAGTACCAACACAAGCCAGGTCACTGAGCCAGCCATGATGTCACCAGTGTTGCACTGAACATTGACTTTGTTGACAATCCAATCCCACATTGCCATGTTGATGGCAGGAGTCTGTTGGACTGTGGAATTACACTATTGTGGTTACTACTCTAATTTTCTCTGTTACCATCACTGACTACTGAAACACTCTGTATTCAAAATCAATATGTTATCCACTTTTTCTTTAAACACCATATGCATGAAAATAAACACAAATAACACACATGCCTTTGAGTAATTTATATGTTCAGCAGAGTAAGTACAATGGAAACTTAAATTTCAATGTACCACTAGATGTGATTGTGACAATCCATTGATGGGGCAGAGGGACCTAGAACGACACAACAAGAAGATAACATTGAGTCGTCATATCATATGATGTCACCACAGCAACAATACACTACTGTTCAACACTGTACAAGATTCATATCAGATAGCAGTAACCAACAGCATCAACATAGACATCAGTTAAGTGGAAATACAAATACTGTGATGCACAAAGTACCCCACAGTAGTGTGCTAACAACAGGCAGCATCCCAAAACATCATCAATGCTTTGGCCCGAACAGCAAAGCAACAGAAACAGTCATAGTTGATCAATGCTAACTTACACTCAAGGAAAGTAGTTGTTGATGAGCTGTTGACGCAGGTCACGACCTTCCTCCTCACCACTATCCTCGTCACTGGACATGTGTGGATTCGCAGCGAGGGGCTCCTGCTGATCATCATCGTCCAGAATCAGGGGGATCTCCTTGCGCAAGGCCAGGTTGTGGAGCATGCAGCATGTGACTATGATCTGACACACCTTTTGGGGACAGTAGAGTAGTGCACCACCACTCTTATCCAGACACCGAAATCTAGCCTTCAGAAGTCTAATAGCTCACTCCACTACACGACATGTCCTCCCATGGGCATCATTGAAGCGGACTTCCCCCGGTGTCCTTGGATTCCTCAGTGGGCTGAGCAACCAAGGCCGGTTGGGATACGCTGAGTCACCTAGTTGTGAGAAACACAGACCAACAATGTAAACTAACAATTTGAGGAGACCAGCATGTCACACATACAGCACACTACTTGACACAGCTCACTCACCAACAAGCCACGCCCGCACTGGATGCAGATTTGCCATCAATTGTGGGATAATGCTGTTACGCAGAATGTAGGAGTCATGTGCAGAACCCGTAAATTTGGCACACACGTGGGAGATAATCAGATCCGCTTGGTATACCACTTGCACATTTATTGAATGGTAATGCTTCCTGTTACGGTAGATGTGCTCACGTGCCTGTGGTGGAACAAGGCCAATGTGGGTGCAGTCAATGGCTCCAACAACATTACGAATGTGACCAAGGTCATAAAATTCCCCCTTCGCATCTGCCAATCCATGTCTCCTGGGAAAGTGAATGTAGCTGTCCTTGTAGGTCAACAATGCAGAAAGGACATCACGCAACACCATGCTGAACCTAGGTTGAGAAATCCCACCTGCGATGGCCACCGTGTACTGAAAGGAGTCAGTGGCAAAGAATGCAGGGCGGCCATCACCTTTACTGTTGGTGTCAAAGCTGTTGGATATGTTCTGTGAGGCTTCAAATGTTGCTCCAACTGAGCACATAGCTCTTGAAGGGTAAGCCGATTCAGATGGAATTTCTTAATGATGTCGATATCCTCCATTGTCACCAGGTCTGGGACAGGCCGATGCACAGGTGGTCTTCTCCTACGTATTGTGGCAGGGGACACATGTAAAAATTAGTCAAAGATGAGATGTGGGTAACAGCTTACAGCTTACAGATTAACTCAGACAGCCACAACATTGACAGGACTGTTGAACCCGCTTAATGCACCAGTGACATGCATAGACCCCTTCATCTACTATAGTCATTCAGGTAGCCAGGATGTACATACTAACTACTGTCAAATCAATATCAGACTATGTGTATTGCATAGAGTACACTGCTACTTCAGGCGTCCCCAGACCAGTGGGTAGCTGACACAGCACATGTGGCTAACAGCATCAATGCAGAGTGGTATGGAGCTGCAGTCACTGCACAACCTCAAACTTGAGTCCCACTAAGCACAGCATCATGACAAAATGAGCCCAGTGGGTATAAGCTGGACAACTATCCATATGAATACAGCACTGTGTACAGACATAAATGCACAATACGTGGTCAGTCCATCATGATTGTATGAGGAGTATGCATTACACACATTGGCATGCTCACAGAATTGATAGGCAAATCAACATGAAATCTGTATACATGCCCACATGAATGAAAATTACATGTGAGTACGGTCAGACCAATGCATTTCATCACATGTGTACTGCTATGACATGTGTGGGCAGACTTAAGTTAAATGTCACACTCTCACAAGCCTTCACAAGGTGCTGAAATCAGTTCTGGTAAATGTGTTGGGATCAGTGATGCAATCCGCAAAGCGAGAATGCAAATGCACAATGTGTGAACAGGTGCGGTAGGCGTGCTCTGCCACTGCGTTCACAGGCATTGGCCCCAATTGAATGATGCAGGATAGCGGTAGAGACATCCTGACCCATGCGGTGTGACACCGCCTATGCGAATAACATTGCAGCCAATGGAGACCACCACCGCGGTAGTGCATTTCAGTTTTGAACATCGCGGTAGGCGTGCTCTTCCACTGCGGTCACAGCCATTGGCCCCAATTGAATGATGCAGGATAGCGGTAGAGACATCCTGACCCGCACGGTGTGACACCGCCTATGCGAATAACATTGCAGCCAATGGGGACCGCCATCACAGTAGTGCATTTCAGTTTTGAACATCGCGGTAGGCGTGCTCCGCCACTGCGGTCACAGGCATTGGTCCCAATTGAATGATGCAAACCAGGCGGACCAATTGCATCAGCAGAGTACCACTGGCACAACTCTATGGGCCTATATATGTTTATGAAATAGCCACACCTGCCACTTGCCCACAGACACTGCTGCCTGCTATTCATCCCCACCAACTGCTGCTGTACATCACCTCTGGACCCAGTAATGGCTCATACTGAGAACCTCAGGGTCCTTCCCTTCACCACAGAAGAGCTGGATGTCCTGGTGGATGAGGTTCTTGGCCAGTATGGGCGGCTATATGGTGCTCCAGAGGTACTGGTAAGTGAAGGTGTAAACGTTTTTGACTGCTCAGAATGCTCACACTACGTGACTGTACACTAGTATGTGCCTCTGAGTGCAAGCCAATGTTACTGCATTCAGAGTTTTGCAATCAGCATGGGCCATACATGAGGTACAAGTTGTTGCACTTGAGTATGTGTGGAGGATGGCACCATAGACACTGGTGCAACTCCATGAAAGCCAAACATCACACATGTTGTTTGCAGAATGGGTAATGTAAATGTGTGAGACACTGCCTAGCAGAATGACTTCACATCACTAGGGTGTCTAGCCTTATTCCCCGTGATCCCTGACTGCATGCAATGATGATATGGACCTAACGTGGTTTAGCAGTAGTCCAGTTACACTGCTGACTTGAGGAAATCTCACTATGTACACAGATTCCCTGTGACATGTCATGTAATAGTTCATTAAGTGTACATATGATCATTAGTGAGATGCTATCTGTCAATTTGGCAGAGGGTATTGATTAATGTGTGTACTGCTTTGACAGTGACCCTATGGAGATGTGCCCAGTCTGCACAAGAGTACAAGGCCTGTATCTGTCTAGATTCGTGGCAACTCACCTGTCACACATCAGCTAAATGTACAGTGGGCATGTCATCCTTCTTTTGGTTCCATTATGTGTAGAGTCTCACATGTGTATGCACTGTGTCATCATTCTCATTGTACATGCATGTGATTCTTGTGATGGACCACTATTTGCGTCAGTGAAAAGCCCTCAGGCCTGTCTAGAAAATGCACAATGTATCATGGCCCCATCACTGAAATGACTTAGAAAAACATATGTGTAGTCCACCCTCCTATATGTGAAGAAGCAATTAGAGGTCTGAGGAGTACACAAGACAGGCCTACCCCTTGTGACAAGAGGGAGAGAATGTACGATCAGGTTTCTAATTGTCACCTCCATGACACGTGTAACTATGCAATGGTCCAGGACATTATGGGTTGTGTAGTGTAAGACACAGTGAGTCTGACCACCACATATCATTTCCAGTGTATTGTCTGTAAAGCTCACTCACATAATGCATCACAGATGAGGGCCTGTTTCACCTTGATCTCTGCGCTGGCACTTTGCATGTGTATGAGATGGCCAGGTAGTCTGTCCATCCTCATAGATGTTTTTATTTGAATCTGAAAACTTGCTCAAAGTGTAGTGTGTGACATGGTCTATGGCCTCTGCTGTCCATTGATGTATGTGTGTGGCATGTGTATATATGCTCCTGGCCTGGCACACAATAGTCCACAACACAGTGTTAAAAGAGTTCCTCATCTTGTCACCCATGCCTACAGCTCAAGGTCCATCAGCGTAAGGCTATATGGATGGCCACTGCCCGCAAGGTGCGGGCCCCGGGGGTCTCAAACCGATGCCACACTCACTGCCACAAGAGGTGGGTTGACATCTGCCGCCTCAGCAAAAACAACGCTGGGGCTGGTCCCTCGAAGTGGCCGGTTGGTACGCCGTACCATGACCCCACTATTGGCCCGCATCGTGGCAGGGACACAGCCAGAGCTGGATGGACGCTTGAGGGCACAACAGCAGCAAGTTGGGGGTGAGTATTGTGCAAAGTGTGACTTTGGGTATGAGTGACTGCATGAATCCCAGACCAGAGCAAGCCAGGACCTCTGAGATGTCTCTTGTGTGATGCCATTGATTCTAAGTAGCCTCAGTGACGAGTGCAGAGGGTCAGCATGTGTACAACGCTTAAATTCTCATGTGGCAAAATCATTAACGGTGTCATAGCAAGTCATCTTGACATGTTTTCATCTACCATTTGGTGAATGTTGTCTGAACTGAGACCTTTCTACACAGGAAAAGACGTTGTGTGCAGTGTGTAGCCCAGGACACTTGTCAGGCTTGTGTGTGCTGTGTGGCTACCACAATGGTGTGCTCATGTGATGATGTGTAAGTGGCTAGAGACATGCACAAATGTGGACTCAGGGTGCAGCGAGTTGGTAGAGGTTACACCTGTCCCATGGGTTGTGTTTTTCTGAATGATACAGATGACTGCAAAACATTTAGCCTAATATCAGCAGCATGGCATCACATGATGTAATTTCCTGCCACAGTGACAGCAAGTGCACACAGGTGCTGATGGGGTAGATGTTGATGATTGCAGTGATGCATTGGCTGATTTGCATTTGCCAATTGTGCACATGGCAACTTGACTGGGATGGTTAGACTATGGAGGTTTGATGCAATGTAGCTAAACCTGGCTATTGTGATATTGGTTTGGCACTAGGGTTTAACATGGTTGGATGTGATCAGTGGGTATGGCAAATTGTGATGTGAGTGAGGTGCTGGACTATAATTTTATATTGAAAGAGGCAAATGTTACTCAGAGTGTCAGTCCTCAGTATGTGTGCATTGTGGAGGGGTGTCCATATGCATCAGTGCATGGTAAAGTTGTGGCTACTGCTTTTAATCTGTGAGTGAATTCTTGACACATTGATGTGTAATGGATGTCATCAGTCAGCACAACATAGGGATGTCAGATGCCAGACCCTAGGTATAGGCACACATTAGCTGTCCTAATGGAGGCCACTCCCAACTTCATCTACAGAAGGCACTCTCATGCCTTGGATAAATGACGGCCTTTCAGGCAATTGGAATGGTGTTGGTATGTGATATGTCACAACACATAAAGGCCTTGCATTACATTGCCCTTATCATGCTATTGTGCATTGTCTATGTGTCTACATTGGTACATGGGGCTTATTTGCACTTCATCACCACAAAATATGTGTCCATGTGACATATGCAGCAGTGTGAGTCTCAGAGACATCAACTGGCAGTGAACAGCAGTGAGCATAATGTTAGTGTGCATTTAGAGATGTGTGCTGTGCACTTCCATGTAATTGATACATCTACAAAGTTGACATCAATGTACAACTGTAGTTGTGCTCCAGTGCCCAACATAGTGGATTTAAGGAGGTAATATCACTTGTCAATAGATAGGTTTCACTTTGTATCTGTGGGGTTTAGTGAACTCATACTTCAAGTGTGAGAAAAACAACATATTTGGATGTGTAGCTCTCTTACCTGCAGGTATGTAGGTGTGCCTACAGACAATAGTATGTGATGTTGAAATGTACACACATGCACTGCAATTTGGCTGTGTCAACGCAACATGGAGCATGACTATCCACTAAGCATGTTTCCATGCATCAGCTGATTGCAGAAATTTGGAATATGCAGACAGTACATGGAGTAGTTAAATGTGGGAGTTTCAGTCCAAGTATTTCTGTTTGTATAGCATATAATGTTTGTGAGGATGCCACTTTACTGAACCTAAGTTTCTGTCTCTTGCAGCATCTACCAAGGGCAGGGAAGGAGAGGGGCCCGACACCGTTGGGGAAGCTACTGGAACAACTGGTTCACGGGAGTACAGCAACACTGAGGGGCCAGCGCCTCGGAGGGGGACAGGAGTGCCCTGGAGGATTCCCGTCTGGAAACACCAACCTCCACATCTTCAAACTCCAGCGGTGACTCCTCGGTGTTAGCAGGCACAGGAAGTTCAAGATCTGCATCTTCGTCCACCATACCCCATCCTGTGTCCATCCTCCCTGATGCTCCTAAAAGTGGTATCCGTGCCCGCTGCCATAAGAAGGGTAGAGTCTCCTTCCCCCCAGGCACCCCTGCCCTTCCCCTGTCTCCCCTGCTGCCCTCAGTGTGGAGGCCATAGACATTTTGCAGCAGCTGTGTGTGGGTCAGACTGCACTCCGGAATGCCCTCCAGGATTATGGCAACAAGTTCTCACAGGTTGTTACTTTCATGGAGGGCATTCATTCGGACGTGGGTGGCCTGCACCAAACTGTCCAGTCTTTGTCCTCCACAGTGACGGCAGCCAATCAGCAAACTCACAGTCCAGCTCCTGTCCCTTCTGCAAGCACCCTCCCAGTGCCCCCACCTGACCAGAGCACACACACCAGACCACTCAGGCACCCAGTCATCCACACGCAGCACACAACAACAGCACTCCAAGCGAACCAGACACCATACACCATCCCCACAGCACACAAAGAGCACACATGACCGCACCACAACAAGCCCATCACAGGACACTCAGAGACATAAGGAAAAAAAACATGCATCCACATTGCATTACTTGCCCTCCAAGCGCACTCCCATCCCCACAACTGGTCCCAAAGTCACACAAACACTTGCCCTGTCTGCCGTGGACCTGGTGCCTGCCACAACTGCCCCCAAACCCCTTCAGAGGGCTGTTTCGCCTAAAACTTCCACTCCCACCCACACCCCTGTGAAGCGTGGACAAGAGAGCAAAGTGGGGAGTGTACCTCCACAACAGGGGAGGCAGGGGAAAAGGCCACCCCCACCCCAGCGTACCACCAGGTCCAGCAAATTCCCACGGGAAGATCCACCACCTGCTACACTTTCGAGGAAGAGGGAGGCTGTTGGGGTCACCTCACTTCTCACTTGTGGCAAGACACTTGGTGGATATCTTATCCCGAAACAATTGAGACCCAGCCCTCCACATGCACCATCAGCCACTGAGCCTCCACACAGCATGTCTCTGCCTCCCCGTGCCACGACTCCACTGGGTTCAATCAGACATCAATCTCCCACATCCACTGATCCCTCTACCTCAGCCAGTTATCCCCCTCCCAGGTCCAGTCCTCCGACTGGCCCAGACAGTCAGCCCCCTCCCACTTCAACTTCCACCCAAATTTGAAGCCAAGTCCCCCTTCACACCCCATTCCTCCCTGAGCAGTGCCTAGACTGCCCATTTGATGCCCCTATCCTGGGTTGATTCACATGGCAGTGGACTGTGTTGCATGTTTGTTGCACAAATTTCATGCACACATGTGCGGACTTGAAATTTGGACTGGCCGTTGGCCTTAATGTTTTGCACTTTTGATGCAGATACAGAGTTTCAGTAATAAAAATGTTATTTATGTTCTGAGCTTTGTCGCTGGCCTTGCTAATGATGCAGTGCAATGTATGTGTATATGTTCATCTGTTACATGCTCTGTATGCCACATTCACATTGGCATCTACTTGATTTGCTTTTGCAGAGGTTGCCAGAGGTTACAGCAACTTTTGTGCTTATTGACTCAGAGGCTTGATGGTGCCATGATGCTTGTCTGTGATGGTCTACTCTTGTCCTAATCATTCTATTGTCGGGGCTCTACTTGTGTACACATGTCATATTTGGATGTTGTACCACAACAGCAGCAAATTCTATTCACATGATGACTTGAGGGGTGGACAGGGTCCGTCATATCTGTGGAATCTATCTTAATGTGTACACACCAGTGTAGATGTGTAGTCATCTTGTGTATGTCTGGCTTCATAGTCACATGGGTACATTTGAATGTGTGCACTTGAGTACTCATACAGTGTGATTGTCCTGTCATTAGCTGAAGTATTGATGTGTATGTGCCCTTGAGCATGACCCTTTCACACATGTATGATTCAGTTGATGAGTGCCTGTTTGTTTACATGATCAGACACCTGCTTGAGATTTTGTGCACATGTATGAGTTGTTTCCGGAGCAATGTGCAGTCTGTCTGTGTGACCTCGCAGTCCTAGGGTCCACCTACTGTTTTGTCCACATCATCTGTGAGTATGCAGAGTGTGTCACTGCAATGTCTGTGTTGTGAGTTTTGTGATCAGCCATGGCTCTTGCTCACCTTTGTTCTCACTGTGCTGACTGGCTCTGGCAAACAAACATTATATCTGACTTTTCACGTACATTGATGTCACTTTACACTTTATCTACTCCACTATGTGGTATTCAAAGTCATACCAGCCCCAAGAAGACCATTTGAGGCCTACACATTGTGAGTTACTCCTCTATGTGTTTTTGCTCTGTACACTCCTCACCTGTACAATACTAATGTATACACCACTTCAGTCAAAAACTGTTCCCCTTCATGCCATGCCAGTGTTTGACCCTCCCCACCACTCCATTGTGCGACACTATACTGTGGGAGGATGATCTGTGTCCAGAACCATTGTTCCCCTCAGCACTGTTTAACAAGTTATTATGTGCTATTTGAGTCTACTTTATTGCAGTAATGGTTGCTCATGTACAGTACAGATGAGTTTCCAACACAGTCCTCTAGTCTTGTTCCATGCATATGTGTTTGCCTGAGTTGTGCAGCAGTAGGTGATAGCAGAAGTGTGTATCTGTTTGCTGAGGTACTGCTACCCATCCTGAGTGTGAAGTGATCTGTGTGCTGTGATGATTTGTGATGTTCAGTTCAGAGTGGTGAAATCAGATATGTCTGATACTGGTTTTAGTGGTGTTCACACACTGCTTACTGTGCATGCACTGCTGTCAGTAGATATTGCATTGTCCTTGCCAGGTGTGAGACCCTGATATCCAAATGAGATTGCTTTGGGATGTGTTTGGATGTGCATATGTTAAGAATTTGTTGTTGAGGGATGCAGTGTTTGGCTTTTGTTGGCTCTTTCTACTGACAGGTCCATGTGTGTGTAATGTTGTTTTTGCTGGACATTGTGTGTGAGGTGTGTGTGTATTTGGATGCATTCAGATGGGTGTTGTATTTGTACTGTGCATTTCTTGTGTGCATGTCACATATGGCAATGTGGAGTGTTGTGTATCAGCTTATTTTGTGTGCACCATTGTGCTATGGCCTCCTATCTTTGAACAGTGACTTTTCAAAATTGTGCGTGGGAATGCTTGTGCAACACACTGACACCAAGCTCACTTTGTAACCGGTGGAGTGTCTATGGCTGTATTAGCCTATGTGTCTGGATGCACACACTTTGGAGTTATATGTGTCATTTGTTTCTGTTTATTTAGATTATGCTGTCTGTGCAGTTTGCCTGAGGAGAATTTTTATCTGTTCCCGGGTGGTCTGGGATCACATTGCCTATCCACTCTTTTGCTGCACATGGCCATGCTTGTTGGACTTCTTTTGGTGTGGTTTGTGATACATGTATTTAGCTATTGCGTTGAGTTCAGCATTCAATCATACATCCTTGAGTGGACCTCAGACATTTCTAGATGCACACTATGGTGTAGCATTGGGTACCAGGGTACTCATAGGAGCTTATTTTCACCTCTATCAGAGATAGTCCCAGGTGTAGAGCAGTGAGGGGGGAAGATGGGTAGGTGAGGGGTATGTGTGAAGGTTATAGTTAGGTTTGACAATCAGGGAATGTCACCGTGAGCCATGAGTGTTGTGCTGGTGGTAGAAACATGTCATATTAGTTAATACAGATGAGGGCTGGTCACTGTATTGCTTATGAGGGGTCATCTCATTCTGGTCCAATGCATCACTTGCATTACTGGTTCACAGTGATACTGCACAGATGATAACTTTCATACATTTGGAATCTCTATGCCACACTAGTATTAATTGATGTCCTAGGTGCAGTGTGATATGTGGTACCTCTTAAATTCAATGTACATATGGTGCCAGTCATTTCTCCATGCATTTCCTGCACTGTGCCCTTCACTTTTGGATAGTTTACTTGTTATCATACAGTGCAGCTAACTTATAGTTTGTGAATGAGGCAGCGTTAGAGTGTGTGAGCTGAATCAAGGACTTACCATGCAGAATGACCTGTTCCAAGGTTGATAATCTGCATAGTGAATCTTCATTTATTCAATTACTCACATTTATTCACATGAGTGGAAGGCAGGTGTGAGGAAGAGGAGGGTTGTCATGAGTCTCAGGTCAGAGTTTACTGCTAACAAGATGGACTCTTCATGAAGCTTTGGCATTTATTCAATACTTTATAGTTGGTGCTACCTTTGTTGAGGTTGAGTTATAGTGTGGAGGTGTTCTGTGAAGCTGGCAGTGTAGTCAGTGTTGTTGATGCACAGGACATATTCACATGGGTCATTTCGTGCAGCAGTACACAAGTGAATCAAATGCACACTGGTGCTTACTTTGAGTTTGCTGTTTGAGTCTGAAAAATTCTAAAGTGTTGCATGTTATGGTCTGTCATTATGTGGTATGGTCTGCCATTGTATGTGATGAGCCTGGCAATGTCTGCTTAGGGTGTGTGCTGAACTGTGATTATGTGGCAGTGGTGGGTATCTTCATATGTCATCTACCATGGCTCTTTGACTCAGCCAACACCTTGTTGGACTACTGTGTACTCCCCATACACACCCTGCTTGCTCTGCCCTCCTCTGCTCCACCTTGTATGTGGACTGACCCTTATTTGACTGCATTGATGTATATTGTCCCTTTAAAGAGACTCTTGCCTCATCTGTCACTCCTGTTGCTATACATTTGGTAATGATCCTCCTGAGATGTCACTATGGACAGTGTGCCTGCACATGACTCCATGCAGCAGATATGTTGTGCTAACTGGAGGCTCTTTTATATATTTTTTTGGGGTGGAGGTTGTTATGAGGATCTTGCTAGCCTGGGACAATGTGCTGGACTTCAGCAACAATGTGGTCAAGTTTTTCCGCTGCTTCACTGCTGCTGTGATGTGACCGCCACGCCCGGGCTAGATGCCATCATTTCTATGGAGATGGGTGCCCCCGATGCTGAGATGACAATGTGACTACATGCAAGACATGGGTACTTTGAAGATGGTATATGTTCCTGTGTCCACCAGGGTGTCCGATGTGGACAGGACACATATCTCAGCGTGAACGTTGTGTGTTGGTGTAGTACAGGGGTTGAATGCGGGGAGATGTTTTGCACTTGCCTCTGGTGTTGACTGCCACGGTGTCTTAGCTGCTGGTAGTGGATCAGGTACAGCAGTGGAAGGGCTTGTAGAGCAGGATCCATGATGGCAGGAACGTGTAGAGGTGTATGTGACTCAAGTTTCGCTCTCCACAGTTGTGCTTCCGCCATCTCAGATGTGCTTTTTTTTCCGTCGCGTACTGATGGGCTGTTTGACGCATCGTGATCTGTTTGGCGGTTGGGACATCAATACGCATGACGCGTTTTCTCTATTGGCTCCCTCCGGCACCGTTGCGGAAGGAAATTTCTGGCGGATCCGGAAACACTGTGACGGACGGAAAATGGGCTATCTTTGCCCATTGTAATATGGCGGTCCATCGCCACTTCCGGAGTAACTAAATGGACGTTTTCCGCGGAGGTGCCTTCGACCGCGGAGGTGCCTACGACCGCCATCATAATCTGCCCCTCTGTTATCACGTTTTAAAAACATTTACTTTATATGTTAATAAGACACATTTCTAGTCTTTTCACTTCGGAAGGAGCTGCGTAAATATTCTTTTCCAATAAATCAAGCAAGTGATATCTGGGTTTTCTAAGGAGCAGTGGTTCTCTCGTGGTTTAGGTCTAGTGCAAAAAAACAAAGGTGTTCTTTCAGGACTCACGTTGCATGGGGACTGTGAATGCAGTGTGGTAGCTTTATCTGCATTGAAAGCCACAGGCAATCATTAATTGATGAATTTGTTTAATCCTCGAGGGCTGCACCACAGGCAGTCATCTGGTGGTTTTTGCCAGAAACCTTGCCACTTCGATGTAAAAAAAAACAGAAATCCTTTTTTAACAATTGTGTGTGTGTGTGTGACTATAATTTACATAAGTGCCTTCAGGCGAAACAACCTTTTGTAAAGCAAAAGTACCGCTCATGAGCAAATAATCAAGAATGTTTTTTCAGGACAGGTTTACTTTGTCTGACTATTTATGGCTGCTTGTGACTACGAATATGCATGTGCCTGCGTGTACTTATGTTTCTACCTGTGGATGTATATGCGGGTCTGTAAGTGTGTGTGCATTTTTGTGTGTTGATATCCAACCATGCATTCAAGTGTGGAAGCTGCATGGGTGCTCCTCTACATACTTGTATGCATGCACACATTTCAGTACATAGGTCTAATAATACGCACACATATTTTCACAATGTGTTTGTAGCTACTACATCTCACAGAGTGTACAAGTTTGGCCAATTATAGCATACGTACATTTATTGTTTGGCGTATATGAAGTGCTACGGCAAATCTGGCAGGAAGATGACCATGTCAGGAAACGCACCACTTCTGGTAGAGGAGCAGAAGGTTGTCACCTTTCTTAGAGAAATGTATTGCCCATTTGTACGTGTTCAGAGATTCTGATAAGCTGCTATTTTAATGTTTTCATCTTGCATTTCTCACTTTGTGTGTGTCTATCTGCTATCTCTTTAGTGCAAACCTAGCCAAAGGGCAGCAGAGGGCGGCACATGGTCAAAGTCAATGAGTGATAGGCAAGGTAGCTGGTTTGTGGGCTGTTTATTTGGCAGCGGAGTAGTGCATGGCGGGCCTTTTTGTCCAGCTTACTGTGCTTATTGTTGGTGGCTTGACATGGAGAGTAAAATGTAAGTTGTGTTTGTGCACAGTAACTCTCACTGCGACCACTGCTTTGCTCTCACATTGTACGAGCATAACTTACAACACATACTTTGAATTGTTTTCGACTGCGCCACAAGCTCATTACATGCTCCAGACTTTCTCCAGAAGGTAGTTGTTGATTATCAAACCGTTTTCATGTAATTATTTTAGGTTTTGCGATGATTTGGATAGTCTGATAATGTGCCGCATGTCTAAACACCTATAAGGACCCAAAGGCGAGACCTATTGGCTATGCCAATGCTTGTTTATGACTTATTCCCTGACTCCAAGCAGCACATTCTAAGTGATTGGGCGCACAGTTCCGGTCTGTGCTCGTGCACACACTTCCTATTAATTATATTAATCTTAATTAGGGAGTTTTTTTGGACTTCTTGTTGCCCAGTACGACTTAAGACCCAGATCTGTGTTAACGGTTCCTGGCTCATTTAAAAGCTCCATGAAATAATTTCAGTTTTGTCCACTTTGTTTTTTTGGAATTAACTTTGACCTTTGCTCAGTGAGCTCCG
Source organism: Calotriton arnoldi (assembly GCA_963921515.1). Taxonomy (NCBI): domain Eukaryota; kingdom Metazoa; phylum Chordata; class Amphibia; order Caudata; family Salamandridae; genus Calotriton; species Calotriton arnoldi. The sequence continues at coordinate 123,361 of CAWUFW010009883.1, forward strand.
CGTGCATCTCTTGCTATGGAACCTCTCCTCGTGCAGAGGCAAAGTCACACTGATGTGTTTTGCTGGTTTTCTTTTAATGTTCTATTTCCCTTCCAATTAGCCAGGTGAGTTATTCGACGTTGGTGTACATAATCAGAGCCTGTTGTACTCGTAAACGTCCTTAAAGCCCAATTTGGCTGATTAAGAACCGCTTGATTTACAGCAGCTCTTTCTGCACATGGTGGCGACCTGAAGTCTAAATCAATACCAGAGACGCTAATTTCCTTACAGGGTTAGTTTCATTTAATTTAACTGCAAAGAAGACACAACTTCCAGGAAATATTTTAGACATGCTGGCACACACATTATTTCTTCTTTTACAAAAACTTTGTGATTCTGCAAAAGACCCTTAATTTCTTTCAAATTAGCGTTTGTCATCTCAATTGCGTTGCACTCAGGTCCTCCTGGGTTAACACATTCTTTATTAAACGGATATCAGTGGCCATTCCTCCAGCAAGGGTCACTCCTGTAGAGCCCTGGCTTGCGAAACTAGAGCCCTAATTGACAATTAATAGGACCTTATCTTTTCTCTCGTTAGGTCTGGTTTATGAGACAGCTTCATCTGTCTCTCCAGACTATTGTTTTAAAGCAAAATAATTTACATATTATACTTACATACAGGTTTTTTTGTCAGCCCTCTTCATCCATTGGTCTGTTCAGTTGCCATTCACTCTTAGGTTCTGCGCACCACAACTTACAACTTTGGTGAGTGGGGAAGCCCACTTCAGTCATTGGCTCCACTGGCTGTCAGTGATGGAATTTAGCTTGTGCACAATGTGCGCATTCTCCATAAACAGTTCCCTTCATTGCCAGGGTTCGAGGGCCAACTTTCTACAAAATATGGGCCTCATTTACAAGACCATTGCGCCGCCGGTGCGTCAGTATTTTTGACGCAGCGTAGTGTGCCTGCCCATATTTACAAGGCCACGTAAAGTCACCCTGCATGACTTTTCATGGCCTTGTAAATATGGGCCCCTTTTACACATTACTCTGCGCGAAAGAGGCATTCCATGGGTGTTGCTGTGGGTATTCCCATGCAACATCCATGGAACCTGACACATTCTCAGATTTACAATTTTTTGTAAAGCTGGGAATGCATCAGAATCCCACGCCTCCCCAGGAAAGGCGTAGGAGTAGTGCAACGAGGAGAAATACTTTAATTTCTCCTCATTTTTTCCTCTTTCTATGCGACCTGCAGAAAGAGAAAAATGCCATCAATGATTGTTTTTGTGCAAGAAGGTTTCCTTTCCTGCACAAAAACAATCCTCCCTGCAGCGCAGGCACCCTTGCAACATGAAGCACGGGTACCTGTGCTGGAGCATGGCAGCCAATTGTGCGCCAGCGCAGGGGAAAGCACACAAATGTGTTGTATTGTTGTTAATATGATGCATCCCTGTGCTTTTAAAATGACGCAGCTTAGCTCACCAAAATGGCTTGCAGTGCCATGCGGCATCATGTTTTTGTAAATGAGGCCCTATTTTTTTTAATTTATTGAGATGGTTGAGCAAATCATGTCACACAGTACATTTAACTTAGAGTGGAACAGCACGTGTAGTTGGCTCTCAAGACTGCATTTTGAGTTTGTCGATAATGAGGCATCTGATAAAAACTGGTGTATTGTCCACAAGAGTTGGCGTTGGAAGGATGGTGGTAAGGGGCAGGAAAAAAGCAATAAATGTCTCTCATGTACCGGAAAAAAATTACCAGCACCCTCGTGGACATTGATTTCAAATTTTGAAAAACCCAGCTTTGGAGGTTTGTCTTTGGGGGAAAAAATCCTGGCTGGCCCATTAAACTGACATGGTATGGTGGACTGACCTGTATTGTCAGTTTCCCCAAATCTGCATCTGTCATGTTTTTTGAAGTTTCAGTGACAAAAATACACCACATATTAGTCCAACTATACATTTAGTGGGTAGGCTGTGTTTGGACAGGGAAAGTGACGCCTACAATTGTCCCAGATGTTGGGCGGGTCATGCAGCCAACTCTAAGTATGGTCCTTAGTGTTGTCAGGGTGGCTGTGCAGTCCGATACACAGCATTATTCAAACCTCCAAATGAAGTGGTGCAACCGAGAATTTCCCAGTCTGTGTATCTACCAGTTTTTGCTGGTTGCCCCGCAACTGACATCCTCCAAATGAGGTCCCTTGGGCTTTCTCTTTGAGAACCTGGTTTACTTGTAGTGGGCCAATGTTCTTGTTGGCATGCATGGTCAATATTTATGTCCACCCAGAACGTTGTACTTGAGTGTTGTAACAATGTTAACTGCCTGCTCAGTGTCCCATGTGATCTTGCCTGTTGCCTGACCCATTGTCTTGCTTGTTTCAGGCCTCAACCCGCTTGGTCCCAGTGTGTGGCATCAAGGCTGCCTTCTTCCAAATAAGGGTAAGTATTTTTGTGTTGGGGCTTCTCCTACAGCAATGCCCCATGTTGTCTGGAGTGAGCTTGAGTGGTGGAGAGAGTGTTCAGCATTGCTGAGCCAAGATAGAGCCTCTTCGTGTAGACAGCACCGCCTCATATAGGCAACGTCATGTAAGTTTGTATGCTTGGGTGGAGAGAGAGTGCGGTTAACAATTTATGAAAAGAGCCATGAAATGGCACAGCACTTCCTGCATGCCTTAGACGTATCAGTCATTACAAGCAATATGTTGATGTTCTTCACCATACTGCGAAGTCTGATACTGGGGCAGCAGAGCCGTGTTTTGGAAGCATTGCTCTTTACAACACGGTGTACAGATTCGGGAAACGTCCATTACAACGCAGGCATTACATCGTAATGCCTTTACAACGCAACTATTACAATGCATGTGCCATTACATCGCATGCCATTACAACGCATGTGCCATTACAACGCATGCCATTAAAACGCATGCCATTAAAACGCCTGCCATTACAACGCATGTCATTACAACCCATGCCATTACAACGCATTGGGGCAAACACCGGTTGGAGTAGGAATAGTAAATTTGCCCCCACCACCATCCAACACTTTCCCTGAGGCAAACACCGGTCGGAGTAGGAATAGTAAATTTGCCCCACCACCATCCAACACTTTCCCTGAGGCAAACACCTGCCAGAGTAGGAATAGTAAATTTGCCCCACCACCATCCAACACCTAGTTTTGATATATCTCAACACCTTCCTTGAGGCAAACACCTAGTAAATTTGCCCCCACCACCATCAAAACAAAGAAAAAATATTACGCGTTGTAATGGTATGCGTAGTATTAGTATACATTGGAATGGAATGCGTTGTAATGGTAGTTTTAATGTATCTCAATGAACATGCGTTGTAATGGTATGCGTTGTAAAAACATGCGATGTAATGGTAGTTGCGTTGTAAAAACTGCGATGTAAAAGTATGCATTGTAATGGTATGCATTGTAAAGTCATATATTCACAGATTCTCTTTGTGGGTAGACCGGGCCAAGGAGGTCCTCAAGTCTTCCTGGCATGCCAGGTAAAAACTCCAATTCTGCAGGGGAATTTAAAATGTAAGCAGTCGCAACATGGTCCACATTTATGGGTACATTCACAATACCCACATATGGTGGTGGAAAAATCTACAATGCCACCAAACTAGGGTGGGATTCCAGTCCTGGAGCTTTCCCCGAGAAGTTGCCTCTTCCATAGCAGAGCCAATCACTTTGTGGGAAAAAACACTACCGCCATATTGGTAATGTCACTGGATAGCTCACCTGTGGTGTAGCATAGGTGATACCTCTCCAACACTGGCCACAATGGAACGTTCACTTATACATCCTTAAATTAACCCTCTATAACTAGGCTATGCCCAATTGAACACTTTCTAGACTCTTTTATACCAAGGGCTAGACACATTTAAAAAAAAATGTTTTTATTAATATCATTCCGACCATGACAATAGTGCACTCATGACAGCATTAAAGAAGCACATATTCTTAAGTCGCAAATAATATATTTGAAGAAAAAGTAATACATCCTTGTCTGTTAAAAGGATTTGGTCATATTGAAAACCTGCCGTGAGGTCGCCTCTGACATTGGTCGGATATAAACAATTGCATTTCCTAACAACAACCCCCAACATTTTGAACCTTGTTCCCCCCTCCCTCCACCCCCCCTGAGTCACATGTGAGAAACATCTCCCCATTTCCTTTATTGAAGGGCACTGGGTTCCATGTCCTCTACTCCTATTATACTCGATATCCGGAGGTTTCATCCCATCTATTCCCTCTCTGCTGGTTCGCCACTTTTATCCCCTGTTCCCTCAATTGCTTGTGAAATGGGGGCCTCACCACTAGGGATTTCTGAAATCACAGTATACCACGACCTCGCATCTTCCTCCAATTTTTCGTCATGTCTCACACGTCGCATGCAAATTAACTCTGCTGTGGCCCACTCTCTCAGGTCTTTAGCCCAGTTTTCTACCTTGGGGGGCTGCGGGCTCATCCAACTAATCGCAATTCTCCTTTTAGACAACTCTAGTCCCAACTGGGTGAACAGTCGTGTGAGTTTCTTACCCTGGGGACTAGGAAGTAGTCCCAGAAGCACCTCCCTAATGGAGTGCGACAAAGACCACCCCAAGATCTGTTTCAGGCGTTCCAGTACCAACCCCCAGAACAATCGCAATTCAGAGCATTCCCATACCATGTGTAAAAACTGGGCTTCTAAATGACCACACCTGGGGCAACCTGCTGGACGGTCCGGGTATATTTTATGCAGTACGTGTGGAGTGAGGTATGTTTGATTAACAATATTAAATTGGGTTAGCTTGAATCTCACATTGGAACTAATTTGCTTAACCCCCTCATGTACTCTTTTCCATTCTGAATCCGTCAGAGGTGCCTCAAGCTGCCCTTCCCACTTGGCCTGCACCGGGAGCGGGTCCGCGCTAAGGTCTTCTCGTAGCGCCCTGTATATATGTGACACCAATCTGCGGCCCCCCGCCAATGACAGAAGGACCTGCAGAGTAGCTGCAATAGGCGGTTTCTCCGGAAACATCGGCCACAACTCTTGCGCTACCGCCGAGATCTTCGCGTATTGGAGGTACTGTCCCCTGCCCAAACCAAGGGCTAGACACATACTATCTTTTTCTTGGTCAAGTTTATATCAGACCAGAAAAACAGTTAATACTTTCAGTGACATCTTAAAATTTTGAGGAGCCCCAGGGCAAAATATATTAGGGGCCTTGTGTTAGGAACAACTTTGAATTTATTACCCCTTTGTGGCTCATGCAAATCTAAACAATATTGACTTATATGTTAAAAGTTCAGATGCAGGGCACAAAAAACCAACCACAAGCTCAAGCTGGTCTGGTCTTGTCTGGTATCCAGCAGTCAAATAGTACCAAAAGAAAGCTTGAACAAGCAGAAAGCCAGTTTTTGAGTTTGGATCTATGTTGTTTTTATTTGCAACTACATTTTATGCAGGGCCGGCTCTAGGGCGGTGCGACTGGTGCGATTGCACCAGGCGCTGACTTCAGGTGGGGCGTCATATTTCGAAGTATTGTGTGGTTTTAAAAGCACCTGCTGCTGCATTCCTGGCCTCCAGAAATTTACAGGCAACAATATAAATGTCAAGATAACTCTGATGATTAATGTTCTTCTTAGAGAGAGATCGGAGGTTTGTCTAATGGAACTTTTGACTCGTTGTAAGGTAGCACAGAGGGTTAATATGCCTGCTGCAAAGAACGTGTACCATTCAGATCACAAAGCGCATATAATACAAATAGGTCAATGGGTTACTGTTTTTCACGGAGAGGTTCTTTGGTGACTTGCAGTTTATAAATTATAATCCTAACATAGAGCAGTGAGCTATTAACTGTCACCAAAGAGCTGCATAAAAACTGCAAGGCATAGATTAGAGCGTTATGATTTTATCCAGTCTTTCATTATCCTAATGTTGGGAAAAGGCTTCATTTGCATAGAAATCAATTCTTATTATTATAAAGAACCCCCAACTGTGTATTATGTTTTAAATTCAGAGTTTGTGCTTCTCCAGACCAAGCACTATTAAACTATACTGGTTACCCGAATGGATGACGTGATGCCTGTACCTTGTAGCCCTCTGTTTTAAGTAACATTTCCTATACACTAATCTACACACCTATGATTGATTGTCTCTGTGTAGGTTGTGTGATGTAAAGTGCTCTGACACCCTACACTAGTATGAGTGGCAACGGCGCTATAAAACGAATTAAAGCATCTGAGAGAGGGAGTAGTTATGGAGACTTGAGGGGCACTGTTAAAGGGTGGCAGTGAGGGAATCCATAACGGAGGTGGTTATTGGGGGGCGCCAACAAACATTGTCGCACAGGGCGCCACCAGCGCTAAAGCCGGCCCTGATTTTATGTGAAAGTCAGTGTCTAACAAGCTTGTTACACCCATTGTAGGAAAGCATGCTTAGAGTGACTTGGTAGATGTATAGGGGACTAGTGCATGATATTAAAATAAGAACAAATAGCTCTTGGAATTGTAGATTTGGTTGCCGGATATTTGTAATCACAAATATTTCTCCCTTCAGTGCTAGAGTTCTTGCTGCAACAGTGAAAATCAGACTGCTACTCTGAGGATTTTCACCGCTCCACTGGTTAAAGTCTGATACTTTTCTCCTAATTCCTCTTCCACTGTCTTGTCCCGCTTCTCCTCTTTACATGTGGGCACTTCTCTGACCAGACATTAACTTGTGATCCCGCTGATAAGAGAAATGTGACAGGGCAGGACAGGAGATGGACAGAGGTGTAAATAGAATAGCATAGCGAGAGATGGGTAGTAGAGGGTGAAAAGGTAGAGATGGAGGTGATGTAGGAAGATATGTGAGGTAGAAATAGAGAAAGGCGAGTTAGATAGAAGAAAAAAAAAAGGTAGAAAGAGGATGATCTTGGCAGAGAAAAAGTAAGGTTATAGAGTGTGGCAAAGAGATTGAGAGAGATAGAGCTAGAGTGAGAGAAATGTGTGGAGAAGCAGAATAGGACAACACTCCAAGGGTTGAGAGAGAGAGAGAGGTAATGTAGAAAAAATAGACCAATTAAAGACAGTGACAGGTACAGGTAGACAGATAGAGAGACTAGAGGAAAAAACATGAAATGCAATGTAGGTAGAGAGAGAGAGCAAACTGAGAAGCAGCATAGGAATACCGGTCAGGTAAAAAAGTAGTGGGGAAGAGAGAAAAAAGTGGGTGAAGCGTAGAAGGAGAAATGTAGTATAAAGCAAAAAGAGGAAGTTGAGAGACATATGTGAAATGGAGAAAGGGAGGTGAGGTTGATACAGAGTTGCAGTGTTATGAGATAGAGAAATGGGACGAGACCGTGAGGTTTACAGAGCGATAAAGAAAGATATTGAGAGAGAGACAATTGAAGTGGCACGGTGAGTTGAAATGGATGAAGTGGTGTGAGAAGGCGGCCTGGTATATGATGTACACTAATGTAAGTGGGCACCTTGCACCGGTCCAGACAGCCCTTATGGTGATTTAAGAGGTCTCTGACAACCTTAAAAAGCTATCCAAGTGGTAGCTTTAGAGAGCAGCCTTCAGGCTTAGTCTTGAAGAAGTGTGAAGCAGCTTGTTTTACCAGAATGTAACCTTATAGTATAGATTAAATGAAAGAGAACCACACAAGGTATTTATAAAAATATGTATTTATTATGTAATACTCTCTAGTACGTTCCAGTATCTCCCACACGGAGATATACACAAAGCAGACAATACTATAGCAAAGAAATCACAGTACATAGCACTAATACACAGTGGGCCCCGGGGGGGAACCAAACCATATACTAAGAAAGTGGTATAAGAACCATAACTCGAGTCAGAACAATGTTGAGAGGTTGTAGAATCACTGGGGTCCCAAGGAACCACCCAGGGTAAGTAGACAGGGACCCCACGGAGGGCGCATGCAGTGTAAGAACACGACCGTGGGCTCCGTACAACTCTACATGTAAGTCATGGTTGGATATTTAAAGGTTAAGGGCCCTTCCCAGTGAACCCTGAAGAAACGCCATGGAAGACAGAAGGTTGGAGAGCCACCCCACCCGTGGATACTGTGGTACCTAAGTTACCTATCCCAGGGAAGCCGGATGCATAGGTGTGAAGTGGCATCGGAAACCGCCGTCGAACCCAATGGAGGACTTCAGGAAAGTGCCGCTGCTGGAAGGGGAGAAAGTGTCCGTGGGAATCCAAACATGGATTCTTGATGACGAGTCCCTCCAACCAGAGGGGATAGAGTCTGGGTCACTTGAGAGTGACCAGGAGCTTGGTAGACGAATGCTCACCGATGTCGGGTGCTTCAGGATAGATGTCGATGACCTTGACTCTGCAGCTGCGGGGACCAGGCGATGCTGAAGATGACCAGGAGCCGTATATGAGCTGTGCCATGAAGGATGTCGAGTGCTGAGCAGTCGGTGTCCGGCGGGAGCACCAACAAGCCTTGGCAAAAGCAACCCATGCAGGAAGTCAAGAAGTTGCAGGAAGAGGACCAGCAAGGTCCAGGAGACTCACAAAAAGCAGGGGAGTCAGGGCAAGCCCAGAGCAATTCAGGGAGCCCAAAGAAGTTGTAAGTGACCCTCCGCAGGACCCACAGGTCAAGGACACTGGAGTCGCAGGAGGACCTCGGGCAGCTTTACAAAATAACAGGCCACGGAGCACACGATGTAGTGTGGTTGAAGATCTTTGCAGGACAAGTTGCCAGAGGTTGGGGCTACTTGGAGCCCAATGCACTTGCTTCAGAATTGCCAACAAGCATTTGCACTTGCAAAAGTACATGGTGCACAGGGATTCGGGTATTGCCGCCCACACGAGGGATTCTGACCTCAAATTGGGTGAGAGGGCAGCTCGGGCCTCGAGGGATGTAGAAACCTACCTCCTGTGTTGTTGAACCCTTCAGAGTCTGTAGGAGCTTGGGATCAGCAGACCAGTCAGGAGTGTTGTGGTGCCTGTGAATGCAGGGGAGTGACTCCTTCACTCCAAGGGAGATTATCTTCAGGTGTCTTGGATGCTCTACAGGCCCTACACGAATCCCGTATGGTACACGGCCACAGGCGAGGCAGAAGACTGAGAGGGAGACGAAGTCAGGCCCAAACGAAGTCCAGCGAAGTCCAGAGTGCCCAGACGGTCGAAGTGCAGCGGTTTCAGTTCTGAATCTTGTCCACGACGAATCTAGGGACCTACAGCCAGGTAATCCCTTAAGTACCCTAAGGAAAGGGTTGGGAAGATTCAGGGGACCCTCCCAGGGGAGTGTCTGGACAGGGGGGAGGTTACTCCCATGTCCTTTGGCCAGTTTTGAGCCAGAGCTGGTGCCAGCTCCCAGGACTGGTTTGAACTGGACTATGCATGGGAACACCAAATGTGCCCCTCATGCAGACTCTCAGGCGCTGGTAAGAGCACCCACCCAGCCCTAATACACTATATCCTGTCTGGGAGGTGGTCAAACCTCCCTGTGACAGGATGCCTATTGTTCTGTCTTCCCCTGGTCGAGCTTGGCTCAGCAGTAGGAGGGCAAAAATGTGTCTCTGGTCGGCAGCAACCATTTTGTGTTGTCCGGGACTAGAAGGCTGGTACTGGGAACTACAAGAGCTTAACGGAGGGCTCTCATGGTGGGTGGAATCCTACCTCCCACACCGGTTATCAGTGTGGGAGGTATGATTCCAACATGTTTGACACCAAACCCGATAGGGTTTGTTGTAGCCGTTTTCGAGATGGTCACGTAATGCCCCTCTATATTAGTATATGGCTGCTTCACTGACAACCCGGGAGAATGGACTCGGTAGGCTGCAGGGGTGTCCTGCTCGTGCAGGGGCACCCTCTCACTTAGAGCCAAGCACCCTGCCCTCAGGATTGTAATGGCCTGCTATGGGGATGACTTATAGGATTTAAGTGCAGTGACCCCTAAATATAGTAAACCTATATCTTAAGTAAGTGGTGCATGCACCATTTTACACAGGCTGCAATGGCAGGCCTGTAGGTCCATTTTGAATGGTCTCTCATAGGTGGCATAATACATGCTGCAGCCCATGGGAGACCTCTGGGGTACCTATGCCCTGGGTACATGGGTACCATATACTAGGGATTGACTAGGGTACCCCAGTATCCAATCTGGGGTGTACCTAAGTACATAGCATAACAGTTTAGGGAGAAAGCAGATAGACTGGGGTCCTGATTAGCAGGATCCCAGTCAGACTAGTAAAAAACAGTATTACATCCAGCAAAAAGTGGGGGTAACCATAAGAAGCAGATCCTACTTTCCTACAGGTGGTCCATAGAGTGTTTATGTTTCTGTTTGTGAGAAGGAGAGAGGAGTTGATGAAAGAGTAAAAAGAGGTAGAGCTAGAGAAATACAGATAGCCAGAAAGGAATATTTGGGGAGGTGAACTAAAGGGAACAGAAGTAGATAGAGAGAACGGGGAGGTGGAGAGGCAAGGTAGTGAAATAATGATGAGGCAGATTAGCAATAATGATTAAGGAAATTTCTGGTTGTTGTACATACCGAGTAAAACTTGCTGAACCGAACCGACAGTGAAAGAGCTATGAATTAGAGAGAGGTGAGGTATCAAGGGAGATGTGAAGCAGAGAAAGAAATGAGATAGAGAGATGAGGGGGAGTGGTGGGCATAGGAAAAGGATTGTGAATACAGGTAGAGAGTGGTAATGTAGCAGAGACACGAAGAGAGAGTGATGTGAGGTAAAAATAGAAATGAGATCCTTTGAGAAGTGAAGTAGGTGGAGGAGAGATAAAGGGAGGTCAGTTGGAAAAGAGCAGTGAGGTACAAAGAGAAGGTAGAGAGAGGATCAAGAGTGACATATAGACGTAGGCAGAGAGTGATAGAGGGGCAAGGTTATGAGAGCGAGGTAGAGAGATATAAAGTTTAGTGAGGTATACTGGGTATATTGATTGGCGGTGAGGTATACAAAGGCAAGGCAGAGAGAGAGAGACCTGAGCGAGAGGATGACGGTACATAAAGAGATATATAGAGTGAGAGGGTTAGGGTAGAAGATCTAAGGTGAAATAAGGAAAGAGAAATGGCACGGAAAGAATATTTTTCAATTTAATTGCCACAATTCTGAGCCAGATTTATAAAGTCTTTGAATAATTGCAGTGTCAAAAAGTGACTCAAACTTGAACACAGTCTTACATTGGGATTTATTTTCTGGTGCAAATCTTGATTTGAGTTGGAAAGTAGCCCTAAAGTAAATTTGTGCTTTGCTCTACTTTGCGTCAAGGAGCTGTCCCTTGAGTCGTACAAGGGCACTCCCAAGGGCCATCTATGGATTTTGACACAAAGCCCTATCTACTAAAAAAGCCAGAAAGGATTTTTTTTCCCACCAAATATGTACACCTCCAAGAGGCAGTTGTAACATTTAAAGAAAAATCTTTCTAACTTTGCATGTGTGCTGTAATACACGGCCCACATCCAAAGTTAGAACAGTTTTCAACTACGTCTAAGCATAATATTTTGTACTGGAAAGGTACCCTTCCATTGGAAACCTGTGCAGAACAAACACCATCAAAGTGCGCTTGCGCAGAGATTCACAACAGCAACACCTTATCTTAGATATGGTTCTGTCCTGCTGTCTCCATTTCAATCTATTTCACTGATGCAATTTTTGTTGCCACGCGGCATCTCATGAAAAAATACAAAAATGTGGTCCCAAGTTTCAGTTAAGCATGCTCAGCTGCCTAATTTAAAAAAATCTGTTTTCTAGGAGCACAGTTATTATAACAGGAATTACTAGGGGGCTCTTTGGAATGTGTGTGGCCCTGGGCAATTGCCCACTTTGCCCATGCCTTAACACATCTCTGAATACTCTCTGTAACCTTCAATCGCAACAATCACATGCAAGAAGAAGTAATAAAAACAATGGCTCCTAGAAAGACTACACAAGTAAAATATGACAATGTAAATGTGTCAAGCAATTTAGCATTGTTACAGTGGAATGCCTGATTGACTCCACGGTCTTTCATGCTCTTTTCAGCAGAAAGAAGTGCTTATCTGGCAGTGTGGCCTGGCGAAGCATGCATTGTGATATCTGGGGCACAACAAGGACACTGCAGCCCTTGCAGTAATGAAGTCAAGCAGGCGGGGGTTCATCATTTGTGGGAGGGATTATGGTTCCCAAGTTCAGAAGCTAGTAGTTACACTTGAAGTACCTGGCATTCACTGTCCCTTAGCCCAGCGGCGTAGTGTGGGTTGCCAACACCCTGTGCAAGGCAAGCATCCTTCCACTTTTCTTTTAAAATGTTGTGCCCCTAAGAATGCCTCTGCGCCCCTAAGAATTTTGCGCCCTGGGCAACTGCCCAGGTGGCCCCGCCCATGCTACGCCACTGCCTTAGCCACATATTTATGAAGCCCCTCCGAACCCTCTCTGCGTTATGTTGGGAAATTGAAATGAGAAATTTGTTTTCCAATAATATAAAGGGGACAATTGAAGGATCAATTGATTAATTGCTCTGATTTGTTTTCTGTGTTTTATACTTATCTATCACGGGATGTATTTTTCCCCTTCTTCATCTACATATGTGGGAAGCATGTTGTGTGGCTGCTTAGCTTGTATGAGCTATGTCAAAGGAGCTTGAGCTGCTATGACAAATGCTCCATTTTCTCTGGATAGATTCTGGGTCTTAGCTTTGCTGACTGCACAAATAATGCAAACATAGCAACTGTAAAAAAAAGCTAATCGTAAAAATCAAATGGCGTATTAGACCCTGAAGCAGGGCAAAAGCCTACTCTCAGGAGACCACTGAGTAATTCCAGTCTCATTTTCTGGAGCTCTTTGTCACCCTGCGGCAGGGCTCAATTACCTTGCTGGATGAAGTACTTATCGCTGTTCAAAAGCATTAAAAGACACTGCCCGATAAACGAATCCCAAAAGAGACTGGCTTGCAAGGAAGTTTGTTCAGGCTTTCTGTACTTCTTCAGTCACTTAGCTTTTTTCTTAGACTAGTAAATTCTGTTCTTCTTTGCTTCACGCTCTCCCTTGCTTCTTTCATGTCAGACATCTAACCTCTTTATGTTCCTTCTTGTACATCTTCCATTTATTTCTCTCTGTTGTGTTCATTTTCCTGTAGGCAACTTCCTCTCTATTTCTCCCAATCCTTTTTAATCTCTTGTCTGTCTCTTTGTGTTGTTTTCTCACATGTGCAGTCTTCTACTTGTCTTTCTCCCTTCCTAAACTTGTAACTCTCAGTTTCCGCTAATTGTTCTCTACTTCTGTGTCCACCTCTTAGTCTCTGCTTCCCCTTTACTGGTTACTATTACTCTCTGCCACCTTTTGTTTTTCCTGTAATTGACCGGTTCATTGCAAGGACTTTGGCTGCACAAGGTCAAAGGAGATTTTTCTTCTCCTGTCTCCCACTGTGTTCAGTTGGAGATGCAAGGGTGACTTGCAGGGGCAACCTCAAACCCCATGCTGCTGAAGCCTTGACAGAGTTTCTATCTCCAGTACTAGCCCTCCTTATTCTATGTATCTCTGTTCATGATCTGAAGGTACATCATAAATTCGAAGTTTTTACTTCTTATTGGCTTTTCTTCCAATTTGTTACTTCTGTTTTTTCTTAATTTTCTTCTTTACTTCAATTTATTTTATTTTACCAACATGTATGCTTTAATTGTTTTGCCCTTTTTTTGTCTCACTTTTTTAGGTCTGGTCTAGAGACTGCATTAGCTGTTTCGACAGCCTATTGTTTTATACAAAATGTAACTATCATAACTAGCAATACAACATACAGAAAGGGGCTTGGGCGCAACCTCTATCAGTCATTGGCCAGTTGGTATGTCATTGAAATGTTAGCTCAGCCCACAAGACAGCATGTGTGCAGTGGGCAGTATTATCCCTCTTCGACTATTGGCTTTCCATGCAGTGTCAGTGTCGTTTTGGGTCAACCGATGTGATAGCCATTTGCTAACTACAATGTCTGCCATGTTGATTGAAGGCATTTTGCTTGTTTACATGCGCCTCTGCATCAGTACCACCAGATGCAAACAAGCATTGGCAAAACCAATAGGTCTTGCCTATGAGAGCTTATTGGCTTTGGCAATGTTTTGTAGCCATGCCGTACAGCAGCACGGATGCCTAGGGGTGTGGCTAAAACTAATTTAAGGAAGCACTATGATACACTTTTTTTTTAAAGAACATTAGTGACGGATGCATCATAGTCCTTTTTAGGTCGAAGCCTACCAGACAGCGCAGCTGTTTGGTTTACTAAAGACTTGTTGTGGGCATTCTGAAAGCTTCCCTGGGAATTGATTTCACCCATTGCTTACTATTGGCTTTGTAACTCACATTTGCTTACTTTCTATTTGCTGGCTTTATTTGTCTTAAGCTGTCTAGCTTGAGTTCGTTCTCCGGTGAGCATTACTTGTTTACTGTATCCTTCCGAGTACCCAGTTTCTGCAAACAGGCCTTTAAATCTTGTTCTTATCTTGTCACATTTGATTTGCATTCAAAGACAGAGGTCAAGAGTCAGGCTCTGTATTCCAAAGGAGCTTGATGTTTACTTTTCTTTTGCTGACTTCAAAGTGAGAGAATTTATGTGACAATCCATCCTGTTGAGGACCCATGAGAGAGGACAGGCTGTAGGATGTTATTTTTTCTAGCACGCAACAAAAATGAACTGTGCTGATATTTCAGAATACAAACACAAAATTGTGGTATACTGTAGGGACAAATTCATTTACAGTACATTAAATCAACAATGAAACAATCTATTATCACTGGATAATAAATTTAATTCCACATAAAGCAATATGTTTATTTTCTATCCTATTTCATTTCAAAGGTCCTTTTGATGTAACCACCTCCTTCTGAATAAAAAGGAAACAAGGAGGAATGAAAGGACTATCAAAGCAAAAAGCGAGGAGCAATGAAAGGACAATATATTCCCTTGTGGAGGGAAACATTGGGGAATATGTGGTATGTGAAAATTGTATAATGTGTTTGTTTATAATTCAGTGTATATAAGTGTAGTCACTAGGGTTATTTTATTCTTCTGTATCAGAGACTATGAAATAATAACACAGAGTGTAGTTGTATGCATAGGCAGGTTTAAGAAAAACATAAACAAATTGATTATGTGGAATTAAATTAATTATCCACTGAAAATTGGTTGTTTCATTGGTGATCTAATTTATTGCACATGATTTTGTCCCTACAGTCTTGTATTTGTACTTTGTTGCCCAGGTTATGTGGGGTGAGATGAGCAAATTCCCTCTTTTTGCCAATATTTCATAATGCATCAGAATTAGGAAAGTAGAAATGCAGCACATTTTTTTGTAATTCTGAAGTGTGGTGGAAACAAATATTTTATACGATCAAAACACATCAATACACTAGGTGATGACATGTCTACGCATTATCATTTGTGGGCGGCAAAAGTGTATATCTGTGGAAATGTAATGGTCATTTCAATTGGAATGTGTTGTCTGTAATGGCGCTGCGCTACCACACCATGCATACTCCACACTATGTCACTCCACTTTGCACTACTCCACTTTATTGTACACCACTCCACTCTATGCTGTGCCACTCCATTCTACAACATGCCACCCCCCTCTACGACATGCCACTTCACTCTACGCCCAACCACTCTAAAGCATGTAATGCCACTCTACTCTATGCCCCTCCATTTTACGCCCCTCCATTATACACCCCTCCACTCGATGCCCTTCCACTCTATGACCCTTACCCAACTCCAATCCAATCTTCCCAACTACACTCCAATCTACCCCAACCCAATGTACTCCAACCCAATTTACCCCAATCCACTCTGCTACAATCTACCCCAACCTACTCCACTCCAACCTACCCCATTCCAATCTACCCCACTCCAATATATCCCACTCCATTCCAATAAACCTCACTTCACTCCACTCCAATCTTCCCCACTCCACTCCAATCTACCCCAATACATCCACTTCACTCTTTCCCAATCTACCCACTCCACTCCAATCTCCACTCCACTCCAATCCACTCCACCCCAATCTACCCCACTCCAACATAGCACAACCTACCCTACTCCAATATATCACAATATACCCCACTCTACTCATATCTATGCCACTCCACCCCAACCTACCCCACTCCACTCTACCTCAATCTACCCCACTCTACTCTACCCCAATCTTCCACACTCCACTCTACCCTAATCTACCACACTCCATTCTACCCAAATCTACCACACTCCAATCAACCATACTCCACTCAGATTTACCACCCTCCACTCAAATATACCACCCTCCACGCCACCCACTCCAATCTACCCCACCCCACCCAATATACCCTACTCAATCTACCCCACTCCAATGTTCCCCTATCCAATCTACCCCACTCCAATCTACTCCACTCCAGTCTACTCTACTCCAATCCACTCCACCTGAATCTGCCACACTCCACTCCAGTCTACCCCAAGCCAATGTACCCCAACCCAATTTACACCCGAACCACTCCACTACAATCTACCCAACCTACTCCTCTCCAACATACCCCATAACAATCTAACCACTCCAATATATCCCACTCCATTCCAATAAACCTCACTTCACTCCACTCCAATCTTTCCCACTCCACTCCAATCTACCCCAATCCATCCACTTCACTCTTTCCCAATCTACCCCACTCCACTCCACTCCAATCTCCACTCTACCCCACTGTACCTCAATCTACCCCACTCCAATCTATCACAACCTACCCCACTCCAATATTCCACAATCTACCCCACTCCACTCCTATCTATGCCACTCCGCTCCAACCTACCCCACTCAACTCTACCTCAATCTACCCCACTCTACTCTACCCCAATCCACCACACTCCACTCTATCCCAATCTACTACAATCCATTCTACCCCAATCTACCCCACTCCAATCAACCATACTCCACTCAAATCTACCACCATCCACTCAAATATACCACCCTCCACTCCACCCATGTCAATCTACCCCATCCCATTTACCCTACTCCAATCTACCCTACTCCAATCTACCCCTCTCTAATCTACCCCTCTCCAAACTACCCCTATTAAATCTACCCAACTCCAATCTACTCCAATCCAGTCTACTCTACTCCAATCCGCTCCACCCCAATATACCCTACTCCAGTCTATCCCACTCCAATGTACTCTAATTTGCCACACTCCAATCCACCCTACTCCATCCCACTTCAATCCAGTCTACCCCACTCAACTCCACTCCCATCTACCCTACTATTCTTCACTAAAATCTACCCCAATCTACCCCACTTCAGTCTGCCTCACTGAACCCCAATCTATCCGACTACAATCTACCCCAGTCTATCACACTACAATGAACCCAGTTCTACCCCACTCCACTCTACCCAAATCTATTCCACTCTACCCCAATCTACCCCACTCCACGCTACTCCAATCTACCCCATTCCACTCTACCACAATCTTCCCACTCCAATCTACCACAATCTACCCCACACCACACAACACTAACTTTTAGTCATACTGACCAGCAGCCAAACTGGTGTACAACATGGCTAAAACACGTTGCCAAAGCCAGTAGCTCTCGCATAGGCAAGACCTTTTGGCTTTGCCAATGCCTATATAATTATTTTTAGCCAAGCTTCACAGAGCCGCGCTGCTATTCAGCATGGTTACAAATCATTGCCAAAGTCGGGAATGCCCATGCTGTTCACACCTATTGGCTTTGCCAATCCGTGTTAGGTTTCGGGCCAGTACTCCTGTGATTCTGAGCAAATCAGTTAATCTCCCCAGATGTGCAAAAGAAAAAAAATGACATTTGGCAAAAAACCCTGCACACAAAGAAAGCAATTGCACCCACGTCAATGTCTTTGTGAAAATACATTTGGAAGCAGATAGCATCTTTTGTCACAATAAACGTAGATAACATCTGTTGTCACAATAAACATCCATTTCAAAGGAGAAAATGGACAGAGGTTCAACAAGAATGACAGGGAAGAAGAAAAAATAAAAGTAGTACCTCAATCACAGTGCGATAAATGGAAGGACAGCAATCAATCTGAAGCTATCAGTACTTGGTCCATGCTCCAGGTGAAAGAAGATAAAGTGCAGCCTGCATGCACTGGCCAATTAAATGGAACCAAATAAAAGTGACAATGAAGCCAAAGAATGGTGACCAATGGGCAGGCTGCAAGCACCTTGTTGTATACAATAACTTGTCCATGCTCCAGCCTAAAGAAGAGAAAGTGCAACCACCATGCGCTGGCCAATTAAAAAGAACCAAATAAGACTGACATTGAAGCCAAAGAATGCTAAGCAATGGGCAGGCGGCAAGCCCCTTGTGGTATACAATAACTCTTGCAAGCTAGAGTGCGTGCAGAGCATGCCTGTCACAGACGAGACCTAAAAATCCCTTTTAGAGGCAGCTGTTTGGCCCCACCAATATCATCAAAGCACCATGGTCTGCTTCAAGGGAGTACACTACTTTCACTCTGCTTCCTCCTCAAAATATAACAGGCTGCTGGAGCAGTGCTACATATTGGTTGGCGATTCCACCTTTCAGTGCTTTTAAACCCACTCCCTTGCTCACTTTAAAACAGTCAGCAATTGCGCTAGTAAAAGCTTTTTTCATCAACCCCTTGAAGCATGCTGTTTTGAGCTTCTTATCAGTCCTCTATCGCACTGTCCATCACTTTCAGCAGAGCCCATTTGCTCAGACGAAAGAAGCTAACTGCTTTGACCCCCGCTACCCACCGCTACGGTGCTCTGCCGTAGAAATACATGCAGTGCATATCTTTTAATTTTTTATTTCAGTATTGTGGACTGTAAATGTGTTCCTTCTACACCTTGTACCGAGAACCCCCGCTCCTCGTGAAGACATTACTACGTATTGCTTGCCTGCTTATGTTGTCCGGAAGGCCAGAGAACATGTGAAGCTCTGTTAAATGTTTTTTGCTCCCATCTGCCCCTTCACCAGCGACGGTTGGTGCAATCAATCTGCCGGGGTGGGGCGAGGGGGTGTCAGCAGATGATGGAATAGGATTAATTTATTTATCTAATTTTACCTATTCTGTCGCCTGTCGACTTCCCCCCCTTCCGCCCTCCCCGCCCCATGGCGCTTACTTGCAGGAGCCGCAACTGCCCTTCACTTTCATTGCCTTATATATGAGAACGCGATACAAAAGAGGATGATGGACGGAACGTTTGAGCCAATCAAACACTCACCCCCAGTCAACTGATCTGGGTTTAATCCATCATCATTATTTAGCTCACTCCACCACCCCAGTTCAGACATGGCCATATGCAAATCAGTCTGACCCTGTGCCTCATGGGAACAGTCCAGCCCGAACTGCCAAGCCATGTCTTCCCTGGACCGGAAACAAGCATCCTAGGACCAGAAACCGGTCCTAGGATGCTTGTTTCCGGTCCAGGGAAGACATGGACTGTTCCCATGAGGCACAGGGTCAGACTGATTTGCATATGGCCATGTCTGAACTGGGGTGGTGGAGTGAGCTAAAGATTGATGATGGATTAAACCCAGATCAGTTGACTGGGGGTGAGTGTTTGATTGGCTCAAACGTTCCGTCCATCATCCCCTTTTGTATCGCTTTATATATGAGAAGGCAGCAATTTGTTATCAACACCTGCTGAGAATGCTTTAGCCCTGCCCATATGTGACTTATTGAAACTTTGATGCAGATAAGGGCAGTGCTGGAAACTAGGGGAGTCTAGGGGCAGCTTCTCCGTAATGGCGGAGGAGCGTTGCCCCACAGCCCGTGCCAGCAGAAAATAAATAAAATGATAATAAGACAATGTTATTATCATTTTATTTATGCTGAGCACCGCAGTACAATACATATGTGGCCGGGCCGAGGCAGGTAGGAGTACTGTGCACCCATATGTGCGAATGTGTGCTTGGCCGGCAATCCTAAGCCAGCCAAACACACATGCGTACATATGTTTCTCCAACCCTGCTGTGTTACACAGCAGGGTTGGAGAAATAGCACAGGCTCCAATGCACCATATGAGTGGCAAACAAGGCCACTCAGACCAATCCTGGCGCTGCTTTCATGTGAGAACAGCGTCTGGATTGGGTGTGGGGCCTGTGCTCTTAGAGCCCATCCCCTTCGGGCCCGACAGTGACGAGAGAAGCAGCGAGGCGGCAGTGGGAGCGGAGCAGCAAGTAAGTCTTTTTTTTACACATATTTTATTTCACCCCACCTTTCCAACCTACCGCCCTCTCCACCCGCGGCTGCCTTCCAATTTAGGTAGGCGGCAGCCGCCACTGGGGAATTGCACTGGATCCTCGTTCCAGCAGCTATTTCTGGCTCGATCGGGCTGATCAAGGAAAACATGCTGAATTTGTCCTGTCATTTTCTGGCACCAGGACACAGTTCAGCAGTGTCCGCTCATTGTAGTCACACTTTGAGCTGGGCCCACAACAAAGACCTAATTTAAACGGCTATCAGCCCTCATTTTATTTGTGTGTAGTACTGGATGGGATCTATCTTAAGCCTAACCCCTAGATGCTAACGCAATGAAAGAAACCAAAGGCACACAGAATGTTATTACTTCACAAGTACTTAACCCTTTCTGTGCGTCGGACAGCCGGGAGCCGTCCGACGCACCGGTGTCATGTGCGTTGGATGGCTCCCGGCCGTCCGCCCACATGGGACATGAAATCCCTCTGGTGCGGGCACCAGAGGGATTGCTTTAAGCCCTAAACAGCCTTGGGAGCTGGGTAAGGGCTACCCCAGCTCTCGAGGCTGTTCTGTTTGTTTCAGGGAAATGAGGATCAGCGCGCACGTCGCACTGACGTCATTTCTCTAAAACCGAAACTGAAATGAGCCGGTAGGCTTATTTCAGTTTCACTTTCTACATGCTCAGGGGGCTATCTCAGCCCCCCCGAGCACGTAGAAAGACAGGAAAGGTATCATTGGAAAGGGGAGAATCTCCCCTTTCCAATGGTACCCCACCCTAGTGGATCCCTGCTTGGCGATCACTACAGGAGGGCGATCCCCAAGCAGGGATCCACCCACTGGACACCCGGGAGGGGAGCGCGGCCCCTTGGGCAAGGGCCTTTGTTCCCCCCAATTTTTCTTGGGGATATTAAGTCTTTCTGCCCCACTAGATGCCAGGGATTATTACTTTTATTGTATTTAGGGGTGGGGGCTGCCCGAGATGGGCATGCCAATGCCCCCACCCCTGCAAAATTCCACAGTCTTTCTGCCCCCCAGGAGGCAGATATGAGGCAATTGCCCCATATCTGCCCCCTGGGGGGCAGAAAGCCCACTAGGCACCAGGGATTTAGTAGTTTTTTTTATACGTAGGGGTGGGGGCTGCCAAGAATGGGCATGCTATTACCCACACCCCCAAAATGTCCACTGGGATTTTTTTAAATTGTATTTAGAGGTGGGGGCTGCCCGAGATGGGCATGTCAATGTCCCCACCTCTGCAAAAGTCCACAGTCTTTCTGCCCCCCATGGGAGCCAGATGGGGGCAATAGCCCCTGATCTGCCCCCTCAGTGGGGCAGAAAGCCCTCTAGATGCCAGGGATTTTTTAAATTATATTTAGGGGTGGGGGCTGCCCGAGATGGGCATTCCAATGCCCCCACCCCCTGCAAAATTCCACAGTATTTCTGCCCCCCCCTGAGAGGCAGATGGGGCAATAGCCCCTCACCGCCCCTGGGGGGGCAGAAAGCCCACTAGATGCTAGGGATTATTACTTTTATTGTATTTAGGGGTGGGGGCTGCCCGAGATGGGCATGCCAATGCCCCCACCCTGGCAAAATTCCACAGTCTTTCTGCCCCCAAGAGGCAGATTTGAGGCAATGCCCCATATCTGCCCCCTGGGGGGCAGAAAGCCCACTGGGCACTAGGGATTTAGTAGTTTTTTTTATACGTAGGGGTGGGGGCTGCCAAGAATGGGCATGCTAATACCCCCACCCCCAAAAACGTTTTTCTGCCACCCAGAAGGCAGATCGGGGCAATAGCCCCTTATCTGCCCCCCGGGGGGCGGAAATCCCACTAGGCACCAGGGATATGTTTATGGGCATGCCAGTGAGAAGATCCATAGGCAAGGGTTGCTCCCTTTTTTTAAGGCACACATTTTGGCTGTTTCAGTGATATTTTTAGTCTCATCTGCACCCAAGCGGGGACAGAAAACCACTAGAAACCAGGGAGAGTTTGTGTGTGTGTAAACTGGAGTTTGGCTGATGGTCTGCATATACTGACCTTTGGCTGGCATTTTGCTGGTGGTGTGTGTGGACCTGCACTTGGCTAATGGTGTGGGAGGACTCACGCTTGATGACAGTGTGTGTAGATTGGCACTTGCCTGGTGGTGTGCATGGAGTGGCGCTTGGCTGTCAGTGCACGTGGACTGGTACTTGGCTGGCTGTGTGCATGGATGGTGCTTGGCTGCAGGGCCGGTCTGGCCGTAGCAGGCACCTTGGCATTTCCCCAGTAGGCCGGAGGGGTGGGTGCCTGTTTTCTGGCCGTGGGGGGCAGTTTTGTCACTGGGGGCCGGTTTTGCAGCTGTGCTGCAATATCGTGCCCCAGTAACAGAAGTAGGAGTGGTGTTTTTTACCAGCACGCCCCCCCCCCCAGGGCCGGTCGAGCAGCAATCTGCCAGCGCTGGGTGCTGTTCCCAGTCTGGCCCTGCTTGGCTGGCGCTGTGCGAGGATGGCGCTTGGCTGGCGCTTGGCTGGCGGAGTGCGTGGGTGGCACTTGGCTGGAGGTGTGCATGGATATTGCTTGGCTGACTGTGTGCATGGATAGCATTTGACTGGTGGTGTACGTGGATAGCGCTTGGCTGGCGGTGTGCATGGATGGCGCTTAGCTGGCGGTGTGTGTGGCTGGCGCTTGGCTGGCGGTGTGCGTGGATGGCGCTTGGCTGGTGGTGTGTGTGTATGGTGGTGTGTGTGTACTGACTCTTGGCTGGCGGTGTGGCTTGCACGGATCCCCCAGCCTTTTCTTACCCAGAATCCCTAGCAAACCTCAAATTTACTTACAAAGTCACATTTTCTTTGTGGGTTAGTTGTAGGATTACCGCACAGGCACAAATTTCCTACTACCCAGCATTCCCCTTGGTCTTTCGAGAAAAATGATACCTCAATTGTGTGGGTGCCCAGAGTAGCGTCAGCCTAAAAACGTATAAACAAACTGCCCTTTTGGACCCGCTTTGGGCCCCCCTCAATCTCTACACGTTTTTGGCTCTTCCTTGTCATAGGCACCTGGCCCATCCACACAAGTAAGGTATCATTTTTATTGGGAGGCTGAGTGGAAAGCTGAGTGGTAGGAAAATTGTGCCGTGCGGTGATCCCACAACTTTCCCACACAGATATTAGAGGAAAATGTGACTTTTTAGCTAAATTTGAGGTTTGCAGCGGATTCTTGGAAGGAAAATGTTGGGGGATCAACGCAAGCCACACCTCCCTGGACTCCCATGGGTGTCTAGTTTTCAGAAATGTCTGGGTTTTTTAAGTTCCCCTAGTTGTCTGCAAGCCCGAGACCAAAAACACAGGTGCCCACCCATCTATCACAAAACGACCTAGTTTTTCAAGGGGTCACCTGCGTTTTTCGTCCCGGGCTCAGCGGTCGTCGAGAGAAACCTACCAAAACCAGACATTTCTGAAAACTAGACACCCAGGGGAGTCCACGGAGATGTGGCTTGCGTGGATCTCCCAACATTTGTCTACCCAGAATACCCTGCAAACCTCAAATTTAGCTAAAAAAAAAATCACATTTTACTCACTTTTTTGTGTGAGAAATCCACACATTTCTGAAAGCTAGACACCTGTGGGAGTCCATGGAGGTATTGCTTGCGTGGACCCTCCAACGTTTTCCTACCCAGAATCCCCTGCAAACCTAAAGTTTTGCTGAAAAAATTAAAATGTTCTCAAAGTTCTGTGTGAGAAAGTTGTGGGATCACTGGGCCGCCGCAAATTTCCTACCATCCAGCGTTCCCCCAGGTCTCCTGATAAAAATGGTACTTCAATTGTGTTGGTGGGCCAAGTACCCGCAACAGGCAAGGGCCCAAAACGTATTGTGGAGACACCAAAATTACCTATCACAAAACAACCTGGTTTTGCGAGGGGGGGGTCACCTGGGTTTTTGGCCCTGGGCTCGGCGGCCATCTAGGGAAACCTACACATTTCTGAAAACTAGACACCCAGGGGAGTCCAGGGACGTATGGCTTGCGTGGTTCCCCCAACGTTTTCCTACCCAGAATCCTCTGCAAACCTCCTTCCTCACATTTCTGTGTGGGATCACCATGCCGGCACAAATGTCCTACAACACAGCATTCCCCTTGGTTCCCCAATAAAAATGATACCTCACTTATGTGGGTGTCCAATGCAGAATCGCCTAAAACCATATTTGTTTAAAAATGTAGCGCTTAGAATTTGCTGTGCTATACCCTTAATCCCTATGTTTTTGGCCCTTCCCAGTCACAGGCCCTTGGCCCACCCACACAAGTGAGGTATAATTTTACTCGGGAGACATAGGGGAATGCTGTGTGGTAGGATATTTCTGTCTTAACCTGGTGAACTTCCAACTCCATGGCAAAAATGAGAAAAAGGTTTTAAGCATTACGCCAGAGTGTGTGGAACTTCTCTTAGTGCCAAACGTAAAATGTCTTTATTAAAGCATTGCTTAGGCCCAGAAGGTAAGGACATATTCGAGCATCTTCCTGATTTTACTCCAGATGACTCTTCAAACTTTAACAAATTTGAAATTTGCTTAAAAAATCTTAGATTTACATTATCTCCCTGGTGTAAGTTTTCTGTTAGGACGTTTCCAGTTTTGCAAAAGAATGCAGAGGTTTGGTGAATCTGGAATACATAACTGAATAGAGAAAATTAGCTTTCACTTGTAATTTTGGGGCATCTACAGAAGGCCTTCTAAGAAATCAGTTTATGTAGGGATGTGTTCTAGTCAAGGCCAGGGGAAAACCTGTGGGGGAAAGATAATCCTTTATTAAAAGATGTAATCTCAATTGCAAAGACATGTCAGCATTTGCAAGCTTGTGTTGAAGTTTTATGCAAGAAAAAGTTCATTATGATAGGGGAGACAATGAAAGGATTAATGTGGTTAAAACAAAAAGTGTGACAAAATATGATTCTAAGGGCACTAGGAAATTTCATGGTAGATGCAGAAGTTGAAATGTCGTGCACATGGCTAGTGTTAAAGAATGTCCTGGTTGGAAAGCTAGTTTCAAAAAAATATGGAAGGGAAGTTCATTTCACTAACTGTTGTAGGTTGGGCCTTGATAAGAAGAAAGTAAGTGAGGTGGACTGGGCATTGGAGGATAATTGTGATGAAATGGTCCTTCAGATTAAAGGAAATCCAGAATGAAGGTCCGTTCATGGTGTTTTGGTGAATGGCATTTCGTTAGGAATACTATTTGATTCTCTGGCAAAGATTGCCTTGATTCCAAAGTATTTTACAAAGAGAATCTGAAACAAGAGGTGAAACTGTTCAAACCTGATATTAGGCCGAAAGGGTATGGGGGCAAACAGATCAAATTGCTTGGTTATTTTTGGGACACAGTAGAGCTGGGCGGTAGGTTGATCCCATTGAAGATCTATGTATCCATTAAAGGAGACTCCATCATAAGTTGGTATTCACCAAAGAGATCTGTTTGTGTATCTTGATCCTAATGAGGAACCTTCAGTTAGACTGAGGGAGTGTGTGCAGGTTGTACAAAATTCTGTTTCCACATCTTCTTATGAGGAGTAGTTTCCAGAGGTCTTTAGGAAGGACTTAGGATGCATGAGGAATTATTTACATTTTATAAAACTCAAACAAGATTCTCAAAATAAGGCTGGGAAAGTGAGGAATGTTCCTGTGATGGTGAAGGATGCTATGAAGCGTGACATTGATAAGCTGATAGAGAAAGGGGTGATTTAAGGAGGTGGAAGCCATGGAATGACTTGCTCCAGTTGTCATAGCACGAAAGTGTAATGGGGAAGTTAGGTTGTGTGTGGACCTCAGAGAACTCAACAAATGTATAATTGTTGATCATTATCCATTGCCCAACATTACGGAGATGTTGTGTTTATTAGGAGGTGCTATATTTGGGAAAGAACCGGGGCCCCTGTGTACAGGATAACTGTGCCCTGACAGGGAATAAGCAATAAATGGTTAAGAAAACACCTGGGCAAGGTAGATTATAGCTTATGCGGGCATGACAATTTCAAGTAGCTCAAGAAACAATCATAATAAATAAAACATGTGTTCAAAAATAGATATTTAATAAATAAAGTCATAAAAAATATTTTTCTTTTTCTTGATTTATGTATGTGTATCAAGTGGATCAGTTGATATTAAAATCAATATTACAATCATTCAGTATTCTCTTTGCATAAATTGATATTGTACAAGTTAATATACAAAGGTCAAAGGACCTAGAGATATACAACAAATAATTCAATTATCGGATCCTTGGTCGCAATCCAACAATGTGGCGATGAATAAACACTGTATGTAGAAACTGGCGGTATGTTGTTATTCTACGCGCGTTTCGGCAATGCCTTCATCAGGGTTCCGTCTCAGAATATACTGAATGAAACACATAATCACATGGTTAAGTGTGAAATTGGATGCTCGCTATTTGACTAAATAAATAAGGTGAAAAACACATGGTTGCCTAATAGGACACGTCGTGTTTCACTGTTAACGCTGAAATATCTTATTTACAGATATAAAACATAAAAAGTGTGGTGATTATACATGCAAAAACAAGTGAATTTTTGTCTAAAAAGGAAAAAGAAAAAGAAAAAGAAGAAGAGAAAGAAGAAGAAAAGAAGAAGAATTTGTGCTTGACATGCAGCATAGAGAAGATATTTTCATGTTGGTGTCCCAATAACTCTTTCTTATTCGTTCAGATGTAATCATGCATTTTAAAGGGTTGGCGCTTCTCCACATACCTGTATATAGCTGGTCTGTATGATGTCTAGGGGGTTCCTACATGTGGAGGATATAGAATCGCAGAGCACCATTTATAAAGTGCATAGTGGCAGGAAGACACATTTACTCCTGTCCTGAAGATAAGGAAAATTGAAAAGAACGAATAAAGTAATGAGTAAAATGATAATGGTTTGATAGGATGAATGACAAACCTATATCATTCACGAATAGGGCAAATATAACAATTAACGTGTGTCCCTGCTTCTTATAGGTACCTGAGGTTCGAATTAGATGTATACTATTTCTGATGTCCACGTATAAAGGAAAAGAGTGGAGGGAGATGGTGTTGGTCCGTATCCCTAAACCGATATCCTAAAAGGAAAGCCATATTCTATGAAAACCTCGGTGGTCTCTAAAGCGATCTGCTTAATATAAGTAACCAGTCAGATGTTATAAGTGGTAACACGTCAGTATATACCTGAGGGATACGGTATCCTTATCAAAGAGATGATGAAACTTCGTTGTCATTAATTCTATAGGACAAGCAGACGCTCATGGCGCTGTGTAACAGAAAATTAAGAGAAACCCAAATAACATAATTATAATCTAAATCCGTATTTGTAAAGCGCGAACTACTCACCCTTACGGGTCTCAAGGCGCTGGGGGCCGTTGTGGAAATTAAGTGAGCTATTGCCCAGAGTCACAGGATGCTGAGCTGAGCTGCCGCCGGAGCCAGGGATCGAACCGTGACCCCTGTGCTCCGAAGTCAGCTGCCCTGGCCGCTGCACCACACCATAATCCTATCACTGAATTAGGCAATGATGAATATAAAGTGGATATATCCATACAAGATAAAGAAGTTACCTTATACATAGGATATGTAAATGCCCATAGTTGCTTTAAATGAAATCGATATCTCTATGTTGCATGATCTGGTTCCCTCTATAAAGTTAGAACTGATGTATATCTATATCAGTAATGTAATATCCTTTGTTAAAATTGGATCAAATGCACAAAAAACGTGAATGCCCCATTCACTTACTAACCTAAAAACATTCACGGTTGCTTAAGAGTAGATGTGGGATATCTCTAGCGCCAGATTTCTCAATGTCTCCATGCAGTAATGATAAACGCACCTACAAGGAATCATAGGTTGAATAGAGGTGCAAATATAAAGCGCACCGTGCAATAATAATAAACAACCTAAAAGGGATCATAGATTAAAGTAAAAGTGCGAATATGATGCGCACCGATCTGATCGGGAGATAGAGAATAACAAGAAAAGGCTCCCGCGTAAATCAATTACCTGGATGTTCGTAGCGATATGGGTCCCTCCACGATGACGCTGCACGCCACAAAACGCATCCAATATATAGTGACTCGGTGGTCCCAAACGCCGGTAACGGCGTAAGAGAACTGATACAGCTGGCATGTACATGGGCATCAAAAGAGGACTGCGGGGAGTCACAAAATGGAAAGCAGACTACATATAGTCGCGCCATGTTTGGAGGATGGAAGATAGCCGTGAAGTGCCGGCGCTATGGTGATATATACAGCAGATGACACAGGGTATCCAGCACGTGTATGTATAAGGCTGGTAGTAGATATAAAGACCTAAAAGGTACTAAAGGAAGTGTATTTCACGGTGTGGTGAACCTTTTCTTAGTCCCCCATAGAAACGTACACTGGGATACAATGAATCCAATTGTATCCCAATTGGAGTATCGCCGAAGGCGCGCCTAAGGCAAGCCCGTCTGCGCCCGTCCGCGCCCGAATGGGTCCAGGGGCCAGAACCCCTTCCCTTTCACCTCGTCAGTCATATACTAGTGCCCGGTTGAAACAGATTAATAGGTCCTCGGGCACGCTTTGTACTCACGCCTACCATCCAGAACTGCTACCTGCATTATGCCCAGATTGCAGGTGTTCTTTTAACATTAGTCCCCCAGTAACCACCATTGTTAAGATGCAGTATAAAATTCTCTTGCTGAACTGCAGATCCCTGCCTAAACATACGGTAGAGATCTGGATGCTTCTTAAAGATGCCGACCCGGATGTTCTATTTCTAACAGAAACCTGGCTTAACGCCAGTTCGGAACCCGATATCGTGCAATCACTTCCACCAGGCTTCCTGATGCAGAGGGTTGATAGACCTTCCGGTAAAGGTGGGGGGATCGCTATTATTTATAAGGAACAATATACATGTCGCCTGCTTGGGAATCCCCTTCTAGATTGTGAGAATACTCACTTTTCTCTAGAACTTACACCCTTGGCCTCCCTCACAGGCATTCTTATTTACCGCCCACCGGGAGCGCTTGGCGCCTTCAGCAAATCACTGCTGGAAGCAGCGGTCAACTTGGCAAGTTCAGCGGCAAACTTAACCTTGCTTGGAGACCTCAATCTTCATTTTGACGACCCTCTAGCCTTACATGCATCTGAACTGGCCCATGACCTCGCATCATTTCAGTTGCGACAAATAATTTCTCTCCCTACTCACGTTAAAGGCCACCTTCTGGACCAGGTGTTTTCTAACTTAGATGATCTTAAAGGGGAGGGGCCCTTACCCCTCCCATGGACGAATCATTTTTTAGTCTCCCTCGCCTGGTCACCAAACGTCCCCGAACCTTTAATACAACCTAAATGGACTCGAGGTCGTCTCTGGTCCAAACTCCCTCTAGAGAATTGGACCCAAGAACTGGAACGAACCTGCCCCATATCCGATCCATGCCCAGTTAAAGCTAATGATAACTTCGTGAGCTGGATTTCGGATACTCTGGATGTGGTCCTCCCAAAGACTAGGATAAAAAAGACCAATGGTCCCCACAACTCTCCTTGGTTCTCAGCAGAGTTGCGCATCTTAAAACAGCATTGTAAGGTCAAAGAAAGGCTTTGGAGGAAGGATTTTTCGCCCAGTAAGAAGCTGGAGTATAAGGTTGCTATCAGCGCCTACAAAGTGGAGATAAAAAAAGCTCAAGCAATCTTTTACGAATCCAAAATTTTGTCAGCCTCTAATTCACCCAGAGAAACTTTCAATGTTATTAAAAAGCTACTCAAAGCCCCGGATCCGTATATAGCTCCAGACCTCTCCGGGATACGCTGTAATAAACTGGCAGAATACTTCTCCACTAAGGTCATAAATATCCTTAAATCACTGCCGCATATGGCAGATATAGACGATATGTCTATTAGACACTTGACCCCCGACCCTTATTCTTTGCAACCTACACTTGAGGCTTTTCCCCCTCTCGCTTGAAGTCTGCTGTTCCCTGCTTTCTAAGATGAAAAGCGGATCACCCAAGGACCCCGCCCCAATTAATATACTTAAACAGGTGGGACCTACAATAGCCCCCATCCTGACCGATCTAATTAATGTATCTTTGTCCTCAGGAATAGTGCCCCCTGCCTGGAAATCAGCTATGGTGAAAGCTCTGTTAAAAAACCCCAATCTTGATACGGCAGATTTAGCTAACTATCGTCCCATATCTCTCTTACCAGGCATAGGAAAGATGACAGAGAAATACGTAAATCAACATCTGTCAGGCTTTCTTGAAACGCATAATTTATTGCACTCTTCGCAAACAGGTTTCCGCCCGCGTCAGAGTACTGAGACGGCCCTGTTAGCAGTGGTGGAGGAAAGCAGAAAAATACTGGATTCAGGAGGATCCTCGGCCATTATACTCCTTGACTTGAGCGCAGCATTTGATACGGTGAACCATAGGATTTTGGTTCACCGTCTCAGGACGCTTGGAGTTACTGGCCTAGTATTGAAGTGGCTGGATTCTTTCCTAGAGGAAAGATGCTTTCAGGTATTCGAGGAGAATACACTATCCAATCCAACCCCTCTAAAGAACGGGGTGCCTCAGGGTTCCTCGCTCAGTCCTACCCTTTTTAATGTATATATGGCTCCTTTGGCTGCAATTATTGCCCCATCCGGAATTCGTATGGTGACTTATGCTGACGACACCCAATTGGTGGTTGCACTCAATCAGATGGACCAAGAAACTAACATCCTCCGCTCCTGCTTGGAAGATATCTCAAACTGGATGGATACATCTCAGCTCAAGCTCAATGGGGGGAAGACTGAGCTTATGATCTTAGGCAACCCTCTCTGCTTTCAATCTAGCTCCATGTGGCCAGCGTGTATGGGACCACCCCCTATCCCCAAGCCAGAAATTAAGAGCCTGGGTATCTGGTTGGACCAGGATCTGAGCTTTAGAGCTCAAGCGAGGAAGACGGCAGGCATCTGCTATGGCCTACTTAGAATGGCCCGCAAAGTGCTCCCTCTGCTCCCCCTAGCAAAAAAGTACTTGTGCAAGCACTTATACTCTCTAGGCTAGACTACGGTAATGCGCTTTATCTGGGCTCCCTCTACTGTAGTCTCTAAACTACAGTCTGTGCAAAATAGTGCTGCCAGACTTTTAACCGGAACCAACAACCGACACTCGGCTAAACCGGCACTTGCGTCCCTTCACTGGCTCCCTATCCAGGAACGCATTAGATTTAAGACACTCTGTCTAGTACATAAATCTATGCAGGGGACTGGCCCCTCCATCAACTCAGCCATGATTCGTCCCTATAAGGCCAAACGCAACCTCCGATCTGATAATCTCTACCTGGCCGAAGTACCTAAGATCAGGAGGGCCAGGAAGGGCGGACGGTCGTTTTCATATAATGCCTCCAAACTCTGGAACTTGCTCCCACTCCAGCTACGCCTTGTTCAAAACCACGGATCCTTCCGCAAACAACTTAAGACTCTCTTGTTCCCACAGCCTGCATAATTTCCCTGTCTTCGGCAGTAGTCAGTTCCAGCGCTGGGATGCTTCCGGGTAGCCATGCGCTTTATAAATGTGTCTTTCATTTCATTTCATTTCATTTCATTAATGAGAACCCATGATTATAATAGGAACAACATAAAAGGGGGGGAGAGAGAAAAGAACAGAAAGAAACACACAAGAATTTGATAACTATGACTCTCAGATGGAGTGAAAAGTGAGAGACTTACGGGTAATAATAAACAACAAAGACATCGTGAAAACCAGAAATGGAATTAATGTGTGTATATACAAGTAGAAAAATTACGAAAAACAATATACAGAATCTTTATTATAATCAAAGATGGAAGAATTCAAGTCCATCTTGTCTATAGCATACAGAAAGTAAATAAAGGTAGTGTCACGATGTCTACCTTTTTATGAGAACACAAAAAGGAATCAGTAAGTACATAGAATGGGAATAGTTCACGATCAAAAATGAACAATTTACTCACTGTCCAACATTGATGGTAAATGTGTTAGATGTTAAATTTAATCGCCTGATCCCAGGGAATTTCGTGATTAAGTCCAGACAATGCAGTCTCTAAAATGAAAATCCAATAGACCTCTCTTTTCTTTCTGATTACCTCACTCATCATGCCTGGTTTACTTTGAATCTTCTCTAGAATATACCAACGTATGTCATCTGGAGTATGGTCTTTCTCTATATAGTGGAGGACTAAAGGAGCTGACGTCCTTTTGGTTCTGATGGAAGACCTGTGTTCAGTGAGGCGTGTGTTGAATGCCCTCGCAGTTTCACCTACATAGCCCATATTACACGGCATATTAGTAAGTAAATAACGTCTTTCGTTTTGCAGTTGGTATGGTACTTCGGTTGTATCATGTGCCCTCTAAATTGAAGTGAGGGAGCTTCAATAGCAAAGGGGCAGATTTTACAAGTACTACATTTGTAGTTACCAATCACCGGTTGTCCACTTAGCACTGACCTTTGTGTCACTGTATTACTAGTTCTCATTCTAGAGTGTACGACATGATCTTTCAAATTTTTATTTCGCCTGTAGGCGAATAAAGGCTTGGGTAACTGTTCGGATTTCGATTTGTTGACATTCAAGATATGCCAACTAGAGCAGACTGCCTGCCTTAGTCTTTCATTCATCATTGAATGCCGAGTTGCGAAAACGATGGAAGCATTGGTTTTGGTGGAGGAACTGGAGAGTAAGTGTTGTCTATCATAGAAACCAGCCCGTTTCATGGAGTCCCTGACTAATCTCTTCGGATATCCTCTAGTGAGGAATTTATCTCGCATGACAATTGCTTTTGTATCAAAATCTTTGATGCTCATACAATTACGCCATAGGCGTAAGAATTGACCAAACGGGATACTGTTTTTTTGAGCAGGGGAGTGAAAGCTTTCATAATGGAGCAGTGTGTTACGGGCTGTTGGCTTGGTGTATAAGTCCACAGCTAATGCCCCTACCTCATGTTTAATGATCACATCCAAGAATTCAACCTGTTCATTACTGACATGACTGGTAAAGTGTATGTTAGTGTCACACAAATTGATCCATGCCAAAAACTGCATTACATTATCCTCCGTGTCAGTCCAAATAAAGAAAATGTCATCTATATAACGCAACCATTTGGTCACTGATTCAAAAAAAGGGGCTACCTCATTATAGATGAACATTTTCTCGAATTGTGACATATATATATTTGCTACCGTAGGAGCACAAGAGGCTCCCATTGAGACTCCTTTTATCTGTTTCTAGAGTTTGTTGTTAAACTCAAATACATTATCGTCAAGCACCACTTTGAGACATTCCATTATGAAGATTTTAGGACATTGGACGTTGTATTCATTAATGAACCAACTAACAGCTTGTAAAGCTCCAAGTGTGGGTATATTACTATATAACGCTTCTATGTCCATTGTCACCATAAACTGGGTGTTTGCTTGAAAAGTTGTATCCTCTATGAGGTTAATAATATGTCTGGTGTCTTGGACAAACGCCGGTGTACGGCAAACATGCGGGTGTAAAATAGCGTCAATGTATTTGGAAAGAGGTTCAGTTACCGTACCTATAGTGTTGACAATAGGTCTGTAAGGTGGGTCCACTTGATCTTTATGGATCTTGGGGACTCCATATATACAGGCCAATTTAGGATGTTGGACATTGAGATATGTCCATTCTTTGTCACATATGGAGTTGTCTTTTAACGCTTTATTGGTGAGCCTATTGATCTTTTGTTTGGTGCTTGCCGTAGGATCTCGTGTGATAGGAAGATAAAGATTTGTGTCATTCAGCATGGTTTTCATTTTGTGGATATATGTGGCAGTATCACAAATAACAACCCCCACCTTTATCACAATTTTTAATTGTGATAGTGGGTGAATGTTTAAGCTCCTCCAAAGCTGTATATTCATCTCGTTTAAGGTTGTATGGTGTGTTTGCCACATATTTGACAGCTTTTGTTATCTTGTCCAACACCACTTGTTCAAAGACTGCCACTTCTGGTGGAAGCAAATCGGTTGATGGTGTGAAAGTAGACTTGGGTGCTAATCCCGAGAGGTTATCTGACAGGGTTTGCTTTTCTTGTTTAAAAAAAAATACCTGTAAACATATTTTCCGAAAGAACGCTATAAGGTCGCAAAATGAATCAAATTTGTTGAGTCCTGAATGGGGACCGAAAGAGAGCCCTCTGGAAAGCAGTGAATAAGTGGCTGGGGAGAATATGGAGGTACTGAGATTGAAGATGGGAATGTTTACTCTCTCCAATATTGTGCATTTCGGGTCACCAGATAGTGATTGTAATCCATCTGTGGATTTCCCCAGAATCTGGGTTGGTATTGTTGGTACTGTGGCCTCCAATTCCCTCTCCTGGTGAAACGCCTCCCTAAAAAAGGCTGGCCATTCCGCTGTGTTCTTGCATTATAGCCACTTCCTCTGGGCTCATAATGATTGGGTGGACCTTCATTGTCCGAATCAGAAGTATCTGAAAATGTGGTCACTTTGCGATTTTGCTGTCTATATGAAGATTGTGCGTTATTAGTGGCTTCACCTTGGTCATAATAGTGTTCTACCAGATAGGGATAGGTGTTCTCTCTGCTGTACAGTCTGATATCTTTCTTGAGCTTGTCTATTTTTCTTTTGGTCAGATATTCCGTATATGAATTTAAATCTCTGTCAATGTCCTCCAACTTTTTCTTTGCTTCTTCTAATGATAGGGCACTTTTGATTTTATTTTCTAGATCTAATATCTCAGCTGCCAGCTGTTGAATTACTTCCCTGGCGGTTTCCACAATGAGCAACATAAAGTCGCGTGAGCAACGGTTTGCTATTAATGACCATCGCTCGAAGAATTGTTTGATCTGAACAAACAGACCAGGGATGTTTCTTACGCGGAGACCTTGGGGAATAACCCCTGCTTTAAGGTACTCCAACAGGAGGTGCTAAACATTTTTCCTACCTAGATTTATTTCCGGCTTGCCACCAAACTAGGCTACAATCGCGATTGCAGGAATTGATCTAATTTGTTACGCGCTTTGGGGCATACAACTTTGTGAGGATGCCCTTTGGTTTTATTTCTGCCTTGTCAGTCCTTCAAAGGGCCATGGAGAGTGTCCTGGATGGTATAGAGGGTGTTAAAATCTATCAAGATGACGTCTGGTATACAGTAAGGAATTGAAGGAACATGATGTGAGACTGCACAAGGTATTGAGGAGATTGGAGGCAAGTGGTCATACTCATAGGTCTGAGAAATGTAAGTTTGATGTTTCTGAAATTAAATATTTACGACATACAATCACTTTGAATGGAATATAACCAAAGAGTGAACTATTGACTACCATTAAGAGAATGTCCAGTAAAGAAAATGAGGATGAATTGTTGAAAATCTTGGAGATGGTGGAGTACTACAGCAAATTTGTTCCACATTTTGCTGAAAAGAGCATAGTTATGAGACAGCTTTTGAAGAAAAGAGTAGAGTTTGTTTGGAGTCAAAATTTTGAGGATGGGTTATATTGCATCAAAGAGTGTTTGGTTAAAGCATCTGAACCGGGTGGGGAAACGGTTTTGATGAAAGATGCAAGCTCTTAAGGCTTAGAGGCAGTTCTTTTGCAAAAGTTTGAAGGAGAAGCCATAACTAATCTGTTTTTTTTCGTGTGGACTAAAAGGAGCTGAAGATAACTACTCTCATTATGCAAGAGTCTTTGGCTATTTTTTTTTTTTGCGTGGTTGGGAAGTTTAAGAATTTTCAGTAGGGTAGTAGTTTTGAAATCAAAACTGACCACAAGCCTCTGAAAGAAATTTTATCTAAGAAGGGTGGAAGGGTGTGGATTTAGTTTAGATTAGGATATGGAGATGGGTCATAGCTTTGCAAGAATTCAATAACTTGATTTTGAGAGGGTACAGACTTGTTCCAGCGTGTAACTTGAGACTTGAGTCATATAGGTATAACCAAAACCAAGGAGAGAATTATAGAAGGGCATTGGTGGACTGCGATGGATTTGATGATTGAAAAGTTTGTGAGGAATTGTTCGGAATGTGCCATAGGTGATAAGAGTTTAAAATGAAGACGTCAACCCATGATTCTAGGAAAACTAGCAACAGGACCATGGGAGGACATTGCTGTTGATATTTTGGGTCCAATAAGAATTTAATCTGTGGCTATGTATGTAATAAGCTGTATAGATGTATATTCAAGGAGGTCCAAAATAAAGCTTGTGAGTTCTTTGAAGACTCCGATTGTAATTGGGTTTCTTAATGAACTTTTTTGGAAGAGAGGGTTACCCCTCTACTCTGTTTTCAGATATTAGTTTCCATTTGTTTTCAATGCAATAGAGGAATTCTTGAGCGTAAGGGCTATCAAACAAAAAAAAGGTACTAATGGGATGATTTAGCGTTTTAATAGACTGTTTTAGGAATGTTTGTAACACTCACTTGCTTCTGGTCTGAGTTGGATGGAAGAATTGCAAAAGAAAGTGAGGTACATAGATTGGCCCGGCATTCCACCACTTGAGTTTCCCTGTTTGAATTGTTTAAAAGGAGGTATGCCAACTGTAATTTGTGTCCAGGTTGGATAAATGAAAAGAGATTGACTGGTGGGAAGTCCATCTCTGGTGTTGATTGAAGAGAACGAGAGAATTGGTAAAAGAAAGGAAAATTCCAATAGTCAAAAGGCAGTTAAGGTCACAGATGTTCGTGTGGGGGACTGGGTTAAAATCAAAAATCCTAGAAAGGATAAGAGTGTGTCTAAGTTCGGTCAGCCTTTAAAGGTCATTAAGTTGTTTAGGAATGCTGGTAAAAGTGATGATCACAAGATATGGAATCTTGGGAAAGTTGCAAAAATGCCAATTTCCAGTCTTGGGACAAGTATCTGGAGATAAGTCATCAGGACATTCTACAATGGAGGAATCCTTGGAACCACCGGAAGGCTACAGGAGGAGTCAACAAGTTGGTAGAAAACCTACTTACCTACAGGATTATGTGTAACCTCCTGTTAATATCACTAGTTGACTGATTTTAATGCTGACGTCATACTGTTGGATATCCACTGAAACTCTCCTATTGTACTTATGGTGGTGGCCAAAAATGGATATTGTGGTATATGTTTCCTTAAGCAAAAAATAAAATAAAAAATTGTTTAGAAAAAAATATTACTAGTCGATGTGTAACACAATATATAATTTTTCTGAAAACTTTTTCTCTGACAGGACCGTATGTTTCTGTCTGCTTATGTACATGATAATGTGCAGTTTTCTTTGGTTAATTTTAGGTGCATACGTTTTTTGCATATTTGTTTCACTATTAAGGAGAAGGTGTCTAGTATGTTGTGATTGCTTAACATGTGTATAGCATTCTGTTGCTATGGTTAGAATGCTGAAAGGAAGTTGATGAAGGAGCTGGGAGGAGAAGAGGACAGCTGACGGTCGTTGATGGATGGGGCTTGTAAATTGGTTCTTAATAACTACTTTGTGATCAGAAACTCTTAGTTTTTAAGTGCATTTCACATGGGGCTACGTTTCCAAGACCTGCATTAAAAATGTCTCAGACACCATGGAGGTTTTCTTCCCAAGGATGCAAACTTGGGGCTCGATTACGATGGTTGACGGACTTCAGTCCGTCCACCAACGTTTCGCATTTGGGACCGCCCGCCTACAAGGCGGCGGTCCCACAGGGCTAATTATGATGCGACCGCCACCGTGGTAGTCGCATTGCCCATGTTTTGTACTGCGGTGGGCACTGCACTCTGCAGCACCCGCCGTAATACAAAACAGACACCGCACACATATCCCTGCACTACGTGGCAGGCACAATGCGGTGCCTGCCACATGGTGCAGGGATATGTAGGGGGGCAGGGGGCAACAATGTCCCTTTCCGCCAGCTTTTTCATGGGGGGTTCTCCGCCATGAAAAGGCCAGCAGAAAGGAACATTGTAATGCCTACAGCGGTGCCCGGTAGGCACCACCACCATTGTAGGCATTACTCTGCCTCCAATGTACGTTGGATCCGTGACGGTCGGTCTTTCCGACAGCCTCACAGCCGCCCGCCATCCAAATGTGGTGGCTGGTGAAGTTGTTGAAAATGGCAGAGAGACCGTCACCGACAGGCTATGGGTGTCGATCTCCCCGCCATTGTAATCAGGCCCTTAGTTACATGACAGACCTCTGAAAATGGCGGTGGACAAATTACCTTGGGGGTTGGGCTAACATCCGCCACCATCTTTGGTTGTTCATTCATGAACACACAATGTTCCTTTTGGTACAGACTGAGATAGTCCCATCATTGGGAAGTTTGCCTTGCACCACATTTAAATTCTGGTGGAGGAACATATAGGTGGGTGGACTGCAGTTTTTTCATGGAAGTCCAAAATTACTCCCAGCCACAGTCAGTAGTAAAAGGCAGGTGAGGTGAGGAGATGTCTAGTGTGTGATTGTCACTGTCATCTGATACTTGAGTAGTGCTATCAGAGATGAGAAAAGTGAGTGGAGCTCAAAAGCCACTATATGTGAGTTACCAACCAACCCCATACCTTATAACCAATTCATATGTATACCTTAGTATTCTAATAAACATTGTAATAAAGCTGTTTTTTTTTGATTAGCTGATTCTTTGAGGAGGTTGAGATTCCAGTATAGCACAAAAGAGTTTACTCTTTAGCCTCACCTTGTAACCTTATAGTAAAAAAGGCACATGACCACTATTCCAGTACATAATGCACAATATCATACATAAAGTAAAATAAAACTCATGATGAGGGCCTTAGAAAGCTATCTGTGAAACTGCAATATATTTGTGTGCTACAGGGTATGCCAGGAAAGTTCACACAAAGTCTTAAAAGGCCAGCCCTATCTGACTGCACCAGAATTATCTGATCAACAAACTCCAGACTTGTTAGTTCTAGGCCTGGTCACACCAGAACTGACTTTGGTTCTGCCATGGGCCCGGTGCCACTGCACCATTGGTAGCTAAGCCCTGGTAGTGTTTGAGCAGAGTAGGAACTCCTCGACTTTCTGCTTTGGATGAAAAATAGTTGTTTGTACTCATCTACCAGTAGCAACAGTGCTGGCAAATCAGTAGCAGTATTCAACATGGTCATTTGATTTGATTTGAGATTTGTGTAGTGCTCGAATGCCCTAGGGCGTCATGCAAAAGAGAATGCCAAAGCCATGTGATCTGTTTAAGAACTGGTGAATTTTGAGAGCTGAGAGTAAATTGAGCTCACTATAGTTTTGCCCAGGCACTGACAAATTATCTTTTACAACATGCTAACTTTCCATGTAAAAAGCAAAAGTGTCATATCATGACACGCAAAAAGGGGGGAAAAGTGTTTTCCGCACATTATTACCCCTTTTATATTAGTATATTCTTAATATTTTGCATAAACTCATGATTAGATATTTTTGTGCATGCAGTTAACACAGTGGGCTAAATGACTCCATATTTCCCCCATTCTAAATTTGTTGGGATTTGCCTTCTCGCAAAATTACTATTACCTTGTGTATCAGGATTTTCTGGAAGCAAGAATACTGTTATGTTAGGCTTTGCCTCTGAGCCGCCTCTGAGAAAGGAAAATTACCTTAGGAAGCAGCATTACCACATCTGATTCCTGTTGTAATTTGCCATTTTCCGATAGTTTCTCACAGGGAGATGTCATCAGGTTTCAATAGTTTTTTATAAACTGAAAGTGGCAGCAAGTCTGGTTACTGGTTTTAACATGGTGGTGAAGAAAGTCTTCATATTGTTTTTCAGTCTATATAAGGTTTTTTTTTGTAGTCAAAGGGCGAGCTAGACCAATGATCTACCGCATCAACATAGACAACTTTTCCATCTTCTCCTCTACTTCTAACAAGAATAGTAAGAATGATAGAAGTATATTAAATGTTATATAGTACAATATTGCATTTTAGACCAGATCTAGGTTTTAGTTATGAGTATCTTTCTTAAAATACAGCAAACAATTAATTAAAAAAGAGTGCATAGAATTAACCTTTGGGCTATTATCATGTATTCATGTTAGACCTGGTATTCTTGGCGTGGAACTCCCCCAAACGTTTTGCCTTCGCCCCTCCTGTTTTGCAGAATTAGTTTTTGTTGGCATTAGGACGCTGTGCACTTCACCACTGCTTACTAGTGTTAAAGTGTTTGTGCTCTCTCCTTCAAGCATGGTGAAATTGTCCTACACCTAATTGGCAAATTTAATTTACCTTTTAGTCCCTAGCAAATAGTACTACATGAACCCAGGGCCTGTAAATTAAATGCTACTAGTGGGTCTGCAGCATTCCTTGTATCATCCACTAAAGTATCACTTTAAAAACAAGTCTCAAGTCTGCCACTATAGCCTGTGTGGACATTTTTAAACTGCTATTTTAGCCTTCCTTTTTAATACTTATGTGACTCCTAAGGTAGGCCTTATGGCTCATAATGCGGGGAGCGTTGTATTTAAAAAGTAGGCATGTGCACTCAAGTTTTACATGTCCTTTCAATGAAGAACTCCTAAAGTCGTCTTTCACTGTTGCAGTCCTATCCCTCCCATTGATTAACACTGGGTTAAGTTATTACATAACTTTGATATAGGAGCAGTTAGAGATATGCTGTTTATACTCAAATGAATTGTAATTTAAAATTGTCTTTAATGGTGAAGTTGGATTTTAAGTCACAATTCTGAAAATGACACTTTTAGAAAGTTGTTAATGGTTATAGCAATAAATACAAAGAGTGGTCTATATTTGAAATAAAGTCAACAAAGTAGAGAGACAATAATGACGGCACTCTATTGCATTGAAACCTGTACGAACTTGTGCACATTTGAGCTTGTGAAAAACAAGGTGAACGGTGCAAGTGACAAGTGAAAAAACAGCAAAAAAGGCGGCGCAAAAGAGAACAAAAAATGTCAATATATACAGAGGACTTTATGGTGGTTCCAACTCATTAGTATAAAGTTAGAAAAGGAAGGTAATTTGGATGAAGTTGTGCCAAGAATTGCACTAAGGGGTCGATGGCATTTTGACCTGTGACTATCAACAGACAGAGGGTGAGGCTTATAACACTCCGCACCTGACAATACAATGTGTGAGCAATGAAAACAGTGCAAAGAACCATGGAGTACACCCCTCTATACTCCTATACCAGGAAATGAAAATTTCCTAATCAGACAAAGACACAGTAGGTTCAGCACTAAACAATGTATCAAGGTAATCAAAACAATCTCTGTGTGCACATTGAAAAACTCCCAGTCCTCAGTAGTTTCTTTTTGTTCAAAGTCGTTCTTTATTTAATTTCTTGTTAAAATTCAATGACCATAGCCGACGCGTTTCGTCCCGCTCAGGGACTTCTTCAGGGCAATAGAAAAAACACATATATACAAACATTTAAAAACAGATTTACATATATAGATAGACGCACTAATCCAATTTATATTATACAATATTGTACAAAGTGGCACTATGTCATAAATCAATAATTTATGTCCATTCAGTTAAAAGGTGACTTACACTGAGCACTATTACAATACACATTTCAGTGTTTACTATGATTGAAAGTTCTATGATATATTGTGGAGGTATGTGATCATACAAATATAGGACAGTCTATTATGTATGTCTGTCATAGGCATGTTTTGTATTGCCTTAAAATCAAACTATATGATGGAATATATATAAAGTTAGCAACAAAATGTTCCCCATCATAGTAAACACTGAAATGTGTATTGTAATAGTGCTCAGTGTAAGTCACCTTTTAATTGAATGGACATAAATTATTGATTTATGACATAATTCCACTTTGTACAATATTGTATAATATAAATTGGATTAGTGCGTCTATCTATATATGTAAATCTGTTTTTAAATGTTTGTATATATGTGTTTTTTCCCTAGTCCTGAAGAAGTCCCTGAGCGGGGCGAAACGCGTCGGCTATGGTCTTTGAATTTTAACAAGAAATTAAATAAAGAACGACTTTGAACAAAAAGAAACTACTGAGGACTGGGAGTTTTTCAATGTGCACACAAAGATTGTTTTGATTACCTTGATACATTGTTCAGTGCTGAACCTACTGTGTTTTTGGCGTTTCGACCTGTGTTCA
Source organism: Calotriton arnoldi (assembly GCA_963921515.1). Classification (NCBI taxonomy): domain Eukaryota; kingdom Metazoa; phylum Chordata; class Amphibia; order Caudata; family Salamandridae; genus Calotriton; species Calotriton arnoldi. The sequence goes on from CAWUFW010009883.1 coordinate 165,567, forward strand.
ATTCAGGTCATCTTCACGCCATTGCTGCCGAGGCATGCGGAGGACCTGACCAACCTTGGTAGACCTCTCCACCACTATTATCCGCACAGACCGCGTGTACCACTCATTAGCTGTCACAGCACATCTTGAACTTGATGTTGGTGCCATCCACCTCAACATTTGGTACTCCCCTCCGAGGACCTGGCAACGCGCCCAACCAGTCGTGCCCCTCACCTACAATACTCTGCTTCTTCGGCTTTGGCTCACCGTTTCACTCTGTGGTTTCCAGTCCTTACATCCCTCCGCCCCCATTGGATTCCATCCTCCATCTCAGCACCTCATGTCTTTGGTATTTTCTCCCCTACTGGAATTGACTTCGGGTATTCATGCAGCAATCCTTAATTCGCAACCTGGTCCTGAAGATGCCCTTGCCTGGCTTAGTAAATCCCAGTTAAGGACTTGCGTTGTCAGTGATGGATTGCCAATGCACGGCCAATGCAAGTCCTTAGTAAATCTGGCCCTTAGTCTGTAGGCAATCAGGGAGGTATCGGACAATGAAGAGGAAACCAAGGCTGGGGGAACGGTCTTTCCTGCTTTTAGAGATTGCAATGGGTCACTGTAGAAAGCTAAATATATATAAAATGGAATCATTTGAAACCCTGTTTATTCTCCACCTCCCCCGATCATGATAAACACCCATTCATTTGGAAGTTGCAAGCTCACAGTATGTGTTCTGCTTAAGCCCACTCGTCATACTTGAGCAATACAAAATTTACTTTAGAGCAGTGATTTTTAACCTGTGGTCCGCAGACCCTTGTAAGTCTGTGACACCTACTCAGGAGCTCAGTGACTATTTAGAAAATTGAATAATATGAGTAGAATAATAAAGTATATACACATATCAAAGCAAAATTTAAAATTAAACATTTTTAAAACCCTCTGTAAACGTGAAGGATTGTATTTGGGGGGTAAAATTAAGTTGCCATCCTTAGTGGGAGCAGTGCAAACACAGCATACAGTATTATGGATGATTGTTGGCCTCCTTTGAAGCACACACCTACTTTATAAAAAAGAAAGCATGCATTCGGAGCAAAAAAGACAAAGCAATATAGTGGAGCCTAGCATAGTGCTTTCTCTTTTAGAAATAAACCCAATTTCTGAAAAGCTCCAATGTTACCAATACAATTTCGATTTTTATTTGTGAATAAAAGAAAATATTTCATAACATTTCATAATTTATGTGTTCTTTTTATGTACATTTGTTTCTGTAGTTTTGTGATTTTTGTTTTAGGTCCCTGGCTTCCAGCAGTGATTCAATGGGGGTCCACGGATGCCAAAAGGTTAAGAACCGATGCTCTAAAGCCAAGCTAGATGGTGTAGATCTTATCCTGCATCTCCCTTCCTTTGAAATTCATATTGCCTCAAAAATATACTTCTAGACTCATCTTCTGCCCAGTAAACCCTCCTTGCCAAATATGTGTGGGGAATTGTTTCCTTTTCCCCCACAACTTATGCAATAGGTAGTTAACAATTATGATACATAGGGCAATACCACAAGAGCAGCCCTTGCAACCACCACTTGACAGTTCCCCCATAGTTTCTATCGATAGAGTGAAAATCCGCATCCTACTAGGGATACCTGTTAGGAGTGCAATGTAACCTTTTGTAGTATGCACTCGCATATTATTCAGCGTTATTGGTGAAACTAGAGGTTAGAGGAAATGTGAACCAAGTAACATGTTCTTTTGAAATTAACATGATTCAATGTGAAGCTTAAAAATTGATTCATAGAATTGTACAGGCTACGTATAAATGATGTAACACACATATGATGACACTACTCCCTGGAAGAGGAGATCTGTCCAAGACAAATGCACTCTTCTAAGGCATTCCAAGACTTCAGTGCCCCAATGTTACACAACGCGCTTGAACTCCCCGTCCATGATCTATACTATTACTGTATTATGTGATTTTTTGCAGTACGACTGTTGTAAAGCGCTCCGATACCCTCGGGTCTGGCCAGCGCTCTATAAAACTTCATAAATAAATAAATAAAATAAAACATATAGGGCTCATTAGTGATGTGACGCATTGACACATTAAATGTATTTTGAATGTTTATTAGGCCAATGATGTCGTTGAAATAGATGTACTAATGTAGTTTACTGAGCGTTTCTACTGAACATAATAATGATTTTATGGAAATGCTAAACGTAAATAACATGGTGCATTCATTATTTTAGCCAAAGTTGTAGGCCTGAATTCACAGCACATTTTAAATGTTCTCGTTTCTGAAATTAATGCTTAGATTCTCATGCGAGTCTTGTAGCATGTTAATTGTTTTCATGGTTTGTATTGCAGGTGGGCAAACGCTCTGTTAGTGGACCAACATCAACGACGAGGACACCAGCGAGATCATGAACACCATCCACTCCGGTTGACCGCTAGACCCGTGCCCTCACCACATCTTCAACAAAGCCAGTACAGCCATCGCGCCCCATCTCCGGAAAATAATCAACATCTCCTTCGAGACAGCAACCTTCCCGGAAAGCTGGAAGCACGCCGAGATCACCGCCTTACTCAAGAAACCCAAGGCAGACCCCAAGGACCTCAAGAACTTCCGACCCATCTCTCTGCTCCCGTTCCCCGCGAAGGTCACCGAGAAAATCGTCAACAAACAACTGACCCGCTACCTCGAGGAGAACAACATCCTGGACCCTTCCCAGTCCGGCTTCCGCAGCAACCACAGCACCGAAACCGCCCTCATCGCCGCCACCGATGACATCAGGACCCTGCTAGACAACAGAGAAACAGCAGCCCTCATCCTCCTGGACCTATCAGCCGCCTTCGACACGGTCTGCCACCACACACTACGAACACGCCTTCACGACGCCGGGATCCAAGAGAAGGCCCTGGACTGGACCACATCCTTCCTTTCCGGCAGAACACAAAGCGTCCGCCTCGCCCCCTTCCGATCCAAGGCCACCAAGATCATCTGCGGCGTACCCCAAGGCTCCTCCCTCAGCCCAACGCTGTTCAACATCTACATGGCACCCCTCGCCCACGTCGCCCGACAGCACAACCTCAACATCATCTCCTACGCCGACGACACCCAGCTGATCCTCTCCCTCACCAAAGACCCTCACACCGCCAAAGCCCACCTCCACGAAGGAATGAAGGCCGTCGCCGAATGGATGAGGACCAGCCGCCTGAAGCTGAACTCGGACAAGACGGAGGTCCTCATCCTTGGTTCCAACCCTTCAGCCTGGGACGACTCCTGGTGGCCAACATCACTGGGAACAGCCCCGCCACCCACCGACCACGTACGCAACCTAGGGGTCATCCTCGACCCCACCCTCTCCATGACTAAGCAGGTCAACGCCGTTTCCTCATCCTGCTTCAACATCCTCCGAATGCTCCGCAGAATCTTCAAGTGGATCCCCACCGAAACAAGAAAAACAGTCACCCAGGCCCTCGTCACCAGCAGGCTGGACTACGGAAACACCCTCTACGCAGGAACGACGGCTAAGCTCCTGAGACGGCTGCAACGCATCCAGAATGCCTCTGCACGTCTTATCCTCGACATCCCCCGACGCAGCCACATCACACCCCACCTGAGAGACCTGCACTGGCTCCCTGTCAACAAGAGGATAACCTTCAAGCTCCTCACCCACGCACACAAAGCACTCCACAACTCCGGACCAGCCTACCTCAACAGACGACTCAGCTTCTACACCCCCACCCGCCAGCTCCGCTCGACCAGCCTCGCCCTCGCCACAGTCCCCCGCATCCGGAAAACGACCGCCGGCGGCAGATCCTTCTCCCACCTCGCCGCCAAGACCTGGAACACCCTCCCCACCAACCTCCGACAGACCCAAGACCTACTGGCCTTCAGAAGACTCCTCAAGACCTGGCTCTTCGATCAGTAGCAGCACCACCCCCCTCTTCCCCCAGCGCCTTGAGACCCTCGCGGGTATGTAGTGCGCTTTATAAGTGACATGATTGATTGATTGATTGATTGATTGATATTGTTTCCATTAGATAGTTGAGAAAAGAAGGAGTTGCAGTTAGCTTGGCCTGGCAAAGATAAGGTAAAGGGAGGTGCATTTCCCCAGTAAAAAGAGAAGAGACCAAGGATGAACTGTTGCAGGGGCGTACATGGAGAAGGCTGTGAAGCAATCCACATCATCGAAAATGTAGTGGCTGAGTCTACTGTAGACTACGTGTGAGAAAAGCATTATGGGACATTTGCTGAATACAATTTTGAATATATGATGCATTGTAGAGAGGGACAGATGCCCCATTCCATCGTGCCTCTCTGACAGAGAGCACCTGAGTGCTAGCTTGCCTCTTTCCTCTTTGTGGCTTTATGCTGCTGATCCATCTGATGGTAGAGCAACTTCTTAGGAAGACTCTAACCACTGACACCTTTTCTCTTTTAAACCTCTTACTTAAATGCTAAATTAGAGATGTCACTTATGAAGTTAGAGTAGGGATAGATAGAATTAAATGCTTTTCTCCAACAAAGTGCAGGGGAACCTTAACTTTTACTTTCTGATTACATGCATAATAGTCATTGAAATTGTTGTTCTTTCCTTGCTCCACTGAGTAGTTCTCTTCAGGAGATTTGGATTTCTTCTGTTTCCTTTGTATTTTTATGCTCTCATGCTGAGATTCGTATATGTCTAACCAATTTTAAAATGTGTAGCCATATTAAGTTACACTGCATATTAAATTGATTTACGAAACCTTACTCCCCTTTACACTTTCATGCTGTTTAAAAGAACCATCGAAAGATCGACATTGGAGCAGTACTGAACAAATGGGCCCAGGCCCTTTCGATATCATACCCTCATATCATCCCAACTCATCTCTCTCTCATTTCTTTTTTTCTGTGCACTGTGAATACTTTAATGCCTTCTTCCTTGTGCTTTTTTCTACTTTTAGGGCCACATATGGAGTTTAGTGGATGGTTCTTCGTCCATCAAGGTGGTGGAGGGCATTACGCCAGCTACCCTGACGGCCGACTTTCTGCCAAACGTACAGATCACCCCAGTCCCAGGGGTGATCGATGTACCTTGACAGGAACAAATATTTTGCTGGATGGTTGCTGTCAGTTTTGACAGCCGGCCACCAAATATTACAAACTTTTTGGTTTTCAAAAACAAATTTCCATTATTGAACAACAAAAAACTAACGATCGCCATCCCAGAGACTTTTTTCCCCTTGATGTGGGGTTCACTGTTTTTTTTTTTTCTGTCCCTCACCACCAGGGTTTCTTTGGTGGTGACGGACATAGGGATGAGGACATCACACCATCCATCCTAAATCGAGAAGGTGGAGTAATACCCTTTTTCCGATGGCCCTTACTCTGTTGGGCCATTGAAGGAAGCTTTTCAGCAATTAGCCAATGGGAGCTCCATTTACGGAAAGCTAATGGTCCTCCCAATCATAAATATTTCGGCCAGGCCAGCATTTTCAAGGATATTGTCCTCTGTCGCATTTGCTCTGTCATACCCTGTCAGCCAAACTCTAAACCACCCCCTCAGCCTTTTTACCTGTTGCTTCCTGGCCTTCCCACACAGGTGGGTAGATTACAAGATTTGTACATTTAAATTAAAAATTATTTGCTTTTTGATCTGGTTTCCTTTGCATTTCTTTTCATCAAGGGCCCGATTACGAGTTTTGGTGGTGGGAGGGTGGGCGGTACTCCACCGCCACACCCGCAACGCAGAGACTCGCCACCGCTCGCCCGCCGGATTACAAGTTATTTGTAGTCTGGCTGGCGGGCAGTGTGGCATTCCTAGGGCGGTGCCTTTTTCAAAGGCTGCGGTGCCTTTGAAAAATGCACCGCAATGGGAACGCCTTCTGCACGGTATAGACTGGCACATGTTAGGCCTCCCTGTGTACTTGCACAAGCAGAGGAGGCACAGGGGTCCCTCTAAGGCCCCCTTTGTTTCCTCTCCGCCAGGGTTGACATGGAGGAGGAACCTCCATGTCATTGCTGGAGGAGAGGAAACTTGTAATATGCTTGCGGAACCTGACTGCCACGCCACCTCCAGGGAACGGTGCATCCCTGGCGGTGGTCTCAGGGCGGTCTGACTGCCCAACTCTTAATGGGGCTTTCGGACCGCCAGTGCGGCGTTGACTGGACCACCACCGCCGCACCACCACAAGTCTGCTGGCCCTCTATTCCAGATTATAGTAGCTATTCAAATGAGGCACACAATAAATGAACGCTGATGCCTTTTGTGTATAATAATAATAATAATAATACAGACACTTGTAATGCGCGACAGCTACCTCAAACAGAGGTGTCCCGGCGCTAAGCGAAAAGTATTGCAGCGTTAGACCGCTCAGGGCATAGCCTCGGGCCCTCAGTCTGCCCTAAAAAGCCAGGTTTTCACCATTTTCCTGAAGAGGGACTCTGTTTCTATAATGCGGAAATTGCTCGGCAGGGAGTTCCACAGCTTTGCAGCACCGAGCGTAAAAGATCTGCCACCCATACGTGCCTTTTTAAAACGGGGGATACACAGTAGATTTTGGGAATTGGACCTCAAGGTTCTGGACTGTTTATATCCACGTAGCCTGTGTTTCAGGTAGATGGGGCAGTTGCCATGCATAGCACGGAACGCCAGCGTCAGGGCCTTGAATTTGATTATTTTCCTCACTGGAAGCCAGTGCAGTGCTTTTAAATGCGGAGAGACATGCTCGCGGAACGGCACTCGCCTGATTAGTCTCGCAGCCGCATTTTGCACTATCTGCAGGCGCTTAATCAGATACTCTGGCTGACCCAAATAAAGGCCATTAGCATAGTCTAGCCTGGAAGTCACTAAAGCATGTACTATATTTTTCCGACACTCCTCTGGAAGTAGATGCAAACATTTCTTCAGATTCCTCAGTTGACAGAAGCAGGTGGCAGTCACCTGACGTATCTGAGCCGAGAAGGAAAGGTCAGCCTCCCACTTTACACCCAGATTTGTATACAATCTGCCGGTGAGGGAGGGGGACCCATTTCAGTAGGCCACCAGAGATCCGAAGCTGGGGGTGGCTCTTTCCCGAAGAACAACACCTCTGTCTTTCCTGCATTGAGCCTGAGTTTGTTGTTGTTCATCCACAACGCTATGTCTTTCATGCAACCCTTGAAGCTCTCAAAGGCAACCTCGGTCTGCTCTTTAAAAGTAAAAACCAATTGTGTATCATCTGCGTAGGAGATCGCTTTTATCCCCCAATTGGCTATCAGGGTAAACAGAGGAGCCAGGTACACATTAAACAGAAGAGGGCTGAGTGCTGACCCCTGAGGGACTCCACACCAGAGCTGTTTTGGCTTGGATAGAAAAGGTTGAAGCGCAACCCTCTGAGTGCGATTCTCCAAATAGGATTTCAACCATGCCAGGGCCGAACCTCCAATACCAATATCCAGTATAGCATAATTGTGAGCAGTGAGTCTATAAATACATGTACGTTTAATACAGTGGATGGATAAAGAAACTCAACTAAACATGCATGAAGTCAAGTGCACAAACCTAACACAACTAATGCACAATCCCCCGCCCCCCCCATAAAGTACAAATCTACTAACTACTAATCTTGGGTTTTGGAGTAGCGTGCTACTCGCTGAAAAAGAGCTTGAATGCCTCGTCAGGGGTCTTATGCGCTATATAAATAAAATTAAAATACAGTAACGTGACCATGACAGCCAAGAAGACACAAAACTCTAATGGTAGTGGTACAATACACATTTCAGTGTTTACTATGATTGAAAGTTCTATGATATATTGTGGAGGTATGTGATCATACAAATATAGGACAGTTTATTATGTATGTCTGTCATAGGCATGTTTTGTATTGCCTTAAAATCAAACTATATGATGGAATATATATAAAGTTAGCAACAAAATGTTCCCCATCATAGTAAACACTGAAATGTGTATTGTAATAGTGCTCAGTGTAAGTCACCTTTTAATTGAATGGACATAAATTATTGATTTATGACATAATGCCACTTTGTACAATATTGTATAATATAAATTGGATTAGTGCGTTTATCTATATATGTAAATCTGTTTTTAAATGTTTGTATATATGTGTTTTTTCCCTAGTCCTGAAGAAGTCCCTGAGCGGGACGAAACGCGTCGGATATGGTCATTGAATTTTAACAAGAAATTAAATAAAGAACGACTTTGAACAAAAAGAAACTACTGAGGACTGGGAGTTTTTCAATGTGCACACAAAGATTGTTTTGATTACCTTGATACATTGTTTAGTGCTGAACCTACTGTGTTTTTGGCGTTTCGACCTGTGTTCAATTCAGGTCATCTTCACGCCATTGCTGCCGAGGCATGCGGAGGATCTGACCAACCTTGGCAGACCTCTCCACCACTATTATCCGCACAGACCGCGTGTACCACTCATTAGCTGTCACAGCACATCTTGAACTTGATGTTGGTGCCATCCACCTCAACATTTGGTACTCCCCTCCGAGGACCTGGCAACGCGCCCAACTAGTCGTGCCCCTCACCTACAATACTCTGCTTCCTCGGGCTTTGGCTCACCGTTTCACTCTGTGGTTTCCAGTCCTTACATCCCTCCGCCCCCATTGGATTCCATCCTCCATCTCAGCACCTCATGTCTTTGGTATTTTCTCCCCTACTGGAATTGACTTCGGGTATTCATGCAGCAATCCTTAATTCGCAACCTGGTCCTGAAGATGCCCTTGCCTGGCTTAGTAAATCCCAGTTAAGGACTTGCGTTGTCAGTGATGGATTGCACATGCACGGACAATGCAAGTCCTTAGTAAATCTGGCCCTTAGTCTGTAGGCAATCAGGGAGGTATCGGACAATGAAGAGGAAACCAAGGCTGGGGGAACAGTCTTTGCCGCTTTTAGAGATTGCAATGGGTCGCTGTAGAAAGCTAAATATATATAAAATGGAATCATTTGAAACCCTGTTTATTCTCCACCTCCTCCGATCATGATAAACACCCATTCATTTGGAAGTTGCAAGCTCACAGTATGTGTTCTGCTTAAGCCCACTCGTCGTACTTGAGCAATACAAAATTTACTTTACAGCAGTGATTTTTAACCTGTGGTCCGCAGACCCTTGTAAGTCTGTGACACCTACTCAGGAGCTCAGTGACTATTTAGAAAATTGAATAATATGAGTAGAATAATAAAGTATATACACATATCAAAGCAACATTTTAAATTAAAAATTTTTAAAACCCTCTGTAAACGTGAAGGAATGTATTTGGGGGGTAAAATTAAGTTGCCATCCTTAGTGGGAGCAGTGCAAACACAGCATACAGTATTATGGATGATTGTTGGCCTCCTTTGAAGCACACACCTACTTTATAAAAAAGAAAGCATGCATTCGGAGCAAAAAAGACAAAGCAATATAGGGGAGCCTAGCATAGTGCTTTGTCTTTTAGAAATAAACCCAATTTCTGAAAAGCTCCAATGTTACCAATACAATTTCGATTTTTATTTGTGAATAAAAGAAAATATTTCATAACATTTCATAATTTATGTGTTCTTTTTATGTACATTTGTTTCTGTAGTTTTGTGATTTTTGTTTTAGGTCCCTGGCTTACAGCAGTGATTCAATGGGGGTCCACGGATGCCAAAAGGTTAAGAACCGATGCTCTAAAGCCAAGCTAGATGGTGTAGATCTTATCCTGCATCCCCCTTCCTTTGAAATTCATATTGCCTCAAAAATATACTTCTAGACTCATCTTCTGCCCAGTAAACCCTCCTTGCCAAATATCAGTGGGGAATTGTTTCCTTTTTCCCCACAACTTATGCAATAGGTTGTTAACAATTATGATACATAGGGCAATACCACAAGAGCAGCCCTTGCAACCACCACTTGACAGTTCCCCTATCGATAGAGTGGAAATCCGCATCCTACTAGGGATACCTGTTAGGAGTGCAATGTAACCTTTTGTAGTATGCACTCGCATATTATTCAGCGTTATTGGTGAAACTAGAGGTTAGAGGAAATGTGAACCAAGTAACATGTTCTTTTGAAATTAACATGATTCAATGTGAAGCTTAAAAATTGATTCATAGAATTGTACAGGCTACGTATAAATGATGTAACACACATATGATGACAGTACACCCTGGAAGAGGAGCTCTGTCCAAGACAATTGCACTCTTCTAAGGCATTCCAAGACTTCAGTGCCCCAATGTTACACAACGCGCTTGAACTCCCCGTCCATGATCTATACTATTACTGTATTATGTGATTTTTTGCAGTACGACTGTTGTAAAGCGCTCCGATACCCTCGGGTCTGGCCAGCACTATATAAAACTTCATTAATAAATAAATAAAATAAAACATATAGGGCTCATTAGTGATGTGACGCATTGACACATTAAATGTATTTTGAATGTTTATTAGGCCAATGATGTCGTTGAAATAGATGTACTAATGTAGTTTACTGAGCGTTTCTACTGAACATAATAATGATTTTATGGAAATGCTAAACGTAAATAACATGGTGCATTCATTATTTTAGCCAAAGTTGTAGGCCTGAATTCACAGCACATTTTAAATGTTCTCGTTTCTGAAATTAATGCTTAGATTCTCATGCGAGTCTTGTAGCATGTTAATTGTTTTCATGGTTTGTATTGCAGGTGAGCAAACGCTCTGTTAGTGAAGAGTAAGGGTATTGTTTCCATTAGATAGTTGAGAAAAGAAGGAGTTGCAGTTAGCTTGGCCTGGCAAAGATAAGGTAAAGGGAGGTGCATTTCCCCAGTAAAAAGAGAAGAGACCAAGGATGAACTGTTGCAGGGGGCGTACATGGAGAAGGCTGTGAAGCAATCCACATCATCGAAAATGTAGTGGCTGAGTCTACTGTAGACTACGTGTGAGGAAAGCATTATGGGACATTTGCTGAATACAATTTTGAATATATGATGCATTGTAGAGAGGGACAGATGCCCCATTCCATCGTGCCTCTCTGACAGAGAGCACCTGAGTGCTAGCTTGCCTCTTTCCTCTTTGTGGCTTTATGCTGCTGATCCATCTGATGGTAGAGCAACTTCTTAGGAAGACTCTAACCACTGACACCTTTTCTCTTTTAAACCTCTTACTTAAATGCTAAATTAGAGATGTCACTTATGAAGTTAGAGTAGGGATAGATAGAATTAAATGCTTTTCTCCAACAAAGTGCAGGGGAACCTTAACTTTTACTTTCTGATTACATGCATAATAGTCATTGAAATTGTTGTTCTTTCCTTGCTCCACTGAGTAATTCTCTTCAGGAGATTTGGATTTCTTCTGTTTCCTTTGTATTTTTATGCTCTCATGCTGAGATTCGAATATGTCTAACCAATTTTAAAATGTGTAGCCATATTAAGTTACACTGCATATTAAATTGATTTACGAAACCTTACTCCCCTTTACACTTTCATGCTGTTTAAAAGAACCATCGAAAGATCGACATTGGAGCAGTACTGAACAAATGGACCCAGGCCCTTTTGATATCATACCCTCATATCATCCCAACTCATCTCTCTCTCATTTCTTTTTTTCTGTGCACTGTGAATACTTCAATGCCTTCTTCCTTGTGCTTTTTTCTACTTTTAGGGCCACATATGGAGTTTAGTGGATGGTTCTTCGTCCATCATGGTGGTGGAGGGCATTATGCCAGCTACCCTGACGGCCGACTTTCTGCCAAACGTACAGATCACCCCAGTCCCAGGGGTGATCGATGTACCTTGACAGGAACAAATATTTTGCTGGATGGTTGCTGTCAGTTTTGACAGCCGTCCACCAAATATTACAAACTTTTTGGTTTTCAAAAACAAATTTCCATTATTGAACAACAAAAAACTAACGATCGCCATCCCAGAGACTTTTTTCCCCTTGATGTGGGGTTCACTGTTTTTTTTTTTCTGTCCCTCACCACCAGGGTTTCTTTGGTGGTGACGGACATAGGGATGAGGACATCACACCATCCATCCTAAATCGAGAAGGTGGATTAATACCCTTTTCCGATGGCCCTTACTCTGTTGGGCCATTGAAGGAAGCTTTTCAGCAATTAGCCAATGGGAGCTCCATTTACGGAAAGCTAATGGTCCTCCCAATCATAAATATTTTGGCCAGGCCAGCATTTTCAAGGATATTGTCCTCTGTCGCATTTGCTCTGTCATACCCTGTCAGCCAAACTCTAAACCACCCCCTTAGCCTTTTTACCTGTTGCTTCCTGGCCTTCCCACACAGGTGGGTAGATTACAAGATTTGTACATTTAAATTAAAAATGATTTGCTTTTTGATTTGGTTTCCTTTGCATTTCTTTTCATCAAGGGCCCGATTACGAGTTTTGGTGGTGGGAGGGTGGGCGGTACTCCACCGCCACACCCCGCAACGCAGAGACTCGCCACCGCTCGCCCGCCGGATTACAAGTTATTTGTAGTCTGGCTGGCGGGCAGTGTGGCATTCCTAGGGCGGTGCCTTTTTCAAAGGCTGCGGTGCCTTTGAAAAATGCACCGCATTGGGAACGCCTTCTGCACGGTATAGACTGGCACATGTTAGGCCTCCCTGTGTACTTGCACAAGCGGAGGAGGCACAGGGGTCCCTCTAAGGCCCCCTTTGTTTCCTCTCCGCCAGGGTTGACATGGAGGAGGAACCTCCATGTCATTGCTGGAGGAGAGGAAACTTGTAATATGCTTGCGGAACCTGACTGCCACGCCACCTCCAGGGAATGGTGCATCCCTGGCGGTGGTCTCAGGGCGGTCTGACTGCCCAACTCTTAATGGGGCTTTCGGACCGCCAGTGTGGTGTTGACTGGACCACCACCGCCGCACCACCACAAGTCTGCTGGCCCTCTATTCCAGATTATGGTAGCTGTTCAAATGAGGCACACAATAAATGAACGCTGATGCCTTTTGTGTATAATAATAATAATAATAATACAGACACTTGTAAAGCGCGACAGCTACCTCAAACAGAGGTGTCCCGGCGCTAAGCGAAAAGTATTGCAGCGTTAGACCGCTCAGGGCATAGCCTCGGGCCCTCAGTCTGCCCTAAAAAGCCAGGTTTTCACCATTTTCCTGAAGAGGGACTCTGTTTCTATAATGCGGAAATTGCTCGGCAGGGAGTTCCACAGCTTTGCAGCACCGAGCGTAAAAGATCTGCCACCCATACATGCCTTTTTAAAACGGGGGATACACAGTAGATTTTGGGAATTGGACCTCAAGGTTCTGGACTGTTTGTATCCACGTAGCCTGTGTTTCAGGTAGATGGGGCAGTTGCCATGCATAGCACGGAACGCCAGCGTCAGGGCCTTGAATTTGATTCTTTTCCTCACTGGAAGCCAGTGCAGTGCTTTTAAATGCGGAGAGACATGCTCGCGGAACGGCACTCGCCTGATTAGTCTCGCAGCCGCATTTTGCACTATCTGCAGGCGCTTAATCAGATACTCTGGCTGACCCAAATAAAGGCCATTAGCATAGTCTAGCCTGGAAGTCACTAAAGCATGTACTATATTTTTCCGACACTCCTCTGGAAGTAGATGCAAAAATTTCTTCAGATTCCTCAGTTGACAGAAGCAGGTGGCAGTCACCTGACGTATCTGAGCCGAGAAGGAAAGGTCAGCCTCCCACTTTACACCCAGATTTTGTATACAATCTGCCGGTGAGGGAGGGGGACCCATTTCAGTAGGCCACCAGAGATCCGAAGCTGGGGGTGGCTCTTTCCCGAAGAACAACACCTCTGTCTTTCCTGCATTGAGCCTGAGTTTGTTGTTGTTCATCCACAACGCTATGTCTTTCATGCAACCCTTGAAGCTCTCAAAGGCAACCTCGGTCTGCTCTTTAAAAGTAAAAACCAATTGTGTATCATCTGCGTAGGAGATCGCTTTTATCCCCCAATTGGCTATCAGGGTAAACAGAGGAGCCAGGTACACATTAAACAGAAGAGGGCTGAGTGCTGACCCCTGAGGGACTCCACACCAGAGCTGTTTTGGCTTGGATAGAAAAGGTTGAAGCGCAACCCTCTGAGTGCGATTCTCCAAATAGGATTTCAACCATGCCAGGGCCGAACCTCCAATACCAATATCCAGTATAGCATAATTGTGAGCAGTGAGTCTATATATACATGTACGTTTAATACAGTGGATGGATAAAGAAACTCAACTAAACATGCATGAAGTCAAGTGCACAAACCTAACACAACTAATGCACAATCCCCCGCCCCCCCCCAAAAGTACAAATCTACTAACTACTAATCTTGGGTTTTGGAGTAGCGTGCTACTCGCTGAAAAAGAGCTTGAATGCCTCGTCAGGGGTCTTATGCGCTATATAAATAAAATTAAAATACAGTAACGTGACCATGACAGCCAAGAAGACACAAAACTCTAATGGTAGTGGTACAATACACATTTCAGTGTTTACTATGATTGAAAGTTCTATGATATATTGTGGAGGTATGTGATCATACAAATATAGGACAGTTTATTATGTATGTCTGTCATAGGCATGTTTTGTATTGCCTTAAAATCAAACTATATGATGGAATATATATAAAGTTAGCAACAAAATGTTCCCCATCATAGTAAACACTGAAATGTGTATTGTAATAGTGCTCAGTGTAAGTCACCTTTTAATTGAATGGACATAAATTATTGATTTATGACATAATGCCACTTTGTACAATATTGTATAATATAAATTGGATTAGTGCGTTTATCTATATATGTAAATCTGTTTTTAAATGTTTGTATATATGTGTTTTTTCCTAGTCCTGAAGAAGTCCCTGAGCGGGACGAAACGCGTCGGATATGGTCATTGAATTTTAACAAGAAATTAAATAAAGAACGACTTTGAACAAAAAGAAACTACTGAGGACTGGGAGTTTTTCAATGTGCACACAAAGATTGTTTTGATTACCTTGATACATTGTTTAGTGCTGAACCTACTGTGTTTTTGGCGTTTCGACCTGTGTTCAATTCAGGTCATCTTCACGCCATTGCTGCCGAGGCATGCAGAGGATCTGACCAACCTTGGCAGACCTCTCCACCACTATTATCCGCACAGACCGCGTGTACCACTCATTAGCTGTCACAGCACATCTTGAACTTGATGTTGGTGCCATCCACCTCAACATTTGGTACTCCCCACCGAGGACCTGGCAACGCGCCCAATTAGTCGTGCCCCTCACCTACAATACTCTGCTTCCTCGGCTTTGGCTCACCGTTTCACTCTGTGGTTTCCAGTCCTTACATCCCTCCGCCCCCATTGGATTCCATCCTCCATCTCAGCACCTCATGTCTTTGGTATTTTCTCCCCTACTGGAATTGACTTCGGGTATTCATGCAGCAATCCTTAATTCGCAACCTGGTCCTGAAGATGCCCTTGCCTGGCTTAGTAAATCCCAGTTAAGGACTTGCGTTGTCATTGATGGATTGCACATGCACGGACAATGCAAGTCCTTAGTAAATCTGGCCCTTAGTCTGTAGGCAATCAGGGAGGTATCGGACAATGAAGAGGAAACCAAGGCTGGGGGAACGGTCTTTGCCGCTTTTAGAGATTGCAATGGGTCGCTGTAGAAAGCTAAATATATATAAAATGGAATCATTTGAAACCCTGTTTATTCTCCACCTCCCCCGATCATGATAAACACCCATTCATTTGGAAGTTGCAAGCTCACAGTATGTGTTCTGCTTAAGCCCACTCGTCGTACTTGAGCAATACAAAATTTACTTTAGAGCAGTGATTTTTAACCTGTGGTCCACAGACGCTTGTAAGTCTGTGACACCTACTCAGGAGCTCAGTGACTATTTAGAAAATTGAATAATATGAGTAGAATAATAAAGTATATACACATATCAAAGCAAAATTTTAAATTAAACATTTTTAAAACCCTCTTGAAACGTGAAGGAATGTATTTGGGGGTAAAATTAAGTTGCCATCCTTAGTGGGAGCAGTGCAAACACAGCATACCGTATTATGGATGATTGTTGGCCTCCTTTGAAGCACACACCTACTTTATAAAAAGAAAGCATGCATTCGGAGCAAAAAAGACAAAGCAATATAGGGGAGCCTAGCATAGTGCTTTGTCTTTTAGAAATAAACCCAATTTCTGAAAAGCTCCAATGTTACCAATACAATTTCGATTTTTATTTGTGAATAAAAGAAAATATTTCATAACATTTCATAATTTATGTGTTCTTTTTATGTACATTTGTTTCTGTAGTTTTGTGATTTTTGTTTTAGGTCCCTAGCTTCCAGCAGTGATTCAATGGGGGTCCACGGATGCCAAAAGGTTAAGAACCGATGCTCTAAAGCCAAGCTAGATGGTGTAGATCTTATCCTGCATCCCCCTTCCTTTGAAATTCATATTGCCTCAAAAATATACTTCTACACTCATCTTCTGCCCAGTAAACCCTCCTTGCCAAATATCAGTGGGGAATTGTTTCCTTTTCCCCCACAACTTATGCAATAAGTTGTTAACAATTATGATACATAGGGCAATACCACAAGAGCAGCCCTTGCAACCACCACTTGACAGTTCCCCTATCGATAGAGTGGAAATCCGCATCCTACTAGGGATACCTGTTAGGAGTGCAATGTAACCTTTTGTAGTATGCACTCGCATATTATTCAGGGTTATTGGTGAAACTAGAGGTTAGAGGAAATGTGAACCAAGTAACATGTTCTTTTGAAAGTAACATGATTCAATGTGAAGCTTAAAAATTGATTCATAGAATTGTACAGGCTACGTATAAATGATGTAACACACATATGATGACACTACTCCCTGGAAGAGGAGCTCTGTCCAAGACAATTGCACTCTTCTAAGGCATTCCAAGACTTCAGTGCCCCAATGTTACACAACGCGCTTGAACTCCCCGTCCATGATCTATACTATTACTGTATTATTTGATTTTTTGCAGTACAACTGTTGTAAAGCGCTCCGATACCCTCGGGTCTGGCCAGCACTATATAAAACTTCATAAATAAATAAATAAAATAAAACATATAGGGCTCATTAGTGATGTGACGCATTGACACATTAAATGTATTTTGAATGTTTATTAGGCCAATGATGTCGTTGAAATAGATGTACTAATGTAGTTTACTGAGCGTTTCTACTGAACATAATAATGATTTTATGGAAATGCTAAACGTAAATAACATGGTGAATTCATTATTTTAGCCAAAGTTGTAGGCCTGAATTCACAGCACATTTTAAATGTTCTCGTTTCTGAAATTAATGCTTAGATTCTCATGCGAGTCTTGTAGCATGTTAATTGTTTTCATGGTTTGTATTGCAGGTGGGCAAACACTCTGTTAGTGAAGAGTAAGGGTATTGTTTCCATTAGATAGTTGAGAAAAGAAGGAGTTGCAGTTAGCTTGGCCTGGCAAAGATAAGGTAAAGGGAGGTGCATTTCCCCAGTAAAAGAGAAGAGACCAAGGATGAACTGTTGCAGGGGGCGTACATGGAGAAGGCTGTGAAGCAATCCACATCATCGAAAATGTAGTGGCTGAGTCTACTGTAGACTACGTGTGAGAAAAGCATTATGGGACATTTGCTGAATACAATTTTGAATATATGATGCATTGTAGAGAGGGACAGATGCCCCATTCCATCGTGCCTCTCTGACAGAGAGCACCTGAGTGCAAGCTTGCCTCTTTCCTCTTTGTGGCTTTATGCTGCTGATCCATCTGATGGTAGAGCAACTTCTTAGGAAGACTCTAACCACTGACACCTTTTCTCTTTTAAACCTCTTACTTAAATGCTAAATTAGAGATGTCACTTATGAAGTTAGAGTAGGGATAGATAGAATTAAATGCTTTTCTCCAACAAAGTGCAGGGGAACCTTAACTTTTACTTTCTGATTACATGCGTAATAGTCATTGAAATTGTTGTTCTTTCCTTGCTCCACTGAGTAATTCTCTTCAGGAGATTTGGATTTCTTCTGTTTCCTTTGTATTTTTATGCTCTCACGCTGAGATTCGTATATGTCTAACCAATTTTAAAATGTGTAGCCATATTAAGTTACACTGCATATTAAATTGATTTACGAAATCTTACTCCCCTTTACACTTTCATGCTGTTTAAAAGAACCATCGAAAGATCGACATTGGAGCAGTACTGAACAAATGGGCCCAGGCCCTTTCGATATCATACCCTCATATCATCCCAACTCATCTCTCTCTCATTTCTTTTTTTCTGTGCACTGTGAATACTTCAATGCCTTCTTCCTTGTGCTTTTTTCTACTTTTAGGGCCACATATGGAGTTTAGTGGATGGTTCTTCGTCCATCATGGTGGTGGAGGGCATTACGCCAGCTACCCTGACGGCCGACTTTCTGCCAAACGTACAGATCACCCAAGTCCCAGGGGTGATCGATGTACCTTGACAGGAACCAATATTTTGCTGGATGGTTGCTGTCAGTTTTGACAGCCGTCCACCAAATATTACAAACTTTTTGGTTTTCAAAAACAAATTTGCATTATTGAACAACAAAAAACTAACGATCGCCATCCCAGAGACTTTTTTCCCCTTGATGTGGGGTTCACTATTTGTTTTTTATCTGTCCCTCACCACCAGGGTTTCTTTGGTGGTGACGGACATAGGGATGAGGACATCACACCATCCATCCTCAATCGAGAAGGTGGAGTAATACCCTTTTTCCGATGGCCCTTACTCTGTTGGGCCATTGAAGGAAGCTTTTCAGCAATTAGCCAATGGGAGCTCCATTTACGGAAAGCTAATGGTCCTCCCAATCATAAATATGACGGCCAGGCCAGCATTTTCAAGGATATTGTCCTCTGTCGCATTTGCTCTGTCGTACCCTGTCAGCCAAACTCTAAACCACCCCTTAGCCTTTTTACCTGTTGCTTCCTGGCCTTCCCACACAGGTGGGTATATTACAAGATTTGTACATTTAAATTAAAAATTATTTGCTTTTTGATCTGGTTTCCTTTGCATTTCTTTTCATCAAGGGCCCAATTACGAGTTTTGGTGGTGCGAGGGTGGGCGGTACTCCACCGCCACACCCCGCAACGCAGAGACTCGCCACCGCTCGCCCGCCAGATTACAAGTTATTTGTTGTCTGGCTGGTGGGCAGTGTGGCGTTCCTAGGGCGGTGCCTTTGAAAAATGCACCGCAATGGGAACGCCTTCTGCACGGTATAGACTGGCACATGTTAGGCCTCCCTGTGTACTTGCACAAGCGGAGGAGGCACAGGGGTCCCTCTAAGGCCCCCTTTGTTTCCTCTCCGCCAGGGTTGACATGGAGGAGGAACCTCCATGTCATTGCTGGAGGAGAGGAAACTTGTAATATGCTTGCGGAACCTGACTGCCACGCCACCTCCAGGGAACGGTGCATCCCTGGCGGTGGTCTCAGGGCGGTCTGACTGCCCAACTCTTAATGGGGCTTTCGGACCGCCAGTGCGGCGTTGACTGGACCACCACCACCGCACCACCACAAGTCTGCTGGCCCTCTATTCCAGATTATGGTAGCTGTTCAAATGAGGCACACAATAAATGAACGCTGATGCCTTTTGTGTATAGCATAATTGTGAGCAGTGAGTCTATATATGTATGTACGTTTAATACAGTGGATGGATAAAGAAACTCAACTAAACATGCATGAAATCAAGTGCACAAACCTAACACAACTAATGCACAAGCCCCCGCTCCCCCCCCCCAAAAAAAGTACAAATCTACTAACTACTAATCTTGGGTTTTGGAGTAGCGTGCTACTCGCTGAAAAAGAGCTTCAATGCCTCGTCAGGGGTCTTATGCGCTATATAAATACAATTAAAATACAGTAACGTGACCATGACAGCCAAGAAGACACAAAACTCTAATGGTAGTGGTACAATACACATTTCAGTGTTTACTATGATTGAAAGTTCTATGATATATTGTGGAGGTATGTGATCATACAAATATAGGACAGTTTATTATGTATGTCTGTCATAGGCATGTTTTGTATTGCCTTAAAATCAAACTATATGATGGAATATATATAAAGTTAGCAACAAAATGTTCCCCATCATAGTAAACACTGAAATGTGTATTGTAATAGTGCTCAGTGTAAGTCCCCTTTTAATTGAATGGACATAAATTATTGATTTATGACATAATGCCACTTTGTACAATATTGTATAATATAAATTGGATTAGTGCGTTTATCTATATATGTAAATCTGTTTTTAAATGTTTGTATATATGTGTTTTTCCCTAGTCCTGAAGAAGTCCCTGAGCGGGACGAAACGCGTCGGCTATGGTCATTGAATTTTAACAAGAAATTAAATAAAGAACGACTTTGAACAAAAAGAAACTACTGAGGACTGGGAGTTTTTCAATGTGCACACAAAGATTGTTTTGATTACCTTGATACATTGTTTAGTGCTGAACCTACTGTGTTTTTGGCGTTTCGACCTGTGTTCAATTCAGGTCATCTTCACGCCATTGCTGCCGAGGCATGCAGAGGATCTGACCAACCTTGGCAGACCTCTCCACCACTATTATCCGCACAGACCGCGTGAACCACTCATTAGCTGTCACAGCACATCTTGAACTTGATGTTGGTGCCATCCACCTCAACATTTGGTACTCCCCTCCGAGGACCTGGCAACGCGCCCAATTAGTCGTGCCCCTCACCTACAATACTCTGCTTCCTCGGCTTTGGCTCACCGTTTCACTCTGTGGTTTCCAGTCCTTACATCCCTCCGCCCCCATTGGATTCCATCCTCCATCTCAGCACCTCATGTCTTTGGTATTTTCTCCCCTACTGGAATTGACTTCGGGTATTCATGCAGCAATCCTTAATTCGCAACCTGGTCCTGAAGATGCCCTTGCCTGGCTTAGTAAATCCCAGTTAAGGACTTGCGTTGTCAGTGATGGATTGCACATGCACGGACAATGCAAGTCCTTAGTAAATCTGGCCCTTAGTCTGTAGGCAATCAGGGAGGTATCGGACAATGAAGAGGAAACCAAGGCTGGGGGAACGGTCTTTGCCGCTTTTAGAGATTGCAATGGGTCGCTGTAGAAAGCTAAATATATATAAAATGGAATCATTTGAAACCCTGTTTATTCTCCACCTCCCCCGATCATGATAAACACCCATTCATTTGGAAGTTGCAAGCTCACAGTATGTGTTCTGCTTAAGCCCACTCGTCGTACTTGAGCAATACAAAATTTACTTTAGAGCAGTGATTTTTAACCTGTGGTCCGCAGACGCTTGTAAGTCTGTGACACCTACTCAGGAGCTCAGTGACTATTTAGAAAATTGAATAATGTGAGTAGAATAATAAAGTATATACACATATCAAAGCAAAATTTTAAATTAAACATTTTTAAAACCCTCTGTAAACGTGAAGGAATGTATTTGGGGGGTAAAATTAAGTTGCCATCCTTAGTGGGAGCAGTGCAAACACAGCATACAGTATTATGGATGATTGTTGGCCTCCTTTGAAGCACACACCTACTTTATAAAAAAGAAAGCATGCATTCGGAGCAAAAAAGACAAAGCAATATAGGGGAGCCTAGCATAGTGCTTTGTCTTTTAGAAATAAACCCAATTTCTGAAAAGCTCCAATGTTACCAATACAATTTCGATTTTTATTTGTGAATAAAAGAAAATATTTCATAACATTTACATAATTTATGTGTTCTTTTTATGTACATTTGTTTCTGTAGTTTTGTGATTTTTGTTTTAGGTCCCTGGCTTCCAGCAGTGATTCAATGGGGGTCCACGGATGCCAAAAGGTTAAGAACCGATGCTCTAAAGCCAAGCTAGATGGTGTAGATCTTATCCTGCATCCCCCTTCCTTTGAAATTCATATTGCCTCAAAAATATACTTCTACACTCATCTTCTGCCCAGTAAACCCTCCTTGCCAAATATCAGTGGGGAATTGTTTCCTTTTCCCCCACAACTTATGCAATAGGTTGTTAACAATTATGATACATAGGGCAATACCACAAGAGCAGCCCTTGCAACCACCACTTGACAGTTCCCCTATCGATAGAGTGGAAATCCGCATCCTACTAGGGATACCTGTTAGGAGTGCAATGTAACCTTTTGTAGTATGCACTCGCATATTATTCAGCGTTATTGGTGAAACTAGAGGTTAGAGGAAATGTGAACCAAGTAACATGTTCTTTTGAAAGTAACATGATTCAATGTGAAGCTTAAAAATTGATTCATAGAATTGTACAGGCTACGTATAAATGATGTAACACACATATGATGACACTACTCCCTGGAAGAGGAGCTCTGTCCAAGACAATTGCACTCTTCTAAGGCATTCCAAGACTTCAGTGCCCCAATGTTACACAACGCGCTTGAACTCCCCGTCCATGATCTATACTATTACTGTATTATGTGATTTTTTGCAGTACAACTGTTGTAAAGCGCTCCGATACCCTCGGGTCTGGCCAGCACTATATAAAACTTCATAAATAAATAAATAAAATAAAACATATAGGGCTCATTAGTGATGTGACGCATTGACACATTAAATGTATTTTGAATGTTTATTAGGCCAATGATGTCGTTGAAATAGATGTACTAATGTAGTTTACTGAGCGTTTCTACTGAACATAATAATGATTTTATGGAAATGCTAAACGTAAATAACATGGTGAATTCATTATTTTAGCCAAAGTTGTAGGCCTGAATTCACAGCACATTTTAAATGTTCTCGTTTCTGAAATTAATGCTTAGATTCTCATGCGAGTCTTGTAGCATGTTAATTGTTTTCATGGTTTGTATTGCAGGTGGGCAAACGCTCTGTTAGTGAAGAGTAAGGGTATTGTTTCCATTAGATAGTTGAGAAAAGAAGGAGTTGCAGTTAGCTTGGCCTGGCAAAGATAAGGTAAAGGGAGGTGCATTTCCCCAGTAAAAAGAGAAGAGACCAAGGATGAACTGTTGCAGGGTGCGTACATGGAGAAGGCTGTGAAGCAATCCACATCATCGAAAATGTAGTGGCTGAGTCTACTGTAGACTACGTGTGAGAAAAGCATTATGGGACATTTGCTGAATACAATTTTGAATATATGATGCATTGTAGAGAGGGACAGATGCCCCATTCCATCGTGCCTCTCTGACAGAGAGCACCTGAGTGCTAGCTTGCCTCTTTCCTCTTTGTGGCTTTATGCTGCTGATCCATCTGATGGTAGAGCAACTTCTTAGGAAGACTCTAACCACTGACACCTTTTCTCTTTTAAACCTCTTACTTAAATGCTAAATTAGAGATGTCACTTATGAAGTTAGAGTAGGGATAGATAGAATTAAATGCTTTTC
Organism: Calotriton arnoldi; assembly: GCA_963921515.1. Lineage (NCBI taxonomy): Eukaryota > Metazoa > Chordata > Amphibia > Caudata > Salamandridae > Calotriton > Calotriton arnoldi. The sequence continues at coordinate 188,818 of CAWUFW010009883.1, forward strand.
TCCAACAAAGTGCAGGGGAACCTTAACTTTTACTTTCTGATTACATGCGTAATAGTCATTGAAATTGTTGTTCTTTCCTTGCTCCACTGAGTAATTCTCTTCAGGAGATTTGGATTTTTTCTGTTTCCTTTGTATTTTTATGCTCTCACGCTGAGATTCGTATATGTCTAACCAATTTTAAAATGTGTAGCCATATTAAGTTACACTGAATATTAAATTGATTTACGAAATCTTACTCCCCTTTACACTTTCATGCTGTTTAAAAGAACCATCGAAAGATCGACATTGGAGCAGTACTGAACAAATGGGCCCAGGCCCTTTCGATATCATACCCTCATATCATCCCAACTCATCTCTCTCTCATTTCTTTTTTTCTGTGCACTGTGAATACTTCAATGCCTTCTTCCTTGTGCTTTTTTCTACTTTTAGGGCCACATATGGAGTTTAGTGGATGGTTCTTCGTCCATCATGGTGGTGGAGGGCATTACGCCAGCTACCCTGATGGCCGACTTTCTGCCAAACGTACAGATCACCCCAGTCCCAGGGGTGATCGATGTACCTTGACAGGAACCAATATTTTGCTGGATGGTTGCTGTCAGTTTTGACAGCCGTCCACCAAATATTACAAACTTTTTGGTTTTCAAAAACAAATTTGCATTATTGAACAACAAAAAACTAACGATCGCCATCCCAGAGACTTTTTTCCCCTTGATGTGGGGTTCACTATTTGTTTTTATCTGTCCCTCACCACCAGGGTTTCTTTGGTGGTGACGGACATAGGGATGAGGACATCACACCATCCATCCTCAATCGAGAAGGTGGAGTAATACCCTTTTTCCGATGGCCCTTACTCTGTTGGGCCATTGAAGGAAGCTTTTCAGCAATTAGCCAATGGGAGCTCCATTTACGGAAAGCTAATGGTCCTCCCAATCATAAATATGACGGCCAGGCCAGCATTTTCAAGGATATTGTCCTCTGTCGCATTTGCTCTGTCGTACCCTGTCAGCCAAACTCTAAACCACCCCCTTAGCCTTTTTACCTGTTGCTTCCTGGCCTTCCCACACAGGTGGGTATATTACAAGATTTGTACATTTAAATTAAAAATTATTTGCTTTTTGATCTGGTTTCCTTTGCATTTCTTTTCATCAAGGGCCCAATTACGAGTTTTGGTGGTGCGAGGGTGGGCGGTACTCCACCGCCACACCCCGCAACGCAGAGACTCGCCACCGCTCGCCCGCCAGATTACAAGTTATTTGTTGTCTGGCTGGCGGGCAGTGTGGCGTTCCTAGGGCGGTGCCTTTGAAAAATGCACCGCAATGGGAACGCCTTCTGCACGGTATAGACTGGCACATGTTAGGCCTCCCTGTGTACTTGCACAAGCGGAGGAGGCACAGGGGTCCCTCTAAGGTCCCCTTTGTTTCCTCTCCGCCAGGGTTGACATGGAGGAGGAACCTCCATGTCATTGCTGGAGGAGAGGAAACTTGTAATATGCTTGCGGAACCTGACTGCCACGCCACCTCCAGGGAACGGTGCATCCCTGGCGGTGGTCTCAGGGCGGTCTGACTGCCCAACTCTTAATGGGGCTTTCGGACCGCCAGTGCGGCGTTGACTGGACCACCACCACCGCACCACCACAAGTCTGCTGGCCCTCTATTCCAGATTATGGTAGCTGTTCAAATGAGGCACACAATAAATGAACGCTGATGCCTTTTGTGTATAGCATAATTGTGAGCAGTGAGTCTATATATGTATGTACGTTTAATACAGTGGATGGATAAAGAAACTCAACTAAACATGCATGAAATCAAGTGCACAAACCTAACACAACTAATGCACAAGCCCCCGCTCCCCCCCCCCAAAAAAAGTACAAATCTACTAACTACTAATCTTGGGTTTTGGAGTAGCGTGCTACTCGCTGAAAAAGAGCTTCAATGCCTCGTCAGGGGTCTTATGCGCTATATAAATACAATTAAAATACAGTAACGTGACCATGACAGCCAAGAAGACACAAAACTCTAATGGTAGTGGTACAATACACATTTCAGTGTTTACTATTATTGAAAGTTCTATGATATATTGTGGAGGTATGTGATCATACAAATATAGGACAGTCTATTATGTATGTCTGTCATAGGCATGTTTTGTATTGCCTTAAAATCAAACTATATGATGGAATATATATAAAGTTAGCAACAAAATGTTCCCCATCATAGTAAACACTGAAATGTGTATTGTAATAGTGCTCAGTGTAAGTCACCTTTTAATTGAATGGACATAAATTATTGATTTATGACATAATGCCACTTTGTACAATATTGTATAATATAAATTGGATTAGTGCGTCTATCTATATATGTAAATCTGTTTTTAAATGTTTGAATATATGTGTTTTTTCCATAGCCCTGAAGAAGTCCCTGAGCGTGACGAAAAGCGTCGGCTATGGTCATTGAATTTTAACAAGAAATTAAATAAAGAACGACTTTGAACAAAAAGAAACTACTGAGGACTGGGAGTTTTTCAATGTGCACACAAAGATTGTTTTGATTACCTTGTTACATTGTTTAGTGCTGAACTTACTGTGTTTTTGGCGTTTCGACCTGTGTTCAATTCAGGTCATCTTCACGCCATTGCTGCCGAGGCATGCGGAGGATCTGACCAACCTTGGCAGACCTCTCCACCACTATTATCCGCACAGACCGCGTGTACCACTCATTAGCTGTCACAGCACATCTTGAACTTGATGTTGGTGCCATCCACCTCAACATTTGGTACTCCCCTCTGAGGACCTGGCAACGCGCCCAACCAGTCGTGCCCCTCACCTACAATACTCTGCTTCCTCGGCTTTGGCTCACCGTTTCACTCTGTGGTTTCCAGTCCTTACATCCCTCCGCCCCCATTGGATTCCAACCTCCATCTCAGCACCTCATGTCTTTGGTATTTTCTCCCCTACTGGAATTGACTTCGGGTATTCATGCAGCAATCCTTAATTCGCAACCTGGTCCTGAAGATGTCCTTGCCTGGCTTAGTAAATCCCAGTTAAGGATTTGCGTTGTCAGTGATGGATTGCACATGCACGGACAATGCAAGTCCTTAGTAAATCTGGCCCTTAGTCTGTAGGCAATCAGGGAGGTATCGGACAATGAAGAGGAAACCAAGGCTGGGGGAACAGTCTTTGCCGCTTTTAGAGATTGCAATGGGTCACTGTAGAAAGCTAAATATATATAAAATGGAATCATTTGAAACCCTGTTTATTCTCCACCTCCCCCGATCATGATAGACACCCATTCATTTGGAAGTTGCAAGCTCACAGTATGTGTTCTGCTTAAGCCCACTCGTCGTACTTGAGCAATACAAAATTTACTTTAGAGCAGTGATTTTTAACCTCTGGTCCGCAGACCCTTGTAAGTCTGTGACACCTACTCAGGAGCTCAGTGACTATTTAGAAAATTGAATAATATGAGTAGAATAATAAAGTATATACACATATCAAAGCAAAATTTAAAATTAAACATTTTTAAAACCCTCTGTAAACGTGAAGGAATGTATTTGGGGGGTAAAATTAAGTTGCCATCCTTAGTGGGAGCAGTGCAAACACAGTATACAGTATTATGGATGATTGTTGGCCTCTTTTGAAGCACACACCTACTTTATAAAAAAGAAAGCATGCATTCGGAGCAAAAAAGACAAAGCAATATAGTGGAGCCTAGCATAGTGCTTTGTCTTTTAGAAATAAACCCAATTTCTGAAAAGCTCCAATGTTACCAATACAATTTCGATTTTTATTTGTGAATAAAAGAAAATATTTCATAACATTTCATAATTTATGTGTTCTTTTTATGTACATTTGTTTCTGTAGTTTTGTGATTTTTGTTTTACGTCCCTGGCTTCCAGCAGTGATTCAATGGGGGTCCACAGATGCCAAAAGGTTAAGAACCGATGCTCTAAAGCCAAGCTAGATGGTGTAGATCTTATCCTGCATCCCCCTTCCTTTGAAATTCATATTGCCTCAAAAATATAGTTCTAGACCCATCTTCTGCCCAGTAAACCCTCCTTGCTAAATATCAGTGGGGAATTGTTTCCTTTTCCCCCACAACTTATGCAATAGGTTGTTAACAATTATGATACATAGGGCAATACCACAAGAGCAGCCCTTGCAACCACCACTTGACAGTTCCCCCATAGTTTCTATCGATAGAGTGGAAATCCGCATCCTACTAGGGATACCTGTTAGGAGTGCAATGTAACCTTTGTAGTATGCACTCGCATATTATTCAGCGTTATTGGTGAAACTAAGGTTAGAGGAAATGTGAACTAAGTAACATGTTCTTTTGAAATTAACATGATTCAATGTGAAGCTTAAAAATTAAATGATGTAACACACATATGATGACACTACTCCCTGGAAGAGGAGCTCTGTCCAAGACAATTGCACTCTTCTAAGGCATTCCAAGACTTCAGTGCCCCAATGTTAGACAACACGCTTGAACTCCCCGTCCATGATCTATACTATTACTGTATTATGTGATTTTTTGCAGTACGACTGTTGTAAAGCGCTCCGATACCCTCGGGTCTGGCCAGCGCTATATAAAACTTCATAAATAAATAAATAAATAAATAAAATAAAACATATAGGGCTCATTAGTGATGTGACGCATTGACACATTAAATGTATTTTGAATGTTTATTAGGCCAATGATGTCGTTGAAATAGATGTACTGATGTAGTTTACTGAGCGTTTCTACTGAACATAATAATGATTTTATGGAAATGCTAAACGTAAATAACATGGTGCATTCATTATTTTAGCCAAAGTTGTAGGCCTGAATTCACAGCACATTTTAAATGTTCTCGTTTCTGAAATTAATGCTTAGATTCTCATGCGAGTCTTGTAGCATGTTAATTGTTTTCATGGTTTGTATTGCAGGTGAGCAAACGCTCTGTTAGTGAAGAGTAAGGGTATTGTTTCCATTAGATAGTTGAGAAAAAGAGTTGCAGTAAGCTTGGCCTGGCAAAGATAAGGTAAAGGGAGGTGCATTTCCCCAGTAAAAAGAGAAGAGACCAAGGATGAACTGTTGCAGGGGGCGTACATGGAGAAGGCTGTGAAGCAATCCACATCATCGAAAATGTAGTGGCTGAGTCTACTGTAGACTACGTGTGAGGAAAGCATTATGGGACATTTGCTGAATACAATTTTGAATATATGATGCATTGTAGAGAGGGACAGATGCCCCATTCCATCGTGCCTCTCTGACAGAGAGCACCTGAGTGCTAGCTTGCCTCTTTCCTCTTTGTGGCTTTATGCTGCTGATCCATCTGATGGTAGAGCAACTTCTTAGGAAGACTCTAACCACTGACACCTTTTCTCTTTTAAACCTCTTACTTAAATGCTAAATTAGAGATGTCACTTATGAAGTTAGAGTAGGGATAGATAGAATTAAATGCTTTTCTCCAACAAAGTGCAGGGGAACCTTAACTTTTACTTTCTGATTACATGCGTAATAGTCATTGAAATTGTTGTTCTTTCCTTGCTCCACTGAGTAATTCTCTTCAGGAGATTTGGATTTTTTCTGTTTCCTTTGTATTTTTATGCTCTCACGCTGAGATTCGTATATGTCTAACCAATTTTAAAATGTGTAGCCATATTAAGTTACACTGCATATTAAATTGATTTACGAAATCTTACTCCCCTTTACACTTTCATGCTGTTTAAAAGAACCATCGAAAGATCGACATTGGAGCAGTACTGAACAAATGGGCTCAGGCCCTTTCGATATCATACCCTCATATCATCCCAACTCATCTCTCTCTCATTTCTTTTTTGTCTGTGCACTGTGAATACTTCAATGCCTTCTTCCTTGTGCTTTTTTCTACTTTTAGGGCCACATATGGAGTTTAGTGGAGTGTTCTTAGTCCATCATGGTGGTGGAGGGCATTACGCCAGCTACCCTGACGGCCGACTTTCTGCCAAACGTACAGATCACCCCAGTCCCAGGGGTGATCGATGTACCTTGACAGGAACAAATATTTTGCTGGATGGTTGCTGTCAGTTTTGACAGCCGGTCACCAAATATTACAAACTTTTTAGTTTCAAAAACAAATTTCCATTATTGAACAACAAAAAACTAACGATCGCCATCCCAGAGACTTTTTTCCCCTTGATGTTGGGTTCACTATTTGTTTTTTTTCAGTCCCTCACCACCAGGGTTTCTTTGGTGGTGACGAACATAGGGATGAGGACATCACACCATCCATCCTAAATCGAGAAGGTGGAGTAATACCCTTTTTCCGATGGCCCTTACTCTGTTGGGCCATTGAAGGAAGCTTTTCAGCAATTAGCCAATGGGAGCTCCATTTACGGAAAGCTAATGGTCCTCCCAATCATAAATATGGCGGCCAGGCCAGCATTTTCAAGGATATTGTCCTCTGTCGCATTTGCTCTGTCGTACCCTGTCAGCCAAACTCTAAACCACCCCCTTAGCCTTTTTACCTGTTGCTTCCTGGCCTTCCCACACAGGTGGGTAGATTACAAGATTTGTACATTTAAATTAAAAATGATTTGCTTTTTGATCTGGTTTCCTTTGCATTTCTTTTCATCAAGGGCCTGATTACGAGTTTTGGTGGTGTGAGGGTGGGCGGTACTCCACCGCCACACCCCACAACGCAGAGACTCGCCACCGCTCGCCCGCCAGATTACAAGTTATTTGTAGTCTGGCTGGCGGGCAGTGTGGCGTTCCTAGGGCGGTGCCTTTTTCAAAGGCTGCGGTGCCTTTGAAAAATGCACCGCAATGGGAACGCCTTCTGCACGGTATAGACTGGCACATGTTAGGCCTCCCTGTGTACTTGCACAAGCGGAGGAGGCACAGGGGTCCCTCTAAGGCCCCCTTTGTTTCCTCTCCGCCAGGGTTGACATGGAGGAGGAACCTCCATGTCATTGCTGGAGGAGAGGAAACTTGTAATATGCTTGCGGAACCTGACTGCCACGCCACCTCCAGGGAACGGTGCATCCCTGGCGGTGGTCTCAGGGCGGTCTGACTGCCCAACTCTTAATGGGGCTTTCAGACCGCCAGTGCGGCGTTGACTGGACCACCACCGCCGCACCACCACAAGTCTGATGGCCCTCTATTCCAGATTATGGTAGCTGTTCAAATGAGGCACACAATAAATGAACGCTGATGCCTTTTGTGTATAGCATAATTGTGAGCAGTGAGTCTATATATGCATGTACGTTTAATACAGTGGATGGATAAAGAAACTCAACTAAACATGCATGAAATCAAGTGCACAAACCTAACACAACTAATGCACAAGCCCCCGCCCCCCCCCCCAAAAAAAGTACAAATCTACTAACTACTAATCTTGGGTTTTGGAGTAGCGTGCTACTCGCTGAAAAAGAGCTTCAATGCCTCGTCAGGGGTCTTATGCGCTATATAAATACAATTAAAATACAGTAACGTGACCATGACAGCCAAGAAGACACAAAACTCTAATGGTATGTCAGAATCTTGGGGGCAAAAACCTGCATGTGTTTTTTGCGGGCCTGTTGTAATCAGACCTTGAAGCAATTAGTGTGTAAAGTCCAGTTTGCGCTCACTTTGTAAAATGGTGTCAGCGTTAAAATAAGCAGAAGTATTAGCAAAAACGCTGGTTATTTACACTTAGCGTGGCAATGCAAAGTGGTACAGAAATATTGGCAGGAGGTGGCGGATGTGCTATCTGAGATGGTGGGCTCCCAAATCCCTATGTCACCCATAGTTGCGCTACTGGGATACACAGAAGAACTACCCCCCCTACATAGAAAATTCATAGCTTTGGGTCTACTGCTGGCTAAGACAAGGGTGTGTGTTCAAAATAATGGGGCGACCCGGTGTCCCTCAGAACCTGGGTATTAGTAGTAAATAGAACAAGCGGTTCTGTCAGGTTTAAACAATTGCTTAGATTGATAACACATATAAAGAGAAGGGTGGCCTGCAGATGGGGGCGGTGACGAGCTCCCAAATTTAAGGAGTGGTTCAACGACCTTATATTCTGTAAGGAGCAACTTACTACTTATGTTGAGCTGATGCCGCCCTCTTCTCGGCCTAGAGATATCTGGGATCCAATACTGGACTACCTGAGGGCCTGTGAGGACTGAGAATGGGGGATGGCGCTGGGTGTCTCTGGTTCTCTGCTCCCGTGCAATCCTCCCCCCCCCCAATTGAGAACACTTCTGATAAATAACCCGGGAAACAAACATGATAGTTCGGACCACTCAAACAGGTTCCAACCAAACGTAGATGAGAAGAGTGATGGGATGCATTGATACGGGGAACGTTTTATTTGTCATGCCATGATTGAGTCAGAAAAACTGCGAATCAATGATGTAATTGAAGAGGTACTAGGCTGAATTGAGCACAAGAACATGTCAACAAAGAATCTGTAAATGGTATATGCTGTACGGAATGCTGTCCTCAACACAAATCTATGATGTAACAATGTACTGTACCGCTGTGTAATGCTCTGAAAACTCAATAAATACATATAAAAATAAATAAATAAATAAAAAGAAAATAAGCAGAAATGTTGTTTGCGCCTATCTTTGTTCACCTGTGTTTTTTAATGAGCAGCTTAATGCTTGAAGGTGAATGCCAGCCTGAAGAAGTGTATCAGTAATCCTGGAATAAGGAGGAAGGTAAGTAGGGTGATAGGTAAGACAATCCAACGTGTCTGCAGACAAACTAACTTTGAAGGTCAATGTCGCAATAGCCTACTTTAGCTTTTGGTAACATTGCAGAAACAACAACGAACTTGTGTTAGTGCACCACCTATATTTGCTTGAGTCTAGCTCTGTATGTGGATTATTTTTCAGAAATTGTTTTGTTAAAATGTTTTTATATATATTGACAGAACATAGAGTTGTTTCCCTGTTGGCAGAGGAAACCAAGGATTTAGGGGTTTATTTACAATTAAATGGGCAGTGTGGCAAGTAAATCTGCTGTCGGGCTGCGTCATTTCGAAAACGCAGGGCTGCACCGTATTAACAAGAATACGGAACATCCTTGTGCTCACCCCTGCGCAGCCGCTAAATTAGCTGCCTAGCACCAACGAAGGCACCCTTGCGCCATGGATGCCTACGTTGCAAGAATGATTGTTTATGTGCATAAAGGGACACCTTCCTGCACATAAACAATCATTAATGGCAAGTTGCTCCTTCTATGTGTGCTGCACAATGCGGCACACATAGAAAAAGCTAAAATCGAGGAGAAATAAAAGTATTTCTCCTCATTGCGCCACTCTAACGCCTCCTTTTGAATGGTGTTAGTTTTTGGCGCTGCCTTAGATTTGCACGTCCTTGTAAATCTGGAGCAGTGTCAAAAAGCAATGGGTGTTGCGTGGGCACATCCACAGCAACACCCTTTGAATGTCGTTTTCACACAGAAAACTGCGTCAAACGGGTAAGATATTTACAATTCAGCATTAAGCCACACAAAGTGGCTTAGCGCTGCATTGTAAATATGGAGCAGGGCATTGCGCCACCGTAGCGCTGTAAAAAGTGACACTTCATTTGCGCAATGCTCTTGGAAATATGCCCCTTAGTCCCTAGAGTGGTTTGTCTGAAATCGTCTAGACAGAATAAGAGAGGCATCTGCAAGTAGGCATGAGTCAAGGCAGTGGGGGGCAAGTTCTGCCTGGCTGCAGGTAGATTGGCCTATTAGCAGAGCAATGACACATGACTGTCACCACTCAGTGGGCAGTCTTCCCATCTCATGGCAGCTGAAGCGGCAATCTGTTTGTGACTCATTTGTCAGAGGAAGTACAGGGAATGCTGTGTGTCTACTTCTCCCAGGCTTCTTTTGACATTTTAGCTGCTGTCGCGCAGCTTGCACAAGGACTTGTGTAACATGTCGATGCACAATGACTCCCATTATCAGCTAAGGCTGCAGGGCACCATGAAGTGGAATTCTGGTTCCCTCATTTTAGGACCCCTATCTGAGCTGCACATAGTCATTGATGAGTACACATATGATAGCCGAGCAAAGTGACGCATTTTTTTTGTTTTGGTTACCTGGCAACCCAATGCTATCAATTCTTCAAAATAAGTACAATAAAAAGAATGGGTTTTGTGTCAGCTCCCTTCAGCGCCTGGGCCCAGATTTAATAACATTTTATGCTGCGGTTTCACCACTTTTTTGTGCAGCCACAACACGAAATGCTAGTTGAGATTTACAAAGTCATGCACGAACCGATTTGCGTTGCCTTGCATGATTTTGCAAAAAAAAAAGTAACCTGTGTTTGCGCCAAAATGGTGCACCTACCAGAGAGAGATGCATAACAATAAGAAATATCTTCATTTCTCCTCGTTACTTCCTGCATTCTGCAGCACACATAGAAAGAGGAATACTCCATTAAGGATTGTTTTTGTGCAGGAAGGTATTCCTGCACAAAAACTATTTTGCCTGTAACTCAGGCACCCTCGCGCAAAGATGCCTATGTTGGCACTGGGCTGCCTGAAGTGCGTTAGCACAATGAGAGAGTCGAGGCGCGCCATATCTAGCAAGATATGGTGCACTTCTGCTCTCTCCTTTAATGTAAAGCAGCGCAGCACAGTGCATCAGAGCTAGTTGCCTTGCTGCGATTAGTTGTGTTGCAAAATGGGTTCCGCCCACTTAGTATGCCCGTATTTTTTGCTTTTTTTAACACCTGGTTTTGGACTTTGCACTGTGGATGAGTCTCACTGCATGTGTCTCACCCATGGTAATCACATGGCAAATGGATGGCGCGTGTTTACCGCCAGTGTTCGCCTTTTAAGATAAGCCGCTGTGACGCAACTATGATAATGGGCACCTGGCTGGTTACCCGTGAACACATGTGCACATGTGCACGGGCTGCACGTGTGAGGCTACTGTTGTGCATAGCCCGATATCTAAACACAGGTGGCCTGGTGCAGTGGGGACTCTGCCGTAGTGAGCCTGCTCCACTTCCTGTGCCATGTGTGGGGGGAGTGTGCAGCCACCATAAAGAGAACTCCCTGCCAAGCAAAGAGCTGCCGGCTCCCTTGCCAGTGAAGTAAGATGCTGCTGATGCGGGAAGGCAGCAAGTGCAGTCAGGCTTGAGCTTCCCAACCGCCCCCAACAAATTGAGGCATGCAGGGTGGCCGGGTAGGGCTGGGTACCCCCAAGAAAAAAAAGAAAAGGAGGCACACTGCCTGAAACGGAAATCGTCTGTCCGCAGCAGAAGAGACGCTCATTACTTGATATTAACTTTCTTTCGGTTCGATGAACCATAAAAGTGCACAGTGCCAAGACATTTTTTAAATACAATCAATCCAATCACATTTCATGCCAGTGGAAATATATTAATCGATTTCCAACATATTACATCAATTTATAAAATGCAGCCCTATAACTACATATATATTAACAACTAAAGAGAGAGGGAAAATCACTCTTCGTCCCCCTGACGAAAATACTAAATAACAACAAAAGAGCAAAAAAGGGGGGGAAAAATGCTAAGGTAGCACGAGGAGAAACCTCTTTATTTAAAAGAACCCTCACTCACCAACCTAGTTGGTGACATGCTTCATCATTGGGTTCCCACCAGAGGGACCGAATGTCCCCCCGGTGTGCTACGACGCCTGGAATTCCAGCGGAGCAGGTTTTTGGAAGGGTAGTGTAAGTGTGCGGGATGTGCAAAATAAAAGATCACTGGTTATTTCCCAAGATAAATTTTAATGGTGGAGAACCAGTGATCGTTTAAAACTAGTGAGACGGACACAAACTGGCTAGTTAGGTAAACCAGAAGAGTCCGATTTAAAAGTGAAAATTGGTCAACATGTTTCTGCTTATGTATGCACTGTTAGCTAAGCATTCTTCAGGACCAGACACCCCATGGCGGTATACGCACGCTAAGGCGTATCCTACCCTATGGGGAGTGTGCGTAAGGTAAAACTCACGGTTTCACCAATGCGGCCTTGTGGTATTTCCAAAGAGCTGCTGTACTCTGAAAGAAAGAGAACAAACATAAAAAACACACGACCACTGCGTGACCACTGTGATGCTCCTCAACAGGTGCGACAGAGGATTAAAGTGCTACAACACCTCGTGCTTAAAGAAGCCTGGGTACATAACGCAACCCAAAACACGTTTGGCCCAAACTCAGGCAAACGTGCAGCTCAAACATCCAATCCGTCCGCTTGCATTGACAGACAGGTCATGACACGCGTGACTTGCACTCATACACCCATGTCACACAGGCTACTACTCCGTATCCGAGTATAAGCGGAGGAGTCCTGAGTCCGGGTCAATACCCGTAAAACTTCGAATACAATGTTGTTCGAAGTTAACACATAATTCAAGGTAAATTAAATTGCTCAGTGGTAGTGCCCTGACACAGCGCTAAGCGAACGCGCTGTGCAGAAGTGAAAACATAAAAGCATGGAGAAATCGGCGCTTACGTGAAGGCAAAAATGGCTTCACTTCATGGGTTCCGGGAAAGGGTAGAGCTACCTATAAAAACGATCAGGTTAAAATCAGAATTTCACATATCTTCTGATAGATGTAGCTACCCGCCCTGGCAGCCCATTTCACTTACTTATTGCATGGAGCTCGCCCTCTACAGACCTGCCAGTTGCCTGCCACGGACCCGAATATTACCGCTACACCGCAGTAACGGTCCAGAAATAGCGGAGCTCCATCACGTGACCCGGAAGTGGGTTGAGAGTGTTCCAGTCACGTGATGGGGAAACAACTAAACCGCTAACCTGCACCCTCGTAAAAATAAAACTTTATTGAATAAGTCAACCAAATTAAACAAACTTAAATGTATCCATTCACAGTACAGGAACCTCAAATCAGTGGTATCTGAGACCCTCAAATACCAATGGGTCAAATTGGTGGAGGCGCAACTAACGACAGCTTACAAGAGTGTTAGGCCAAAAAGGCAATTCAGACACTGTATTACGGGGGAACTAGCTGTATCCCATACATAAATATGAATATGAACCAGAACCCTTGATTCCATCAGGCTCATTACATATCACGTGCCTGTTGTCAGTGCCTTTGGCCTACTGGTTGGTGCTTATAATAGTTTACCTGGGGGGGGGGGGGGCCGTAGGAATACATAGGGGCTAAACCAAATGAAATGGTCAGAGGTCAGCAAGGAGTGTACAAATATCAACGTTTCAACACTGTACCCCACGGAATATTATCATTCAGTCCTTGCTTGTGGGTGGACAAACGATAGATCCAGCGCTGCTCTTTTTCAAACAGTAATTGTTGTATATTAGAACCCAATTTTAATTGTTCAATGATAGTCCAGCTCAAATCATTAGCAGTATGCCCTGTCTGCAAGAAATGATCCGCGAGTTTCGTCACGTTCTTCTTGCATCGAATATTGCTGCGATGTTCGCAAATTCGCTGCTTCACTTTACGTGAAGTCATACCGACGTATCTGAGCCCACACGGGCAAATAATCAGGTAAACTACGTTGGTAGAATTACAATTAGTGTGTGTCCTTTGTATCCATAGTTTCCCTGTTTCCAATATTAATTGCTTTGTAGGGGTTGTAAGATGGCAAACGCTACAAGCTCCACATGGGAAATGGCCTGTTACTGGTGGAAGGCCCCAAGCATTTAGGACCGACTGATTAGGGTCCCTATTGGCGTTCTTAGGTCGAGTGTGAACAACGGAATCCTTAATACTCCTAGCTCGTTTAAAGGAGAAAAGAGGTTTCTCCCAATTATGATTATTGCTCTCAAGTATTCTCCAATGTTTTTTAATGGATTTGCTGACAGCGCTGGAAGCTACATTATACGTGGTTACGCACGTCAAGGGTATCTCCTCTACAAGTTTCGGAATATCTTCAAGAAGGGCTTCTCTATGTTGGTTCCTAGCCCTCTTACAGCTTTTACTGAGTATTTTACCTGGATAACCCCGCCTCTGGAGTTTATTCGTCAAATCCTTAGCCTGTGTTCGATAGTCCTGTAATTCACTACAATTCCGTCTAAGGCGCAAATATTGGCCAAAAGGGAGATTCTCCCGTAGAGGGCGGGGGTGGAAACTTGAAAAGTGTAGCAAGTTGTTCTTTGCTATGGGTTTGTGGTGCGTTAGTGTCTGAAGGTGACTACCAACTTTCTTAATAACCACGTCGAGAAATACCATCTCGTCCTTGCTGTATGCATAGGTGAAACGTAGGTTAGGGTCACACGTGTTGATCCAATCACAGAAAGCTAGGAGTATTTCCTCAGTACCTTGCCACACGATGAAGATATCATCTATGTACCTTTTCCAAAAGGATACATAGGGCGCATAGGGGTTGCGTGACGAGAGTATATATTTACACTCAAAATCGTACACATACAACCCCGCAACACTTGGGGCAAAAGTGCTGCCCATCGAAGTACCGGTGGATTGTAGATAGAGTTCTCCTTTGTATTCGAAAAGTTTTTCTTCAGAGCGATGGTGGCACACTCTACCACAAAATCTTGAGGTGTAATGAAATCCCATTGCGCTCTTTCCAAAGTATCCTTGACGACCTTGACAGTGTCGTCCTGCGGAATGCAGGTGTAGAGGCTCTCTATGTCTAACGAAACCAGGAAAATTGGTTCTCCTGGAAGTTCCAGTTCGTACAACAAGGCTAAAAGGCTCTTGGTATCCTTGAGATAAGTGCTGGTAGCTTGAACCAAGGGTTTTAGGAAGAAATCACAATATTTAGACAAAGGTTCCAATAGAGAACCTATGCCCGACACAATGGGCCGTCCAGGTGGAGGCATTATATTTTTATGAGTTTTAGGTAGGGTATAAAAATACGGGATAATGCCCTTGCTGGAGGTCAGGAAATCCGCCTCATGTTTGGAAATGTATCCGTTGGTCTCTGCATGATCCACTAATTCTTTGATCATCAATTGAAGTTCCATGGAGGGATCAGTGTCAAGGCGAGTGTAGTTGGTCTGGTTGTTCAAAAGGCGCCTACATTCCTTGTCATAGTCTTCTGCATCCTGTATCACGATGCCGCCCCCCTTGTCAGCAGACTTAATAATAATGTCGGTATTCAACTGAAGGGATTGAAGTGCCTGAAACTCAGTGGCCCTCATGTTCTTAAAAGTAGGCGTCTCCTGAAATTTTTCAATGTCATTGAATACAGCCTGTTCAAAAGCTGTGATTTCCGGAGGTACTGTGTAGGGAGGGGGGGTGAAGGTCGATTTCACTCTCAAACCAGAGTCACCGGCAGGTGTTGGTATTCCCTCGGTTGTATGTTTCTCAAAGAAACTCTTCAGTTTAAGTTTACGAAAAAAGTCTGAAAGTTCACAATGGAGTTTGAAACGGTCCAGCCTTGCCGTGGGTACAAACCCCAAACCCTTCTCCAGGACTGCCATTTCGTCCGTAGTGAGAACAACCGATGAGAGATTGGTGACTAGACTCTCTGGTTGCTGGGGCCCGCTTGTTGCTCCCGGGCCTTGCTCCGTGTGTTGTCCCCCACCGCGTCCTCGTGTTCCCAGTGTACCTGGTTCGATCCTCTTCTTTTGCCGCGTCCTCTCCGGCCCCTCTCTAAAAAAGGCGGACGGTACATATTCTGATGGAACTGAGGTTGGTGCATCATGTTGGGATTCCAACCCATCATCTGTTGGAAATGAGGTGGTTGAAAAGGGATAGAATACCCTGCACCTCCTATTGGTGGGAAAGGTTGCCATGGTTGTTGGTAATATTGTCGTCTATTCCTGCCTCTCCCTCGCTGTCTGGATTTAAAGCTGTCCCCACTTGACCCACTCGTAGTGGATGTGTCATCTCCTGAGCCGTCTGTACTGTATTCGTTCCTTAAAGGTGGAATGTAATCCGGATTGGCATACGGATACGTTTTAGTGTACGAAAAACGCTTCAGGTCTTTCTGGAACTTTTGAGCTTTAGATTGCGTTAAAGTGTCCTTATATTCATTAACTTCTCTGTTCAATTCATCTAGCCTCTTCTTATAGCCTGTGAGTGTGGTTCTGAAATGGGTTTCAGTCAACTGAATTTCCACTAGGAGTGCCTCAGATAAACGGAGGGCTGTTTTAATTATAAGCACCAACCAGTCGTGGGTACAGTGCCACGCGATCTGGGCCCATTCCTTTCTAAAGAGTGCATCATCTAGAAAAATTCTTGGGGCATTGGTCACCAAAAGGCCTTTGGGTGCCACATTGTTTCTTAGATACTCGGTGAGTATGGTACCATGAAGGATGGTGCGGATTCGGTTCCGTTTCTGTTCTGTAAGTTTATCCCACTCTGTAGTTTGGGATATTGTCTGCGCTATAGAGGGATCTGAAAATAGGGAGGGATCTGCCAAAAGAGCATCTACTTCATCTTTAGAATATGAAAGGCCTAAGTTCTCCATGCTTACGGAAAAAGGGGGGAGAGGATGGGCACTAAAAGAGCAAAATGGGATAAGAAAATCTCTTGCAGCTGTGCGCTGCTAAATATATATTAACAACTAAAGAGAGAGGGAAAATCACTCTTCGTCCCCCTGACGAAAATACTAAATAACAACAAAAGAGCAAAAAAGGGGGGGAAAAATGCTAAGGTTGCACGAGGAGAAACCTCTTTATTTAAAAGAACCCTCACTCACCAACCTAGTTGGTGACATGCTTCATCATTGGGTTCCCACCAGAGGGACCGAATGTCCCCCCGGTGTGCTACGACGCCTGGAATTCCAGCGGAGCAGGTTTTTGGAAGGGTAGTGTAAGTGTGCGGGATGTGCAAAATAAAAGATCACTGGTTATTTCCCAAGATAAATTTTAATGGTGGAGAACCAGTGATCGTTTAAAACTAGTGAGACGGACACAAACTGGCTAGTTAGGTAAACCAGAAGAGTCCGATTTAAAAGTGAAAATTGGTCAACATGTTTCTGCTTATGTATGCACTGTTAGCTAAGCATTCTTCAGGACCAGACACCCCATGGCGGTATACGCACGCTAAGGCGTATCCTACCCTATGGGGAGTGTGCGTAAGGTAAAACTCACGGTTTCACCAATGCGGCCTTGTGGTATTTCCAAAGAGCCGCTGTACTCTGAAAGAAAGAGAACAAACATAAAAAACACACGACCACTGCGTGACCACTGTGATGCTCCTCAACAGGTGCGACAGAGGATTAAAGTGCTACAACACCTCGTGCTTAAAGAAGCCTGGG
Organism: Calotriton arnoldi; assembly: GCA_963921515.1. Taxonomy (NCBI): domain Eukaryota; kingdom Metazoa; phylum Chordata; class Amphibia; order Caudata; family Salamandridae; genus Calotriton; species Calotriton arnoldi. Next base: position 205,951 of record CAWUFW010009883.1, read on the forward strand.
TACATAACGCAACCCAAAACACGTTTGGCCCAAACTCAGGCAAACGTGCCGCTCAAACATCCAATCCGTCCGCTTGCATTGACAGACAGGTCATGACACGCGTGACTTGCACTCATACACCCATGTCACACAGGCTACTACTCCGTATCCGAGTATAAGCGGAGGAGTCCTGAGTCCGGGTCAATACCCGTAAAACTTCGAATACAATGTTGTTCGAAGTTAACACATAATTCAAGGTAAATTAAATTGCTCAGTGGTAGTGCCCTGACACAGCGCTAAGCGAACGCGCTGTGCAGAAGTGAAAACATAAAAGCATGGAGAAATCGGCGCTTACGTGAAGGCAAAAATGGCTTCACTTCATGGGTTCCGGGAAAGGGTAGAGCTACCTATAAAAACGATCAGGTTAAAATCAGAATTTCACATATCTTCTGATAGATGTAGCTACCCGCCCTGGCAGCCCATTTCACTTACTTATTGCATGGAGCTCGCCCTCTACAGACCTGCCAGTTGCCTGCCACGGACCCGAATATGACTTCTACACCGCAGTAACGGTCCAGAAATAGCGGAGCTCCATCACGTGACCCGGAAGTGGGTTGAGAGTGTTCCAGTCACGTGATGGGGAAACAACTAAACCGCTAACCTGCACCCTCGTAAAAATAAAACTTTATTGAATAAGTCAACCAAATTAAACAAACTTAAATGTATCCATTCACAGTACAGGAACCTCAAATCAGTGGTATCTGAGACCCTCAAATACCAATGGGTCAAATTGGTGGAGGCGCAACTAACGACAGCTTACAAGAGTGTTAGGCCAAAAGGCAATTCAGACACTGTATTACGGGGGAACTAGCTGTATCCCATACATAAATATGAATATGAACCAGAACCCTTGATTCCATCAGGCTCATTACATATCAAGTGCCTGTAGTCAGTGCAGTTGGACTACTGGTTGGTGCTTATAATAGTTTACCTGGGGGCGGGGGGGGCCGTAGGAATACATAGGGGCTAAACCAAATGAAATGGTCAGAGGTCAGCAAGGAGTGTACAAATATCAACGTTTCAACACTGTACCCCACGGAATATTATCATTCAGTCCTTGCTTGTGGGTGGACAAACGATAGATCCAGCGCTGCTCTTTTTCAAACAGTAATTGTTGTATATTAGAACCCAATTTTAATTGTTCAATGATAGTCCAGCTCAAATCATTAGCAGTATGCCCTGTCTGCAAGAAATGATCCGCGAGTTTCGTCACGTTCTTCTTGCATCGAATATTGCTGCGATGTTCGCAAATTCGCTGCTTCACTTTACGTGAAGTCATACCGACGTATCTGAGCCCACACGGGCAAATAATCAGGTAAACTACGTTGGTAGAATTACAATTAGTGTGTGTCCTTTGTATCCATAGTTTCCCTGTTTCCAATATTAATTGCTTTGTAGGGGTTGTAAGATGGCAAACGCTACAAGCTCCACATGGGAAATGGCCTGTTACTGGTGGAAGGCCCCAAGCATTTAGGACCGACTGATTAGGGTCCCTATTGGCGTTCTTAGGTCGAGTGTGAACAACGGAATCCTTAATACTCCTAGCTCGTTTAAAGGAGAAAAGAGGTTTCTCCCAATTATGATTATTGCTCTCAAGTATTCTCCAATGTTTTTTAATGGATTTGCTGACAGCGCTGGAAGCTACATTATACGTGGTTACGCACGTCAAGGGTATCTCCTCTACAAGTTTCGGAATATCTTCAAGAAGGGCTTCTCTATGTTGGTTCCTAGCCCTCTTACAGCTTTTACTGAGTATTTTACCTGGATAACCCCGCCTCTGGAGTTTATTCGTCAAATCCTTAGCCTGTGTTCGATAGTCCTGTAATTCACTACAATTCCGTCTAAGGCGCAAATATTGGCCAAAAGGGAGATTCTCCCGTAGAGGGCGGGGGTGGAAACTTGAAAAGTGTAGCAAGTTGTTCTTTGCTATGGGTTTGTGGTGCGTTAGTGTCTGAAGGTGACTACCAACTTTCTTAATAACCACGTCGAGAAATACCATCTCGTCCTTGCTGTATGCATAGGTGAAACGTAGGTTAGGGTCACACGTGTTGATCCAATCACAGAAAGCTAGGAGTATTTCCTCAGTACCTTGCCACACGATGAAGATATCATCTATGTACCTTTTCCAAAAGGATACATAGGGCGCATAGGGGTTGCGTGACGAGAGTATATATTTACACTCAAAATCGTACACATACAACCCCGCAACACTTGGGGCAAAAGTGCTGCCCATCGAAGTACCGGTGGATTGTAGATAGAGTTCTCCTTTGTATTCGAAAAGTTTTTCTTCAGAGCGATGGTGGCACACTCTACCACAAAATCTTGAGGTGTAATGAAATCCCATTGCGCTCTTTCCAAAGTATCCTTGACGACCTTGACAGTGTCGTCCTGCGGAATGCAGGTGTAGAGGCTCTCTATGTCTAACGAAACCAGGAAAATTGGTTCTCCTGGAAGTTCCAGTTCGTACAACAAGGCTAAAAGGCTCTTGGTATCCTTGAGATAAGTGCTGGTAGCTTGAACCAAGGGTTTTAGGAAGAAATCACAATATTTAGACAAAGGTTCCAATAGAGAACCTATGCCCGACACAATGGGCCGTCCAGGTGGAGGCATTATATTTTTATGAGTTTTAGGTAGGGTATAAAAATACGGGATAATGCCCTTGCTGGAGGTCAGGAAATCCGCCTCATGTTTGGAAATGTATCCGTTGGTCTCTGCATGATCCACTAATTCTTTGATCATCAATTGAAGTTCCATGGAGGGATCAGTGTCAAGGCGAGTGTAGTTGGTCTGGTTGTTCAAAAGGCGCCTACATTCCTAGTCATAGTCTTCTGCATCCTGTATCACGATGCCGACCCCCTTGTCAGCAGACTTAATAATAATGTCGGTATTCAACTGAAGGGATTGAAGTGCCTGAAACTCAGTGGCCCTCATGTTCTTAAAAGTAGGCGTCTCCTGAAATTTTTCAATGTCATTGAATTCAGCCTGTTCAAAAGCTGTGATTTCCGGAGGTACTGTGTAGGGAGGGGGGGTGAAGGTCGATTTCACTCTCAAACCAGAGTCACCGGCAGGTGTTGGTATTCCCTCGGTTGTATGTTTCTCAAAGAAACTCTTCAGTTTAAGTTTACGAAAAAAGTCTGAAAGTTCACAATGGAGTTTGAAACGGTCCAGCCTTGCCGTGGGTACAAACCCCAAACCCTTCTCCAGGACTGCCATTTCGTCCGTAGTGAGAACAACCGATGAGAGATTGGTGACTAGACTCTCTGGTTGCTGGGGCCCGCTTGTTGCTCCCGGGCCTTGCTCCGTGTGTTGTCCCCCACCGCGTCCTCGTGTTCCCAGTGTACCTGGTTCGATCCTCTTCTTTTGCCGCGTCCTCTCCGGCCCCTCTCTAAAAAAGGCGGACGGTACATATTCTGATGGAATTGAGGTTGGTGCATCATGTTGGGATTCCAACCCATCATCTGTTGGAAATGAGGTGGTTGAAAAGGGATAGAATACCCTGCACCTCCTATTGGTGGGAAAGGTTGCCATGGTTGTTGGTAATATTGTCGTCTATTCCTGCCTCTCCCTCGCTGTCTGGATTTAAAGCTGTCCCCACTTGACCCACTCGTAGTGGATGTGTCATCTCCTGAGCCGTCTGTACTGTATTCGTTCCTTAAAGGTGGAATGTAATCCGGATTGGCATACGGATACGTTTTAGTGTACGAAAAACGCTTCAGGTCTTTCTGGAACTTTTGAGCTTTAGATTGCGTTAAAGTGTCCTTATATTCATTAACTTCTCTGTTCAATTCATCTAGCCTCTTCTTATAGCCTGTGAGTGTGGTTCTGAAATGGGTTTCAGTCAACTGAATTTCCACTAGGAGTGCCTCAGATAAACGGAGGGCTGTTTTAATTATAAGCACCAACCAGTCGCGGGTACAGTGCCACGCGATCTGGGCCCATTCCTTTCTAAAGAGTGCATCATCTAGAAAAATTCTTGGGGCATTGGTCACCAAAAGGCCTTTGGGTGCCACATTGTTTCTTAGATACTCGGTGAGTATGGTACCATGAAGGATGGTGCGGATTCGGTTCCGTTTCTGTTCTGTAAGTTTATCCCACTCTGTAGTTTGGGATATTGTCTGCGCTATAGAGGGATCTGAAAATAGGGAGGGATCTGCCAAAAGAGCATCTACTTCATCTTTAGAATATGAAAGGCCTAAGTTCTCCATGCTTACGGAAAAAGGGGGGGGGGAGAGGATGGGCACTAAAAGAGCAAAATGGGATAAGAAAATCTCTTGCAGCTGTGCGCTGCTAAATATATATTAACAACTAAAGAGAGAGGGAAAATCACTCTTCGTCCCCCTGACGAAAATACTAAATAACAACAAAAGAGCAAAAAAGGGGGAAAAATGCTAAGGTAGCACGAGGAGAAACCTCTTTATTTAAAAGAACCCTCACTCACCAACCTAGTTGGTGACATGCTTCATCATTGGGTTCCCACCAGAGGGACCGAATGTCCCCCGGTGTGCTACGACGCCTGGAATTCCAGCGGAGCAGGTTTTTGGAAGGGTAGTGTAAGTGTGCGGGATGTGCAAAATAAAAGATCACTGGTTATTTCCCAAGATAAATTTTAATGGTGGAGAACCAGTGATCGTTTAAAACTAGTGAGACGGACACAAACTGGCTAGTTAGGTAAACCAGAAGAGTCCGATTTAAAAGTGAAAATTGGTCAACATGTTTCTGCTTATGTATGCACTGTTAGCTAAGCATTCTTCAGGACCAGACACCCCATGGCGGTATACGCACGCTAAGGCGTATCCTACCCTATGGGGAGTGTGCGTAAGGTAAAACTTACGGTTTCACCAATGCGGCCTTGTGGTATTTCCAAAGAGCCGCTGTACTCTGAAAGAAAGAGAACAAACATAAAAAACACACGACCACTGCGTGACCACTGTGATGCTCCTCAACAGGTGCGACAGAGGATTACAGTGCTACAACACCTCGTGCTTAAAGAAGCCTGGGTACATAACGCAACCCAAAACACGTTTGGCCCAAACTCAGGCAAACGTGCCGCTCAAACATCCAATCCGTCCGCTTGCATTGACAGACAGGTCATGACACGCGTGACTTGCACTCATACACCCATGTCACACAGGCTACTACTCCGTATCCGAGTATAAGCGGAGGAGTCCTGAGTCCGGGTCAATACCCGTAAAACTTCGAATACAATGTTGTTCGAAGTTAACACATAATTCAAGGTAAATTAAATTGCTCAGTGGTAGTGCCCTGACACAGCGCTAAGCGAACGCGCTGTGCAGAAGTGAAAACATAAAAGCATGGAGAAATCGGACGCTTACGTGAAGGCAAAAATGGCTTCACTTCATGGGTTCCGGGAAAGGGTAGAGCTACCTATAAAAACGATCAGGTTAAAATCAGAATTTCACATATCTTCTGATAGATGTAGCTACCCGCCCTGGCAGCCCATTTCACTTACTTATTGCATGGAGCTCGCCCTCTACAGACCTGCCAGTTGCCTGCCACGGACCCGAATATTACCGCTACACCGCAGTAACGGTCCAGAAATAGCGGAGCGCCATCACGTGACCCGGAAGTGGGTTGAGAGTGTTCCAGTCACGTGATGGGGAAACAACTAAACCGCTAACCTGCACCCTCGTAAAAATAAAACTTTATTGAATAAGTCAACCAAATTAAACAAACTTAAATGTATCCATTCACAGTACAGGAACCTCAAATCAGTGGTATCTGAGACCCTCAAATACCAATGGGTCAAATTGGTGGAGGCGCAACTAACGACAGCTTACAAGAGTGTTAGGCCAAAAAGGCAATTCAGACACTGTATTATGGGGGAACTAGCTGTATCCCATACATAAATATGAATATGAACCAGAACCCTTGATTCCATCAGGCTCATTACATATCAAGTGCCTGTAGTCAGTGCAGTTGGACTACTGGTTGGTGCTTATAATAGTTTACCTGGGGGCGGGGGCGGGGCCGTAGGAATACATAGGGGCTAAACCAAATGAAATGGTCAGAGGTCAGCAAGGAGTGTACAAATATCAACGTTTCAACACTGTACCCCACGGAATATTATCATTCAGTCCTTGCTTGTGGGTGGACAAACGATAGATCCAGCGCTGCTCTTTTTCAAACAGTAATTGTTGTATATTAGAACCCAATTTTAATTGTTCAATGATAGTCCAGCTCAAATCATTAGCAGTATGCCCTGTCTGCAAGAAATGATCCGCGAAGTTTCGTCACGTTCTTCTTGCATCGAATATTGCTGCGATGTTCGCAAATTCGCTGCTTCACTTTACGTGAAGTCATACCGACGTATCTGAGCCCACACGGGCAAATAATCAGGTAAACTACGTTGGTAGAATTACAATTAGTGTGTGTCCTTTGTATCCATAGTTTCCCTGTTTCCAATATTAATTGCTTTGTAGGGGTTGTAAGATGGCAAACGCTACAAGCTCCACATGGGAAATGGCCTGTTACTGGTGGAAGGCCCCAAGCATTTAGGACCGACTGATTAGGGTCCCTATTAGCGTTCTTAGGTCGAGTGTGAACAACGGAATCCTTAATACTCCTAGCTCGTTTAAAGGAGAAAAGAGGTTTCTCCCAATTATGATTATTGCTCTCAAGTATTCTCCAATGTTTTTAATGGATTTGCTGACAGCGCTGGAAGCTACATTATACGTGGTTACGCACGTCAAGGGTATCTCCTCTACAAGTTTCGGAATATCTTCAAGAAGGGCTTCTCTATGTTGGTTCCTAGCCCTCTTACAGCTTTTACTGAGTATTTTACCTGGATAACCCCGCCTCTGGAGTTTATTCGTCAAATCCTTAGCCTGTGTTCGATAGTCCTGTAATTCACTACAATTCCGTCTAAGGCGCAAATATTGGCCAAAAGGGAGATTCTCCCGTAGAGGGCGGGGTGGAAACTTGAAAAGTGTAGCAAGTTGTTCTTTGCTATGGGTTTGTGGTGCGTTAGTGTCTGAAGGTGACTACCAACTTTCTTAATAACCACGTCGAGAAATACCATCTCGTCCTTGCTGTATGCATAGGTGAAACGTAGGTTAGGGTCACACGTGTTGATCCAATCACAGAAAGCTAGGAGTATTTCCTCAGTACCTTGCCACACGATGAAGATATCATCTATGTACCTTTTCCAAAAGGATACATAGGGCGCATAGGGGTTGCGTGACGAGAGTATATATTTACACTCAAAATCGTACACATACAACCCCGCAACACTTGGGGCAAAAGTGCTGCCCATCGAAGTACCGGTGGATTGTAGATAGAGTTCTCCTTTGTATTCGAAAAAGTTTTTCTTCAGAGCGATGGTGGCACACTCTACCACAAAATCTTGAGGTGTAATGAAATCCCATTGCGCTCTTTCCAAAGTATCCTTGACGACCTTGACAGTGTCGTCCTGCGGAATGCAGGTGTAGAGGCTCTCTATGTCTAACGAAACCAGGAAAATTGGTTCTCCTGGAAGTTCCAGTTCGTACAACAAGGCTAAAAGGCTCTTGGTATCCTTGAGATAAGTGCTGGTAGCTTGAACCAAGGGTTTTAGGAAGAAATCACAATATTTAGACAAAGGTTCCAATAGAGAACCTATGCCCTTCACAATGGGCCGTCCAGGTGGAGGCATTATATTTTTATGAGTTTTAGGTAGGGTATAAACATACGGGATAATGCCCTTGCTGGAGGTCAGGAAATCCGCCTCATGTTTGGAAATGTATCCGTTGGTCTCTGCATGATCCACTAATTCTTTGATCATCAATTGAAGTTCCATGGAGGGATCAGTGTCAAGGCGAGTGTAGTTGGTCTGGTTGTTCAAAAGGCGCCTACATTCCTTGTCATAGTCTTCTGCATCCTGTATCACGATGCCACCCCCCTTGTCAGCAGACTTAATAATAATGTCGGTATTCAACTGAAGGGATTGAAGTGCCTGAAACTCAGCGGCCCTCATGTTCTTAAAAGTAGGCGTCTCCTGAAATTTTTCAATGTCATTGAATTCAGCCTGTTCAAAAGCTGTGATTTCCGGAGGTACTGTGTAGGGAGGGGGGGTGAAGGTCGATTTCACTCTCAAACCAGAGTCACCGGCAGGTGTTGGTATTCCCTCGGTTGTATGTTTCTCAAAGAAACTCTTCAGTTTAAGTTTACGAAAAAGTCTGAAAGTTCACAATGGAGTTTGAAACGGTCCAGCCTTGCCGTGGGTACAAACCCCAAACCCTTCTCCAGGACTGCCATTTCGTCCGTAGTGAGAACAACCGATGAGAGATTGGTGACTAGACTCTCTGGTTGCTGGGGCCCGCTTGTTGCTCCCGGGCCTTGCTCCGTGTGTTGTCCCCCACCGCGTCCTCGTGTTCCCAGTGTACCTGGTTCGATCCTATTCTTTTGCCGCGTCCTCTCCGGCCCCTCTCTAAAAAAGGCGGACGGTACATATTCTGATGGAACTGAGGTTGGTGCATCATGTTGGGATTCCAACCCATCATCTGTTGGAAATGAGGTGGTTGAAAAGGGATAGAATACCCTGCACCTCCTATTGGTGGGAAAGGTTGCCATGGTTGTTGGTAATATTGTCGTCTATTCCTGCCTCTCCTCGCTGTCTGGATTTAAAGCTGTCCCCACTTGACCCACTCGTAGTGGATGTGTCATCTCCTGAGCCGTCTGTACTGTATTCGTTCCTTAAAGGTGGAATGTAATCCGGATTGGCATACGGATACGTTTTAGTGTACGAAAAACGCTTCAGGTCTTTCTGGAACTTTTGAGCTTTAGATTGCGTTAAAGTGTCCTTATATTCATTAACTTCTCTGTTCAATTCATCTAGCCTCTTCTTATAGCCTGTGAGTGTGGTTCTGAAATGGGTTTCAGTCAACTGAATTTCCACTAGGAGTGCCTCAGATAAACGGAGGGCTGTTTTAATTATAAGCACCAACCAGTCGCGGGTACAGTGCCACGCGATCTGGGCCCATTCCTTTCTAAAGAGTGCATCATCTAGAAAAATTCTTGGGGCATTGGTCACCAAAAGGCCTTTGGGTGCCACATTGTTTCTTAGATACTCGATGAGTATGGTACCATGAAGGATGGTGCGGATTCGGTTCCGTTTCTGTTCTGTAAGTTTATCCCACTCTGTAGTTTGGGATATTGTCTGCGCTATAGAGGGATCTGAAAATAGGGAGGGATCTGCCAAAAGAGCATCTACTTCATCTTTAGAATATGAAAGGCCTAAGTTCTCCATGCTTACGGAAAAAGGGGGGGGGAGAGGATGGGCACTAAAAGAGCAAAATGGGATAAGAAAATCTCTTGCAGCTGTGCGCTGCTAAATATATATTAGCAACTAAAGAGAGAGGGAAAATCACTCTTCGTCCCCCTGACGAAAATACTAAATAACCCCAAAAGAGCAAAAAAGGGGGGGGAAAATGCTAAGGTAGCACGAGGAGAAACCTCTTTATTTAAAAGAACCCTCACTCACCAACCTAGTGGGTGACATGCTTCATCATTGGGTTCCCACCAGAGGGACCAAATGTCCCCCCGGTGTGCTACGACGCCTGGAATTCCAGCGGAGCAGGTTTTTGGAAGGGTAGTGTAAGTGTGCGGGATGTGCAAAATAAAAGATCACTGGTTATTTCCCAAGATAAATTTTAATGGTGGAGAACCAGTGATCGTTTAAAACTAGTGAGACGGACACAAACTGGCTAGTTAGGTAAACCAGAAGAGTCCGATTTAAAAGTGAAAATTGGTCAACATGTTTCTGCTTATGTATGCACTGTTAGCTAAGCATTCTTCAGGACCAGACACCCCATGGCGGTATACGCACGCTAAGGCGTATCCTACCCTATGGGGAGTGTGCGTAAGGTAAAACTCATGGTTTCACCAATGCGGCCTTGTGGTATTTCCAAAGAGCCGCTGTACTCTGAAAGAAAGAGAACAAACATAAAAAACACACGACCACTGCGTGACCACTGTGATGCTCCTCAACAGGTGCGACAGAGGATTAAAGTGCTACAACACCTCGTGCTTAAAGAAGCCTGGGTACATAACGCAACCCAAAACACGTTTGGCCCAAACTCAGGCAAACGTGCCGCTCAAACATCCAATCCGTCCGCTTGCATTGACAGACAGGTCATGACACGCGTGACTTGCACTCATACACCCATGTCACACAGGCTACTACTCCGTATCCGAGTATAAGCGGAGGAGTCCTGAGTCCGGGTCAATATCCGTAAAACTTCGAATACAATGTTGTTCGAAGTTAACACATAATTCAAGGTAAATTAAATTGCTCAGTGGTAGTGCCCTGACACAGCGCTAAGCGAACGCGCTGTGCAGAAGTGAAAACATAAAAGCATGGAGAAATCGGCGCTTACGTGAAGGCAAAAATGGCTTCACTTCATGGGTTCCGGGAAAGGGTAGAGCTACCTATAAAAACGATCAGGTTAAAATCAGAATTTCACATATCTTCTGATAGATGTAGCTACCCGCCCTGGCAGCCCATTTCACTTACTTATTGCATGGAGCTCGCCCTCTACAGACCTGCCAGTTGCCTGCCACGGACCCGAATATTACCGCTACACCGCAGTAACGGTCCAGAAATAGCGGAGCTCCATCACGTGACCCGGAAGTGGGTTGAGAGTGTTCCAGTCACGTGATGGGGAAACAACTAAACCGCTAACCTGCACCCTCGTAAAAATAAAACTTTATTGAATAAGTCAACCAAATTAAACAAACTTAAATGTATCCATTCACAGTACAGGAACCTCAAATCAGTGGTATCTGAGACCCTCAAATACCAATGGGTCAAATTGGTGGAGGCGCAACTAACGACAGCTTACAAGAGTGTTAGGCCAAAAAGGCAATTCAGACACTGTATTACGGGGGAACTAGCTGTATCCCATACATAAATATGAATATGAACCAGAACCCTTGATTCCATCAGGCTCATTACATATCAAGTGCCTGTAGTCAGTGCAGTTGGACTACTGGTTGGTGCTTATAATAGTTTACCTGGGTGTAAATATATACTCTCGTCACGCAACCCCTATGCGCCCTATGTATCCTTTTGGAAAAGGTACATAGATGATATCTTCATCGTGTGGCAAGGTACTGAGGAAATACTCCTAGCTTTCTGTGATTGGATCAACACGTGTGACCCTAACCTACGTTTCACCTATGCATACAGCAAGGACGAGATGGTATTTCTCGACGTGGTTATTAAGAAAGTTGGTAGTCACCTTCAGACACTAACGCACCACAAACCCATAGCAAAGAACAACTTGCTACACTTTTCAAGTTTCCACCCCCGCCCTCTACCGGAGAATCTCCCTTTTGGCCAATATTTGCGCCTTAGACGGAATTGTAGTGAATTACAGGACTATCGAACACAGGCTAAGGATTTGACGAATAAACTCCAGAGGCGGGGTTATCCAGGTAAAATACTCAGTAAAAGCTGTAAGAGGGCTAGGAACCAACATAGAGAAGCCCTTCTTGAAGATATTCCGAAACTTGTAGAGGAGATACCCTTGACGTGCGTAACCACGTATAATGTAGCTTCCAGCGCTGTCAGCAAATCCATTAAAAAACATTGGAGAATACTTGAGAGCAATAATCATAATTGGGAGAAACCTCTTTTCTCCTTTAAACGAGCTAGGAGTATTAAGGATTCCGTTGTTCACACTCGACCTAAGAACGCCAATAGGGACCCTAATCAGTCAGTCCTAAATGCTTGGGGCCTTCCACCAGTAACAGGCCATTTCCCATGTGGAGCTTGTAGCGTTTGCCATCTGACAACCCCTACAAAGCAATTAATATTGGAAACAGGGAAACTATGGATACAAAGGACACACACTAATTGTAATTCTACCAACGTAGTTTACCTGATTATTTGCCCGTGTGGGCTCAGATACGTCGGTATGACTTCACGTAAAGTGAAGCAGCGAATTTGCGAACATCTCAGCAATATTCGATGCAAGAAGAACGTGACGAAACTCGCGGATCATTTCTTGCAGACAGGGCATACTGCTAATGATTTGAGCTGGACTATCATTGAACAATTAAAATTGGGTTCTAATATACAACAATTACTGTTTGAAAAAGAGCAGCGCTGGATCTATCGTTTGTCCACCCACAAGCAAGGACTGAATGATAATATTCCGTGGGGTACAGTGTTGAAACGTTGATATTTGTACACTCCTTGCTGACCTCTGACCATTTCATTTGGTTTAGCCCCTATGTATTCCTACGGCCCCCCCCCCCGCCCCCCAGGTAAACTATTATAAGCACCAACCAGTAGTCCAACTGCACTGACTACAGGCACTTGATATGTAATGAGCCTGATGGAATCAAGGGTTCTGGTTCATATTCATATTTATGTATGGGATACAGCTAGTTCCCCCGTAATACAGTGTCTGAATTGCCTTTTTGGCCTAACACTCTTGTAAGCTGTCGTTAGTTGCGCCTCCACTAATTTGACCCATTGGTATTTGAGGGTCTCAGATACCACTGATTTGAGGTTCCTGTACTGTGAATGGATACATTTAAGTTTGTTTAATTTGGTTGACTTATTCAATAAAGTTTTATTTTTACGAGGGTGCAGGTTAGCGGTTTAGTTGTTTCCCCATCACGTGACTGGAACACTCTCAACCCACTTCCGGGTCACGTGATGGAGCTCCGCTATTTCTGGACCGTTACTGCGGTGTAGCGGTAATATTCGGGTCCGTGGCAGGCAACTGGCAGGTCTGTAGAGGGCGAGCTCCATGCAATAAGTAAGTGAAATGGGCTGCCAGGGCGGGTAGCTACATCTATCAGAAGATATGTGAAATTCTGATTTTAACCTGATCGTTTTTATAGGTAGCTCTACCCTTTCCCGGAACCCATGAAGTGAAGCCATTTTTGCCTTCACGTAAGGTCCGATTTCTCCATGCTTTTATGTTTTCACTTCTGCACAGCGCGTTCGCTTAGCGCTGTGTCAGGGCACTACCACTGAGCAATTTAATTTACCTTGAATTATGTGTTAACTTCGAACAACACTGTATTCGAAGTTTTACGGGTATTGACCCGGACTCAGGACTCCTCCGCTTATACTCGGATACGGAGTAGTAGCCTGTGTGACATGGGTGTATGAGTGCAAGTCACGCGTGTCATGACCTGTCTGTCAATGCAAGCGGACGGATTGGATGTTTGAGCGGCACGTTTGCCTGAGTTTGGGCCAAACGTGTTTTGGGTTGCGTTATGTACCCAGGCTTCTTTAAGCACGAGGTGTTGTAGCACTTTAATCCTCTGTCGCACCTGTTGAGGAGCATCACAGTGGTCACGCAGTGGTCGTGTGTTTTTTATGTTTGTTCTCTTTCTTTCAGAGTACAGCGGCTCTTTGGAAATACCACAAGGCCGCATTGGTGAAACCGTGAGTTTTACCTTACGCACACTCCCCATAGGGTAGGATACGCCTTAGCGTGCGTATACCGCCATGGGGTGTCTGGTCCTGAAGAATGCTTAGCTAACAGTGCATACATAAGCAGAAACATGTTGACCAATTTTCACTTTTAAATCGGACTCTTCTGGTTTACCTAACTAGCCAGTTTGTGTCCGTCTCACTAGTTTTAAACGATCACTGGTTCTCCACCATTAAAATTTATCTTGGGAAATAACCAGTGATCTTTTATTTTGCACATCCCGCACACTTACACTACCCTTCCAAAAACCTGCTCCGCTGGAATTCCAGGCGTCGTAGCACACCGGGGGGACATTCGGTCCCTCTGGTGGGAACCCAATGATGAAGCATGTCACCAACTAGGTTGGTGAGTGAGGGTTCTTTTAAATAAAGAGGTTTCTCCTGGTGCTACAGTTAGCATTTTTCCCCCCATTTTTTGCTCTTTTGTTGTTATTTAGTATTTGCGTCAGGGGGACGAAGAGTGATTTTCCCTCTCTCTTTAGTTGTTAATATATATTTAGCAGCGCACAGCTGCAAGAGATTTTCTTATCCCATTTTGCTCTTTTAGTGCCCATCCTCTCCCCCCTTTTTCCGTAAGCATGGAGAACTTAGGCCTTTCATATTCTAAAGATGAAGTAGATGCTCTTTTGGCAGATCCCTCCCTATTTTCAGATCCCTCTATAGCGCAGACAATATCCCAAACTACAGAGTGGGATAAACTTACAGAACAGAAACGGAACCGAATCCGCACCATCCTTCATGGTACCATACTCACCGAGTATCTAAGAAACAATGTGGCACCCAAAGGCCTTTTGGTGACCAATGCCCCAAGAATTTTTCTAGATGATGCACTCTTTAGAAAGGAATGGGCCCAGATCGCGTGGCACTGTACCCGCGACTGGTTGGTGCTTATAATTAAAACAGCCCTCCGTTTATCTGAGGCACTCCTAGTGGAAATTCAGTTGACTGAAACCCATTTCAGAACCACACTCACAGGCTATAAGAAGAGGCTAGATGAATTGAACAGAGAAGTTAATGAATATAAGGACACTTTAACGCAATCTAAAGCTCAAAAGTTCCAGAAAGACCTGAAGCGTTTTTCGTACACTAAAACGTATCCGTATGCCAATCCGGATTACATTCCACCTTTAAGGAACGAATACAGTACAGACGGCTCAGGAGATGACACATCCACTACGAGTGGGTCAAGTGGGGACAGCTTTAAATCCAGACAGCGAGGGAGAGGCAGGAATAGACGACAATATTACCAACAACCATGGCAACCTTTCCCACCAATAGGAGGTGCAGGGTATTCTATCCCTTTTCAACCACCTCATTTCCAACAGATGATGGGTTGGAATCCCAACATGATGCACCAACCTCAGTTCCATCAGAATATGTACCGTCCGCCTTTTTTAGAGAGGGGCCGGAGAGGACGCGGCAAAAGAAGAGGATTGAACCAGGTACACTGGGAACACGAGGACGCGGTGGGGGACAACACACGGAGCAAGGCCCGGGAGCAACAAGCGGGCCCCAGCAACCAGAGAGTCTAGTCACCAATCTCTCATCGGTTGTTCTCACTACGGACGAAATGGCAGTCCTGGAGAAGGGTTTGTACCCACGGCAAGGCTGGACCGTTTCAAACTCCATTGTGAACTTTCAGACTTTTTTCGTAAACTTAAACTGAAGAGTTTCTTTGAGAAACATACAACCGAGGGAATACCAACACCTGCCGGTGACTCTGGTTTGAGAGTGAAATCGACCTTCACCCCCCCTCCCTACACAGTACCTCCGGAAATCACAGCTTTTGAACAGGCTGTATTCAATGACATTGAAAAATTTCAGGAGACGCCTACTTTTAAGAACATGAGGGCCACTGAGTTTCAGGCACTTCAATCCCTTCAGTTGAATACCGACATTATTATTAAGTCTGCTGACAAGGGGGGCGGCATCGTGATACAGGATGCAGAAGACTATGACAAGGAATGTAGGCGCCTTTTGAACAACCAGACCAACTACACTCGCCTTGACACTGATCCCTCCATGGAACTTCAATTGATGATCAAAGAATTAGTGGATCATGCAGAGACCAACGGATACATTTCCAAACATGAGGCGGATTTCCTGACCTCCACCAAGGGCATTATCCCGTACTTTTATACCCTACCTAAAACTCATAAAAATATAATGCCTCCACCTGGACGGCCCATTGTGTCGGGCATAGGTTCTCTATTGGAACCTTTGTCTAAATATTGTGATTTCTTCCTAAAACCCTTGGTTCAAGCTACCAGCACTTATCTCAAGGATACCAAGAGCCTTTTAGCCTTGTTGTACGAACTGGAACTTCCAGGAGAACCAATTTTCCTGGTTTCGTTAGACATAGAGAGCCTCTACACCTGCATTCCGCAGGACGACACTGTCAAGGTCGTCAAGGATACTTTGGAAAGAGCGCAATGGGATTTCATTACACCTCAAGATTTTGTGGTAGAGTGTGCCACCATCGCTCTGAAGAAAAACTTTTTCGAATACAAAGGAGAACTCTATCTACAATCCACCGGTACTTCGATGGGCAGCACTTTTGCCCCAAGTGTTGCGGGGTTGTATGTGTACGATTTTGAGTGTAAATATATACTCTCGTCACGCAACCCCTATGCGCCCTATGTATCCTTTTGGAAAAGGTACATAGATGATATCTTCATCGTGTGGCAAGGTACTGAGGAAATACTCCTAGCTTTCTGTGATTGGATCAACACGTGTGACCCTAACCTACGTTTCACCTATGCATACAGCAAGGACGAGATGGTATTTCTCGACGTGGTTATTAAGAAAGTTGGTAGTCACCTTCAGACACTAACGCACCACAAACCCATAGCAAAGAACAACTTGCTACACTTTTCAAGTTTCCACCCCCGCCCTCTACGGGAGAATCTCCCTTTTGGCCAATATTTGCGCCTTAGACGGAATTGTAGTGAATTACAGGACTATCGAACACGCTAAGGATTTGACGAATAAACTCCAGAGGCGGGGTTATCCAGGTAAAATACTCAGTAAAAGCTGTAAGAGGGCTAGGAACCAACATAGAGAAGCCCTTCTTGAAGATATTCCGAAACTTGTAGAGGAGATACCCTTGACGTGCGTAACCACGTATAATGTAGCTTCCAGCGCTGTCAGCAAATCCATTAAAAAACATTGGAGAATACTTGAGAGCAATAATCATAATTGGGAGAAACCTCTTTTCTCCTTTAAACGAGCTAGGAGTATTAAGGATTCCGTTGTTCACACTCGACCTAAGAACGCCAATAGGGACCCTAATCAGTCGGTCCTAAATGCTTGGGGCCTTCCACCAGTAACAGGCCATTTCCCATGTGGAGCTTGTAGCGTTTGCCATCTTACAACCCCTACAAAGCAATTAATATTGGAAACAGGGAAACTATGGATACAAAGGACACACACTAATTGTAATTCTGCCAACGTAGTTTACCTGATTATTTGCCCGTGTGGGCTCAGATACGTCGGTATGACTTCACGTAAAGTGAAGCAGCGAATTTGCGAACATCGCAGCAATATTCGATGCAAGAAGAACGTGACGAAACTCGCGGATCATTTCTTGCAGACAGGGCATACTGCTAATGATTTGAGCTGGACTATCATTGAACAATTAAAATTGGGTTCTAATATACAACAATTACTGTTTGAAAAAGAGCAGCGCTGGATCTATCGTTTGTCCACCCACAAGCAAGGACTGAATGATAATATTCCGTGAGGTACAGTGTTGAAACGTTGATATTTGTACACTCCTTGCTGACCTCTGACCATTTCATTTGGTTTAGCCCCTATGTATTCCTACGGCTCCCCCCCCCAGGTAAACTATTATAAGCACCAACCAGTAGTCCAACTGCACTGACTACAGGCACTTGATATGTAATGAGCCTGATGGAATCAAGGGTTCTGGTTCATATTCATACTTATGTATGGGATACAGCTAGTTCCCCCGTAATACAGTGTCTGAATTGCCTTTTGGCCTAACACTCTTGTAAGCTGTCGTTAGTTGCGCCTCCACCAATTTGACCCATTGGTATTTGAGGGTCTCAGATACCACTGATTTGAGGTTCCTGTACTGTGAATGGATACATTTAAGTTTGTTTAATTTGGTTGACTTATTCAATAAAGTTTTATTTTTACGAGGGTGCAGGTTAGCGGTTTAGTTGTTTCCCATCACGTGACTGGAACACTCTCAACCCACTTCCGGGTCACGTGATGGAGCTCCGCTATTTCTGGACCGTTACTGCGGTGTAGCGGTAATATTCGGGTCCGTGGCAGGCAACTGGCAGGTCTGTAGAGGGCGAGCACCATGCAATAAGTAAGTGAAATGGGCTGCCAGGGCGGGTAGCTACATCTATCAGAAGATATGTGAAATTCTGATTTTAACCTGATCGTTTTTATAGGTAGCTCTACCCTTTCCCGGAACCCATGAAGTGAAGCCATTTTTGCCTTCACGTAAGCGCCGATTTCTCCATGCTTTTATGTTTTCACTTCTGCACAGCGCGTTCGCTTAGCGCTGTGTCAGGGCACTACCACTGAGCAATTTAATTTACCTTGAATTATGTGTTAACTTCGAACAACATTGTATTCGAAGTTTTACGGGTATTGACCCGGACTCAGGACTCCTCCGCTTATACTCGGATACGGAGTAGTAGCCTGTGTGACATGGGTGTATGAGTGCAAGTCACGCGTGTCATGACCTGTCTGTCAATGCAAGCGGACGGATTGGATGTTTGAGCGGCACGTTTGCCTGAGTTTGGGCCAAACGTGTTTTGGGTTGCGTTATGTACCCAGGCTTCTTTAAGCACGAGGTGTTGTAGCACTTTAATCCTCTGTCACACCTGTTGAGGAGCATCACAGTGGTCACGCAGTGGTCGTGTGTTTTTTATGTTTGTTCTCTTTCTTTCAGAGTACAGCGGCTCTTTGGAAATACCACAAGGCCGCATTGGTGAAACCGTGAGTTTTACCTTACGCACACTCCCCATAGGGTAGGATACGCCTTAGCGTGCGTATACCGCCATGGGGTGTCTGGTCCTGAAGAATGCTTAGCTAACAGTGCATACATAAGCAGAAACATGTTGACCAATTTTCACTTTGAAATCGGACTCTTCTGGTTTACCTAACTAGCCAGTTTGTGTCCGTCTCACTAGTTTTAAACGATCACTGGTTCTCCACCATTAAAATTTATCTTGGGAAATAACCAGTGATCTTTTATTTTGCACATCCCGCACACTTACACTACCCTTCCAAAAACCTGCTCCGCTGGAATTCCAGGCGTCGTAGCACACCGGGGGGATATTTGGTCCCTCTGGTGGGAACCCAATGATGAAGCATGTCACCAACTAGGTTGGTGAGTGAGGGTTCTTTTAAATAAAGAGGTTTCTCCTCGTGCTACCTTAGCATTTTTCCCCCCCTTTTTTGCTCTTTTGTTGTTATTTAGTATTTTCGTCAGGGGGACGAAGAGTGATTTTCCCTCTCTCTTTAGTTGTTAATATATATTTAGCAGCGCACAGCTGCAAGAGATTTTCTTATCCCATTTTGCTCTTTTAGTGCCCATCCTCTCCCCCCCCCCCTTTTTCCGTAAGCATGGAGAACTTAGGCCTTTCATATTCTAAAGATGAAGTAGATGCTCTTTTGTCAGATCCCTCCCTATTTTCAGATCCCTCTATAGCGCAGACAATATCCCAAACTACAGAGTGGGATAAACTTACAGAACAGAAACGGAACCGAATTCGCACCATCCTTCATGGTACCATACTCACCGAGTATCTAAGAAACAATGTGGCACCCAAAGGCCTTTTGGTGACCAATGCCCCAAGAATTTTTCTAGATGATGCACTCTTTAGAAAGGAATGGGCCCAGATCGCGTGGCACTGTACCCGCGACTGGTTGGTGCTTATAATTAAAACAGCCCTCCGTTTATCTGAGGCACTCCTAGTGGAAATTCAGTTGACTGAAACCCATTTCAGAACCACACTCACAGGCTATAAGAAGAGGCTAGATAAATTGAACAGAGAAGTTAATGAATATAAGGACACTTTAACGCAATCTAAAGCTCAAAAGTTCCAGAAAGACCTGAAGCGTTTTTCGTACACTAAAACGTATCCGTATGCCAATCCGGATTACATTCCACCTTTAAGGAACGAATACAGTACAGACGGCTCAGGAGATGACACATCCACTACGAGTGGGTCAAGTGGGGACAGCTTTAAATCCAGACAGCGAGGGAGAGGCAGGAATAGACGACAATATTACCAACAACCATGGCAACCTTTCCCACCAATAGGAGGTGCAGGGTATTCTATCCCTTTTCAACCACCTCATTTCCAACAGATGATGGGTTGGAATCCCAACATGATGCACCAACCTCAGTTCCATCAGAATATGTACCGTCCGCCTTTTTTAGAGAGGGGCCGGAGAGGACGCGGCAAAAGAAGAGGATCGAACCAGGTACACTGGGAACACGAGGACGCGGTGGGGGACAACACACGGAGCAAGGCCCGGGAGCAACAAGCGGGCCCCAGCAACCAGAGAGTCTAGTCACCAATCTCTCATCGGTTGTTCTCACTACGGACGAAATGGCAGTCCTGGAGAAGGGTTTGGGGTTTGTACCCACAGCAAGGCTGGACCGTTTCAAACTCCATTGTGAACTTTCAGACTTTTTTCGTAAACTTAAACTGAAGAGTTTCTTTGAGAAACATACAACCGAGGGAATACCAACACCTGCCGGTGACTCTGGTTTGAGAGTGAAATCGACCTTCACCCCCCTCCCTACACAGTACCTCCGGAAATCACAGCTTTTGAACAGGCTGTATTCAATGACATTGAAAAATTTCAGGAGACGCCTACTTTTAAGAACATGAGGGCCACTGAGTTTCAGGCACTTCAATCCCTTCAGTTGAATACCGACATTATTATTAAGTCTGCTGACAAGGGGGGCGGCATCGTGATACAGGATGCAGAAGACTATGACAAGGAATGTAGGCGCCTTTTGAACAACCAGACCAACTACACTCGCCTTGACACTGATCCCTCCATGGAACTTCAATTGATGATCAAAGAATTAGTGGATCATGCAGAGACCAACGGATACATTTCCAAACATGAGGCGGATTTCCTGACCTCCAGCAAGGGCATTATCCTGTATTTTTATACCCTACCTAAAACTCATAAAAATATAATGCCTCCACCTGGACGGCCCATTGTGTCGGGCATAGGTTCTCTATTGGAACCTTTGTCTAAATATTGTGATTTCTTCCTAAAACCCTTGGTTCAAGCTACCAGCACTTATCTCAAGGATACCAAGAGCCTTTTAGCCTTTT
Source organism: Calotriton arnoldi (assembly GCA_963921515.1). Taxonomy (NCBI): domain Eukaryota; kingdom Metazoa; phylum Chordata; class Amphibia; order Caudata; family Salamandridae; genus Calotriton; species Calotriton arnoldi. The sequence continues at coordinate 226,786 of CAWUFW010009883.1, forward strand.
TGTACGAACTGGAACTTCCAGGAGAACCAATTTTCCTGGTTTCGTTAGACATAGAGAGCCTCTACACCTGCATTCCGCAGGACGACACTGTCAAGGTCGTCAAGGATACTTTGGAAAGAGCGCAATGGGATTTCATTACACCTCAAGATTTTGTGGTAGAGTGTGCCACCATCGCTCTGAAGAAAAACTTTTCGAATACAAAGGAGAACTCTATCTACAATCCACCGGTACTTCGATGGGCAGCACTTTTGCCCCAAGTGTTGCGGGGTTGTATGTGTACGATTTTGAGTGTAAATATATACTCTCGTCACGCAACCCCTATGCGCCCTATGTATCCTTTTGGAAAAGGTACATAGATGATATCTTCATCGTGTGGCAAGGTACTGAGGAAATACTCCTAGCTTTCTGTGATTGGATCAACACGTGTGACCCTAACCTACGTTTCACCTATGCATACAGCAAGGACGAGATGGTATTTCTCGACGTGGTTATTAAGAAAGTTGGTAGTCACCTTCAGACACTAACGCACCACAAACCCATAGCAAAGAACAACTTGCTACACTTTTCAAGTTTCCACCCCCGCCCTCTACGGGAGAATCTCCCTTTTGGCCAATATTTGCGCCTTAGACGGAATTGTAGTGAATTACAGGACTATCGAACACAGGCTAAGGATTTGACGAATAAACTCCAGAGGCGGGGTTATCCAGGTTAATTTACCTTGAATTATGTGTTAACTTCGAACAACATTGTATTCGAAGTTTTACGGGTATTGACCCGGAATCAGGACTCCTCCGCTTATACTCGGATACGGAGTAGTAGCCTGTGTGACATGGGTGTATGAGTGCAAGTCACGCGTGTCATGACCTGTCTGTCAATGCAAGCGGACGGATTGGATGTTTGAGCGGCACGTTTGCCTGAGTTTGGGCCAAACGTGTTTTGGGTTGCGTTATGTACCCAGGCTTCTTTAAGCACGAGGTGTTGTAGCACTTTAATCCTCTGTCGCACCTGTTGAGGAGCATCACAGTGGTCACGCAGTGGTCGTGTGTTTTTTATGTTTGTTCTCTTTCTTTCAGAGTACAGCGGCTCTTTGGAAATACCACAAGGCCGCATTGGTGAAACCGTGAGTTTTACCTTACGTACACTCCCCATAGGGTAGGATACGCCTTAGCGTGCGTATACCGCCATGGGGTGTCTGGTCCTGAAGAATGCTTAGCTAACAGTGCATACATAAGCAGAAACATGTTGACCAATTTTCACTTTTAAATCGGACTCTTCTGGTTTACCTAACTAGCCAGTTTGTGTCCGTCTCACTAGTTTTAAACGATCACTGGTTCTCCACCATTAAAATTTATCTTGGGAAATAACCAGTGATCTTTTATTTTGCACATCCCGCACACTTACACTACCCTTCCAAAAACCTGCTCCGCTGGAATTCCAGGGGTCGTAGCACACCGGGGGGACATTCGGTCCCTCTGGTGGGAACCCAATGATGAAGCATGTCACCAACTAGGTTGGTGAGTGAGGGTTCTTTTAAATAAAGAGGTTTCTCCTCGTGCTACCTTAGCATTTTTCCCCCCCTTTTTTGCTCTTTTGTTGTTATTTAGCCCTATAACTACAGTCAAAACAAGGGAGACAAAAACCTAAAAGCGAGAATCCTTGCAGGTGGGCTCCTAAGGGTCCGTCATGTGACCCAGGTTATCTGTTTTATTTCCTAATGAAGGCGGCTCAGATAATTCACTGGAGTAAATAGAGAGATAGTATAGAAAAAACAATAAAGATATAAAACATTTTAAAACTATAAAACCATAAATAAACATCATTGGACTGGTGCATATCTCCCAACTATTCCTTCGCCCGGATTGACGCACCATAATTTGTGAGTGGGAGGTATGCGCGTAGAAAGATTTATAGAGAACCAAGTATAATTAATACCATACTCAGGAGGTACTAAAACATTTGAGTTAACTTAATTTGATAATTGCAGTGCCTCATTAAATATTCACTGCCTCTGGCTGGAGCACCCCATAATGCCTAGCAAGGCCTGCTAAACTGCATATGTTCCTGCTCCTTGTGGTCGCCCCAGAAGGGCAGGGGCACCACCAACGAGGAAAATAGAGTGGGGTGGTGGGGGGGGGCTGCAGGAGTCAGCAGCAGTCCCCCCCAAAGATTTTTAATAGCTTACCCTATGTTTGAAGATGAAGTAAACTATACCTACCCCTGACCACCCTCCCAACCCCTAGCCTGGATTTCCTTTTCTTTTTAAAGCACTGCCGAGTTTGGAGTTTTTGCTTTACAGATGAGAGTGCAGTATTCTCTAGAGACTGGTTATATAGATGCATTTTCTGTGGTCTTAATGAATTAAAAAAGACATTGACAAATGTTAAGTTTGATTTAAATGCTTTATTAACCATTCATAATTGACAATGATTGTTGAGTAATTTTTAAATGCTTTATTAACAACAATTACTGCATTTACACATGGTAACTATTGATTACATGAAGTGCTGGTATTTTTAACTTGTGGATTGTTGCTCTTTTAATATGGTGAACCTTGGATAAAGCTCTATTAGCTTTATCCAAGGTTCACCATATTAAAAGAGCAACAATCCACAAGTTAAAAATACCTTGCTTTATTTAAAATGATACCCCCTATGTTGTAATGTGCTGTCTGATATAGGTGAGGGGGGCTGTGATTTTGGGGGTCAAATATGATTTCATACTGTCATCTAAGGCATTTTCAACACCAGATGGTATAATGAGATTCAGGAGCTATTCTAGGCCCAGGGGACAAACGACTACTAGTAACACCTCCAAGACTCACTCATGTGCAAGGAACATCTATACCTATAAGTGATTCTCCCTAAAGGTCTGGCATCACTCGCTGGCCCAGCAGGCCAGGACACAGGTTCCGACTACATCTATAAAATAAACATTAACCTGTGGGTATCTTAGCACTGAATAGCAGATATTTATGTTATCCAATTCAATTTTACTAATTTTATCAAACTCATGGTAGTAAATGTTTGAATGAACCTGTCAAGATTCAACCCTTTGGCCACGGGGTCAGACACATATCGTTTGCAGGGATCAGCTAGTCCACTGAGCTATCAGACCTACCCAAGGAAAGAAGTCACAGGTCCAAACTTCAACACAGGACAAGCTTGCTTAACCAGGGACTGTGGATGATACCCCCCATAGAGGTGCACACCAAACACCCCCACCCCTTTTGAAAACATATGTAACAGTTTTTTGCCATTTTTTGCCCTTAGTACACATAAGCCTCCCTTTCTCCCCACATACGCCGTAGCTGTTGTCCCACATGTTGTTGACTTTCCACCTCATAGTGTATTATGAACAATCCTAACACTACAAATAGTATTGATTTATTTGATGCCTCTTGGAGCAATTTAAGTAAAAAGTAGGATGTGTAATGTGTGTATGGTCATGTGCACAATAGATAGTCACTTATATCTTTATTCGTTTTGTTCTGCTAACACATAAACCAAACAAACATGTCCCCTCCCACCCCATTCAGTGGCATCCTTTGGCTTGATGACGCGCGTTACATAGTGTCAGTAATCTACGTTGGATTTGCATACAGTCTTGATAGAACATGTCCATCAGTCCTGCCGGCGCTACCCTCAGCTCCCCACCTTCTACTCCACAGCCTGAGAGTGGCCATCCCTACACACACCTTGTGTGCCTGGCTGATGAGGGGTGTTACCCCGAAACCGGTCCCAGGAGGCTTGTTTCCGGTTCAGAGAAGACCTGGCTTGGCAGTTCAGGCTGGACTGTTCCCATGAGGCACAGGGTAAAGACTGATTTGCATATAGCTGGGTCTGAACTGAGGTGGCGAAGTGAGCTAAAGAACGTTGATGGATTCAACCCAGATCTGTGACTGGGGGTGAGTGTCTGAAATGTTTCAAGCTCCGTCCATCATCTCCTTGTGTTTGCTTTGTTCACCCTAAGTTGGCAGGGTATACCCAGACGTGGGTCTTTTCCTCACTTTGCCACTGGATTCAAGCTAGCCTGGCTGATGAGGAGTGTTACCCCGAAACCAGTCCCTGGATGCTTATTTCCGGTTCAGGGAAGACCTGGCTTGGCAGTTTGGGCTGGACTGTTCCCATGAGGCACAGGGTCAAGACTGATTTGCATATAGCTGGGTCTTAACTGAGGTGGCGAAGTGAGCTAAAGAACGAAGATGGATTCAACCCAGATCTGGGACTGGGGGTTAGTGTCTGAAAAGTTTCAACGCTCCATCCATCATCTCCTTGTGTTTGCTTCACTCACCCATGTCCCTCTCTCACTGGGCTGTATCAGTTATCCCTTTTTCCAGGGTGCACGCTGTGGGCCCCAAAGTTTGTCAAATTTCTGTGGGCACCCTCTTGCTTTACAGACAGATTCTTCAGCTAGGATGCACCATTCTATGGTTTAGGCCCATTTTCTGAGCACTGGTTCTGCTATGCTGCCCCAATCCTGTATCACATTACTTCTCGCTATCATAAATGCAACATTATGGAACAGCAGCATATGGCGGGGCAACGTCTGTTCACCTTATATACCCAGACAGCTCACTTGGGCACTCGTTTCTGTCTCTAATTTCGTTACTCCTCTGAGTCTACGCTCCACCCCCAACCAGAATTCCCTGATCTTTGAACAGGTCCATAAGGTGTGTGTGAGAGTACCCTGTTCTTGGAATCCCCTCAGACATCTGTCATCACCTGCCTAGCCCATTTTCAGAAGCAGAGGGTGTAATATACCCGCTGGAGGATCTTAAGCTGGACCGGCCTAAACCCTGATCTAATCTGAGGTCAGTGACAGTTAGTTAGTATCATTTTGTAGATCATTAAGGTTACATGTCTGTGCAGTGGTGAGGCTAGGACGATATATTCATCCTCTAACCCCTGAAGTAGAAAGGAGTATTTCACCAGTGCATGACAAATCCGTAGTGTTTGAATCTTTGAGAATCTGCCATATCATATTGTGCCTGAAGGTCTTCCAATGGCACCTGTAGACCCCAGAGGTTACTCAGTTTAGCTATCCCCAGGAGATCCCAGCTGTGAAATACGCTGTGAAATACGCTTAGGGTTTTCAGGTCTTTTAGGATTTCTAAATCCCATAGAGGCATTTCCAGGGTGAGTTGGCCCTCCCACCCCATCGCTCATGTGGCCCGTTTCCAGGCATTTATGAGCAAAGCTTTAGGTGTTGGCAGCGCATATTGTTGCTTTCCCCCATATAGTTTGTGCTGATACTCCCAGTGGCCCAGTGCTCTTCTGTCTGCTTGGATGGAGGGTTCCTGCTGCATGGCAAATGCCCCGTGATTTGTGCCCACCATCTCAACTGCCCAATCATACTTCTGTATGTCAGGTAGAGCAATACCCCCGTTGTATTGGCCTAGCATCAATGCACCAAGAGCAATCTAAGGAGTCCCCCCACCCCAGAGTAGTGACCTAGTCACGGTACCCATTGACCTGCAGAAACTGTCCGGTACCTCATACGGCGTGTTTTGCAACACATAAAGAAACTTAGGGAGGGTAATCATTTAATAGATAGTTGCTCTCCTCATCACCAACAATAAAAGCTGTTTCCATTACCCTGCATCTGCTTAATATTCGTTGAGCACTTGACCCAGATTCAGCAGTTGGAATTATTTTTGGAGGACCGTGATATAAATCCCTAGGTATTTGAATCCCTTCCTACTCCAATGTAAGTGACAAATCCATTCTCGCTGGGGCTCCCAGCCCGTTGGTGAGTAGGTCACTGACACGCAGTCTGTGTCCCATCATGAGCCCCTTACTGAAGCATTCTTCCGCACACATTCAGACAGTGGTTCCTTTGCTAGGGCGAACAACAGGGGTGGGAGTGGACAACCCTGTCTTGCTCTACAACCCAATCTTAATTACTACAATAGCACACTATTCACCCACACAAGGGTAGGAGTACAGCAAGTGGAACCCGGAACCTAAATACGGGGCCAAACCCCATTTTCTGCAACACCGCCATCAAGAAAGGCCATTCGAGTGAGTTGAATGCCTTCTCGGCATCCATCAATAGCAACATAACTAGTTCCCCCAGGACATGTCTTTTGGCCAGTACAACCAATGCAGGTTATGGTGGATCAATCTGTGGGCCATAAAGCTTGACTGATCAGAAGCAATCTGTTTTTCAATCACTGGGTACGCCTATTGGCCAACACCTTGGCCAAACTTTTTGCCTAAATTAAAAAGTAACGAGATTGGTCTATACAAGGCACATTGATCAACCTGTGCCACTTTCTTGTGAATAAGAACGATGTGACCTGTACGGATATCTAGCAGGAGGCAGACCACTCTAAACTCTTTTGGAACATGCGAGTAAAGGTGCTCACCGAGTGTTCCCCCAAGGCATTTAAAAAGTCAGCAGGCAGCCCGTTGGGCCCAGGGGTTTTCCAACTCTTAATGAGTTGTATTGCCTCTATTACCTCCGCTACCGCCAGCTCTTTCTCTAGACTGCTTCTATCCTCCACAGTCAATCATGGCGCATAAATATCCCTGATAAATTTGAGGACCTGGAATTCAGGGTATCATTTTCAGGGTCTAAAGGATTGTTCCAAATGTGCTCTCACTATTTCCTGCCCTGACTCCACTAACCAGCCTCCTCTTATCTAATCCACCGGCCCCATCTCTGCTTTGTGCCTCACCTTCCCCAGTTGTCAATTATCCTCCCTGGTAAAGGATATCCGGTGAACTAATGAGGCCTCAGGTTCTGCCATGAATTTGGCTTCCCGTTCCTCAATCAATGTACCACTTCCCTCATGACTTTTTTCTCCCCCCTACATTTGCCCACTGCTTTGAATATTAACTCCCCTCTTATAAGCCCCTTCACAAAAAGTAGGCTTCCATGTACGTTCTCCCCTGGACCTGTGGTAAGTAGTCGAGAATTGAAAACAATTGCGTATGACCTGATATATAGGAGAACTGCTGTACTCCCGGGTGGAAATTCCTCCATATGTCCGTCAGACATAATGCCTGCACAAAATTCTTCATTCTGTTGTCCACCCAGCCTGTTCGACCCTTGTAACCATTCTGTCCTTTTTGGTATCAATGGTGAGGTTCCGGTCACCACCAATGAATAAAAGCACATCCGGCACCTGCACTATCTACTCCCCACATTTTCTTGAGCATCATTACTTATAGCCTTGGGCGGACATACCATGAAACAGCCACCAGTGTTTCCCTGATTTGTTCCCTCTTTACAGCTGCGCAACAGCCCTCACAGTCCACCCATGTTCGTATTACTGTTAGAGGCAATGATCAACACACCATTATGCCTACCCCTTGGGACCCGTTGCAGAAGCCTGCATGGACCAGGACCTTATATTTCTCTTTCCTCAAGAACCCGCAGTGGTTCCCCACCAGATGCATCTCCTGCAGTAATGTCAAGTCTGGATCCTGGCAGGATTAGCAAATCTTTAACAATCCCTCGCTTCACTTTACTGCTTAATCCATTCACATTCCAAGTCAGAAACTTGAGGCCCCCATTTCTGGTCCTATGTGTATCTACTTCCCATGTCATCCCCTATATGTGTATCTCTGGCTCCACCCCACTTGCATCACTCACACTATATAGCAACTCGGGGACCAACCATGAACTCCTTCCACTCCAACTGCCACCCTTCTGCCTCATGCTGTGAGTTTTGAACTAACCACAACCCCGATGCGTGAGGCGTCTCTCACCTTCCTACAAACCGTCCTGTCGTTAATTTGACAAGAACCACTACCAACTTTGTCCAATCCCTATTTTCAGGGCAAAGGGAGGCATTTTGACGAGTGTGAGTCTTGCTGCACCTCCTCAAGCTCTGGCATTCAGTCTGTTGCTGCCTTTTAGGCTAGTCCTTTCAGGTTTCAGAATCGCAGTCCCCGTGATGGCCTGCATCACCAGTTGCTTGGGCCATCTGAAGTCTTTCTGGTCTCCCTGGGACCGCCTCCATGCGATGCCTCTCCAAACTTGGTCCCTCCGTGATCCTTAACCGATTTGGTCCTGCTGGTCACCAGCCATCTAGCCATTCCCACACCTCCTCTGGTGTCTCAGAAAACTAAGACCAACCCTTCGCCAGGATTTTTTTGTTTTGGAGGAAATAGCATTGTGTACTGGATGTGTCTTTTATGCAATTCAATCTTGGTTTCATCAAAAGAGCGCATATACGATACAAAGGAACAACCCTGCCCAAACGCAATAAAAAAGTGGAATATCTCACCTTTGTCTGGGATAGTCATTCATCAAAAGAACCGCCTCTACTCTGTACCTCCTGTGTATAGTCAGGAAAGACCATAATTTCATGGTTTTCAGATATGAATGGACCAGTGCTTAGTTTGAGCCTGTGGTTTCCGGAGGTCGGCACCGGCACTTAATTGGGTACACCAATGATTGTGACTGTATGCCACATGGTGTCGCGCTAATTTAGGGATGACCACAACAACAGGTAATTATTAATTCAATATACAATTAAAATGACTATTACCTGCTGCCCAAACCATTCTTTAGCTTGGAGGCCCGAAATAGTCCGAATTGTCACACTTGTAGGAATGTGATTCTTAGTATTTGTGTTGTTACTATCATTGGCAGCATCGCAGGGGCAATGTAAGGTGCAAGCTGCAGTGGCCGCCTGACGAGAGCCTTGGCACTTAATGTTTTACAAATTAAGCAGTGCCACTCGTAGGATTGCATCCAGGTCTCTGTAGTTCAGAATTTGTGCGGTCAGGGTCTCACCCCTGGCTTGGGAGGCACACCCTGGACCCTGTGGGCTATTTCTACAGTGAAAAGGTTATAAAGTTAGTCCAGCTGCACCATGGTTGTGATGAGGACTTCTATAAATTTCCCCATCGCTCTGCCTTTGGCTATCTCAGGGAGGCTGACTAGGTGAATGTTATCACGTTCTGCACATGTGTGGGGGAGCCAAAACAATATGTCTTCACTATCATGGATAATTCAATCCATAAATTGTAAAACTTCCAAACACGACCCATGCACATCATTATGGACCCATCCAACCCAAACAAATCGTCAGCATGTACTTCAAACACTTCAACACAAGTATACATATATATATATTTACATTATATGTATATATATATTCACTGAAAAAAACACAGGTTTCAGGGATGTTATAGTTAGTTGGACATTTCACTCATACAAAACCAGAGAAACTCGGCCATTATAGTTAGTTGAGCTAACTATAACTCGCGCCCCCGCAATGCACTGCTGATGACGTCACATATTACATCATTCATGACATGGTCAGTGACATCACTGATGTCATCACTGATGACATCTCAAATGACATCACTGATGATATCACTGATGACATCATGCAGTGACTATGTGTTTCTGTAAAGTTTAAATATGTTTTATATATATATGCCAAGGTGTATTGAAGAATGAGTGGGTGTATAAGTGTCTGAATGGATGATTTAGTAGGTGCGTGACTGACTGTATAAGTGAGTGATTAAACGTGTCTTACTGAATGCATGGGTTAGTGACTAAACTGTGTGAATGTCTGTATCAGTCTGACAGTTGGTGTGTAAGCGGCTACATGGGTTGGTGAGTAGCTACATGAGTGTCTATATGGGTTATTGATTGATTGTCTGAGTATCTGTATGGGTGCCTGAGTGTTGGTGTGGGTGGGTGGGGGTGTGTGTGACTCTGTACATAGATGTGTGAGTGGGTGCATCTGTGAAGATGCATCTGTGCATCTGTGAAGGGCTGTATGGGTGGGTGAGTGTGTGTATGGATGTGTTGGTGAGTGAATGGATGTCTCAGTGGTACATGTGTGAGTAACTACATATGTGAAAGGCAGTATATGTGAGTGTTGGAGTATATAAATGACTATATGTGAAAGTGAGTGATTGTGAGAGTGGCTGTATGGATGAGTGTGTGCTTGTATCATTGATTGTATAAGAGAGTAAGTATGTGTTAGTATCTGTATGAATAAGTGAGGTGGTGTGTGTATAACTGTATAGGTGAGTAAATGGGAGTGTGATTGGTTCTTTGCATGACTGACTAGGTGCGAGAGTAACTCTATGGATGAGTGGCAGTGTGTGAGTGTCTGTATAGGTGTATGAGTGCAAATGATAGTGCTGTATTGATGAGTGACTGCATGTATGAGTGACTGTATGGGTGAATGAGTGGATGTGTGTGTAGACCTAGGAGTCAGTGAGTGGGTATGTAGTAACTGGTATTGGTGTGTCTATGGTTTCGAAAATGATAGTCTGTATTTTAGAGTGGGTGAATCAAAGGTTATATTAGGGTGTGAGGAGGTGCATCAGATTATCACGTGGATGATGTCATCAGTGATGTCATCAATGATGTCATTTGAGATGTCATCAGTGATGACATCAGTGATGTCACTGACCATGTCATGAATGATGTAATATGTGACGTCATCAGCAGTGCATTGCGTGGGCGTGAGTTATAGTTAGCACAACTAACTATAACGGCCGAATTTCTCTGGTTTTCTACAAGTGAACTGTCCAACTAACTAGAACGTCCCTGAAACCTGTGGTTTTTCAGTGAATTTCTAAGGTTTTTTAAATGCTAATTTCTAACTATAACGTCCCTGAAACCTATGGTTTTTTAAGTGAATTTCTAAGGTTTTTAAAATGCTAATATCTAACTATAACGTCCCTGAAACCTATTGTTTTTTTCAGGGAATTTCTAAGGTTTTTTAAATGAAAATTTCTAACAATAACGTCCCTGAAACCTGTGGTTTTTTCAGTGAATTTCTAAGGTTTTTTAAATGCTAATTTCTAACTATGCCTACAGAGGTAGGACATGTGCAGAAAGAAGAAGAAAGGCGCAGAAAGAAGCAAGAGAAATGCAGAAAGAGGCAACAGAAGTCCAGAAAGAGGAAGAAAGGTGCAGAAAGAAGCAAGAGATATGCAGAAAGAACCAACAGAGGTGCAGAAAGAGGCCTTGTTGCAAAGTCATCCTGTGCCCTGGGCACCTCCCAACTTTTTGCTGACTGGTACTGGTGGTAACTGACTCTGAATGACCCTGGGCTCTGCCTAACCAGGCCCGGAGCCAGTGCTATGCTGAAAGGCACTTAGAATACAGTGAAAACACCTACATACGCTAGGGTACACTATGGGTTGGGATACCCCTGTGATTGGCATGACCTCCCCTGTAAGGCCCTAGTACATAATAGGGCAGGGGGATTAAAACTACCTCTAAGTCCCTAGCATATAATAGGGCATGGCAGTTTAGAGGCCAGCAGCCCTTTTCTGCACTTGCATGTGTGCACTGCTGAGCCTGAGGTCAGTTTAAAAGTAGCTCTGTGTGTGCAGAAAGAGGCAAGAGAGGTGCAGAAAGAGGCAAGAGAGGTGCAGAAAAGGGAAGAAGGGTGCAGAAAGAGGCAAGACAGGTGCAGAAGGAAGCAAGAGAGGTGCAGAAAGAAGCAAGAGAAGTACAGAAAGAAGCAACAGAGGTGCAGAAAGAGGGAAGAGGGGTGCAGAAAGAGGCAAGAGAAGTGCAGAAAGAAGCAACAGAGGTGCAGAAACAGGCAAGAGAAGTTCAGAAAGAGGCAGCAGAGGTAAAGAAACAGGCAGAAGAGGTGCAGAAAGAGGGAACAGGGGTGCAGAAAGAGAGACGAGGGGTGCCAAAAGAGGCAAGAGGGGTGCAGAAATTTGCAAGAGAGGTGCAGAAAGAAGCAAGAGCAGTGCAATAAGAAGCAACAGAGGTGCAGAAGGAGGCAAGAGGGGTACAGAAAGAGGCAAAAGAAGAGCAGAAACAAGCAAAAGAGATCACGAAAGAGGCTAGAGGGGTGCAGAATGAAGCAACAGGGGTGCAGAAAGAGGCAAGAGAAGTGCAGAAAGAAGCAACAAAGGTGCAGAAAGAAGCAACAAAGGTGCAGAAGGAGGCAATAGAACTGCAGAAACAGGCAAAAGAGGTACAGAAAGAGGGAACAGTGGTGCAGACAGAGGCAAGAGAGGTGCAGAAAGAGGCAAGAGGGGTACAGAAATTTGCAAGAGAGGTGCAGAAAGAAGCAAGAGCAGTGCAAAAAACCAACAGAGGTACAAAAAGAGGCAAGTGAGGTGCAGAAGGAGGCAAGAGAGTTGCAGAAACAGGCAAAAGGGGTGCAGAAACAGGGAACAGGTGGGCGGACTGAGGCAAGAGAGGTGCAGAAAGAGGGAAGAGGGGTGCACAAAAAGGCAAGAGGGAACAGAAATTTGGAACAGAGGTGCAGAAAGAAGTAAGAGAAGTGCAGAAATAACCAACAGAGGTGCAGAAAGAGGCAAGAGGGGTACAAAAAGAGGCAAGTGAAGTGCAGAACGAAGCAAAAGAGGTGCAGAAAGAACCAACAGAGGTGCAAAAAGAGGCAAGAGCGGTGCAGAAAGGGTTAGGAGAGGTGCACAAAGAGGCAAGAGGGGCACAGAAAGAGGCAGGAGGGGTGCAGAAAGAAGGAAGAGAACTGCAGAAAGAAGCAATAGCGGTGCTGAAAGAGGCACGAAGGGTGCAGAAAGAAACAAGAGAGGTGCAGAAAGAAGCAACAGAGGTGCAGAATGAGGCAAGAGTGGTGCAGAAAGAGGGAAGAGAGGTTTAGAAAGAGGCAAGAGAGTTGCACAAAGAGGGAAGAGGGGTGCAGAAACAGGGAAAAGGGGTGCAGAAAGAAGCAAGCGAGGTGTAGGAAAAGGCAAGAGAGGTGCAGAAAGAGGCAAGAGGGGTGCAGAAACAGGCAAGAGAAGTGTTGAAAGAGGCAAGAGAGGTGCAGAAGGAGACAAGAGTGTTGCAGAAACAGGCAAAGGGGGTGCAGAAAGAGGGAACAGGTGGGCAGACTGAGGCAAGAGAGGTGCAGAAAGAGGGAAGAGGGTTGCAGAAAGAGGTAAGAGGGGTGCAGAAAGAAGCAACAGAGGTGCAGAAAGAAGCAAGAGAAGTACAGAAAGAGGCAAGTGAGGTACAGAAAGAGGCAACAGAGGTGCAGAAAGAGGCAACAGAGGTGCAGATATAAGCAAGAGAAGTGCAGAAAGAGGCAAGAGAATTGCTGAAAGAGGCAACAGATGTGTAGAAAGAAGCAAGAGAAGTGCAGAAAGAGGCAAGTGACGTGCAGAAAGAGGCAAGAGAGGTGCAGAAAATGACAAGAGAACTGCAGAAAGAGGCAAGCGGGGTGCAAAAAAGGGAAGAAGGGTTAAAAAAGAAACAAAAGAAGTGCAGAAAGAAGGAACAGAGGTGCAAAAAGAGGGAAGAGGGGAGCAGAAAGAGGCACGAGGGGTGCAGAAAGAAGCAAGAGATGTGCAGAAAGAAACAAAAGAAGTACAGAAAAAAGGAACAGAGGTGCAGAAAGAGGCAACAGGGGTGCAGAAAGAGGGAAGAGGGGTAGAGAAAGAGGCAAGGGGGTATAGAAAGAAGCAAGAGAGCTGTAGAAAGAAACAAAAGAAGTACAGAGAGAAGGAACAGAGGTGCAGAAAGAGGGAAAAGGGGTGCAGAAAGAGGCACGAGGGTACAGAAAGAAGCAAGAGAAGTGCAGAAAGAAGCAACTGAGGTGCAGAAAGAGGGAGGAGGGATGGAGAAAGAAGCAAGAGGGTGCAGAAAGACGCAAGAGAGGTACAGAAACAAGCAAGAGAAGTGCAGAAAGAGGCAAGAGAATTGCTGAAAGAAGCAACAGAGGTGTAGAAAGAAGCAAGAGAAGTGCAGATAGAAGCAACAGAGGTGCAGAAAGAGGGAAGAGGGATGGAGAAAGAGGCAAGAGGGGTGCAGAAAGAAGCAAGAAAGTTCCAGAAAGAAACAAAGGAAGTGCAGAAAGAAGGAACAGAGGTGCAGAAAGAGGCAAGAGGGGAGCAGAAAGAGGCAAAAGGGGTGCAGAAAGAAGCGAGAGGTGCAGAAAGAAACAAAAGAATTGCATAAAGAAGGAACAGAGGTGCAGAAAGAGGCAAGAGGGTTGCAGAAAGAAACAAAAGAAGTGCATAAAGAAGCAACGGAGGTGCAGAAAGAGGCAAGAGGACTGCAGAAAAAGGGATGAGGGGTGCAGAAAGAGGCACGACGGGTACAGAAAGAAGCAAGAGAGATGCAGAAAGAAGCAAGAGAAATGCATAAAAAGCAACTGAGATGGAGAAAGGGGGAAGTGGGGTGGAGAAATACAGAAATAGTAGGGAAGTGGGGTGGAGGGATACAGAAATAAACAAGAGAGGTGCAGAAAAAAACAAAAGAAGTGCAGAAAGAAGGAACAGAGGTGCAGAAAGAGACAAGAGGGGTGCAGAAAGAGGGAAGAGGGGTGTGAAAGAGGCACGAGGGGTGCAGAAAGAAGGGACAGAGGTGCAGAAAGAAGCAAGAGAAGTGCAGAAAGAAGCAACAGAGGTGCAGAAAGAGGGATGAGGGGTGGAAAAAAAGGCAAGAGAAGTGCAGAAAGAGGCAACAGAGATGCAAAAAGGGGGAACAGGGGTGGAGAAAGTGGCGAGGGGTGCAGAAAGAAGCAAGAGAGGTGCAGAAGAAATAAAAGAAGAGCAGAAAGAGGGAACAGGGGTGCAGAAAGAGGTAAGAGTGGCGCAGAAAGACGGAAGAGGGGTGCAGAAAGAAGCACGAGTGGTGCAGAAAGAAGCAAGAGAGGTACAGAAAGAAGAAAGCGTAGTGCAGAAAGATGCAACAGAGGTGCAGAAAGAGGCAAGAGGGGTGCAAAAAGAGGGAAGAGGGGTGCAGAAAGAGGCACGAGGGTGCAGAAAGAAACAAGAGAGGTGCAGAAAGAAACAAAAGAAGTGCAGAGAGAAGGAACAGAGGTGCAAAAAGAGGGGAAAGGGGTGGAGAAAGAGACAAGAGAGGTGCAGAAAGAAGCAACAGAGGTGCAGAAAGAGGGAAGAGGGATAGAGAAAGAGGCAAGAGGGTGCAGAATGAAGCAAGAGAGGTGCAGAAAGTAACAAAAGAAGTGCAGAAAGAAGGGAGGTGCAGAAAGAGGCAAGAGGAGTGCAGAAAGAGAAGAGGGGTACAGAAAGAGGCACAAGGGGTGCAGAAAGAAGCAAGAGAGGTACAGAAAGACGCAAGATAAGTGCAGAAAGAAGCAACAGAGATGCAGAAAGAGGAAAGAGGGGTGGAGAAAGAGGCAAGAGAAGTGCAGAAAGAAGCAACAGACATGCAGAAAGGGGGAAGATGTGTGGAGAAAGAGGCAAGAGGGGTGCAGAAAGAAGCAAGAGAGGTGCAGAAACAAACAAAAGAAGTGCGGAAAGAAGGAACAGGTGTAGAAAGAGGCAGGAGGGGCGCAGAAAGAGGGAATAGGGATGCATAAAGAGGCAAGAGAGATGCAGAAAGAGGCAAGAGGGTTACACAAAGAAGTAAGTGAGGTGCAGAAAGAGGCAACAGAGGTGCAGAAAGAGGTAAAAGAGGTGCTGAAAGTAGAAGAGATGTGCAGAAAGAGGCAAGTGAAGTGTAGAAAAAGAAAGAAAGGTGCAGAAAGAAGCAACAGAAATGCAGAAAGAGGCAAGGGAGGCGCAGAAAGAAGCAAGAGTGGCTTGCACACCATTAGTACCAATTTAACACCCACATTTAGCAATAAGTAACAGGTGACCATTCTAGGTTTACAAAGAACCTTCCACCAGGCTGTAACACTTGTTGCTGCATTTTTTGGTAACGTTTGAGCCATTTGAGCTAGAAACAAGGCTTTTTTTGGTTCAAATCTGCAGATTAGGCAACAGATGATGGATTATGTGGCTAATGTGGAAAATGTATAATTGTGCGAAAGTTGGTGCAGCCAAACAGCCGCATAATTCCAGTGGCCCTGCTCATATCTCTGACTAGGTCCAGAAGTGCTCCTCAGTGATTCCTTCTTTTTTTTGTCTCATTGAGTTCATAGTTTAGCTTCTATGGAAACGAGGAAGACTAAACCTGAGGTTACCACTCCACAACACAGACTACCATACCACATAATTGCTCTCCATAACACATAATCCCACTCTACATAATTCCTATACACTAAATACCACATACTTTCTAGCCACATAATTTCACTGCACAACACACCACATAATTCCACTCCACACAACGTACATCCACTCCACTCCAAAAAACATTAGTAAAAAACGTTTACATTTACAATGCCAATAGCTCTAACTCTTGCAAATGCGACACCTATTAAATTACAAATGCTTCTTTAACTGGTAGTCACGTTTGCAGAGTGGTGGAGAAAGGGGGCTGGGCCTCCAACCAGCGCTCAGGAATTCCACTGCGTAGGACTTACAGGAGGTACCAGGGGGCCTTTTTGGCCCCCAAAGTCCCGCAGGAGTAAAGTGGACTTCATCCCCCAACCAGTACTGTGCCAGGAGGTGCATTTGCAGAGTGGTGGAGAAAGGGGGGATGCGGCCTCCGAAGACCTCTTAGTAATCCCACTGAGTGGGACTTAGTGGAGGTAACAGGAGGGGTAGTTGGCCCCCAAGGACACCCTTGGGGGCCAACTACCCCTCCTATTACCTCCAGTAAGTCCTACACAGCAGCATTGCTAAGTTCTCATAGCAGCCACGCCCCCTTTCCCCACCACTCTGCAAACATGCTCCCTGGCGCGCTCTTGGATGGGGATTAAAGTCCACTTCGCTGCTGGGGGTCCTTAGGGGCCAACTAGCCTACCTGATACCTCCAGTATGCCCCAGATAGTGGGATTGCTGATAGGTGGACACAGGCCACGCCACCTTTGTCTACCACTCTGCAAACGCACCTCCTGGCGCGCTCTTGGTTGGGGGATGAAGTCCCCTTGCCTCCTGAGGGTCCCTGGAGGCGAACTAGCCCACCAGGTACCTCCAGTAAGCCCCACACAGCTGGATTGCTGAGAGCGGTCTGAGGCCACGCCCCCTTTTTACACCACTCTGCAAACGCGCCTCCTGGCACACTGCTGCTTGGGGGATGAAGTCCACTTGTGTCCTGAGGTCCTCACCAGCAATGTACCAAGAGGCGCGTTTGCAGAGTGGTGTAAAAATGGGCGTGGCCTCGGACCACCTCTCAGCAATCCCACTGTGTGGGGATTACTGGAGGTACCTGGTGGGCTAGTTGGCCCCGAGGGACCCTCAGGATTCAAGGGGACTTAATCCCCCAACTTAGAACGCGCCAGGGGGCGCGTTTGCAGAGTGGTGCAGGGAGGGGGCGGGGCCTCCGGCGGGATGCCGGCTTTTCTTTTTTAAAATATTTTTAGAAGGGGGGCTGTGTGGCCCCCCTTCTTTTAGTATTTTTTGGGCCCTGGGGACCCCATCTCCCAGGGCCTGAGCATTTTTTATTTTTAAAAAAAAACGGGAAGGGGGCCGCCTGGCCTCCCTTCCCAGGGCCACTATTGGCCTCGGGGACCCCATCCCCCGGGGCCTGCCTTCGTTTTTAATTAAAAAAATATTTTTCCCGGGAGGGGGCCGCGTGGCCTCCCTTCCCTGGGCCACTTCTGGCCCCAGGGACCCCATCCCCCGAGACCTGGCCTCGTTTTATTTATTTTTCCTGGGAGGGGGCCGCGTGGCCCCCTTCCCTGGGCCATTTCTGGCCCCGGGGATCCCATCCCCCGGGGCCTGGCCAGCCTTATTTTTTTTTTTTTTTGGAGGGGGGCCACGTGGCCCCCCTCCTGAGGCCATTTTTAGCCTCGGGGTCCCCATCCCCCAGGGCATGGCCAATGCTATTTTATTTTTTATTTTTTTGGGAGGGGGGCCGCGTGGCCCCCTTTCCCTGGGCCACTTCTGGCCCTGGAACCCCATGCCCCAGGGCCTGGCCTCAGCGTTGGGGACCGTGGGGGGGTGCCCCAATGCCCCCACGGTCCCTGCCGGCTCCCTGCCTCCTGCGGGAGCCGGCATTGCTTTTGGACAAGGGGAGCTGCTAACATGCAGCTCCCCTTGTCCAAAAGCAATTCTGCTTTGCTTCTTTGAAGCAAGAGCAGGTTTCCTGCTCTCGCTTCCAAGAAGCAAAGCAGTGTTTGCTATGGCAGGGCGGGAGCCGTGCTCCCGCCCTGCTATAGCAAATGGCAATGTCCCGGGGGTGGGCACCCCAGGACATTGCAGGAGCCGGCCCTAGGGGGTGGTAGTCCCCAGGGCCATCGAGGGCTCCAGGAGGGGGGCTGCGCAGCCCCCCTCCCTTCCATTGCAAAGCCCCTGGGAGGTGGTGGTCCCCGGGGCTGGGGGTCCGCAACGGACCACTGCACTTCATTTATGTATGCCCCAGGGAGGTGGTGGTCCCGGGGGCTGTGTGGGGAGGCTTGAGCCCCCCCACACATTTTTAAAAAGTAGGACCGGGGAGGTGGCAGTCCCCGGGGCTTGGGGGTCCCGTGAGGCCCCCCACCCTAAAATAACAATGCCCCGGGGAGGTGGCGGTCCCCGGGGCAGTATGGGGGGGCTAGAGCCCCCCCACACATTTTTAAAAAAGCCCCGAGGAGCTGGCGGTCCTCGGGGCTGCGGGGGGGCCACGTGCCCCCCGCATATAATTATCTAAGTCCCGGGGAGGTGGCGGTTCCCGGGGCTGTAATTAGACATTGCCCCCGGGACCTGGCCCACCCGGGGGCTTATAGAAAATGAAGCGCGGGAGACCGCGCTTTGTTTTTAAAAAAAATTTCGGCCGGATTCGCGCACCCAGCGCAAATTCTGACGCTTTTTTTTTAATACTTTTTTGGGCCCTGGGGGTCTTTCTGGGACCCCCTGAGCAGGCCTAGGGGGGTCAGGGTGTTTCTACCCTGCCCCCTTTTCTTGTTTTTGTAACATTTTTTTTACCTTTTTCTTGTGACTCAGTTCAACCGAGTCACAAGATGGCTGCAAACACATTCTGGTTTGGATTGTTGGCAGCCAATCAGAATGAAGCTCGTGCTCGGGATGGTTCGCGAATCCTCCTCGGTGCTCAGATATCGATATTTTTTATTTTTAAATTTCTCAGGAACTACTGAACGTATTCACACCATTTAAAGCAAAGAGTGCACTCTGGACCAAGAGCTACCTCTCTGCCAAATTTGGTGTAATTCCGTTCAGCAGTTCAGGCTGTAGCCGCAACAAAAGTTCCTACGGGAATTAACATGGAGATAACGCGTTTTGGGACCCCCTTTCTTTCTCGGCCCCTGCTTGACGAATCACCCCGAAACTTTCAAGACAGGAGCTGACTGGAGCGGGCCATTAGTTTTGAAAATTTCGCAAAGATTCATCAAACGGCGCCAAAGATATTGGCAAATCAAAAAATGCTTTTACTATGGAAACTAGGTCCTAACTATAACTACCTACTGGCAACAGCCAGTAGGTAGCATATATAATTACATTATATGTATATATATTTATATATGTGTGTGTATATTCACATTCATGTATGTTTGTTTGCTCATATTAAAATTCAAATGCAGCAGATCATGAACTGCAATGATGAATGGATAAATGTACAGGAGGAACAGTGTCAATACAAATCTCAAGAAGCTGTGTGTTAGTGGTTTGTACAGTCACTTGAGCTGAGGGTAATGGTTGTCATAAATAACTGTGTAAATGTTTTTATCATTTAAAATTGTATTTGTACATTTTAATTGTAGTTATTGTGTATATATGTTTTTTTCAGCCCTGATGAAGTCACAAAGAGGGACAAAACACATTGACTGGGCTGTTTGTCCTATGCTGATTGAACAGAAATAAGAATGAACAATAAATAATCTCTTTTCATACAAGAAGATTGAAGCCGTTTTCTTTGGATTAGGCTGGGAGAACTTACAATTAATGATTTGCATCATAATGTATAATTAGGAGCATTGGACTTAATAAAAAAAAATTACATGGACTGCTTTAAAATAAAATAGATATACAGACTAGTTGTGTGCTTCTCCCTTTTGGATTTTGAATGGGGGATTTTTGGTTGTTAGTTCTGCAGGGTTTAAGCACGTTGTGTCAAAATTTGGTGAGAAGTAGTCTGTGCAATGGTTTTATACTTTAACTACCATTAATTTTATATTGTGCTATAAGATAGTGTGTAAGGCTCAAGCGTTGGAGGAGAAATCCAAGCAGGGCCGGACTGGCCGTAGTGGGCACAGGGCGATTCCTCGGTGGGCCGCCAGGTTGGGGGCCAGTTTTAGGCCCCTGGCGGGCCGTTTTTGTTATCGGGGGCCAGAAATATTGTCCCCCTGTAACAAAATCGGCCAAAACCGGCCCTGCAAACAGCTCGGCCACACCCCCCTCCTCCGCCCTAGGGGGGGCCGGCCAAGCAGTGTGCCAGGGCCGGTTTCGGTTCGCAGTCCGGCCCTGAATCCAAGGCGGCATGTTTATTTGAGGTGACAACCAAAAAAATGGGCTTATAAAAACAAGAAGGTGGATGGAACATTTTCTAAAACTGGATTCATAATTTGGTGCATGATTGGACTAAATAGGTGAGAGAGTCAGAAGCTATAGATTACAAGTCCCTAAACAAGTTGATTCATGTGGTGTGACTCAGGGATGAGTGATCCACCAGACTCAGACAGTACTTGCCTGATACAGTTGAAAAGTATCCAGAGAAACCTATAGGGTTGGCAGATAGGAGACTGTCAAACTGGGTGAACAAAGGTCTGAAGCAACATAAGTCCAAGTCCAAGGAGGATAAGAACTGCCAAAAGATTGACTTCAAACTGGAAGGGAATGTTTTTCATGTCTTCCAGCAGGGTCAAAAGCCAAAGCCCCATAATGGCATTACAATAGCTAAAAGACCTGTGGATTTGGTATTGCTGAATGGAGGAATATACACAAAAACCATGATAACTAGTCTTTGGAATTGGCAGGCAAGAAGTACATCAGTTAGTGCTGTGTGACTGTCAACACCATAGTCCATTGCATCATCCACTGGAATGTGCTAAACCTGTGAAGTGACATGGTTCAGAACTTAGGTCTGCCTCACAGACTGCTGTACATCAAACACTAAGAACACATGCCTCCTTAAATGCTGAACATCAAAAAGTAAATGCATATCTCAACCTTAACACGAAAGACAATGTTTTCTAGATCTCAGTTTGTCAAGGAACTTGCCCATGTTCCACCAGCAAGAACTTACTAATTGCAAACTGAGCGACATTTGTAAGAAACTGGGTTTTTGTTGCAGTAGTCTCTATATTTTGTGCCTGGTATTTGATGCAACTTTGACTGAAGTGCACTGGGTTCCTGCTAACCAAGTCCCTAGTGTGAGTGTTCTTTCCCCAAAACAATGTAACTGGTCAATTGATCCCTAATTGGCCAGACCTTTAGCACTTCTATAAGTCCGTAGTAATTGGTACTCTTCCTACCTGGGCATAGTTACTAAAGAGGGTCCCTAAGAGCTGCAGCAAATCTAGTGCCATTCTAAGGGACCCAGCACCAAACTCATGCAGACTGCCGCTGCAGGCTCCGTGACAAGGTGCTCTAAAAGGTGAAAACCTGACATGGCACACACACTTTGTGCCATGTCCCCTAACACTACATGTAATATTTGTAAGTCACCCCTTCAGCAGGCCTTCCAGCCTCAAGGCAGGGTGTATTATATTACATGTGAGGACTTATCTGCATGTGCAGATATGCCCCTATGCCGGCCAGTTAAAATACTGACAGTACAAGTGAACAGAGAATCCATTTTAAGGTATGTACTGGGCACTGGTCAAAACGAGTTTCCCAGCTACATAATGGCTTCACTGAAACCTGTGATATTTGGCATCAAACACCTCGTATTAATAAACGCACATTGATTCCAGTGATGGATTTATTAGTACAGGCATCCAGAGTGTACCTTAGAGGTACCCCCTGAAAACCTTCTGACCTCTTGTGTATTGGCTGACTGGTCTTGTCCAGCCTTCCACCACAGACATGTTTCTGACCCCCTGGAGGTGAGGACCCGCGTTCTCTGAGGTCAGAAACAAAGTCTGCTCTGGCAGGAGGTGTTACCACCTTCTCCAAGCAGAATGACTAGTAAATCAGCATGTCAAGGCAGGAGGCTTCAAAGACTTCCACCACCTTTGATATTTGACCCTGGCTTCCCTCAGATAAGAAAAATGCCTCCCCCGGCCCAGGGCCCATTTGGCACCAGGACAGGTGAGAAAATGAGCTAGTCAGTGGGCGTGTTCACCCTCAGCCTAGTACCACCCCTAAGAAGGGCTACCTGAAGTGAACACGACTAGGAAAATTCCACCATCTTGGTTTTTGGTGAAATTAGGTCCTCTGGGTCAGGGTTATGCCCACTTCCCACAGGAAGTGGTCATATAGAGGGTGTAGTCACCCTAAAGGTATGAAGCCCATTGGCTACTACCTGACACTCCCTATAATGCCCCTAAATACAGTACTTAGGTGGCATCCCTGATACCAGGACTTCAGATTTGACTGACCCAAAGAAGGAGTGAACAAAGAAGATTGCTGACCCGTTTAGCTATTGTTATCCCATGGACTATACTTCGTTTTCGTTCATTTAATGGAGAAATGTAATGTCCATGACAACATGGTGTCAGTACACTGTCCACTAGTAGAAAGCTGTCACTATACACACTCCTCACCAGAATCACAAGGCTTGTGATAAGGTTCAATAAAAGAGAGCTGGGCGCTTGTACCCTCCTCCAGTTAACATAGATCTTCCTTCCTGTGTGATCTATCTGGCTCTGCGGCATCCTGCAACATGCCACCTTTATAGCCTTTATGGATGAAGCCAGACCCTACTGTCTTCAAATTTCAACCTTTTCCCCTCTGTACATATTCTAAGTGCCATTTTCAATTCCCTCGTTGAAACCACATTGCAGAATAAATGCATTATCCCTAGGTGCTTAATCTAGTTTTGAAATAGGTTGCAAGTCATGCAAAGTGAATTTATATTCGAGGAGGGAGTATAACTCTTCCCTCTTTTGCTTACTCATGAATTTATGTTTTTGGAAAATAAATCAGTTGTCATTTCGCTTTCAAAAACCATGTAACTCTTCGGGCAACCTCGTTCAGATCCAATTGATATGGACGCCTGAGGCGAAAGCAGTTGTAACTCAGCAGGCCATTTTCCCGGCGAGATTGCTTCTGGAACTGATGATGCTCTGTGCAGTGTGACTTGATGGTAATCTTTCAACGACCCACTAACTGTAAGCAGCTCTGAAAGCAAGATATCCAATGCCTGCGTGGCCACAACCAGCATTGAACTCTGCAGAAGGGATCTTATAAACCGATTGCATAAAAAGGCTCGGAGAAGCGGGTCTGGAAGGAAGGAAATAAAACGCGCCACGATTTTTTAGGAATTCTAGAGGTTATAAATCAAAAAGATGAAGAGGCAGATTTTGTACAAACACGATCAGAAATTCCATTATAAGTGCGATTCTTGGACGTTCACTTTGCTGTTTGTATCTATTTGTACAGGGCTTAAATCATTAAAAATCCAGACAATGGGTAAAGTATAATATTTATATATAGATCAGTTTAACTGAGGAAATGGGGGTTTCGTCTGAAGTCATTCTACCGTTTGTAACTTGGTATCACCCACAGCTAGTCATCCTTGGTGTCATTTTCTTCCCAGTGCCCATATAAATACAGAAAATACATCCTAACATCTTAACATACATAACATAACAATATAAAAGTATAACATAACAATATAACATCATTCTTGATATCATTTTTATTAGATTGCACTTTTCACAGGGCAGCCTTCACCCTGATAGTGTATTTTAGCACTATCAAATTATACTCCAGCAAAAACAGACTCACTAATTAATGATAACAATGAAAAGTGCAGCTTCACTGGTAAACATCCATGATTTCATTCGAAATTTGAGGTGGAAGCGATCTTTCCTCATTTCAATTAATTTAAAGGGGGTGGAGTTTCCAAGTGGAGCACCATGAACTCTGATGGTCTAATTCACAAGGGTAACCTACACTTTTGAGTAAGTGTACACATTTGAGTGAGTTTTACTACTTTTGGTATTCACGAATTGCACTGTTGTAGTAACTAACACTTTTGTAGTAACTGATACTTTTGTTGAATGTCCAGCACTGCACATTGCCAAACACTGGTACTGCAACACCCTTCCGTAAAAGATAATACTTACTATAAAACTGTAAGTTACTACAAAAGTGCGAGTTATTACAAAAGTGCAGTTTGTGAATACCGAAAAGAAGTACATTTACTCAAATGTGTAAATTACTACAAAAGTGCAGTGTGTCAATAGCATTTTGTAGTAGGTTATGCAGTACTACTGTAGTACTACAAAACATTCTACAAAGTGCAATTTGTGATTCAGGCCCTGAGACTTTACCTCCTCATTTCTTGTATATAACTCTCGATCGTCCAACAAGAGTTTAGAGGAAGACACAAACCTGAGGAGAGTACATGTAGAATTCCTTGACCTTCGCCACAAATTATAATACTTGTTCATAATGGAGGAAAAATAGAAAAATCAACAGTTAAAGAAACTCGTGCAGCCGGTAAAAAGAGTTAGAAACATGGTTGAATTTCTTCAAATCCAAACAAGGTTTTACCACCACTTTGACTATACATTGGAGCCTAGAAATGCACGTTTTGCGGAATCCCTGTGAGTTGACTTTTCAAAATCGATGTAAATTTGAATAAATGTATTGATCACCAGAGCCCTCTGAGAGAAGGAAAGGGAGGGAATAGCCCCTGTCAAAATTAGCATTGGTAGAAGTGGGAGCTACCTGCTGTGACAGAAATCTCAGAATAAATCAAGGTTCACTGATTCCCTACTACCTGTGTGGGTTGATGCCCTGTTACTTACCTGTAATCTTCATTACTCCTGGTTCTGTTGTCCTCGTCTCATTCATAACTTGTGGAGATAACCATCTCCCAGACATAAAAAAAAGATCAGTGGAATGCTCAAATCCTAACCCCACCCCCTCCCACTGGTAGTACTTAACCAGCACCCACCCAACATTCCGCCTAAACTACCAACCCGGTGTGCAGACAGAATCTCGAGTTGGAAATGTTGAACTACAGAAATATTGAGTCCTAAATATCGTGAGTCAGAAATATCGACAGCAAGACTATCGTGGTCAAGAATATCGATTTTAAGGTAAGAAATATTGTTTTTAAAAATAAATAAGTCATTAATATCGTTTGCAAAAATATAGGGCCTGATTCTGATTCAGTTAGGAAGGCCTCCTAACGGCATTTGCTCTTTCCAAATCGGATCGGGAACGTGTCTTTCCGACCGACTCGGAAAGGTTTCCGACCGACCGAGTATGATGCGAGTTAGGCGTTAGGAATATCCCAATCCCAACCTGACGGCATCTGGAATGACTGAGCCATACGGAGCAAAATCGTACGTCTCTACAGGCCACGTTTCCAAACGACTGAGTACGATGCTGGATTTGGACAGCTTTTCCGAATCGTGCCGTCCGACTCGAATCGGCAGTCGGAATCAGACTTTGGGGGCCCGTAGTGGCCCCCCCTGCACCCGGAGTCTTACTAACCGGGCCCGTGGGGGTACCCATGGTTCCCCCCTTACCAGCCATGCACAGTGTGACAGGCACCACAGGGTGCCCGATTTTCCCCAGCCACCCCTTTCTTCAATGGGAGCCTATGCATTCGGTCGGAACAAAGGCTCCTATTGAAGTCAATGGGAGTCCAACCAAATCGTATCTAGAAGCATCCGGATGCATCGTACTCGGTCGGTTGGACTCTCCTGATCCAATTCGGTCGGAAACCATTCCCAAACCCATTCGGTCAGGAAACTTTCCAAACCGCATCAGTACCGGGCCCACAGTTGTTTCAAATATCGATTTTTTAATTAGTGTTATGTATTTTAGTATATATTTTCAATGTATGTGATGTATTATTTTTGTATAAGAATTGTTTATGTTTTTTAATATATGTGTTACATTTTTAGTAGTTATCAATTTCATTTTAATTAAATTTTGCGTTTTTTAGTTCTGTAGCGGGTTGTGGGTTTATAGGGGAATAGGGTGGGAAGTAATTTAATTATAATAAATTAATGATTATTTTTTAATTATTAATATTTATTTAATTGACATTTTATAGTGTTAATTGTGGGAAGTAATTTATCATTAATTATTAATTGGTTGTTAATTATTATTAATTAATGAATTGCTAATTAATTATGGTAATTGTGTAGTTTTTTTAGGTGCGGGTTATGTGGTTTATAGAGGTAAAGGGTGGGAAGTAATTTATTTGTAATCAATTAATAATAAGTTGTTAATTAGTATTAATTAATTGAAAATTAAATATGGAAATTGTGTAATTATTTAAGCTGTAGGTTGTGGTGTTTATAGGGTAATGGGCAGGAAGTATTTTTTGGGGATTAATTAATAATTAGTTGCTAATTGATATTAATTAATTTATTGAAAAATAATTATGGAAATTGTGTGATTAATTTTAGGTTCGGGTTGTGGGGTTCATGGGGTAAAGGGTGGGAAGTAATTTATGTTTAATTAATTAATACTTAGTTGTTAATAAATAATTAATTAATTGTAAATTTATTATGGAAATTAATTTTAGATGAGGGTTGTGGGGTTTATAGGGGTAAAGAGTGGGAATTAATTTATGTTTCATTAATTAATAATTAGTTCTTAATTAATATTAATTAATTGAAAATTAAATATGGAAATTGTGTAATTAATTTTAGATGTGGGTTGTGGGGTTTATTATGGTAAAGTGTGGGAAGTAATTTATGTTTAATTAATTAATCATTAGTTGACCATTAATAGTAATTAATTAATTGATATTTAATTTGGGTAATTGTTTATATTTTTTGTGTGTGGTTTTTACTTTTATAGGGGTAAAGGGTGCTGAGTAAATTAATTTTACTTACTTTATAATTAGTTGTTAAATACTATTAGTTTTTTAATTGAAAAAAGTTTTAATTGTGTAATTAATTTTTTACAGTTTAATTTTAGGTGTTGTTTGTGGGGGTTATAGGGGTAAAGTGTGGGAAGTTTATTAATTTGTATGGGTTTTAATTTGTTTTTTAATTAATAATATTTCTTTAATTGGTAAATAATTATGTTAATTATGTAAGTACATTTGTTTTAAATTTAGATGTGGGTTGTGTAATGTGTGGTGTTATAGGGTAGGAAATAAAAAAGTAAATATATGTAATAATTAATGTTTTTATTTCTAAATAATTTCTAATTAAAAATATTTATTTGTTTGAATTTTTATTTTTTTATTTAATATAATATTTGTAGGTATGTGTCATATGCATTTAACATCATAATATGTTTTTTTAAATTTGTAATATTAAATATATTTGTATTTAAATTTTTAACATATTTATATATTTTTTAATTTATTTTGTTTTTTAAATATTTTTGTTGTTAATATTTTGTTTGTTTTTAATTTTGAACTGACTGGAGTGAGAATATTAATTGTTACCCCTCCGCAATCAAACTCTTTCCCTACTGTTGCACTGCTTATGTGTGAATAGTAAATTTTACCCCGCCACTATCCAACACTTTCCCTACTGTTGCACTCACTGGAGTTGGAATAGTAATTTTTACCCCTCCGCTATCCAACACTTTCCCTACTGTTGCACTGACTGGAGTTGGAATAGTAATTTTTACCCCTCCGCTATCCAACACTTTCCCAACTGTTGCACTCATTAGAGTGGGAATAGTAATTTTTACCCCTCCGCTATCCAACACTTTCCCTACTTTTACAATTATTGGAGTGGGAATGGTAAACTTTACCTCTCCGCAATCTAACAATTTCTCTACTGTTGCACTCACTGGAGTGGGAATAGTAAGTTTTACCCCTCTGCTATCCAACACTTTCCCTACTGTTGAACTCATTGGAGTGGGAATAGTAATTTTTACCTGTCCGCTATTCAACACTTTCCCTACTGTTACACTCACTGGAGTGGGAACAGTAATTTTTACCCCTCAGCTATCCAACACTTTCCCTATTGTTGCACTCACTGGAGTGGGAATAGTAATTTTTACCCCTCCGCTATCCAACACTTTCCCTACTGTTGCACTGACTGTAGTGGTAAATTTAAGTTTAAAGATTTTTAAATAGTTTAATGTTTTAATTTATAATAGAATTTTTTTAATAAATTTGATGGTATTGGTATATATATATATATATATATATATATATATATATATATATATGTCCAAACAAATGCCCGAAAGCTTAGGAGGGCACTCGACAGCTTGCCTTCCCTCCGGATTACCAACAGCATTCTCCTGCACTTTCCGGTAAGAATTTGCATATGCCGACGCGTTTCGAGTCGGAACGACTCTTCTTCCTGGGCTTTTCACAAATGAAGCACAAACTCCTTTTTGCCTTTAATGTTCTTTTATTGCAAATGAGGCCCCCTGGTGGGCCTTACTCCCGCGTTGATAACCGGTGTGCATTTTGGGCTCAGTAGTCCTAAAAAAAAGGAGAGTTCACATTATTCCATAAGTTGGTGTACTTTCCATTTGCGACATTTCAATTATATATTTTCCTTTAGTAAGGTCCAGTCAATGTCAGGAGAGTGCATTTAACATTTGGCTCGCTGTGCTGTATTCAATTAGGAACCAGTTTCCAGATCCCAGCCTCCTTTTCAATATCAATAGGATGGTGCCATCTCCCCACGGCTCAGGCGGCCGTGCCTTAATGTGTCCAAACAAATGCCCGAAAGCTTAGGAGGGCACTCGACAGCTTGCCTTCCCTCCGGATTACCAACAGCATTCTCCTGCACTTTCCGGTAAGAATTTGCATATGCCGACGCGTTTCGAGTCGGAACGACTCTTCTTCCTGGGCTTTTCACAAATGAAGCACAAACTCCTTTTTGCCTTTAATGCTCTTTTATTGCAAATGAGGCCCCCTGGTGGGCCTTACTCCCGCGTTGATAACCGCTGTGCATTTTGGGCTAAGTAGACCTAAAAAAAAGGAGAGTTCACATTATTCCATAAGTTGGTGTACTTTCCATTTGCGACATTTCAATTATATATTTTCCTTTAGTAAGGTCCAGTCAATGTCAGGAGAGTGCATTTAACATTTGGCTCGCAGTGCTGTATTCAATTAGGAACCAGTTTCCAGATCCCAGCCTCCTTTTCAATATCAATAGGATGGTGCCATCTCCCCACGGCTCAGGCGGCCGTGCCTTAATATGTCCAAACAAATCCCCGAAAGCTAAGGAGGGCACTCGACAGCTTGCCTTCCCTCCGGATTACCAACAGCATTCTCCTGCACTTTCTGGTAAGAATTTGCATATGCCGACGCGTTTCGAGTCGGAACGACTCTTCTTCCTGGGCTTTTCACAAATGAAGCACAAACTCCTTTTTGCCTTTAATGCTCTTTTATTGCAAATGAGGCCCCCTGGTGGGCCTTACTCCCGCGTTGATAACCGCTGTGCATTTTGGGCTCAGTAGTCCTAAAAAAAGGAGAGTTCACATTATTCCATAAGTTGGTGTACTTTCCATTTGCGACATTTCAATTATATATTTTCCTTTAGTAAGGTCCAGTCAATGTCAGGAGAGTGCATTTAACATTTGGCTCGCTGTGCTGTATTCAATTAGGAACCAGTTTCCAGATCCCAGCCTCGTTTTCAATATCAATAGGATTGTGCCATCTCCCCACGGCTCAGGCGGCCGTGCCTTAATGTGTCCAAACAAATGCCCGAAAGCTTAGGAGGGCACTCGACAGCTTGCCTTCCCTCCGGATTACCAACAGCATTCTCCTGCACTTTCCGGTAAGAATTTGCATATGCCGACGCGTTTCGTGTCAGAACGACTCTTCTTCCTGGGCTTTTCACAAATGAAGCACAAACTCCTTTTTGCCTTTAATGCTCTTTTATTGCAAATGAGGCCCCCTGGAGGGCCTTACTCCCGCGTTGATAACCGCTGTGCATTTTGGGCTCAGTAGTCCTAAAAAAAAGGAGAGTTCACATTATTCCATAAGTTGGTGTACTTTCCATTTGCGACATTTCAATTATATATTTTCCTTAGTAAGGTCCAGTCAATGTCAGGAGAGTGCATTTAACATTTGGCTTGCTGTGCTGTATTCAATTAGGAACCAGTTTCTGGTATAAGATTTTCTGGTAATATCTAAAATAAATCATATTTTAAACAGGATTCTATATATACACTTTGGCATATTACCTTACAATGTTCTCAAATACTAAGGGGCCGATTCCGGCCGGAAAACGTACCGACCGACTCGGTACGGGAATTTAGTCCGACCAACACGTACCGGCGCTGCCCGATCCGCCTAGTACGATGCAATGCACGTGGATCACGACCGACTCGTACGGAACACAAGCCGAACGACCGAACCACACGGAAACCAGCTATCCGGTCGGAAAACCACGCGAATCGAACCGACCGACACGCACCAGGAAAGAACCCGACAGAAACGTACCCGCGAACTCCGACCCGCGCAGTACGATGCAATGCGTGGAAAACAAGACCGAGTCGCACGGAGCCCAAGCCGTACGACCGACACGCATACAAAATGGAGCCAAAGCAACCCAATACTCCGCGACCGACGCGTACGCCGCACATGAAATCCATCAGAAACACAGCGTGAAAGACTCGGAGAAGCTCGCACGAGCCAACTGCAGCGTCCGACTCCGTCAGAAGAACGTCTCCTACATGCCCAGAAACTACAAAGGAAAAAAGAAAAAAAAAAGGGCCAAACAAGCAATGACAAAGTCAATAAATACTGGGGGGAAATGGAACAAAGACACACCCACAACTCCACCCATATAAAGGCCACAAATTCCTACCATGATCCTTTGCAAATCCAAATGACCTGCCAGCACAGAACACCATCAGACAGCAACCACAGACACACCCAAAACTCATCCATCACACAAGCCACACACCATTAGCAACTCCCTAATAGCACCCTCACATACACCCAGCAAAACTGACACTCACCTACCCTCACTTGCACACTCACACACACATCAATCCCCACCACCACCCATCACCATGCCCCCAAAGAAGAATCCAAAGTTCCTAGACAGTGAATTGGAAGTGTTGGTAGATGAAATCCTCAGGGTAGAGCCACAATTGTTTGGTACACTGGTCCAACAGACCCCCATGTCGCAGAAAACCAAGATGTGGGAGAGGATCGTCGACAGGGTGAACGCACAATCACCATGTCTGCGCACAAAGGAAGACATCCAGAACAGGTGGTATGATGTGCGCAGGAGGGTCAAGGCCCTACTCAAGAAGGATTACACCTTGAGCCATCGCACCAGCAGTGGCTCTCCTGCCAAACCAGTATACCTCAGGCCCTGGGAGGAGAAGGTGCGGGCCATCCTACCACCAGAGAGCGTACATGGACTATCAAACATCCCAGAGCCTGGTGAGTACACAACCAATATACCCAATATCGTGTGACAATACACACACATCACTGTCAAGGGGATAGTCAAACCATGCACCGTCAGCAAAGCCACAGTAACCAAAACATAATCATCCCAAGATGTGTATGTTAGTTAGACAAACACAATACCTGCCACCCCAAAGTGAAATGTAACTGTGTCATGACATGTACAAACCCAACAACAAATAGAGCAAGGCAGCCGCACAAATCTAACCAACAAACACTGTCAGACATTTTGCCACCACCAGAACACCACCTCACAGGGAAGCTCACTGAAAGGAAGGAATTCTGTGTATGCTGGTGAAGTCAGTGTAGCCAATAACATGATGGGAGTTGTAGTCGCAGATATTGCTCACCCTCACAATTGGCCCATCAACACCACTCTGAACCATGCTCACATCACAGGGAGTTGAAAAAAACTGACAAGATGGCTGACACTGGGTACTGCTGTGGGGAGCACAAGGCCCTGCTGGGAACTGTGCACCAACCAACAGCAGGACACCACTGAATGACATCCTGAAAGCAAACTTGCACTCCCTGCAATGGAAGCACGTTCCATGGTGGGATATCTGGCTGGGTGGGAAGGAGGACTGACAGCACTGACCATAGTTACCAGCAGCTGTTCTCACACACACCCTTAACACAAACTCCACACAACTCACCTGGGAGAATGCATTGCCTCACACTCTAATTAAATATCCCCCAAAGAATCACCACCCTGGGTTATGCTGTGTGAAGCACAGGGACACTTTTGGGACTTGTAGCCAAACTAACGCCAGGACAACACTGTCAGCCATCCTGTCAGTACAGGCACACTACCCCACAGGGAAGCAGAGTCAAAAGGAAGGAAGTATGGGCATGCTGGGAAGGGGGGTGTAGGCAATAGCATGATGGGAGTGGTAGTCACAGCTCAACATCCCCCACCCGCATGGCCCAGCAAGCTCACACTGAAGCATGCACACCTCACAGGGAGTGAAAAGCCACCTTAAAGATGTCTGACAATGGTGCTCTGTTGTGGGGAGCACAAGGCCCTGCTGGGAACTGGGCACGAACCAACAACAGGACACCACTGTCAGCCATCTTGCCATTGCTGTCACACTCACACACAGTGAAGTCCACTCAAAAGGAAGGAAGTATTGGCATGCTGGGAAGGGGGTGTAGGCAATAGCATGATGGGAGTGGTAGTCACAGCTCAACATCCCCCACCCACATGGCCCAGCAAGCTCACACTGAAGCATGCACACCTCACAGGGAGTGAAAAGCCACCTCAAAGATGTCTGACAATGGTGCTCTGTTGTGGGGAGCACAAGGCCCTGCTGGGAACTGGGCACCAACCAACAGCAGGACACCACTGACTGACATCCTGAGAGTCAACCTGCACCCACTGCAAGGGTGGCATGCTTCATGGTGGGATAACTGGGCTGGGGGGAGAAGGAGGGCCGGATGTCAACCAAATACCACCAATGCTGGCCATGCACACACCTCAACATTCACATTGAAATGCTTCAGGTTGGCAGGACAATGTGCTACACCAATACCAACCTCTGACTGTGACAACTTAGGTCAATGCAATGTACAGGCCTACATCCAGAGGTACAGTCACAACTGTCAGGTGTTTGACCCATTGATGCCTGTAGAAACATAACATACATTGTTTGTCTCTTCCAAAAACAGGTGATGATGGGGACACAGCAGCAGACGATGAGGAGTCCCTGTCCCAGGCTCCGGGGGACCCTGAGCTCTCTGGTGTGGAACAGCCTCTGCCCTCCTCTGATGGTGAAGCCCTACCTGGCCCCTCCGGTGTGAGTCATCATGCAGCACCAGCAGGACCACCACCTGCACCCACTCCTCCAACAACTGCCAACACACAGACCGCCCCCGCCGACACGGACAGACCAAGGACCACCAATGACAACAGCACAGGGACCCCGGCCCACCGTGAAGCAATGGACAACAACCCCAGTACCAACCCCCAAGGGGGCCTAGGGTCACCTGTGCGTGCCACCGCAGGTCCCGCACGTGTGGCCAGGGGTGGTGGGAGGGGTGGTAGGCAGAGGATGCTGTTTGCAGAGGGGTCTGGACTGCATGATGACCCACAACTGGTACGCATTGCTGATGCGTACCAGAATAGCACCGGAGAGGTCAGCCAGGTAGTGGGGATCCTCAAGGACATTCAACAGCAGCAGGCTGCCCATCATGCCCGCTTGGACTCACACATGTCCCGTGTGGAGACACACATGTCCTGTGTGGAGACACACATGGCTGGCATGGAGTCCAAGTGGGACACATTGCAAGAACTGACAGCGGTGCATAGGGACATATTGACATGCCTCCGACAGATTAGCACCAACATGGCCACACCTCCGTGTGCCCACAACATCTGGTGCTGCAACAACTGCAACTGCCACAGGGAGGGAGGATGACTCTGACGGAGAGTCCTCTGCACCGCAGCAGCCTGCACGTGAGGGTCCCCCCCAAAGAAGAGGGGTCGTCCGAGGAAGGAGAACTGAGAGGCCGATGGCCATGTACATCCCCCAGGAACCCAACACCTGTTCTGGAAATCCACCTTTGTGTGCAAACTGTTCACCCTGTCGAATGCAACCCAACTCTCTCACATGACATGGGGAGTTTAAGTTGGACCAATGATTCAAATGACTGTGGACTTTACTCAGGACATTCCTGCTACCAACACTTCCAACTCATCTGGGAACTTTGGATTTCAATCCCAATGTACAGCACCCACCATCCTGTGCACTGTCCTCACACATGTATGTAAATAAACTCACTAATACACCATACTTGCCTCTGTTGTGATTACAACGTTGTTTTTGTCATGGAGATGATGATCTGCTAAATGACACTGTGCATGCTAACTGCTACAGCAAGTTCAACACCGTCATGTGAGTCATGGCGACGTGACACATATGAGGGAGACACACCACTAGGGCTACACAACACATACACACCAGGGCCATCTGACTCATCGCCTACACTGATGTTGCCAGGAAATACAGTGGAATGCACAGACACCACACCTATTCAGAGTCTGTGTTAACTAGCCCACATGTGAAGTAAGCTAATGTCAGTCAGATGTGTGACCACAGACAACGCACATCCCAAAGTGAAGCACAGGTTTATTACACATTTGCAACATGTTGTTTCCACTACAGATGCAAGGTAATCCCACGTGGCAGTGGCCACACAGTCACCAAGTGTATAGGAAACAAAGTCCAGGGGTGTGTGGCACATCACCTGCAGGGAAACGACTGCTCCCACCCTGGAAGTTGAATCATGGTGTCGGGGATCACAGTTGACCAAACAACTCTGAAAGTACCCTGTGAAGGACAGACATGACACACAGTCAAAAGCACTGAAGAACAGGACAGAACTGCAATACTTATGCCCAATACATGTCACAAGATACCTACACAAAACCAAGTTAGCATGTCAACACTGTTGGGGAGTACAGACTACCTGTAAGGACACACCGCTGCACGCATCCAGTCAAGTAGCACATGGCCACACTCAAACAGCAACAGAGCACCACCAACACATATCATGCAAAATCAAATCATTGACATGACATCTCTGGATACTCACATTCAGCTGAAGAGGTTGGTGATGAGCTGTGTGCGGACATCACCATCATCATCATCACTGGCATTGTGGCTAGGCCGGGATCCTCAACAGGTGGCGGATGTTGGTCATCGTCATCCAGGATGAGAGGCAACTCCTTCCGCACTGCCAGGTTGTGTAGCATGCAGCAGACGATGACAATCTTGCACACCTTTGCTGGGGCATATGGGAGGGCCCCTCCTGTCTTGTCCAGGCAGCGAAAGCGGCTCTTCAGGAGACCAAATGTCCGCTCGATCCCTCTCCTGGTCCGACCATGTGCCTCATTGTAGCGCATCTGGGCTGGTGTCACAGGGTTCCTGAGGGGTGTCAGCAACCACGGCATGTTGGGGTATCCGGAGTCACCTACATACAGACAATTGCACATTAGTTGAGTTGGAAAAGAGGGTGGAATACAACATTGCAGAACACACACAATGGTACAAAGTCAGCACCCACCGACAAGCCAGGCACGCTGGTTCGGCATCTGTGACATCATCCTCGGGATGCGACTACTCCTCATCACGTAGGCATCGTGTGCAGAACCTGGGAAACGTGCACACACATGTGAGATGGTCATATCTGCAAGACATACCACCAGAGCATTGATAGAATGGTAATTGTTTCCTGTTCCTGTATGC
The DNA here is from genome assembly GCA_963921515.1 of Calotriton arnoldi. Classification (NCBI taxonomy): domain Eukaryota; kingdom Metazoa; phylum Chordata; class Amphibia; order Caudata; family Salamandridae; genus Calotriton; species Calotriton arnoldi. The sequence goes on from CAWUFW010009883.1 coordinate 262,230, forward strand.
CTGCTCATGTGCCTGTGGTGGTACCAAAGCCACATGTGTCCCATCAATGGAGCCAATGACATGTGGCATCCTCCCCAGGGCATAGAAGTCACTCTTGACGTCAGTGAGTTGTTGACATTTAGGGAAATAGATGTACTGGTTCAGGTATCTCAACATTGCCTCCAAAACATCGCGTAGCACACGGCTGAACATGGTCTGTGACATCCCACCAGCAGACGCCACAGTGTGTTGAAAGGTACCGGTGGCAAAGAAGTGTAGGGCTGCCATCACCTTCACCTTGGGGGTCAGCGCTGTAGGGTATGTCCGGCCAGGTTGCAAATGTGGGGCCAACCGCACCGTCAATTCCTCAATCAGCGGCCTGTTGAAGCGGTACTGTCAGATGCAGTCACGTTCAACCATGGTTGCAAGGTCAGGTAATGGTCTATGGACAGCTGGTGCCCTGCAGTGCATAGGTGAAAAAAGAAAGATTGTCAGTCACCCCACATATGTGGCATTGACCATACTCAATATCACATGATACATCATTACAAGACACAAGTACTTGATGTGTGTGCCGATCTGTATGGACATATATGGCTCCTACATGGCCAACATCAAACATCACAGCTCAACATGTGTTGACAACAAGTTCCAGGTCGTGCTATGGGAAATCATTAGGTTGTGTCACAGTACCCATGTACTGCTGTCACGTTCCAAACACACACCACAGTGACAAGTGAGGACAGATGTGCCACAGGCGTCACAGCTCATTGACAGGTAGATTCCCAGGGACCCTGTATTGCCACATGGACATTGGCATGACATGGCGTATCATGTACACGTCAGCAAAACAACCATGACTCCCACAGGTAGTGGCCCCTGTTGCCTCTGCAGGACAGACATGGACGTCTGTGACACACAAACGCACAACATCAAAGTAGATGCACAAACAACGTGGATGTGGAGACTGTCTCCCATTGTGCACATTGAATCAGAGACATCTGAAACACAACATGCACACAGACTGTGGAGGGCCATTACTATTGTGGCAATGGGTCACCCTGTGACGTACATACCTTCCCACATGGGACTCAGGGTGTATGTGACATGACATACACATACACAACCTGGAAATGTGACCATGCCACATGCCCTGAACTGAACAGTTGCACATCACAGTGGTCATGTGCACAACACACAAAGGATTCTGTCCCCATGAACACGTGCACAGCCTGGGAGTGGCTGCCCCCAAGTGCCACCAAAGAAACCACATGTTGACCCCCATACACACACAGGTAATGCAGCCTTACATGCCTTAGGATACAGTGTGGACAGGCTGTGGTGTTGTAGGTGTGCCCCTGAGTCCCTGGAAAGTAATTGTGGCTGGCATACGTTCACCAGTGACAACCATGGTGACATATGCGAGTGATTTGTACAGGGACGCGTTGTACAGCAATGGACCGATCGGTGTGCACGCATTGGCCATTGCATATGATGTGGACGGATGCGTGTTGTCATCCGATGTACACGTTGTACAGCAATGGACCGATCGGTGCGCACGCATTGGCCATTGCATATGATGTGGACGGGAATACGCGTTGTACAGCAATGGACCGATCGGTGTGCACACATTGGCCATTGCATATGATGTGGACGGGAATACGCGTTGTACAGCAATGGACCGATCGGTGCGCACGCATTGGCCATTGCATATGATGTGGACGGGAATACGCGTTGTACAGCAATGGAACGATCGGTGCGCACGCATTGGCCATTGCATATGATGTGGACGGGAATACGCGTTGTACAGCAATGGACCGATCGGTGCGCACGCATTGGCCATTGCATATGATGTGGACGGGAATACGCGTTGTACAGCAATGGACCGATCGGTGTGCATGCATTGGCCATTGCATATGATGTGGACGGATGCGTGTTGTCATCCGATGTACGCGTTGTACAGCAATGGACCGATCGGTGTGCACACATTGGCCATTGCATATGATGTGGACGGGAATACGCGTTGTACAGCAATGGACCGATCGGTGTGCATGCATTGGCCATTGCATATGATGTGGACGGATGCGTGTTGTTATCCGATGTACGCGTTGTACAGCAATGGACCGATCGGTGTGCACGCATTGGCCATTGCATATGATGTGGATGGGAATACGCGTTGTACAGCAATGGACCGATCGGTGCGCACGCATTGGCTATGGCCTGGCATGGCAACGGACGCGTTTTCGAAGCTTTAACGAGTCTGATGCAGTGAATTCAGTTGGCCACCCACAACAATGTTGCAAATACATGGGTGTCATGAAGTTGAACTTTTGAAGGATGCTGTGGGCGTGTATAAGTGGTGCAATTCCATGGATTGGCCAGATTCAGAAGATGCTAACGACTTGGACCTATCACTTTGGACACATGGGACAGTATCTGCCTCTGCAGCACACATATAATGCTGGCTGTTCCCCTGAGAGCTCACTTGCCTGCATTACATGCTCCAGGACGACATCTGCCACCACCACTGCTGCTGTCTCTGCATCCTCTGGCTACTGCAAAGAAACGTACTGTGGAGAGAGCCCCTGCCTTCAGCACTGAGGAGAACCAGGCCCTGCTGGACAGCCTCCTTCCACAGTACAGCAAGCTGTATGGGAAACCAGGGGAGCAGGTGAGTGTGCTGTCCACTGCCTTACTAAATGTGCATGTTGTCTGACTAGCAACACTTACAGTGTGCACACCACTGGCTAGCATGCTCACTGAGTAGTTGTCACCCCCCAAAGTGTGTAGTTACATGCACTGAACAGGTATAGTGCAGTAACAGTGCATTCCAACAAAGTCTGACTTCCCAGGCAATGATACCATTTGGTAACTGCTGGCAAACTGTTCATAGCCATAGTTGCACTGCCTGTGTACATCATATGCCCCTGTGATTGAGACATGTATATCCAACTGTGTGATGCACGGAAATGTTGCATGTGTAGTAATGGCCTTTTCACTTTGTCATCCTCACAGGTTGATGCCCACCAGAAGCAGGAAATCTGGCTGACCATCGCCCGGGCAGTAAGATCCGTGGGGGTCTACAAGCGCCGGATCCGCAACTGCCAAAAGAGGTGGCAGGACCTTCGGGGCTGGACCCGGAGGATCGCACGGGTCCAGCTGAAGCTGTCGCCTCCTCGCAGGAGGGGCGGACACCGGACCCTGACCCCCCACATGCTCAGGATTCTGGCGGTGGTCTTCCCCGGACCTGGATGGGCAGCTGAAGGCCAGACAGCAGCAAGGAGGGGGTGAGTCCATGACTGCACTGTGAACTTTGTCTGACATGCTATGTGCCCTCCTCTGGCGTGGTTAAACTTCCACAGTACATCAGTCTTGTGGTCCAGGACCCATGTCCCTCAATTGTGACATGCCCACTCCTCATCTGATACCCAGGTGTGGCCCTTACAGTCAGGTAATTGTGTCACTTGGGTACTGTGTCCTTGCATTTTGCCTTTGTTCCCGTAACTTTGTGGTGGGCTTCATGGGTGGGTCAATTGCTTACACAATGCCTGAGTTCTGACATGAAATCTGCGTGTAACTTTGATATGTTGTCCAATTGCTGATCTGACTCACCACATGTGCCTGGGGTATTTGGCACACACCCATGCTGCGGGTGGGAACAATGTTTGGGCCTCAGGAGTATGTATATCAAGTGTGTCACACATGCTTAGCCACCTGCCTACTGTCCAGGGCTCATCCCTCTTTCACGTGGAGCAGGACAGTCATGCCTACTCCAGGGCATACAATACACTCTGTACTCCCACTCCCGTGTATCAGCTGACACGTTGTGCTCAGTGAAATGTTCCCTCAGGTGTCTGCCTCTGTGTCATTGTGCTGTGGCTTCGTTGTCAGGACTACTGGGGTGTTTATCGGTTAGGGCTCAGCATGCCATCTGAGATGTGACCATAGGAGACGATACTTGTGTGACATATAGGTGTTTGATCACTTGACTGTGCAGACTGGTGTATACGACTGTGAAGTTCAGGCAGCTGTTTTTCATTCACAGCAGACTGTGAGGTGCTCAGGTTCAGAGAGTTGTGTTTCATGTCTCCCATATGTCCAATTGGTATGACGTGGACAAATAAGAGTTCAGTTGATGTGGTTTGGGGGGGATGGACATGTGCACTTGTCAGCTACAGAACTTGCATTCCCCATGACCTAGGATTGTGACACAGTGCAGACTGTTGTTGGCTGGCTGCCCTGCCCATGTGACTGGAGACAGTGATGTATGACTTTGCAGGCATGCCTGTGCCATGGCATTAAACTTCCTAAGAGTGATCCTGCAGGGGAGTGACATGTGCTACATGCACCTCATTGTGGCATTGACTATCAGGACATGGGTGCATCATGGTGTCTGGTGCTGGTATGCATCACATGCATTTCAAATTAGACTCTGGCCATCCCTTTATCCGGACACCTGTACTGACTCGGTGGCAAGAGATGTGATGTGTGCATGTCCACATACTTCACCGTGTTCTCTGCAATGTCCAACAACTGTGTAGGTGGTGCATGTGTCCACACTGGGGTATTACCATCCGACAGGCACCAGACAGATGGGTGCAAGGCCAGGAGGGATGTGAGTGCCATGGTTGACCATCAGACTGACAATTGGCTTCTCCTAATCTGTGTGAGCACTTTTGGCAATGTTCAACTATGGATGCCAGGGCTTGCTCTGTAATGTGCTGTACTTACTGTGGTGTGTGCGGTCAGTGCAGGTGACTGATGTTTGTCTGTTTCCCTAATTGTTTGCAGATACATCCACGGCCACAGGAGGGGACAGCTCCACGGACCAGGAGGAGCTGCAGAGCCAGACTGGGTCAGCAGCCGATGAATGGTCGGAGGGACCCAGTGGCACGGAGGGCGAGGGGAGCCACACCGAGGAGTCCTCAGCACCATCCACCTCAGCTGAGGACCACAGCAGCTCGGAGGATGACTCCCTTGTGGAGGCGGGTGTCAGCAGCCACCACTCCCCAGCTAGTATGGCTGGCCCCGCCACCACCACCACCACCACCACCACCGCCCTCCCATCGGCTCCCATTCCAAAGGTCCGAGGAGGCTCCCGTGTTCGGGAGCGTGTCTCCTTCGTGCCAGGCACCACACCCCCTGCCCCTGTGTCCCCTGCTGCCCTGAGTGAGGAGTCTGTGTACCTACTTCGCCAGCTCCATGTAGGGCAGACAGCAATGCTGAGTGTCCTCCATGCACACCCCACTCTGTTGACACAGCTGGTGTTGTTCATGGAGGGCATTTCATCGGGCATGTCTGCCCTACAGAGGGGCAATAAGGCCATGGCCTCCTCCCTGACGGCAGCAGTGTCCCTCCTCCAACAGTCCCTCACCCCTCCTACCTCTGCCCCATCCACACTTCCTAGCACCCTACCTGTCCCAAGCACATGCACACCTGCACAATCACGCACACACACAGACACGAGCAGCACAGAAACACCCAAAACAAAGTCTAAACATGCACGCAAGCATCCTCAGGGGACTGATACCACACCCACAGGGGATGGGGAACACACACACACACACAGGCATCCACAGTCACTCCGCAGTCCTTTGATACCTCTCCCTCCAAGACCCCTTCCCTTGCCTCACCTGCAACCCCACCTACAAAGCAGCTCTTCCTCTGTGACCTCGGCCTCTTCCCCTCCGATCCAGCTGATCCAGCATACAGGGGGAAGAGGAAGTCCACCCACACAGAGGGGAGTGCCCCTCGCCCCCGGACACCCTCCCCCAGGCACAGACAAACTGAGGCCCCCACCCGCATGTCCCCCCGGACCCGGAAGAGCAAGACCCCGCCACCGCCCTGCAGCTCAACCACACAGTCTCCTTCCTCCATCCCTCAGGCCCCCACTACACAGGTTCCCCCACCACACCCTGCCCCAGGTTCCCCCACCCACAGATACACCATCCCCAAAATGATCCGGCCTTCTCCCCCTACCACTTGCTCTTCCAGCCACACCCCCCCCGCTGCGCATGTTTGTGCCACTGGTGTGGAGACCGTGTCCTCCCCCTCTGTCCTGCCTACCTTACCTGAACCCCATTCTACTCCCCTAGAGATGGGCACTGCAGTGGAGTCCACTACCACCCCGTCTGACTTGGGCACTGCAGTGGGGAACCTGTCCACTCCATCTGCCCAGCCCACTGCAGTCGTGCCGGCACCCACACCATCTGACTCATGCCCCCAGTTGTGCCGGCACACACCATGTCAGACACCTCCACTGCAGTTGTCAGTGACTCTCCAGCACCCACCACCCCTTCCCTGCCTCCTTCTGGTGAGCCCTGATCCTGTCCCTGCGGTGCCTGGCCTGCCCCCCGTATGCCCCTCCGAGGGGAATGTCCCTGGTCCGTAGCAGTGCAGGCAAGCAAAGGGTGACATCTGCCACTGTCACCCTGTTCGGACTTTACAGATGGACTGGCCATTGGCCTTTGTGTTTTTTCTGGACTTTCAATTTTACTCCGACATATGCTGAATAAAGCTACTTTCTGTTCTCTAGTGGTTTTGCTTCAGATGTACATGATGTTGATGATGCTAACCATGCCCTTGCTGCAGTGATGGTGATTTTTGATATCAGGAAAATGAAGTGTTACTGTGCAGGACCCCATGTGGTCCAGGGGCAATGTGTCCTATCCTGGTGTGTATCCATGTCATCCTTTGCAGCAATATGAGGGTGTCATGTTTTCAATATTTGGCAATGGGATTTCCTACTTTTATTTGCAATATCACATCTGTGGCTTACACCCCTGCACATCTGTTGTGTTTGCCATTGTTCAATTTGTCTATTTCCCTGACCGTGTGACAATCTCCACTGGACATGCAAGTTTGGGCATCAATGGGGAAGGACTCATCTGTGTTATCAGTGCAACTTGCTATACATGTGTGTTGGATCTGTGCAGAGGATTTCGGTGACACTCCCATGACCAGGCTGATGTGACGAGAGCCTTCATTTTGTGCTAATTGTTGACTGAGTGACCAAGTGTTCTGCTGACATGATAGAGCCCTGCAGAGACAACGTATGGCACAGCTTTCCTTACACAGGAGTGGAGTCCCCTCATGGCAGTGTGTAATTCCGTGACATTGCCTGAGCCCAAGGTGTGTGTTGTATGAGCATGTCTGTGTGTGTTCACTTCCATTTTGCTACGCAGGCTGGGATCCCTAGTGATGTTCCTGTTTGTGATGCTTGCTGAGTTGACCTATGTTCCCCCAAACTCTTCGCCCTGGGTTCTCTGGGATGTGGGTGCATGGCACATTACTGGTCATCAGGGTGTCATCCATAGGTGTGTTTGCTGTCAGGGCTGAGTTTGTGGGCAAACGCAGATGAGACACAGTCAGGATTCCCCTTGGCACTTGTTGGTTACACAAGTCATGTAATTTACAGTTTGTGGTAGCTTTCAGTGATTGTGACACGTTGTGTGTGTGACTGCTGCCACTCCTCAGGGTCAGAGCTGCAATGTTGGAAGTTGTCTATGTGTGTTCTTTGTGGGTGACCTTGGCTTCTTCATTGGTGTGTGACTGTGGCCGGGATCCCATTGGTTGGTGTGGATTTGACGTCATGCCCATGTACGGCGTACTGTGCAATGTGTCAGACATTCACGAGTCTTGTTGACTGGCCATGTGTGATGGGTTTCTGCACCTTAGTTCCCACCACCACCCCTGGGATTGTCATGGGTGCATGTGCAATGTCACCAGTCCATGTGAGCTTCACTGCTGCACATTGGTGGAGATCAAGGTGTGTGTTGTTGAGTGTGTGCAAATGAGAGTTGTTTCACGGCTAGACCCCTACCTCCATATTTGCCTTGGCTGACAGGCCGTGCTGATTGATTTGTGCTTGTGTAGGTGTGATGGTACTTTGTTGCTCAGGACACATGACTGTGGTTCACAGTGTGAACGACATCTAGCTTTGTCATCACAGTGGGATTATCATGCAGGCCAGTGTCACCACAATGTGGGGTCCCTGGGGGTAGTGCTGTGGTGGGTCTGTGTCTTGCTGTGTTAGTTGCTGTTCCTACAAGCTTGTGTGACATGTGTAATTTGGGCTCCCCTCATCTAACAATGCCTGATTGCCCACATAGGGGACTCCGATCCATGAGTTACTTTTGTGTGGCACTGTATACACATCTGTGTAATTGGTATTCAGGCCTCCTCATGTGTTGTGTGGTTGCCTGGGGACACTGGCACACCCCCCCCATCACCTGTTGTGTTTGATATGCAGTGTGGGGCTGCCTGTTTGTGTTTGTGCATCTGCACCACTGCATTAGCATATCTTTAGTGTGCCATTGGCTGTATGTTGTTTGGTGGGTTTCCCCTGCTGTCCCTGGGACTCCTAGGTCATCAGTCAGCACAATGATCATGGTTTGTATGTCCCATTGCTGCCATGGTATGGTATTTGTTCACCTCACATCTACAGTCTCCACAGGATATCTACATTTGTGTGTCCATTGGTGCAGATATGTGGGTCTGCATTGTGATGGTCACTTCTGTCATTGTGTTATTGATGAATGTTGACAATGTCAGCCCCCATGGGTGATGTTTGTCTGCACATGGCCAAAGGTATGTCTTATTTGCACTGCACTGTTTGCCTCACCCAATCTATGTTGCTATGGGACACAAGCACTACTATGCCACTGATGTGTTTGTTGTTCTGTGACCAGGAATCATCTATGCTGTTTGGCATTTACTGCTTTTTCCATGACAACACTTACATTTTGGTCACTGTGATGATGGGGGGTTAGACCCCATTGCCACAATGTTCAAAATGTGCTTCAGCTATGGACCCCACACTTACCTTTTGGTCACTGTGATGATGGGGGGTTAGACCCCATTGCCACAGTGGTCATGGTCTGCTTGCATTGTGGAGGCCACACACATTCATGTGTGACACATGTGATAGGGGGTCACATTGTATGTTCAATGTCATGTTCAGTGTTGTAGGCATTTGACACAGACTACACACGCTTGTCATGGTGTTGGGGGGATGTGTTTTTCTGACATTCCTTATGTTGGAGTATGCTGCTTGTGTCATGCATTACCCGTCCTATGAGTAGGGGTGGTGTTGGTGGTAGGCATCCATCCCCCTATGAGTGGGGATGGTAGTAGTGACAGGCATCCAGGCCCCCATGAGTAGGGGTGGTGGTAGTGGTAGGCATCCAGCCCCCCCTGAGTAGGGGTGGTGGTAGTAGTAGGCATCCAGCACCCATGAGTAGGGGTGGTGGTAGTGGTAGGCATCCAGCCCCCCCTGAGTAGGGGTGGTGGTAGTGGTAGGCATCCAGCCCCCCATGAGTAGGGGTGGTGGTAGTGGTAGGCATCCAGCCCCCCCTGAGTAGGGGTGGTGGTAGTTGTAGGCATCCAGCCCCCCATGAGTAGGGGTGGTGTTGGTGGTAGGCATCCATCCCCCTATGTGTGGGGATGGTAGTAGTGACAGGAATCAATTCCCCTATGTGTGGGGATGGTAGTAGTGACAGGCATCCAGCCCCCCCTGAGTAGGGGTGGTGGTAGTGGTAGGCATCCAGCCCCCCATGAGTAGGGGTGGTGGTAGTGGTAGGCATCCAGCCCCCCATGAGTAGGGGTGGTGTTGGTGGTAGGCATCCATCCCCCTATGTGTGGGGATGGTAGTAGTGACAGGCATCCAGCCCCCCCTGAGTAGGGGTGGTGGTAGTGGTAGGCATCCAGGCCCCTATGGGTGTGTATGGCCTTGGTGATAGCCATCCCGCCCCTATGGTTCTGCTGTTGCTAGTGTACGTAATTTCTGCATCCCTATGTGTGTGTGACAAATGTCGGGTACGTGTCGTTTGTTTGTGTAGTGGGTGTTTGACTTACCCTCTGCGCCTTACGCGTCCGTACCTGTTCCGGTAATAGATGTAGAGTATTGGTAGGACCTGTGCGATGGGATTCATGGTTGGTTTGTCTCGTTCGGGTTTCTCGTTGCTTCGACTCGTACTCGTCGCTGGCTTGTTCGTCTCGTAGCCGTGGATCGTCTTGTGGCACGAATTGGAGCTTATGTGCGGCTCTCCCGGATGCTCTGACGTGCCGGACGTAGCGACGGGTTCGGCGCATACGGAGTGCGCATCGTACTAGTCCGGCCGGAAGGTGCTGTATATTTGCTTCCGTGCGACTCGATTCTGCATTTACGGATCCGGCTCGGGCGGGGAACAGGAGCTGGAATGGGTAAGTACGGCTGGGTCGGGATCTGGGCAGTTATGCGCATCGTACTTGCTCGTTCGAACGAATGTTCGAATCGGTCGGGAAACATGCGTTCGGCTTGGTTTTTTTCCGGACGAATAGTGTTAGGTGCGCTTCCGGCCGGGATCGGAATCGACCCCAAAGTATTACACTGTACCTGAACTAACACTGTGGAATGCCACTCTCTAGACTTTTTGACCGTTAATTTGTTTGTCAAAGGTTTTTTGGCAGATTAATATTCTCATTGGAAGAAACTGTCTATTAAAAAATATAGAAATTCATAAATGTCTTAGTGTATTTTTTGAAGAACCTTTTTCTTTTTTGAATAAATATATTTATATGTAGTTGAAACACCACCTGAAAATGTTTTGTAGACTTCTTCTGTAGATTAGAGAGTTATTTTTGATTTGCGATAGACAGAGTCTGCACAGTCAATATTGCATTCTAAAATTCAACTTAATCTTAGATGGTAAACTCTCACCTTCGGGATGTGAGATCTTTCACAAAAAAGGCACGCTCTCACCTGTTATCTTCAGGATCAACAAGTTTTAAATACTCGTGTCAAGAAGATTTCTAGATGAGAATGACAGGATGATGCGTCTCAATGTTCTTGTACTAACAAGATAAACTGTTCTGATTTCTGGAACTTGAGCACGACGATGTCCTTGAGTGCTTCACTGGAAAGAGTTGTACCGATCACTGAGTTTGCGCAAGGAGACACTTCTTTTAACTGAAAAGTCAGTATGAAACTTGCGCAAAGACTATGTCACTTGAACTCAGAGACATGCGCAATAACGAAATTCTCAAGTCACTCTAATCTCTGAGACATGCGCATTTACAATACTCTAAAAAGTCACTCTGAACATGGAGGCTTGCGCAGGACAACCTCTAAGACACTACTCTATAACCCGGAGCATGCGCTGATCTTGAATTCTTGAAGAAACGTTACTCTATATTCCAGAACATGCACGGTGGAGAACTTTTTGGGAAAACTGACAGAAATCACTTCGTTAAACACTACTGTCAGGCGCGAAGTGATGGACGCTACTCCTCAGCTGAGAATTTCAGTTGAAGTGCGCCGCGTGAGCCTCGCGCAAGCGCATTGATGATACAACTGTTCCTGGAACAGAAAAGACTAGACTGCTTCTTTCTCATGCAGTTAGCGTCCACCATTTTGATTTTCTTTTCTACTTGTCTCTGTAAGTATCACAACATAACCTTTAATTTAAGTTTCCAATTAAGGCACAATCTCTTCCAATGAGGGTATTTTGTGATTCTTGATTTCTTTTGACCTACAACTGATTTAGGTGTAACCTGGCTATAGCAAGTGGTGACATTCTTGACAAGCAGATGGAGGCACAGACAACCACGGCCCAAGAGTAAAAACCGCAGGAAACAATAACCAAGCCAGGAAGAGGAGAGACAAACAGGGCGGCCCACAGCCCAACCCTGCAGACACCCCCACAGGTCCTAAGAAGCCAGCCTACCGAACCATAGACAAGCCAGCAAAGACAGGAGGCCACCAACAGGTGCCTCCACAGGCCTGGAAGGAGCGGGACAGGGCCAACTGCCACAAATCCGAAACCCCCAACAACCTAGAGGAGAGAGAAAGCTGCCGGAACCAGCCACAACCAGGGCACCGAGGCAACAGAAAACGTCAGGAAGCCAGAGCGGAAGCCAAGCAGCCCGCAATGGCTCACCAAAGCCACAGTCCAGCCTGCACCAGGCGAGGGCAGGTGCAGATGAGACACCAAAAGGAAAGGGCAAGGAGGCCGTACCGGTCCATAGCCAGGCGCAGAACCGCCAGACCACCAGAGGGCCCAAAAGATCCACCCCCAAGCAAGGAGCCACTCGACCAGGGAAAGGAAAGCCAGAAAGGCACACTGGCAAAAACCCAAAAGGCAGCCCCCAAAGCCCCAAGGATGGAGCCGGACACCCCCCGGAGCCAAGCCCCGCACCCCCTAACCAGGAGACAAGGGCAGAGAAGGGACGGCCAACCCAACTGGCCCAGGCCCCGATGACCCAAAAAGGGGACAGCGAGGCCACGAAAAACAGAAGCAGAGCCAAGGCCCCACAACCAGACCAAAAGACCCACGGTGACACCAGAACCAAGGAAGAATGAACCTGCAGGGCACAGAAGCGCACAACGCACAAAGGTGGCAGACGCCAGCAGAGGGACCTGGCAGAACCGGACCCAAGCAGAAACAGCAACAGCAGGGCCTACCAGAAGACCAGGCCAAGCAGGGACCAGAGACATCAGAGAAGGCGGGCAGGAACCCCAAGGGACCAAACCCAAATGGCAAGACCAGGCCCCAAGCTGAAAAAAACCAAGACCCTGCCATCACCGCAGGGACCCAAACCCCGGCCAAAGTGACATCAGAGACCCAGCAACCAAAGACTCAGCCGCAGAAGACAGACAACCAATAGGCAACCCCCAGAGGCCCAGACCGGACACCTCCCCCCAGAAGGGAACATGAGGCAAAGAAGCCAGCCACCACCAAACAAGAAGGAGTAGGTGACCCACACACTCCCCAGACACCAAGCAAGGCAGAGAGGAGACAGAGCACAGAAAGTGCAAAGAACCCAGGCGCCACTGACAAAGCATCCAGGCCAAGGCAGGGAGAAGGAAACTGAAAGCGGGACTCATGCCCCGACAGAGCCCCCCCCCAGCCAGCCCAAGTGCGAACACCAGCTAAAGCACCTGGGCACACAGCAGAAAAGAAAAAAAAACAAGAGAAAACCGCTATGCGGTACTAACAATGAGGCATCAAAACGCAGCAGGAACCCAAAATAATTCCCCCAGGACACACAGGGACGCCAACCAAGACTGGTATGCCTGGACAGAGACTGGTAGAACAGCTGCCAGACACCCTAGAGCCAGGCAGAACTGGAGCAATCTAGAACAGAAAACAGCAGCCCCAACAATGCCCCCACCAGCCAGCCCAGGCACGCACCACCAGCCAAAGTGCCTGGGCACAAAGCAGAAAGAAAACACAGAAGAGAAACTGCTATGCGGTACTCACCATGGGGGATGAACAGGCAGCAGGAACCGAAAAATGCCCCCCGGACACCCAGGCACACCCACCAAAAATGGCATGCCAGAACAAACGCTGCCAGAACCGCTCCGAAACACCCGAAAGCGGAGCACCCTCAACACAGCACCGACCTGCAAGCAGCCACAGTGACTGACCATCGTGCCAGGACTGGCCAAGGGAGAGGCACAAAGCACCCAATGGCAACGCGACTTCCACCCGGCCCAGCATTAGGAATTCGCGCAGCCAGGACCCGGAACTCCACAGAAGCTGTGCTGCCCCAGAAAGGGCCGGCATCCAACCAACGCGCCTCCCGGCAAGCCCAGAAGGCAAAAATCAAGCCATCAAGGAAAGCCCAGCAGACCGACTCCCACCCGGCAGGAGCAGCAACAGCAGTCCACGTACAATTCTGTCGGCAGACAGATAAAAAGAACAGGCGGATTGCTGGGTGGGTACTGGTTAAATACGACCAATGGGAGTGGGTAGGTTAGGATCTCAGCATTCCACTGTTCTTTTTTTCTGTCTGGGAGATGGTTATCGCCACAAGTAATGAATGGGACGAGGACTGGAGGGACCTGGGGAGTAAGGCCAAATGCCCAAAGGCTCTTATCAGAGACTATCCTATAAGTTTGTATGATTGTATGCTAACTCAATTTACAATTTGGAATGGCAGCAATGTATCAGAGATTTGCTGTTGTTAATGTAGGAGCGTGCGTAAAAATACAAAAATCAGTGTGTTATGCTGTCATTTAAGCCCCACACCTGGTGTGAGTTTAAATGATAGCATGACACACTTTATTGAATTTGAAAGCTGCTGATTTTGAAGCGGTATTACTGCACTATTTTCTCATTTTTACACATTAACACCTGGTGTGGAGCTTAAATGACAGCATGGGGCACTTTATTGTATTTGAATGCTGCTGATTTTTGTAATATTAAACTTTGGAATAATAAGGCACTATTATTTTTTAATATATTTTTGTGACAAGGGAATAATGTTATGGATTCCAGATTTCATGTGGTGAAAGCTTGAGCCACCTGAAAGGCTGAAATTTGAGAAATAATTCTTTATTTAGATGTTAAACTGATATTACTGAGAGGAAACCTTTGCCCATACAGTGTTAAAATGAGTTAAAATGCCAAAATAGTAAAGAAATGCTGCTTCAAAACATGCTGCATTATGTCGCATATTTTGCCTTTTCCTGCCGCATAATTCATTCAACCCTGGAGCATAATGTGGTCCACCCCTGCAGCATAATCCTAATGGTCCTGAACATGGTATACATATGTATGCAAGGATCTTTGAGCGCGCTTATGGCATTCTTGATTAGCACATCAGATGTCTTGATGGGATGCGCTAGTATTTCCTAAAAGCAGTGTAAAACATCATTGAAGCCCTTTGGGTGTTGCTCTACATTACCATAAAACAACGCTTACATGTAAACATTAACCCTGGAATACGGCCCTATTCAGGTGCCTAGGGTTAGCCACAGTCCACAGTCAAGGTCTGCAGGTGCATGACTGACTAGTGGACTCACATTTCACTTTAACTACTAGCTTGGTTGATCCATTCCAGTGGTTCGACAGTGTCAAGTTCATAATGAAAGGTGGACTAAGACATCATTCACAACTGCCATCCTGTGACGCATCTGTGACATCCCTATCGATTTTACAACCAAACACGTTCTTGTAAATGTAGTATGCATCTGCAGGCACATCAGTCACTTATTCATGCACATGTTTCATCTTACAATCATACATATAATTAATCTATTGATCAGGGTACCCAAACTCTAGTGAGCAGTGGAAGATGTTTAACACACGGAGGAGGACACCCACATACCTACTTTACACCTGTCTTTACAATGTATAATTACACTGGGAAGGATTGTGTGGTACCGCTAAGGTGCCATCGAAGACCCCTGGCATGTTGACCACTTTGCCCTCTTTCTTTTTCCCTAGTTTCTACACCTAAGCAGCATAGAAGTATGTTTCGGGTTAGATTGTGCTGCTATGTAAAGATGGACGTACGTGGTGGAGGTGAAGTTTCCCGCCAACATAGCAAACAGTGCTTGATTACGAGTCAGGTAGTCCACGGACCGGCAGACTTGCGGGGGCACTGCGCTGATGGCCATCATAGATCACATTTAGTTTTCAAAAGTCTGTCTACGCCACTGGGCCCGATTACGATGTCGATAGGAAAGGCTCAGAATTGGATTCGGTTTTGCAGAATTCGATTCGGAACCCTTGTTTCTGAATTAATCGTACACATTTCACAACGACCGATTACGATGCACGGAAACCGTTCGAGCAGTCCAAATTGGTTCCGAAAGGCATTTGGACAGCCCAAGTCTTTCAGAGCCGATTCGTACAGCTGAATGGAGACGGTTTCTGGACGAGCAATTACGATGACCGATTCGGACAGCCGTTCTGATTTGGTCCGCCCGAAACAAACGGCTGACAGAATCTGCCTTTAGGGGCCCGTTGCGGGCCCCCTTCACCCAAAGGAGTCTGAATGGGGCCCGTGGGGGTACCCAAGGGACCCCTCTTCCCAACCGTGCACAATGTGGCAGGCACCATGGGGGGCCCGCCACAGGGTGCTAGGTTTTCCCCAACCACCCCTTTTTTCAATGGGAGTCTGTGTTCTCGTTCGGAACACTCAATGTGAGTCCGACCAAACGATGTTGGGAAGCATCGTAATCGGTCGTCTGGACCCGCAGGATCCGATTCGTTTGGAAACGAGTCCAAGACCGATTCATTCAGAACAGTTTCCTAACGACATCGTAATCGGGCCCACTGTGTACATATGCTCACATTTTTAGCTTCTTGGATTTTGTATTGCTACATTCACATGGGACCTAGTTTCATGTCTATTTGACTCGGATCCGTAGGGCTTTCCCAGCGAGATGTGCTCCGGGAGTCCAAACGAGCGAGTACGATGCTGCCGTATGCTTATGGACTCATTTCGCTCGGACTTCCATTGAACTCTATGGGAGCCCATGTACAGATGGGTACACAGGCTCCCATAGCAGAAAAGGGGTGGGTGGGGAAAAGCCTACACCCTGTGGTGGGCACCCCATGGTTCCCGCCACTCTGTGCATGCCTGGATCAGGGGGACCCATGGGCAAACCCCCGTGACAGATTCGGAGGGCCCTGGGTGAAGGGGGGACTGCTACAGCCCCCCGAATTACGCTTCCGACAGCCGTTTCATCTCGCTGAGACCGAGGCGAAGCGGGTGTCCAAATTGTGCATTGTACTCGCTCGATCGGAATTCGTCTCCATAGCGCGGCACGATTCGGCTATGAACGAGTCATACGGACAGGTTTGGGTCCCGGAAATGATTCGGTCGGCGCGTATGTGATCTTCGCATTGTACTTGGTCGTTCGGACCTGTGTACGATTCGGTCGTAAACAAGGGCTACGAATCGGATCCGGGAAAGCCAAATCTGATTCGGAGGCCTTACGAACGACATCGGAATTGGGCCCTTAGTACTTAGTGTGGGAGGGACTATGGGGAGTGGCCGGAAAATGTAGAATTCTTGCTAGCAAATGGGAGGAGATTAGGGAGGTGTAAGAAGGGGTTTGGGGAGGGTTATTGGGCTTAGGGCTGTCCAGATTCCAACCAACAAAAGAGTAAAACATTGTTATTCACAAACTGCACTTCGAAAGCAGTACAGCCAAAAAGGACCTATAACAGTAGTAAATGTACTCCAGTTTAGACCTGGATTAAGTCTAGCACCAGAAATGATGAAGCACTGGCACTACAGCACCCTTCTCATAGAAAATGATGTAGGCAGTGACTTAAGAGAGAACCACCCCAGGAAATAATGTTAAAGTAAATTAATCTATTTTTACATTATGAAAATATATATACATTTAATTTAATGTTAAGCATATAACTACATATTCTTTTATGATAAAATATTTGAATACACTTTTTTAATTTGAAATAAATGTCACTTTATTTTTTTGAAATATTTAAACTAATTTAAAATAATTATATGCATAACTTTTTTAATGTTTTTAATACACGATAAATAAATGCAAACATTTTACATTAGGTTGGTTTTATTTTATTTTTTTAAATGAAACTTTAAAAAATGTAGTTTAATTTAATACATTTAAATTAATTTAATGTTTAATTCAAAACTATTTATTAGTGCAATATATATTTTTATTCTGTTCTACATTTAAAATAAGTATACTAAATTAATTTACATTAATATTTAACATAAAGTTAATAAACGTTTAAAATGTTCCCTGTACTTTACCATAGGGTGGTCGACTCGTACCTTTACACTTGTAAATGTGGCTTCAGCCCCTGTTTTTGTGGGTGGAGACATGTTATTCTACACTTTGGAGTACATTTACACTCAGAAATGGTGAATAATCAAAAGTAGTAAATGTACTACAAAGAGTAATAGTACATTTCCACAGGTACATTTACTCATGTGTAAATTTACCTTAGTGAATAGGTCCTAATATGTGCAGAGTTCTCCGTATGTAGATTTCTCTTTCTGAATACCCCGCCTCTTTTTTGGGAAACATCCCACTCCAAAATACCCTAAGCTCCTGCTTTTCCTGTTAGTCCTACTTTATCTTCTCTTCAACTTTTGTTCAACCCCTCTTCCAACCTTGTTATAAGGAAAGTTGCTTCTCCCATACCATCTTTAATTGTTTACTGTATAATTTGTTTCTAGTCTTATTAGTGCTCTCTTTGATTTTTATTAGTCCTCCAGATGTAGCCTCTTTTTGTTCACCAGTAAAATATTTTATACGTCTTTTTACCATTCAAAGCACTGTGAAACTGGTTGGGCCTTTCACATGGTTTACAAAACCACAACTTGAAATGTTAATCAAAATAAAGATTCTGTTCTGTAAAATCTTTTACGGTCATTTGAATGTTCTTGATACTCCACCTAAGACCAGCTCATTCATGGGTAAACTTTACATTTACATTGTTATCCTTTAAATTAAAGTATGCTGATGGACGTAGGACAAATGGAGCCCAAACTCTCATCCTTTGAAACCAACACAAAATTAGAATGAACATACAAGACTTTTGTTGCCACATTCTTGAGACTTCATTGCCATTGGTGGTTTTGCACTTTGCTTTATATTGGATCCACTCTACAACCCAGATTAAAATTGTAAAGTTTGCATTTGTGCTTTTTGGTTATAGCCATGAAAACCTGGAAGCCAAAAAGGACTACATGGGGAAAAACACATGTGATCTAGTGACAAGCATCATGGCTGCACAGAGGCAAACCTTATTTACCCATTTAAGTGTTCACACTATAGAATTTGCCACTTCATTCAATCAATAACTGAACTTTGACAATAAATGTAACTGAGAAAAAATGTGATATTTTCTTTCCTTCATATGAAGTGGTCTCCTGCTTTTCAATCTAAAAATAGATAGTAACATTCTATGAAAATTTTTCTGAATTTAGTGATATCATAGAAAACTTTGTGAGGGTCTGGGAATAGGTTTTACAGTAAATGTGAAGACAGAGCTCCAGATTTTGCAAAGAACACTGTGTGGGTTAAGGGCAACACACACACATACACGTGGAGTTGCAAACACATATATACCACATTCTAATTAAATTAATTCCATGCATTTACTTGAATGAATTTTGAAATGCACAGGTTACACACGAGTAAGATAGAAAATTCTGTGACTGTCACTATTCTGCCATCGGGCCTCTAGGTGGTGCTCTTGAGGGTCCAGTGAGGTACAGCCTTTAGACCAGAATATGACAGAACACTTTCCAACAACTTGCGTTCCTGGTTCTACATTAATATCTGAATCCAGGGTTCCACACCACCTTCCTGCGCATCATGGACCTTGTAGCTCCCTTTGTCACTAAACCCTGCCTAGATCTCGTTTGTTCCTGGCGGTAGAGTTTTGTTCTGTATCTCAGTTCCTGGATACTATAGTTATTTTGACTCTTCATGAAAGCATTCTGGACTTTTTTTCTCTTAGTTCTCTGATCTGAATTCCTTTTCAGGCTTTTCTGTGTCCATTCTTGTGCCTTCAATGTTGTTTTTGGTCTTCCTCTTTCCAAGTCCTAATAGAGCCTTTCATTCATTGGTAGCTCTTTGATTCGTAGCTCCTGTTTTATTCGTTGATCCTGTCTCTCTCCTTGCACCTGTATTCCTCCACTGAGCTTCCAATTATTTCAGTCCTGTGAGCTTAGTATACAGTAGCATGCAACAGTCATTACTGCTGAGAATGCTTGTGCTCCGATGTGTTCCTGCTACGCTGCTTCCAGGTTTGCTATTTCATTCTGCATTCTTTGACTTTCCTTATTTCTTGTTCCCTTTTCCTGTTTGCTACTTAGTCTTATCTGTTTTTGGTTCCTTGTTTTTTGTTTCTGTGGTTGTCATTGTTCTTGTTCACCTTACACACACCCTGACCTATCCTTGTTTGTGCCAGTGCTTAATTTGTAAAATATTAAGTACAGGTGCTCAAATTTTTGTAGGAGGCCACACCCACTCCCCCGGCTCCACCCACTTCCTCCACTGGCTCCAACCACTTACTCTATTGGCTCCAACCACATCCTCAACTGGGACTGGCACTGAAAGCCAGATGTAATACCCAATCTGAATTTCAGCAAAACACGTTGTTAATAAAATCAAGGCAAACCCACAAAAGAGACTGGATGTCATAACTTTTGGAATCGCAGATAATGAACTTTTTCTGACCATGAAAGGCCTGACTCTAAAGTAATGCTGAAATTACTATCTACTTCTGTTGTGTTTTGTTTCTCCCCAGGCTTGATTTTCAAATAACACCCTAAAATGCCCCGGACCATTCTATTAGTGGAAGAGAGTACCACACCTTACACACCTCTCAATTCTTTTGCTCTGAGAATTTGGGGAATTTGCATTTCACTGATATATGTACATCTTGTTACCAAAAATATATGGTATTATAGAGCTGAGAGGTACGAGCCCACTATGAAGGCATCTATCACATGAAGAATGTTGGACTCTGCTAGATGCACAGTATGCACCTCTCTGGCATATGCACTGCCTGTAACTGATTCATGCAGTCCTGTAATATGCCCAATATGGACATCTAAAACCTCTGAATATATGCATATATCAGGTCTCTAAAATGTGCATATATCATATGCTCATGTAAAATGTAATGTCACAGATATGCCTATAGTATACAATGCAGACCCTTTGTATAGCACAGTATGTATTGCTGTAGCATGGTATCTGAAAATTACACTTTTCAGATGTGCAGATGACTTAAGCATTACAGCGCATATAATGGAGGTCTGCAAATGTTACATACCCAAGTCAGAAATGTCCACTTGTGCAGGCTTCTGTTTAGTTGGTCTATTATATATGGCAAGTTGTGAAAGCCTATGTACATCATATGGGCAGCTGATATTTTCCCACGACTACATGAAATCTGGCATATTCATATTAAATGGCCAGCTGATATTAGCCCAGTGCGTCAAACCTTTGGCAAATGCATTTTTTGTGGACAATGAGTGCACAGTAGTACAGGCTTCAGGCATAGGCACGTTATGTGATCAAGGAACACTTGTCCACATTTTAAATGTGTTTACATCTAATATTCAGGGATGATGACTCGTGTTTTCAACATTTAACACAGCAGCAGCACACTAATATTGCTGCAAATAATCTCTGTGACGCACTCCCATTTCTCATTTGAGAAGTTCTGTTTTGGTCTAAAAGAAACTTTTTTATAGAAGTTACATGAAACATAAAAACAGTATGTCTCTGCAAAATGTTCATAATAGACTCTCATATATCACCCACATTAAAAAGGAAAACGGTATTTAAAATAATTTGTTTACAAAAGAATTAGCCAAGGTAATCAGGGCAAGACTCTCAGCAGAACAGAGCTAGCTTTATAAGGGGGCCCCCTGAAAGGCTGGGGCCCAAGGCCTGGCCAGGGCCTTCTTTGCTCATGCCTTAAAACATCTCCACTGCTGGGTAGGCCAAGTGTTTCTGACTCTGTAGGTGTAGTGCTGCTGAAAGATCTTCAGCAACATGTGCACTAGAAAGGGTACCTGAAAGTACAACTAATGTAAGAGGATACACAGATGTGTGCTGCAAAAGCAAAACACAAAGCTAAATGGCGGGAGGGAAACTGAATTAAAGGGAGGGAATGAAAAAAAGGAGAGAATGAGTCGATACAAACGAGGTGGAAGCATAGAATGCGAATAGAGATAGAGAAGAAGCGAGAGAGAAGACAGATCCTGAAATAGAGACAAACATGAGGAAGAGAAAGAAATCGAAGTAATGAGATGGATGAAGACAGAGCGAGTGCTATGAAGGATGCAAGCAAAAGAGAGAGACAGAGACATATGGGAGAAAGGAAAAGGATCTAAAAAGAGGGAAATGGAGTACATCTGTTGAAAAAAATGAAAGTTGGGGAAAGTTGAGCTGGCAAAGAAAGACATATAGACAAGAGTGGATGGACAGGCAAAGTAAAGAAGGGGCGGATGCACAGGAATGGAGGCAGAAAGTTATTTTGTCAATAACATTTTTGTAAAGAATATTGATGCCCTCTTCGCTCCGGTGGAATGCTGGTTAAAAAACCAATGATGCTCATGACGTGGTGCGCTCTGGTTTTGTATGGAGCAAAAGCTGATGGCCAGATCAATTGATGGTTTGTCTTAATCACAGGGAAAAATCACCCCCACGTCACCCATGGAAACCAAGGTACTTTACTGGTGTTGCTAAAAATCCATCTAAAGGGACGCTGTTGTGTATTTACTTGATGGCTCTACGTCATTAGGGAAAGGCTAATCCAGTCATGTTCTTTAGTTTTAGTAAACTATGTAATCTTGTTTTAGTACAATGGGTATAATTAGAGTAAACCAAGATTACAGATTACAGATCCCAGAATGCAATGCGATGTTAAAGAAAATCCAAGGTGAGAGACCTGTCTCGCAAGTTACAAGAAGTCATCCAAATCCCCTATACATGGACCATGTATGTATGAACGAACGCCTTAGCCGTGCCTCTGAACACCGTAAGTGGTGGGCATCGTGAAAAAAAGCTGGCTCATTCGATCAGATGTTCGTGATCAACCCAGCTGCCCACCTTTCCAAAATTCAGAACTGGTGAGTAAGCCTGGAGAACAGTTTGGGGAACACTTTTAACGGTAACCACCATTACCTCCCGTCCCTCCCTCGCCTTCCTTCAATACAAATGAGGCCCCGCCTCCCACCCAGACCCACCCCCAGCATAAAAACTCTGCCCGCCCCCACCTCCACCTGTTTTTTCTGTCTCCCTAGTGAGACTTACCTTCAGTTCCTCCTTGTGGCGGTGCCGGGGAGTCTTCGAGTTGGTTCTCTGCGACGGCGGTGCCCTCGACGGAGTTCTCCTGGCGATGCCTCCTCTCCTCGTCTCCCTCGTGGATGGGGGCGGAGCGGTGGCTCGGGATGCTGCTGCGTTGTTTGGCGGTCCTCCTGTGGCTGGGGCTGTGTTTCCGGGTCGGGCTGTTTTGGATGCCTCCTCTCGGACTGCACTCTTCACGGTGTCCTGGTAGGACGGGTTTTTGCCCCGTGGTTTGTTCCTTTACACTGTATGGGGGTACCGGGTGCTGTGGCTTGCTGTTTTCCCTTGACTGGCGTGGGGGTCTGTCCGCCTTGTCTTGGGGGCTGCTGGGGGCTGTTTTCCGCTTGCTGCCCTGGCGTTTGTGGTTGTTGGGGGGCCTTCTGGGGTCTTCTTTCTCTGCTGCTTGGTCACCGGTCCCCCTGGGGCGCCCTGGCTGCATGGACTTCGCGGGGGGTGTTGGTGCCTCTCCTGTCTGTGCCTGGTGCGGAACTTGGCTGTGGCTGCTCTGTCCGGTGCTTCGGGCTCCGCCGCTGCCTTCTGGTCTGTCCCGTCCTCGTCCGGCAGATCCTGTGGGCGGATGGTTTCCGTCTGGGTCCTGGGGTGCTGGGCCTTCTCCCGCCTCTGGCGTTGCCTTTGGCTCTGGGGGGTGTGGAGGGTCGCTTGGGCTCCTGTGCTGGTCGGCTGGGCTTTCCTCTTCCCTGCTGGACGGGCCCTGTGGGACTCATGGTGTTCCTGGCCCGCCTGGTTGGGCTTGCCCTTCTGTCCCGGTGTGGGGATAGGTGCTGTGGGAGTGGCGTGCGTTGCCCGTGCTTGCTGTTTCCGCTTTTGTGTACATTGTGCTTGCTGCTTTGTCCACTGTGGGCCGCCCGGCTGGCGACTGTTTGTCGATTGCTTGCGGAGCCTGCTGTGTGCGGTCTCTTTTCCTCCGCCCTGGGCGTTCCTTCTGTGCTGTGTTGGTCCTGTTTGGTTTCAGGTTCCTTTACGCCCTCTTTTGCATCAGTGGGTTTTTCCTGCGGTGCTGCGGGTTCCTTGCTTCCTCCGGCGGCTTTGCTTGTTGGGGGTGTTCGCCCCTTTCCTCCCGTTGGGCTGTTGGTCTCTGTCCTGGCCGCTCTGCTTGATGGGTCGGCTGTTCTCCTTGGCTGTTGCTGTGGCGCTGGCCTGTTCTCGGCTTCTTCTAGGCCCTCCTTGGTGTGGGGTTTCGTGGCTTTGGCGGCAGCTGTTCGTGCCTCCGGCCTTGGCGCCTGGTGGGCCCCTGCTCTTGTCGGATCTCTGCTGTTTGGTGGAGTCTGGCCTGGTTCGTGCCTGGCTGGGTGGCTGCCTGGGACTATTCGGTGCTGGCTGCAGGTCCTCTGTCCTTCTGGCCGCCTTGAGGCTTCTGTGTGCCTTTACTTGTGTGGGGCGTCCTGCCTTTCTGGGGTGCCTTGTCCTGAGGTCTCTTCTTTGTCCCCGTTGTGGGCTTCTCCTCCGCCTTTACGGTGGGTGTGGTTTGGCCTGTTTTTCGCCCTGGCTCCCTGCCTCCTCTCCTGCGGGCCCTGCCCGGCTGGGTCCCTGTCGCTGCTCTCTGTTCGGTTCCCTCCGGTGGGTGGTCGTCTTCGGCCTTTTCTTCCTCGGTGGCGGCGGCCCGTTTCTGGTGGTTGGGTCCTGTGTACTTTGGTTCCTGTGTACAGGGTCGTCTTGGTGCAGGTTCCTCCGGATTCGGGGGTTCGGTTGCCTCCACTGCCTGTCTCCGGTCCCCGCGGGGTGGCTCTGCTGGTCTGGGTGTCCAGTTTGGTTGCCAGGTGGTCGGTCTGCTGGGTTCCTGTCGTGGTGCCCGGGCCTGGGCCCCTCTCCGTTCTGTTTCTGGGGTTCGGGGTGTCCGGTGGCTTCGGCCTGTACTGGCTCTCCTGTGGGTCTGCTCCTGGGTTCGGCCCCTTCCCTTCAGTGTGTTGGTCCTTTCGGCCGTCGTTCCTCTGGTTCTGCCTGGCATCTTTTGGCATGCCGTGGGTCTCGGGGACGCCTCTCTCCGCTTCCCAGTCGCCGCTTCTTTTCTGCGGTTCGCTGTGGGTGTGGCCCGTTTCGGTTTTGAGTCCTTCCCTTCGGCCTCCGGCCCTCGCCCTGGGTCTTCCCGCGGGTCCTGGTGCCTCCTGTGGCTCTCCTTCGTGCGGGGTTTTTTCCTTCGTCCTTCTCTGTCGGTCGGCCTCTGGCTGTGTGCGGCCGGAGTGTCTTTTTTGCTCGGTCTGTTCGGGGGACCTTGGTGGTTCTTCTGGGGATCGGGGTTGTTGGTGGCCTGGGGTGTGTCTTCTCTGGTCCCCTCTCAGGGCTTGGTGTTCGTTGAGGCTCGTTGTGGCCTTTGCATGGCCCTGTTCCCTTGTCCTGCCTGCACCTGGTCTCTCTTCCTTCTCTGGATCGGGCCTTGTTGTCCCGGGGGCTCCTCCGGCGGTCCTGTGGCTGCGGGGGCTCGTGGCTTCTGGGGTGTTTTCAGGTTCCGGGGCTCGTTTCTACTTCTCCGCCTGGCCGTCTGGATCCTGTTGGGTTGGTCTCCGGGGTCTGTTGTCCCCGCTGCCCGTGTCGGTCCGTGTCTGGGGGGGGGGCTGTCCTGGTGGTTCTCCCGCCGTCGCTTTCTGGCTGGCTGTTTGCTGCCTCCTCCGGCTCCGCTTGTGGTGGCTTTGGTCACCGGCCTGTCCGGGTGCGGGGTTGGCTGCGGTTTATTTGGGTTCAGGGGTGCTGGTCCCTGCTGGTCTCCCGGAGTTCCTCCTGCTGCCGCTTGTTGGGGGCTTGCCCTGGTGCTCTTTCGTGGCTCTCTGCGGGGCCCATGCGGTGTTGGTTCAGTCTGGCGTTCTGGGGAGGTGGTCCTCTGTCCGCCCTCTGGGTGGGTCCCGGTTCTGTTCCTTGTTTGCCTGCGTCCTGTTTCCCTGGCTCCGGTCTGGGGGCTGGGGCTGTCGGCTCTCTCCCTTCGGCGAGTGGCCTCTGGGCTGGCGGCTCTGTTTTTGCTGGGTCATTCCTTCTTCCCGCGTTTTCTCTCTTCTTCCCCGTGTGGCCTGCCTGTTGGTGGGTCGTTGGGGCCTTGGTGGCCCGGTTCTGGTCTCTGGGATGGGGTCCCGGGGCTCGGGGGGGTCGTTGGCCTTCCCTCTCCTGTGCCTCGGGGTCTTCTAGGTGCCTTCCTCCTCCCCCCCCTTTTTTTTTTTTTTTTCCACTGCTCCGGGCCTTTCTGGTTCTGGTCGGGTGGCTCTGTGCTCGGGGGTTGTTGGTTGCTCCCCGTTGGCCTGGGGTGCCTTGGTCTCCTCTCCTGTCCGCCTTCTGTTGCGTTCGGGTGTGGGTCCTTCCGGTGGTTCCGTTCTCTTGATGTTTCCGGCCCTTCCCCTGGGTTCTGTGCTGGGGTTTCGCCTGCTGCCTGGTGGTGGTGCGGCTGGGCTTTGCTGGGTTGGGGGCTCCTGTCCATTTGGCGGTTGCTTGGCTGCCTTCCCGTCGGTCCTCCTCTCTGCTGTCCTGTGCTTGGCATGGGCGGACCTTTTCGGCCTGGTGTTCTGCTCTGGGGTTGTTACCTCGGTGGCTGGCCTATGTTTGGCGTGGCGATTCCTTCCTGGTGGGGCTCTTCTGGGTTTGTCGGTGTCTCCTCTGCGGGTGCTGTGGGCGGCTCTCTGGCTTCTTGATGCTCCTGGCATTCTTGCGGGTTGGCGGGGGTCTGTTGCCCCCTCGCCCTGTCTGATCCTTCCCTTCGGGGTCTTGGCTGCTGGTATTGGCTGTCCTCCCTTTGGTCCCCTTGGGGGTCTCGGGTTGCGGCTCTTGTCTTTTGGGCCTTGTTTTTTGGTTGCCATCCCCTCTGCGCGGCGCTTGGGGGTGTTGGATCGGCTGTGGGTTCTCGTTTTGCTTTGATCCGGTTGCGGTGGTTGTTTGGCCTTCCTCTGCTCTGTTGGGTCGTTGGCTTTGGTCCCCGGTCTTGCTGACTGTCCGTCTTTTGGGGTGGTTCCTCCTGTGGGGATTTAGGGGTGTTCCTCTCGCTGTTTGGCGATTTCGGTGGCTGCGTTGCTTGCTGTCCGGCGTGCTTTGCTGTGGTCCCTGCCGGTTGTGGTGTCCTGTCGGGTGGGCTCCTCTGTGGGATCTGTTGGACTGCGTCCTGGTCTTCTCCCTCTCCGTTTGACTGTCGCTGTCCGTTTGCGTGTCTGGAACGCTTGTCTGCTGTTCTGGGCCGCTGGGTTCCTGGGATGTTGATCTGCTGTGTTTGGGGCACTGTTTCTGTTTTGGTGTTCTCTCGCACTCAGCTGTCCGTCTCTGTTTTCTTCTGCTTGCTATGTCCTCATTTGTATTGAAGGAAGGCGAGGGAGGGACGGGAGGTAATGCTTCCATTTCTAACGATAATGGCATTACTCCTAGTCCTACTCCCTCGCCTTCCTTCAAGGACCCTCCCTCCCTCCCGGTGCGGTTCATCTGAGTGCTAGCTCGGCTTGTTTACGTACAGGTGGAGGTGGGGGCAGGCAGAGTTTTTATGCTGGGGGTGGGTCTGGGTGGGAGGCGGGGCCTCATTTGTATTGAAGGAAGGCGAGGGAGTAGGACTAGGAGTAATGCCATTATCGTTAGAAATGGAAGCACTGCTGGGGAAACCACTTCCTTGGTAACTATACTACACCTGACACTGTAGAGCCGGAGTTTTTTTCATTCTGAAGCCTATGTCCTGATCACAAAGTGGGCGTTATTGTGCATAAAATGTATTACATTTGCCTTGTAATGAGCTCCAATTTCATTAAACCGATTCCAAGATACATTTTTGACATACTCGATTGCACTCGCAAATGTGTGTATTGTTTAATACATTGTAAAATAATTCTTTTATGGACATAGTTAAAATCTTAACTGCAATTATGACGGGGTTTATCATTTAGTACTATAAATCCTTGTGTCACAAACACTGCAATTTCCAGCATCCATGTTTCAAGCAAACTCGTCCTCTTCATTCCCTACTACCATCGGTTTCACTTTCTCTTTATATTTAAAAAGCCCTAGATCTCGGCTTGGCGTGCTTTTTCAGAACTCTGCAAAATACAGTAAGAAAGAACACAACACTGTGCGAATCAAGAAATGAAAGAGGGCAGGCAGCTGGAAACCTGGCTGCTGTAGAAACAACACGCAGGCACATTATTTATTATCACTCAGGTAGCCCGGCAATCAGGATTGTACGGCAGGTCATCTGCAGTAAAATTTGCAAATGAACTTACGCTACTTTTACATAAAAACAAGCGCAAGAAATGAGAGGTTACACTTTTCTGGGCACGTACCACAACCATTAAAAAAGACATACTTGCGCATGTTACGAATATTAAATCATTACTTACTACCTTTCGGTTTTAAAACTTTTAATTACAGGGCTGCTGCGTGACACTCTGCTTGCTTCTTGAGTTGACAGACTAGTGCTGCAGCTGCGCAGTGCGCTGGGGCGGCTGAAAAGTGAGGACACGAATCCGCATTGGTCCGACTCGGGAGGAAACACTTGCCGATTCTCAAAGGAGGGACGGGGCCGGGCTAATAATCCATTTTCCAGCAGTCATTGGTAGCGCACTAGCGCTATGATTGCTGTTAATGAGGCTGAGGCTAGGACGTCACCTCACCCAGGCAGTTTCTGGAGGTTTGTGACTCATTATAAGGCGGGCGGCCGCGTCATCCAAATTCAAATATTTTACGCGCAAATCCATGCCAAATCCGCCCAACACTGAAACCAAGGTATGGATTTAAAGTGGAATATCAGCTCATCACCAGGAAGACTGTGTGAACATAGTGAGCTGATATCACGCGTAGACCCGGCCCTAAAAAATAAGTGCCGGTGCTAAGCACCGGAAAGCACCGGCACAAATTAAGCACTGGTTTGTGCCATGTTTTCTGGTGTTCCCTGTCTTGTCTGCATACTTCCTCCCTGCCATTGTTAGTGTGTCCCAGTCGTGCTCTCAGCATTCATAGTTCTGGGCTCTTTTTTTTAATCCAGCCCTGTTCTCAGATTCCAGCCCTGCTTTCCCATGGCCCCAGTACTATATTCTGTATTTCCTGCTCTGTTCAATATAGCCCTTTTTTGTGTCTGTGTTAAAACCTTGATCATTTTTACCAGGGGTGCCAGTGAGATTCTGAGGCTTGCTGCTTTTTCTTCCATAAGAGCTGTTGGGTGTCTATCAAGACTGTAATATTGACTGGCCTTTGCTTTATATTAAGATTGGTTTTGATAACAGAGAGCTCACTCTACGATGGAGCATACAACTATCATTTATGATAGTTTTTCTATCTTTTTCCTGTTTGTTCCTTCATGTTGTTTATACTTTGTATTTGTGTTGTATTCCCATTTGCTCTTTTGTAGGCTTTCCCAGTTCATGTCCAGTTTCCTGATCATTGTCTGCTCCCACCTGCTCCAGTCATCAGCTTCTATCCTCTCATCTTTTTTTAGCTTCCAGGTACTCTCTTGTATATGCCAAATCCCTTTTATTGTATTCCCTGGTCCCTGCAGAGTGCAAGCACCCCCCCTTTTAACTAACCTTGTCCTAAGCTCATCAGGATCCCTGACAAATGAGCCAAAGGGACATAAATTAGGAACTTGCATACCATGCTTGCACTAGCAATTTTTTTAGGACGAATTGAGGGCCAAATTTATCATTGTAATGCGTTGCCCTTGCATCTCGCATGATGTCACAAGGGCAACGGAATACTTAAGTCAAATTTACCAAGCAACATAAAGTCTCCTTGCATGGCCCTATGTGGTTTGGTAAATCTGGAGTAAGCGCAAGTTCCTGTCTTCCGTTACTCTGCCCTGGGAAGGAGTTCCATGGGAGGAGCGTGGTTGTTCCCATGTATCCACCATTGGATTTCAGTGCATTTCCAGATTTACTAAGACTGGTAAACTTCGGAATGCACCAAGATGCTACGCCTTTCCAGGAGAGGCACAAAGACGAGAAATATCTTTATTTATCGTTATTTCCTCTTCCTACATGTGCTGCATTTTGCAGCACACTTATAAAGAAGAAAAAGCCTCTAAATATTGTTTTTGTGCTGGCAGGTCTCTCCCTTCCTGCACTAAGACAATCCTTCCTGCAACGCAAGAGCCCTTGTGCCATGGCACAAGAGTGCCTGCGTTGGCGCTAGGCAGCAGATTGTGCATCAGTGCAGGCAGACAGCAGAAATGCCCCATATATTGGTAAATATGGCACATTCATGCCCTCTCACTTTCACGCAGAGCAGCATGTTGTCTTGCTGCGTTGCGTAAAATAATAATAAATCTGCCCATGAGTGTTTTCAGAAAAAAATAGATCAGTTAACTACTAGCTGAATACTAACTATGCAATTGGACATAAAAAGCAAAAGAATATATGACGTTACAACGCATACCATTACAACGCATGCTTTAAATCGCAGTTTTTACAATGCAAATACCATTACTTCGCATGTTTTTACAACGCACACCATTACAATGCATGTACATTGAGATACATTAAAACTACCATTACAATGCATACTGATACTATGCATACCATTACAACGCATACTATGTATTTGTTATTTATCTTTAAATAAATATATATATATATATTTTTTCAAACCATCCCCTGGGACGGGATGCAAGGGAAATAGGGGTTTTGGGTGGGGGAGATTATTAATACCCAGGTACTAATTTTCTTACTCGTGTACTTTTTAAAGTACATATCCATTAAAATACCTGAGTATTGATAATAAAATCTATAAAAATGTTCGACGGGGAAAATTAAACATAAATTTTAAACATTTAAAAAAAAAAAAACACTACTATCAGAGTCAAAAAGAGATTATACATACAATTTTTTACGAAGAACATAAAACGGAAGTCCTTCAACTATTTTTATTACAGTCCCTGTGCCAGCAACAACACAAAATGGCTGACATTCCGAAAAGGAACGTATAAACGAACACTTTTACACATGACAAAATAAATATGCATTCTGTCAGGTTGTGAATCAGGCGAAAAAAACTGTTTCCAATACATATTCTCTTTTAAATTGTCGTTTACCCTAAAAAAACGTATAAAAGAAGCCGACCACCATTTTGTGCTCAGTGGTAAACTGACTTCCAAGGTGACCACACACAGCAAGATTAGCAGGAGAATTTTGCCATTTGTCAAATTGAACACTGCCATCTACAGTCCGAAGTAAGTGTACGTTTACAATAAAACAGCATCAAAATATTGACACCTAAATCACAAATACTTACAATATAATTTTTAATTAATTTACAGCATTTACTCATTTTGAACAGCAGCCACCAATCTAAAGCAGATATTCAAGAAATTATCTTACAGTTAAAAAGTAAGTGAATAAAGGAACAAAATGTACGTAAATTTAAAAAGCACATAAGCAAGAAAAAAAATTAAATTATATTTTACTTTTGATATTAACAGAGATTGGACATAAATCAACACCAAATACCTAGCAGGAAGAAACAAACCTATACATAATCAAATGTAAGTAAAATATTAACCATAATCTGTTCGGAAAAAAAACAAACCTTTATTGATCTCAGAAATAAAACATTAGCAGACATAGATCAGAATTATGTTTAAAATATTACTAATTTAACACCTTCATGACTTTGCCTCAGGAAACAGGCTCAGGGAAAGTGTTGGATAGTGGTGGGGGAAATTTACTATTCGTACTCCGACAGGTGATTACCTCAGTGAAAGTGTTGGATGGTGGTAGGGCAAATTTACTATTTCAACTCCCACAGGTGCTTACCTCAGGGAAAGTGCTGGATGGTGGTGGGGGCAAAATAAGTATTCCTACTCCGAGCTGTGCTTGCCTCAGGGAAAGTGCTGGATGGTGGTGGGGGCAAATTTACTATTCCTACTCTGACAGGTGCTTACCTCAGGGAAAGTGTTGGCTGGTGGTGGGGGCTAATTTACTATTCCTACTCCGACAGGTGCTTGCCTCAGGGAAAGTGTTGGCTGGTGGTGGGAGATAATTTACTATTCATACTTTGACCTGTGCTTGCCTCAGGGAAAGTGTTGGATGGTGGTGGGGGCAAATTTACTATTCCTACTACAACCTGTGCTTGCCTCAGGGAAAGTGCTGGATGGTGGTGGGGGCAAATTTACTATTCCTACTCCGACAGGTGCTTACCTCAGGGAAGGTGTTGGATGGTGGTGGGGGCAATTTTACTATTCCTTTTCCGACAGGTGCTTGCCTCAGGGAAGGTGCTGGATGGTAGTGGGGGCAAATTTACTATTCCTACTATGACCTGTGCTTGCCTCAGGGAAAGTGCTGGATGGTGGTGGGGGCAAACTTACTATTCCTACTCCGACCTGTGCTTGCCTCAGGGAAAGTGCTGGATGGTGGTGGCAGCAAATTTACTATTCCTACTCTGAACTGTGCTTGCATCATGGAAAATGCTGGGTGGTGGTGGGGGAAATTTACTATTCCTACTCCGACAGGTGCTTACCTCAGGGAAAGTGTTGGATGGTGGTGGGGGCTAATTTACTATTCCTACTCCGACAGGTGCTTGCCTCAGGGAAAGTGTTGGATGGTGGTGAGGGCTAATTTACTATTCCTACTCCGACCTGTGCTTGCCTCAGGGAAAGTGCTGGATGGTGGTGGGGGCAAATATACTATTCCTACTCCGACCTGTGCTTGCCTCAGGGAAAGTGCTGGATGGTGGTGGGGCAAATTTACTATTTCTACTCCGACCTGTGCTTGCCTCAGGGAAAGTGTTGGATGGTGGTGGGGGGCAAATGTACTATTCCTACTCCGACCTGTGCTTGCCTCAGGGAAAGTGCTGGATGGTGGTGGGGACCTGTGCTTGCCTCAGGGAAAGTGCTGGATGGTGGTGGGGGCAAATTTACTATTCCTACTCCGACAGGTGCTTGCCTCAGGGAAAGTGTTGGATGGTGGTGGGGGCTAATTTACTATTCCTACTCTGACCTGTGCTTGCCTCAGGGAAAGTGCTGGATGGTGGTGGGGGCAAATTGATTGTACTTAAATTTTAAAAAAATCATTTTAAACAGTACATTTTATATTTTTATTTTTATTTGTCAAGCATACAGTAAAAAAAAATGTTTTACCTTCTCAACAGATTAAACCATATAAACTAGCAAGAATAGAGGAACACATCATCAATCAAAGTAAAAAAAAAAGCCATCACCACTGGAGAAGCCAAACTATACAAGGTAAAAATAATCAAAAACAACATTATTGTTTTTTTTTGCAGGTTTCAAGTACAGAGTGATTTTATTTTAAACAGTATCTTTGCAGTAAGCATGTCAGCCTCATAAACAAAAGCAAAATCACTTTTTTTCAACGACAAAAGCACTAATCAATTTCTTTGCAGGCTATTTGCAAAACAAAAAATATCCAAACAACAAACTATTAACATTTCTTCACTTTTTACAGAACCAAAGAATCAAAACCACCAAACACAACATAGTGAAGAACTGAAAGAAAAATCCCCGAAAAACCCAGCATATACATCAGGCCTTTCCAACAAGACAACAGAAAAACCTAAAAAAGTAACCTTTACCATTCTGTAAAGTCGAACCAAAATTAACCTTTTTTCATCAAAGGAACAAAAGCAGCAAACAATTCCAAAAAAACATTACTAAGCCAATGCAATTAAAACCTGGTACAATTATGTTAAAAAATAAAGCTGTAAAATAAACAATGTGCACAAACTTTTCACTTGCAGGCAAAATAGTTTTAAAAATAACCACACTTAAAATCACTAAAACAATCCTTTTCTCTTTTTCTTCTTTCTACAGAGAATGGCAGCAAGAAAAGAAGCCAAATATATACAGTCAAGCCGTGGAAATAGACTGTTAAGTCACATTGGCTATGTTTATTGTAAGGAGAGATTAACTGAGCCCAGGTGTCATTGGAGGTGTTTGCATTATTACTCATCCCATTGCACAGGCAGAGCGGTTACTCTTGGTGACACTGTTGAAAGGACCACCGAGCATAACCACTCTGCCTCTGCAATGGAGACAGAGGTAAGGGAGAACATAAATGAAATTAAAGCCCTGGCATCCACCTCCAGTGAACCCTGTGGCTCAGTTTTGAGGGAGGTGTCTCAAACCATTCCAACACATGAAGCAAGTTGTATGCCCAAAATCCCCAACCTACGCAGAATTATTCAGTGTAAAAAACAGGCAAGTAACCCCCTACGTGTAACACCCCAAACCTTTTCTGACATTAACATTCCACCTGAACTTTCTGAAACCGTTACTAATGAATCCTTTCTTTTGCATGACAACAAAAACCCTCTTAAAAGAATACTAATCTTTAGCACACCCCATAATCTTGTTAAGTTGGAGAGTAGTGATATTTGGATGATGGGGACGCAATTCTTCCGGTGACAACTACAGTGCCCAGGATTACCTGCGGCAGGGGGCCGCCCACAATCCCGTTTTCGCGCCAGGAGGCGCACAAAAGGGTCGCTGCACTCCCGCAGCACGGGACGCAATTCTTCCGGTGACAACTACAGTGCCCAACATTACATGCGGCAGGGGGCCGCCCACGATCCCGTTTTCACGCCGGGAGGTGCACAAAAGGGTTGCTGCACTCCCGCAGAGCGGGACGTAATTCTTCCGGTGACAACTACAGTACCCAGCATTACCTGCGGCAGGGGGCCGCCCACGATCCTGTTTTCGCGCCGGGAGGCGCACAAAAGGGTCGCTGCACTCCCGCAACACGGGACGCGCGCGGCCAAACCCGGGCGAAGCCCGGGCCAAGGGCAGGCCCGTCTGCGCCCGTCAGCTCCTGGCAGGGACTGGACTGGGCCAGGTCTCGTAAACCTGCAATATAACATGGGTAAGCGAAAACTACCTCCTAACTCCGATGGGGGGAAAGTAAAGGCAAAAATACCCAGGAATTGTGCCTCCATAATCTCCTATCTGACAACAGCTGTTGGGGCGATAAACGAGGAAATATATGTTGTCGAGGAGCAGCTGGGCTTAGGGGGAGGATCCAGATTGGATAAGGCGCCACATAGCACAATTGCTGATTCACCTAGTGATGTTAATCCCATCCCCGAGTTTGTGGAGAGGGAGGAAATGACTGTTGCAGGGGCTTGTGTCATTCAGCATAAGGCATCGGTTTCCGGTTTAGCTACTGACGAAAAGGAGGGAGGAGCTACACCCATTGTTGGAACTGGGACCATACCAAAAAGGAAACGCAGAAAGGGCTAAAAACTGGGTATAAATACTGTTGATTCTGTGACTGGGGGGTGCAGCGGATCGTTGGGCAGCGGTCCGCCATGCAGTGAAGACTGGTTCAAAGCCCATCTTGCCACCGCTGTGGATAAAACTGCTCAATTATATTTTGAGACTTTTTTGGGGGCATTTAAAGTGGACTTAATGAACTGTTTTAAGAATGTTTTGGAGCCAATGTTGACTAAATTGTCCTCTATAGATGAGCATTTAAGTAACATAAGGTCCCTCAAAGAGAGTATGCATGTTGATATTGCTACGAGCAAGGCTATGAGTAAGGCGGTCTTGAAGGCCCAAGTTGTTACATGCCCTTTAGAAGCAGAATTGCTTACTGGGGGTCAAAATCAGATTGCACATCTGGGGTGTTCTACATCAGATTTTAATAATTTAGCCATCAATAACAACAAACCACTCTCTGATGTCCATCACAGCCGCACGGGGTTTCATTCACAGGGTGCACAGCCAGCAACCATTGCCAATAAAGTGCAGCATAATCAGCCCTTAAGTGCACAAGAAAATAAATGCAGGCTTCATTTACCCCCAGAGGCTACTCCATTGTCAGCTGTGTTAGTAGGGGTCCCTTGTTTAAAAATCAACACAATTGAGTCCCCAGACGGTTTGATTCGCAAGGTTAAGTACTGGTGTTCAAGGATCCCCGACGGAGGGGCTAAAACCGGATCACACATCATTATGGCCAGGCACGTGGGGTGGGTTGGACAGGGTGTGAAGTTAATTGAGGGAGATTGTGTTGTCATTAATTTTAACCAGATTAATGTAGCAAAACTATTGTTTAAAGAGCTTGGTACCCCTGGACCGGGCGAGATCAGAGCGCTTCCCCTGGGGTTTTTCTATCGCTCACCCACGAGTAACATAACTGAGAGTTTCACATCGCGGTGGGGTAATCCTACAGAAGATTTAGAAAGGACACACATGGGGCAGAGTAGTATGTACCAGTCAAAGCAGAAACACACTTTTAATCAGACCCAAAATCAAGAACACATAAGTTTGCCAATATCTGGGACTGTTCCTGATTTGAGGCCCCGGGGGGATGTATTAGAATTGGCTAATAGATTTGCTCCACTGAGTCAGCTAGATGCCAACGACTGACTAACTAGTCACAACGATACACTGGTACAGATGTCCCCGAGTCAGCTCACCACTAGCCCGAGTATTCCGATAACGGCAATGGAAAAGGGGACAGATATTTTGAACATTCTAAGCTGGAACTTAGCTGGTCTTAAAGCGAAGAGAGACGACCCCGAATGGATTGCTCCTTTGAGGGAATACGACATATTGGGCTTTCAGGAAACATGGGATTCTGAAAATAGTTTTTGGCTGGATGAGTATACAACCTATAAGGAGGCTGCCCAAACCTCGGCTGTTGGCCGTGCAAGGGGAGGTCTATTAACGATGATCTCGTTAAAAGTGAGGGGCAGTCACCGCAAATTGGACACAGGGTCCGAAAACTGCCTAGCGGTTGAAGTTAGCCCCCTACATGCCCGGAAAATATTGGTTCTTAATTTTTATAACTCATTTCAGAAGGTATCTGTAAACGAACATTTATGCAGTTTTAGGGGCCGATTCCGATCTCGGCCGGAAGCGCACCTAACACTATTTGTCCGGAAAAAAACCAAGTCGAACGCGTGTTTCCCGACCGAGTCGAACATCCGTCCGAACGGGCAAGTACGATGCGAACAACTGCCCAGATCCCGACCCAGCCGTACTTACCCAATCCAGGTCCAGTCCCCCGCCCGAGCCGGATCCGTAAACGCCGAATCGAGTCGCACGGAAGCCAAAATACAGCACCTTCCGGCCAGACTAGTACGATGCGCACTCCATACGCGCCGAACCCGTCGCTACGCACGGCACGTTAGAGCATCCGGGAGAGCCGCACATAAGCACCGATTCGCACCACAAGACGATCCACGGCTACGAGACGAACACGCCAGCCACGAGTACGAGTCGAAGCAACGAGAAAGCCGAACGAGACGAACCAACCATGAATCCCATTGCGCAGGTCCTACCAATACTCTACATCTATTACCGGAACAGGTACGGACGTGTACGGCGCAGAAGGTAAGTCAAACACGCACCACACAAACAAACGACACGTACCCGACATATAACACACACACATAGGGATGCAGAAATGACTTACACCAGCAACAGCAGAACCATAGGGGCGGGATGGATACCACCAATGCCATATACACCCATAGGGGCCTGGATTCCTACCACCAACACCACCCCTACTCAGGGGGGCCTGGATGCCTGCCACTACTACCAACCCTACTCATAGGGGGCTGGATGCCTACCACCAACACCACCCCTACTCAGGGGGGCCTGGATGCCTGTCACTACTACCATCCCCACTCATAGGGGGCTGGATGCCTACCACCAACACCACCCCTACTCAGGGGGGCCTGGATGCCTGTCACTACTACCATCCCCACACATAGGGGGCTGGATGCCTACCACCAACACCATCCCTACTCAGGGGGGGCTGGATGCCTACCACTACCACCACCTCTACTCAGGGGGGGCTGGATGCCTACCACTACCACCACCCCTACTCAGGGGGGGCTGGATGCCTGTCACTACTACCATCCCCACACATAGGGGGCTGGATGCCTGTCACTACCACCACCCCTACTCAGGGGGGGCTGGATGCCTACCACCAACACCACCCTCACTCAGGGGGGGCTGGATGCCTGTCACTACTACCATCCCCACTCATAGGGGGATGGATGCCTACCACTAACACCACCCCTACTCATAGGACGGGTAATGCATGACACAACCAGCATACATAAGGAATGTAAGAAAAACACATCCCCCCAACACCATGACAAGCGTGTGTAGACTGTGTCAAATGCCTACAACACTGAACATGACATTGAACATACAAAGTGACCCCCTATCACATGTGTCACACATAAATGTGTGTGGCCTCCACAATGCAAGCAGACCATGACCACTGTGGCAATGGGGCCTACCCCCCCATCATCACAGTGACCAAAAGGTAAGTGTGGGGTCCATAGCTGAAGCACATTTTGAACATTGTGACAATGGGGCCTAACCCCCATCATCACAGTGACCAAAAGGTAAGTGTGGGGTCCATAGCTGAAGCACATTTTGAACATTCTGACAATGGGGCCTAACCCCCCATCATCACAGTGACCAAAAGGTAAGTGTGGGGTCCATAGCTGAAGCACATTTTGAACATTGTGACAATGGGGCCTAACCCCCCATCATCACAGTGACCAAAAGGTAAGTGTGGGGTCCATAGCTGAAGCACATTTTGAACATTGTGACAATGGGGCCTAACCCCCCATCATCACAGTGACCAAAAGGTAAGTGTGGGGTCCATAGCTGAAGCACATTGTGAACATTGTGGCAATGGGGCCTAACCCCCCCATCATCACCGTGACCAAATTGTAAGTGTGGGGTCCATAGCTGAAGCACATTCTGAACATTGTGACAATGGGGCCTACCCCCCCCCCATCATCACAGTGACCAAAAGGTAAGTGTGGGGTCCATAGCTGAAGCACATTTTGAACATTGTGACAATGGGGCCTACCCCCCCATCATCACAGTGACCAAAAGGTAAGTGTGGGGTCCATAGCTGAAGCACATTTTGAACATTGTGGCAATGGGGCCTAACCCCCCCATCATCACAGTGACCAAATTGTAAGTGTTGTCATGGCAAAAGCTGCAAATGCCAAACAGCATGGATCATCCCTAGTCACAGAACAACAAACACATCAGTGACATAGTAGTGCTTGTGTCCCATAGCAACATAGATTGGGTGAGGCAAACAGTGCAGTGCAAATAAGACATACCTTTGGCCATGTGCAGGCAACCATCACCCATGGGGACTGACACTGTCAACATTCATCAATAACACAATGACAGAAGTCACCATCATAATGCAGACCCACATATCTGCACCAATGGGCACACAAATGTAGATATCCTGTGGAGACTGTAGATGTGAGGTGAACAAATACCATACCATGTCAGCAATGGGACATACAAACCATGATCACTGTGCTGACTGATGACCTAGGAATCCCAGGGACAGCAGGTGAAACCCACCAAACAACATACAGCCAATGGCACAATAAAGATATGCCAATGCAGTGGTGCAGATGCACAAACACAAACAGGCAGCCCCACACTGCATATCAAACACAACAAGTCAGGGGGGGGGGGTGCCAGTGTCCCCAGGCAACCACACAACACATGACGAGGCCTGAATACCAATTACACAGATGTGCATACAGTGCCACACAAAAGTAACTCATGGATCCAAATCCCCTATGTGGGCAATCAGGCATTGTTAGATGAGAGGGAGCCCAAATTACACATGTCACACAAGCTTGTAGGAACAGCAACTAACACAGCAAGACACATACCCACCACAGCACTACACCCAGGGTCCCCACATTGTGGTGACACTGGCCTGCATGATAATCCCACTGTGATGACAAAGCTAGATGTCGTTCACACTGTCAACCACAGTCATGTGTCCCGAGCAACAAACTACCATCACACCTACACAAGCACAAATCAATCAGCACGGCCTGTCAGCCAAGGCCAATATGGAGGCAGGGGTCTAGCCGTGAAACACCTCTCATCTGCACACACTCAACACTACACAACTTGATCTCCACCAATGTGCAGCAGTGAAGCTCACATGCACTGGTGACATTGCACATGCACCCATGACAATCCCAGGGGTGGCGGTGGGAACTAAGGTGTAGAAACCCATCACACATGGCCAGTCAACAAGACTCGTGAGTGTCTGACACACAGCACAGTACGCCGTACATGGGCATGACGTCAATACCACACCAACCAATGGGATCCCGGCCACAGTCACACACCAATGAAGAAGCCAAGCTCACCCACAAAGAACACACATAGACAACTTCCAACATTGCAGCTCTGACCCTGAGGAGTGGCAGCAGTCACACACACAACGTGTCACAATCACTGAAAGCTAACACAAACTGTAAATTACATGACAGGTGTAACCAACAAGTGCCAAGGGGAATCCAGACTGTGTCACATCTGCGTTTGCCCACAAACTCAGCCCTGACAGCAAACACACCTATGGGTGACACCCTGATGACCAATAATGTGCCATGCACCCACATCCCAGAGAACCCAGGGAGAAGACTTTGGGGGAACATAGGTCAACTCAGCAAGCATCACATACAGGAACATCACTAGGGATCCCAGCCTGCCTAGCAAAATGGAAGTGAACACACACAGACATGCTCACACAACACACACCTTGTGCTCAGGCAATGTCACAGAATTACACACTGCCATGAGGGGACTCCACTCCTGTGTAAGGAAAGCTGTGCCATACGTTGTCTCAGTAGGGCTCTATCATGTCAGCAGAACACTTGGTCACTCAGTCAACAATTAGCACAAAATGAAGCCTCCCGTCACATCAGCCTGGTCATGGGAGGGTCACCAAAATCCTCAGCACAGATCCAACACACATGTATAGCAAGTTGCACTGATAACACAGATGAGTCCTTCCCCATTGATGCCCAAACTTGCATGTCCAGTGGAGATGGTCACACGGTCAGGGAAATAGACAAATTGAACAATGGCAAGCACAACAGATGTGCAGGGGTGTAAGCCACAGATGTGAAATTGCAAATAGAAGTAGGAAATCCCATTGCCAAATCTTGAAAACATGATACCCTCATATTGCTGCAAAGGATGACATGGATACACAACAGGATAGGACACATTCCCCCTGGACCACATGGGGTCCTGCACAGTAACACTTCATTTTCCTGACATCAAAAATCACCATCACTGCAGCAAGGGCATGGTTAGCATCATCAACATCATGTACATCAGAAGCAAAACTCCTAGTGAACAGTCCAGAAAAATAACAAAGGCCAATGGCCAGTCCATTGTCAAAATCCAAACAGGGTGACAGTAGCAGATGTCACCCTTCTCATGCCTGCACTGCTGCACACCAGGGACATTCCCCTCGGAGGGGCATACGGGGGGCAGGCCAGGCACCGCAGGGACAGGATCAGGGCTCACCAGAAGGAGGCAGGGAAGGGGTGGTGGGTGCTGGAGAGTCACTGACAACTGCAGTGGAGGTGTCTGACATTGTGTGTGCCGGCACAACTGGGGGGCATGAGTCAGATGGTGTGGGTGCCGGCACGACTGCAGTGGGCCGTGCAGATGGAGTGGACAGGTTCCCCACTGCAGTGCCCAAGTCAGACGGGGTGGTAGTGGACTCCACTGCAGTGCCTATCTCCAGGGGAGTAGAATGGGGTTCAGGTAAGGTGGGCAGGACAGAGGGGGAGGACACGGTCTCTACACCAGTGGCACAAACATGTGCAGCGGGGGGTGTGGGGCTGGAAGAGCAAGTGGTAGGGGGAGAAGGCCGGATCATTTTGGGGATGGTGTATCTGTGGGTGGGGGAACCTGGGGCAGGGTGTGGTGGGGGAACCTGTGGATTGGGGGCCTGAGGGATGGAGGAAGGAGACTTGGTGGTTGAGCTGCAGGGCGGCGGCGGGGTCTTGCTCTTCCGGGTCCGGGGGGACTTGCGGATGGGGGCCTCACTCTGTCTGCGCCTGGGGGAGGGTGTCCGGGGGTGAGTGGCACTCCCCTCTGTGTGGGTGGACCTCCTCTTCCCCCTGTATGCTGGATCAGCTGGATGGGAGGGGAAGAGGCCGAGGTCACAGAGGAAGAGCTGCTTCGTAGGTGGGGTTGCAGGTGAGGCAAGGGAAGGGGCCTTGGAGGGAGAGGCATCTGAGGACTGCAGAGTGACTGTGGATGCCTGTGTGTGTGTCTGTTCCCCATCCCCTGTGGGTGTGGTATCAGTCCCCTGAGGATGCCTGCGTGCACGTTTTGTTTTTGTAGTGGGTGTGTCTGTGCTGCTCGTGTCTGTGTGATTGGGTGATTGTGCAGGTGTGCATGTGCTTGGGACAGGTAGGGTGCCAGGAAGTGTGGATGGGGCAGAGGTAGGAGGGGTGAGGGACTGTTGGAGGAAGGACACTGCTGCCGTCAGGGAGGAGTCCATGGACCTATTGCTCCTCTGTAGGGCAGACATGCCCGATGAGATGCCCTCCATAAACGACACCAGCTGAGTCAACAGAGTGGTGTGGGCATGGAGGACACTCAGCATTGCTGTCTGCCCTACATGGAGCTGGCGAAGTAGGTACACAGACTCCTCACTCAGGGCAGCAGGGGACACAGGGGCAGGGGTGCGGTGCCTGGCACGAAGGAGACACGCTCCCGAACACGGGAGCCTCCACGGACCTCTGGAATGGGAGCCTATGGGAGGGCGGTGGTGGTGGTGGTGGCGGGGACAGCAATACTAGCTGGTGTGTGTTGGCTGCTGACACCCGCCTCCACAAGGGAGTCATCCTCCGAGCTGCTGTGGTCCTCAGCTGAGGTGGATGCTGCTGAGGACTCCTCGGTGTGGTTCCCCTCGCCCTCCGTGCCACTGGGTCCCTCCGACCACTCATCAGCTGCTGACCCAGTCTGGCTATGCGGCTCCTCCTGGTCTGTGGAGCTGTCCCCTCCTGTGGCCGTGGATGTATCTGCAAACAATTAGGGAAACAGACAAACATCAGTCACCTGCACTGACCGCACACACCACAGTAAGTACAGCACATTACAGAGCAAGCCCTGGCATCCTTAGTTGAACATTGCCAAAAGTGCCCAAACAGAGTAGGAGAAGCCAATTGTCAGTCTGATGGTCAACCATGACACTCACATCTCTCCTGGCCTTGCACCCATCTGTCTGCTGCCTGTCGGATGGTAATACCCCAGTGTGGACACATGCATCACCTACACAGTAGTTGGACATTGCAGAGAACACGGTGAAGTATGTGAACATGCACACATCACATCTCATGCCACTGAGTCACTACAGGTGTCCGGATGAAGGGATGGCCAGAGTATGATTTGTAATGCATGTGATGCATACCAGCACCAGACACCATGATGCACCCATGTCCTGATAGTCAATGCCACAATGGGGTGCATGTAGCACATGTCACTCACCTGCAGGATCACCCTTAGGGAGTTTGATGCCATGGCACAGGCATGCCTGCAAAGTCATACATCACTGTCTCAAGTCACATGGGCAGGGCAGCCAGCCAACAACAGTCTGCACCGTGTCACATTCCTAGGTCATGGGGAATGCAAGTCCTGTAGCTGACAAGTGCACATGTCCATCCCCCACAAACCACATCATCTGAACTCTTATTTGGCCACGTCATACCAATTGGACATATGGGAGACCTGAAACATAACCCTCGGAACCTGAGCACCTCACAATCTGCTGTGAATGGGAAACAGCTGCCTGTACTTCACTTTTGCATACCCCAGTCTGCACAGTCAAGTGATCAAACACCTATATGTCACACAAGTATCGTCTCCTATGGTCACATCTCCGGTGGCATGCTGAGCCCTAACCGATAAACACCTTAGTAGTCCTGACAACGAAGCCACAGCACAATGACACAGAGGCAGACACCTGAGGGAACATTTCACTGAGCACAACGTATCAGCTGATACACGGGAGTGGGAGTACAGAGTGTATAGTATGGCCTGGAGTAGGCATGACTGTCCTGCTCCACGTGAAGGAGGGATGAGCCCTGGACAGTAGGCAGGTGGCTAAGTATGTGTGACACACTTGATATACATACTCCTGAGGCCCAAACATTGTTCCCACCCGCAGCATGGGTGTGTGCCAAATACCCCAGGCACATGTGGTGAATCAGATCAGCAATTGGACCACATATCAAAGTTACACGCAAATTACATGTCAGAACTCAGGCATTGTGTAAGCAATGGACCCACCCATGAAGCCCACCACAAAGTTATGGGAACAAATGCTGTCCCCCACCTTGAGCTAAGCAAAATGCAAGGACACAGTCCCCAAGTGACACAATTCCCTGGCTGTAAGGGCCACACCTGGGTATCAGATGAGGATTGGGCATGTCACAATTGAGGGACATGGGTCCTGGACCACAAGACTGATGTACTGTGGAAGTTTAACCAGGCCAGAGGAGGGCACATAGCATGTCAGACAAAGTACACAGTGCAGTCATGGACTCACCCCCTCCTTGCTGCTGTCTGGCCTTCAGCTGCCCATCCAGATCAGGGAAGACCACCGCCAGGACCCTGAGCATGTGGGGGGTCAGGGTCCGGTGTCCGCCCCTCCTGCGAGGAGGCGACAGCTTCAGCTGGACCCGTGCAATCCTCCGGGTCCAGCCCCGAAGGTCCTGCCACCTCTTCTGGCAGTTGCGGATCCGGCGCTTGTAGACCCCCACGGATCTTACTGCCCGGGCGATGGTCAGCCATATCTCCTGCTTCTGGTGGGCATTAACCTGTGAGGATGACAAAGTGAAAAGGCCAGTACTACACATGCAACATATCCGTGCATCACACATTTGGATATACATGTCTCAATCATAGGGGCACATGATGTACACAGGCAGTGCAACGATGGCTATGAACAGTGTGCCAGCAGTTACTACATGGTATCATTGCCTGGGAAGTAAAACCTTGTTGAAATGCACTGTT
This sequence comes from Calotriton arnoldi, assembly GCA_963921515.1. NCBI lineage: Eukaryota > Metazoa > Chordata > Amphibia > Caudata > Salamandridae > Calotriton > Calotriton arnoldi. The sequence goes on from CAWUFW010009883.1 coordinate 306,548, forward strand.
ACTGCACTATACCTGTTCAGTGCATGTAACTACACACCATGGGGGGTGACAACTACTCAGTGAGCCTGCTAGCCAGTGGCGTGCACACTGTAAGTCCTGCTATTCAGACAACATGCACATTTAGTAAGGCAGTGGACAGCACACTCACCTGCTCCCCTGGTTTCCCATACAGCTTGCTGTACTGTGGAAGGAGGCTGTCCAGCAGGGCCTGGTTCTCCTCAGTGCTGAAGGCAGGGGCTCTCTCCACAGTACGTGCCATTGCAGGATCCAGAGGATGCAGAGACAGCAGCAGTGTTGGTGGCAGATGTCGTCCTGGAGCATGTAGTGCAGGCAAGTGAGCTCTCAGGGGAACAGCCAGCATCATATGTGTGCTGCAGAGGCAGATACTGTCCCATGTGTCCAAAGTGATAGGCCAAGTCGTTTGCATCTTCTGAATCTGGCCAATCCATGGAATTGCACCACTTACACACGCCCACAGCATCCTTCAAAAGTTCAACTTCATGAGACCCATGAATTTGCAACATTGTTGTGGGTGGCCAACTGAATCCACAGCATCAGACTCGTTAAAGGTTTGAAAACGCGTCCGTTGCCATGCCAGGCCATAGCCAATGCGTGCGCACCGATCGGTCCATTGCTGTACAATGCGTACCCCCCTCACATCATAGGCAATGGCCAATGCGTGCGCACCGATCGGTCCATTGCTGTACAACGCGTACCCCCCTCACATCATATGCAATGGCCAAGGCGTGCGCACCGATCGGTCCATTGCTGTACAACGCGTCCCTGTACAAGTCACTCGCATATGTCACCATGCCTGTCACAGATGAACGTATGCCAGCCACATTTACTTTCCAGGGACTCAGGGGCACACCTACAACACCACAGCCTGTCCACACTGTTTCCTAAGGCATGTAAGGCTGCATTACCTTTTCCGTGTATGGGGGTCAACATGTGGTTTTTTGGGTGGCACTTGGGTGCAGCCACTCCCAGGCTGTGCACGTGTTCAGGGGGACAGAATCCTTGGTGTGTTGTGCACATGATCACTGTGATGTGCAACTGTTCATTTCAGAGCATGTGGCATGGTCACATTTCCGGGTTGTGTATGTGTATGTCATGTCACATACCCCCAGAGTCCCATGTGGGACGGTATGTACGTCACAGGGTGACCCATTGCCACAATAGTGATGGCCCGCCGCAGTCTGTGTGCATGTTGTGTTTACAATGTCTCTGATTCCATGTGCAGAATGGGAGACAGTCTCCACATCCACGTTGTTTGTGCATGGACTTTAATGTTGTGCGTCTGTGTGTCACAGACGTCCATGTCTGTCCTGCAGAGGCAACAGGGACCACTACCTCTGGGGGTCAAGGTTGTTTTGCTGTGGTGTATTCATGATACGCCATGTCATGCCAGTGTCCATGTGGCAATACAGGGTCCCTGGGAATCTACCTGTCAATGAGCTGTGATGCCTGGGGCACATCTGTCCTCACATGTCGCTGTGGTGTGTGTTTGGAACGTGACAGCAGTACATGGGTACTGTGACACAGCCTAATGATATCCCATAGCACAACCTGGGACTTGTTGACGACACATGTTGAACTGTGATGTTAGATGTTGGCCATGTAGGTGCCATACATGTCCTCACAGAACTCCACACACATCATGTACTTGTGTCTCGTAATGATGTATCATGTGATATTGAGTATGGTCTATGCCACATATGTGGGGTGTCTGACAATCTTTCTTTGTTCACCTATGCACTGCAGGGCACCAGCTGTCCATAGACCATTCCCTGACCTTGCAACCATGGTTGAACGTGACTGCATCCGACGGTACCGCTTCACCAGGCCGCTGATTGAGGAATTGACGGTGCGGTTGGCCCCACATTTGCATCCTGGCCGGACATACCCTACAGCGCTGACCCCCAAGGTGAAGGTGATGGCAGCCCTACACTTCTTTGCCACCGGTACCTTTCAACACATTGTGGCGTCTGCTGGTGGGATGTCACAGACCATGTTCAGCCGTGTGCTACGCGATGTTTTGGAGGCTATGTTGAGATACCTGAACCAGTACATCTATTTCCCTAAATGTCAACAACTCACTGACGTCAAGAGTGACTTCTATGCCCTGGGGAGGATGCCGCATGTCATTGGCTCCATTGATGGGACACATGTGGCTTTGGTACCACCACAGGCACATGAGCAGGCATACAGGAACCGAAAACATTACCATTCAGTCAATGCTCTGGTGGTATGTCTTGCAGATATGAGCATCTCAAACGTGTGTGCCCGTTTCCCCGGTTCTGCACACGATGCCTACGTGATGAGGAGTAGTCGCATCCCGAGGATGATGTCACAGATGCGGAACCAGCGTGCCTGGCTTGTCGGTGTGTACTGACTTTGTACCATTGTGTGTGTTCTGCAATGTAGTATTCCACCCTCTTTTCCAAGACAGCTAATGTGCAATTGTCTGTATGTAGGTGACTCCGGATACCCCAACATGCCGTGGTTGCTGACGCCCCTCAGGCTGATGAAGGCTGATAGCCTGAAACCGGTCCTAGGATGCTTGATTCCGGTCCAGGGAAGACATGGCTTGGCAGTTCGGTCTGGACTGTTCCCATGAGGCACAGGGTCAAGACTGATTTGCATATGGCTATGTCTGAACTGGGGAGGTGTGGTGAAGCAAAATAACGATGGATTAAACCCAGATCTGTGACTGGGGGTGAATGTTTGCCAATGTGCAGCATTCCGTCCATCATCTTGTGTGTTTTGCATTTCGCCCTAAGTGGGAAGGGTATGCCCAGACGTGGGTCCTGTGCTCACTACGCCACTGGAGTCAAGCTATCCTGGCTGATGAAGGCTGATAGCCTGAAACCGGCCCTAGGATGCTTGATTCCGGTCCAGGGAAGACATGGCTTGGCAGTTCGGTCTGGACTGTTCCCATGAGGCACAGGGTCAAGACTGATTTGCATATGGCTATGTCTGAACTGGGGTGGTGTGGTGAAGCAAAATAACGATGGATTAAACCCAGATCTGTGACTGGGGGTGAATGTTTGCCAATGTGCAGCATTCTGTCCATCATCTTGTGTGTTTTGCATTTCGCCCTAAGTGGGAAGGGTATGCCCAGACGTGGGTCCCGTGCTCACTACACCACTGGAGTCAAGCTATCCTGGCTGATGAAGGCTGATAGCCTGAAACCGGTCCTAGGATGCTTGATTCCGGTCCAGGGGAAGACATGGCTTGGCAGTTCGGTCTGGACTGTTCCCATGAGGCACAGGGTCAAGACTGATTTGCATATGGCTATGTCTGAACTGGGGTGGTGTGGTGAAGCAAAATAACGATGGATTAAACCCAGATCTGTGACTGGGGGTGAATGTTTGCCAATGTGCAGCATTCCGTCCATCATCTTGTGTGTTTTGCATTTCGCCCTAAGTGGGAAGGGTATGCCCAAACGTGGGTCCCGTGCTCACTACGCCACTGGAGTCAAGCTATCCTGGCTGATGAAGGCTGATAGCCTGAAACCGGTCCTAGGATGCTTGATTCCGGTCCAGGGAAGACATGGCTTGGCAGTTCGGTCTGGACTGTTCCCATGAGGCACAGGGTCAAGACTGATTTGCATATGGCTATGTCTGAACTGGGGTGGTGTGGTGAAGCAAAATAACGATGGATTAAACCCAGATCTGTGACTGGGGGTGAATGTTTGCCAATGTGCAGCATTCCGTCCATCATCTTGTGTGTTTTGCATTTCGCCCTAAGTGGGAAGGGTATGCCCAGACGTGGGTCCCGTGCTCACTACGCCACTGGAGTCAAGCTATCCTGGCTGATGAAGGCTGATAGCCTGAAACCGGACCTAGGATGCTTGATTCCGGTCCAGGGAAGACATGGCTTGGCAGTTCGGTCTGGACTGTTCCCATGAGGCACAGGGTCAAGACTGATTTGCATATGGCTATGTCTGAACTGGGGTGGTGTGGTGAAGCAAAATAACGATGGATTAAACCCAGATCTGTGACTGGGGGTGAATGTTTGCCAATGTGCAGCATTCCATCCATCATCTTGTGTGTTTTGCATTTCGCCCTAAGTGGGAAGGGTATGCCCAGACGTGGGTCCCGTGCTCACTACGCCACTGGAGTCAAGCTATCCTGGCTGATGAAGGCTGATAGCCTGAAACCGGTCCTAGGATGCTTGATTCCGGTCCAGGGACGACATGGCTTGGCAGTTCGGTCTGGACTGTTCCCATGAGGCACAGGGTCAAGACTGATTTGCATATGGCTATGTCTGAACTGGGGTGGTGTGGTGAAGCAAAATAACGATGGATTAAACCCAGATCTGTGACTGGGTGTGAATGTTTGCCAATGTGCAGCATTCCGTCCATCATCTTGTGTGTTTTGCATTTCGCCCTAAGTGGGAAGGGTATGCCCAGACGTGGGTCCCGTGCTCACTACGCCACTGGAGTCAAGCTATCCTGGCTGATGAAGGCTGATAGCCTGAAACCGGTCCTAGGATGCTTGATTCCGGTCCAGGGAAGACATGGCTTGGCAGTTCGGTCTGGACTGTTCCCATGAGGCACAGGGTCAAGACTGATTTGCATATGGCTATGTCTGAACTGGGGTGGTGTGGTGAAGCAAAATAACGATGGATTAAACCCAGATCTGTGACTGGGGGTGAATGTTTGCCAATGTGCAGCATTCCGTCCATCATCTTGTGTGTTTTGCATTTCGCCCTAAGTGGGAAGGGTATGCCCAGACGTGGGTCCCGTGCTCACTACGCCACTGGAGTCAAGCTATCCTGGCTGATGAAGGCTGATAGCCTGAAACCGGTCCTAGGATGCTTGATTCCGGTCCAGGGAAGACATGGCTTGGCAGTTCGGTCTGGACTGTTCCCATGAGGCACAGGGTCAAGACTGATTTGCATATGGCTATGTCTGAACTGGGGTGGTGTGGTGAAGCAAAATAACGATGGATTAAACCCAGATCTGTGACTGGGGGTGAATGTTTGCCAATGTGCAGCATTCCGTCCATCATCTTGTGTGTTTTGCATTTCGCCCTAAGTGGGAAGGGTATGCCCAGACGTGGGTCCCGTGCTCACTACGCCACTGGAGTCAAGCTATCCTGGCTGATGAAGGCTGATAGCCTGAAACCGGTCCTAGGATGCTTGATTCCGGTCCAGGGAAGACATGGCTTGGCAGTTCGGTCTGGACTGTTCCCATGAGGCACAGGGTCAAGACTGATTTGCATATGGCTATGTCTGAACTGGGGTGGTGTGGTGAAGCAAAATAACGATGGATTAAACCCAGATCTGTGACTGGGGGTGAATGTTTGCCAATGTGCAGCATTCCGTCCATCATCTTGTGTGTTTTGCACCTCAGGAACCCTGTGACACCGGCCCAGATGCGCTACAATGAGGCACATGGTCGGACCAGGAGAGTGATTGAGCGGATATTTGGCCTCCTGAAGAGCCGCTTTCGCTGCCTGGACAAGACAGGAGGGGCCCTCCCATATGCCCCAGCAAAGGTGTGCAAGATTGTCATCGTCTGCTGCATGCTACACAACCTGGCAGGGCGGAGGGAGTTGCCTCTCATCCTGGATGACGATGACCAACATCCGCCACCTGTGGAGGATCCTGGCCTGGGCCATGATGCCAGTGATGGGGATGATGATGAGGGTGATGTCCGCACACAGCTCATCACCAACTTCTTCAGCTGAATGTGAGTATCCAGAGATGTCATGTCAATGATGTGAGTTTGCGTGATATGTGTTGGTGGTGCTCTGTTGCTGTTTGAGTGTGTCCATGTGCTACTTGACTGTATGCGTGCAGCGATGTGTCCTTACAGGTAGTCTGTACTCCCCAACAGTGTTGACATGCTAACTTGGTGTTCTATAGGTATCTTGTGACATGTATTGGGCATGAGTATTGCAGTTCTGTCCTGTTCTTCAGTGCTTTTGACTGTGTGTCATGCCTGTCCTTCACAGGGTACTTTCAGAGTTGTTTGGTCAACTGTGATCCCCGACACCGTGATTCAACTTCCAGGGTGGAAGCTGTCGTTTCCCTACAGGTGATGTGCCCCACACCCCTGGACTTCCTTTCTGCTACACTTGTTGACTGTGTGGCCACTGCCACGTGGGATTACCTTGCATCTATATTGGAAACAACATGTTGCAAATGTGTAATAAACCTGTGCTTCAGTTTGGGATGTGCGTTGTCTGTGGTCACACATCTGACTGACATTTGCTTACTGCACCAGTGGGCTAGTTTACACAGACTGTGAATAGGTGTGGTGTCTGTGCATTGCACTGTATTTCCTGGCAACATCAGTGTAGGCGATGAGTCAGATGGCCCTGGTGTGTATGTGTTGTGTAGCCCTAGTGGTGTGTCTCCCTCACATGTGTCACATTGCCATGACTCACATGACGGTGTTGTACTTGCTGTAGCAGTTAGCATGCACAGTGTCATTTTGCAGATCATCATCTCCATGACAGAAACCACGTTGGAATCACAACAGAGGCAAGTATGGTGTATTAGTGAGTTTATTTACATACATGTGTGAGTATAGTGCACAGGATGGTGGGTGCTGTACATTGGGATTGTAATCCAAAGTTCCTAGATGATTTGGGGGTCCTGGTAGCAGAAATGTCCTGAGTAAAGTCCACAGTCATCTGATACATTGGTCCAACTTGAACTCCCCATGTCATGTGGGAGAGTTGGGTTGCATTCGACAGGGTGAACAGTTTGCACACAAAGGTGAATTTCCAGAACAGGTGTTGGCTTCCTGGGGGATGTGCATGGCCATCGGCCTCTCAGTTGTCCTTCCTCGGACGACCCCTCTTCTTTGGGGGGGGGACCCTCAAGTGCAGGCTGCTGCGGTGCAGGGGACTCTCCGCCAGGGTCATCCTCCCTCCCTGTGTCAGTTGCAGTTGTTGCAGCACCAGATGTTGTGGGCACACAGGGAGGTGTGGCCATGTTGGTGCTAATCTGGCGGAGGCATGTCAATATGTCCCTTTGCACCGCCATCAGTTCTTGCAATGTGTCCCACTTGGACTCCATGCCAGCCATGTGTGTCTCCACATGGGCCATGTGTGTCTCCACACGTGACATGTGTGAGTCCAAGCGGGCATGATGGGCAGCCTGCTGCTGTTGAATGTCCTTGAGGATCCCCACTACCTGGCTGACCTCTCCGGTGCTAGTCTGGTACGCATCAGCAATACGTACCAGTTGTGGGTCATCATGCAGTCCAGACCCCTCTGCAAACAGCGACCTATGTCTAACACCCCTCCCACCACCCCTGGCGACATGTGCAGGACCTGCGGTGGCACGCACAGGTGACCCTGGGCCCCCTTGGGGGTTGTTACTGGTGTTGGTGTCCGTTGCTCCACGTTGGGCCGGGGTCCGTGTGCTGTTGTCGTTGGTGGTCCTTGGTCTGTCTGTGTCGGCAGGGGTGGTCTGTGTGTTGGCAGTTGTTGGAGGGGTGGGTGCAGGGGGTGCAGCTGGTGGTCCTGCTGGTGCTGCATGATGACTCACACCGGAGGTGCCAGGTAGGTCTTCGCCATCCGAGGAGGGCAGAGGCTGTTCCACACCAGTGAGCTCAGTGTGCCCCGGAGCCTGGGACAGGGACTCCTCAGCATCTGCTGCTGTGTCCCCATCATCACCTGTTTTTGGGAGACACACACAATGTATGTTATGTTTCTGCAGGCATCAATGGTTCACACACCTGACAGTTGTGACTGTACCTCTGGATGCGGGCCTGTACATTGCATTGTCCTAAGTTGTCACAGTCAGAGGTTGATATTGGTGTAGCACATTGTCCTGCATACTTTAAGCATTTCAATGTGAATGTTGAGGTGTGTACATGGACAGCATTGGTTGTATTTGGTGGACATACGGCCCTCCTTCTCCCCCCAGCCCAGTTATCCCACCATGAAGCATGCCACCCTTGCAGTGGGTTCAGGTTGACTCTCAGGATGTCAGTCAGTGGTGTCCTGTTGTTTGTTGGTGCTCAGTTCCCAGCATGGCCTTGTGCTCCCCACAACAGAGCACCATTGTCAGCCATCTTGTCAGTTCTTTTCCACTCCCTGTGAGGTGTGCATGCTTCAGTGGTAGCTTGCTGGACCATGTGGGTGGGGATGTTGAGCTGTGACTACCACTCCCATCATGCTATTGCCTACACCCCCCTTCCCAGCATGCCCATGCTTCCTTCCTTTTGAGTGTACTTCACTGTGTGTGAGTGTGACAGCAATGGCAAGATGGCTGACAGTGGTGTCCTGTTGTTTGTTGCTGCCCAGTTCCCAGCATGGCCTTGTGATCCCCACAACAGAGCACCATTGTCAGCCATCTTGTCAGTTCTTTTCCACTCCCTGTGAGGTGTGCATGCTTCAGTGGTAGCTTGCTGGACCATGTGGGTGGGGGATGTTGAGCTGTGACTACCACTCCCATCATGCTATTGCCTACACCCCCTTCCCAGCATGCCCATGCTTCCTTCCTTTGAGTGTACTTCACTGTGTGTGAGTGTGACAGCAATGGCAAGATGGCTGACAGTGGTGTCCTGTTGTTTGTTGGTGCCCAGTTCCCAGCATGGCCTTGTGATCCCCACAACAGAGCACCATTGTCAGACATCTTTGATGTGGCTTTTAACTCCCTGTGAGGTGTGCATGGTTCAGTGTGAGCTTGCTGGGCCATGCGGGTGGGGGATGTTGAGCTGTGACTACCACTCCCATCATGCTATTGCCTACACCCCCCCTTCCCAGCATGCCCATACTTCCTACCTTTTGACTCTGCTTCCCTGTGGGGTAATGTGCCTGTGCTGAAAGGATGGCTGACAGTGTTGTCCTGGCGTTAGTTTGGCTACAAGTCCCATGAGTGTCCCTGTGCTTCACACAGCATTACCCAGGGTTGTGGTTCTTTGTGGGATATTTAATTAGAGTGTGAGGCATTGCATTCTCCCAGGTGAGTTGTGTGGAGTTTGTGTTAAGGGGGTGTGTGTGAAAAGCTGCTTGTAAATATGGTCAGAGCTGTCAGTCCTCCTTCCCACCCAGCCAGATATCCCACCATGGAACGTGCTTCTATTGCAGGGAGTGCAAGTTTGTTTTCAGGATGTCAGTCAGTGGTGTCCTGCTGTTGGTTGGTGCACAGTTCCGAGCAGGGCCTTGTGCTCCCCACAGCAGTACCCAGTGTCAACCATCTTGTCAGTTGTTTTCCACTCCCTGTGATGTGAGCATGGTTCAGAGTGGTGTTGATGGGCGGATTGTGAGGGTGGGCAATATCTGTGACTACAACTCCCATCATGCTATTGGCTACACTGACTTGACCAGCATACACAGAATTCCTTCCTTTCAGTGAGCTTCCCTGTGAGGTGGTGTTGTAGTGGTGGCTACATATCTGACTGTGTTTGTTGGTTAGATTTGTGCCACTGCCTAGCTCTATTTGTTGTTGGGTTTGTACATGTCATGACACAGTTGCATATCACTATGAGATGGCATGTATTGTGTTTTTCTGACTGACATACACATATTGGGATGATTATCTTTTGGTTGGTGTGTATTTGCTAAGGGTGCATGGTTTGACTATCCCCTTGACAGTGATGTGTGTGTATTGTCACACAATATTGTGTATATTTGTTGTGTACTCACCAGGCTCTGGGATGATTGATAGTCCATATACGCTCACTGGTGGTAGGATGGCCCGCACCTTCTCCTCCCAGGGCCTGAGGTATACAGGTTTGGCAGGAGGGCCACTGCCGGTGTGTTGGCTCAAGGCGTAGTCCTTCTTTAGTAGGTCCTTGACCCTCCTGTGCACGTCATACCACCTGTTCTGGATGTCTTCCTTTGTGCGCAAACATGGTGATTGTGCGTTCACCCTGTCGACGATCCTCTCCCACATCTTGGTTTTCTGCGACATGGGGATCTGTTGGACCAATGTACCAAACAGCTGTGGCTCTACCCTGAGGATCTCATCTACCAGGACTTCCAATTCACTGTCTAGGAACTTTGGATTCTTCTTTGGGGGCATGGTGATGGGTGTTGGTGGTGATTGATGTGTGTGTGGGTGTGCAAGTGAGGGTGTGTGAGTGTAGGTTTTGCTGGGTGTATGTGAGGGTGCTATTTGTTGAGGTGCTGATGGTGTGTGGCTTGTGTGATGGATGAGCTGTGAGTGTGTCTGTGGTTGCTGTCTGATGGTGTTGTGTGCTGGCAGGTCAGTTGAATTTGCAAAGGATCATGGTAGGGATTTGTGTCCTTTATATGGGTGTAGTTGTGGGTGTGTCTTTGTTCCATGTTTCCCCTCCCCAGTATTTATTGGCTTTGTAATTGCTTGTTTGGCCCTTTTTTTTGTATTTTTTCCTTTGCAGTTTTTGTGCATGTAGGAGACGTTCTTCTGACCGAGTCGGACGCTGCAGTTGTCTCGTGCGAGCTTCTCCGGCTCGTTCGCGCTGTGTTTCTGCTGTTTCATGTGCGGCGTACGCGTCGGTCGCGGTGTATTGGGTTGCCTGGGCTGGATTTTGTATGCGTGTCGGTCGTACGGCTTGGTTTCCGTGCGACTCGGTCTGGTTTTCCACGCATTGCATCGTACTGCGCGGGTCGGAGTTCGCGGGTACGTTTCGTTCGGGTTCATTCCTGGTGCGTGTCGGTCGGTTCGATTCGCGTGGTTTCCCGGCCGGATGGCTGGTTTCCATGCGGTTCGGTCGTTGGGCTTGTGTTCCGTACGAGTCGGTCGGGATTCGCATGCATTTCATCGTACTACGCGGGTCGGGCTGCGCCGGTACGTGTCGGTCGGACTGAATTCCCGAACCGAGTCGGTCGGTGCGTTTTCCGGCCCGAATCGGAATCGACCGCTTAATCGCTTTTTAGACCACTACAGGGAGAATCTAGTTAATCAGTTTTCAACCATTTTACTTGGCGATTTTAATATACATCTGTGTTATAAAAAGTGTCAGGTCTTCGATGAACTGGGACCAGGGGGTAACTCAGAGATTCATTTTGAACATTCTCCTCAAGGGGGATTTTTAGAGGATCTGATAGCTGATTTTGGGTTGGCCCTCCCAAATACATCAGAAGTTGGAGTGGGCATTCCTTCTTTTAAAGGCAGGGGCCTGTTTTCTACTATTGATTTTATATTTGTCAACACAACCCTGATTCCCATGGTCCTGGATTACACTGCGAGATGGTCCCCCTATAGTGACCACAATCCCATCTACATTAGTTTAAAAGGGTGTTTAAAAATCATAGAAGTGGCAGAATTAAGAACTAGGGCCTCCACAATTAAAATTAGGGACCAAGGCCGCAGATTGAAATGGGCCATGGTGGTACCAGATCTTTTTTTACATGACTTGTTAAACACCGTGGGGAATGAGATTGTTATCTGTCAAGATAGTTCACAGGGGGACGCGGTGATTGCCGCAGCATTCGACAGGATATGTAAACAGGTAGCCAGTGCCCTCTCCTTACCTAATAAAAGTAGCACTTGTAAAGTAGAGAGGTGGTTCGATCATAAATGTACCTCTGCACACCAGAAATTATTATGTGCCCTGAAACAGAAACCTCAGGATAGAAGTCTAATAGCTAGGGCAAGGGCAGAGTATAATCAGGCCAGGCACACACGTAAACTGGAAATTAAACAAGAAGCCTGGGAGGACTTGTTGTCTGTTGACGTAATTAAGAATAGTACCAAATTTTGGGAAATTATAAACAGACCCTTTTTTTCCGGCCTTGAGAGCAATGCTGTTGAATGTAACAGAGGTGGAGAGGGGTGGTGCAGCGGCCAGGGCAGCTGACTTCGGAGCACAGGGCTCAGAGTTCAATCCCTGGCTCCGGCGGCAGCTCAGCTCAGCACCATGTGACTCTGGGCAAAAGCTCACTTAATTTCCACGACGGCCCCCAGCGCCTTGAGACCCGTAAGGGTGAGTAGTTCGCGCTTTACAAATACGGATTTATGTATTTATTTATTATTTAACATTCCAGAAGAACTTTGGTTTAATCATTTTAAACATATCTATGATAGCCAGCATGATCAGGTGAACATAGGGCCCTTGTGTTCAACCACTGAATATAGTCTGGGTTTTTCTGTGCAAGAAGTGGCTGTGGCCATAACCCAAATGACGGGCAACAAAGCCCCAGGCCCAGACGGGGTCCCAGTTGACCTTTTTAAATCAGATGTTTCTCTATGGGCTAAGTTATTGGCTAATGTCTTGAATGTGGCATGTCAACAGGGAATGCCCAAATCCTGGTCTACATCAATTATTGTCCCGGTTTTTAAAAAGGGAGACAGAGGGGATCCAGGGTGCTATAGGCCCATATCCCTGATTGATTCCACGGTCAAGGTGATGGGGAGGGTGGTGCTCAATAAGTTAACCGGATGGATTAACGAACGTGGTATATTGTCTGACATCCAATACGGTTTTAGGAAAGGCAGAAGCACCCTGGATCAGTGTCTTAACCTTTATCTTTTAATAGGAAAATACACTGTAGCCAAAAAAGGGACCCTCCACATTGCGTTCATGGATCTATCCTCGGCGTTTGACCGGGTAAATAGATCCAAGCTCTGGGACCTGTTATTAGCAATGGGTATGGACAAAAATATTGTGCATTTTTTATCTGACCTGCACAGGGATCTCTCGGCCACAGTAAGATTTGACCAAATGGGTAATTTGACACAGAAGATAGATGTAATAAGAGGAGTCAGACAGGGATGTATCCTGGCTCCTCTGTTATTTACCCTTTACATCAATAATTTAGACTTGGTTTTGTGCGGTGCTGCCGAAGACATTCCCCGTGCGGGGGATCGATTGATCCCTGCCTTGCTTTATGCAGACAACGCGGCCCTACTGGCACGTACTGCCGTGGGGCTCCAGCGTCTGTTATCCTCGTTTGCTGATTTTATGGGCTCTTTGGATTTAAATGTTAATTTTTCCAAATCACATGCCATGAGCCTGGGAGAAAAGACTAGTAAAATCAAGATGTTTGGCTGTGACGGAAATGAAATAACCAGGGTCTCCTCATTCCCGTACCTTGGTGTTTTATTTGATAAGAGATGTTCCTGGGCCCCGCAGAGGAGGGCAAAAAGAATTGCCATGGCTCGTTCCTCAGGCTCAATACTTGACTTTGCCCGAAGGTTGGGCGCTAAACCAATGAAGGCAATGCTTAATTTATATAAATCTAAGTGTATAGCCATTGCCAATTACGGCTCCGATATCTGGGGGCTCATAAATTGTCCAGAGATTCATACTGTGGAAAACACATTTTTAAGAAGTCTGCTCTCAGTTCCCCATTCCACATCCTCGTATATAATTCATGAAGAACTGGGCATAGGCTATGTGACCGATGTAATCAAAATGTCCCCCTTTCTTAAATGGATTTCGATCTGGTGTAATCCAGAATTAGAGCTAAATCGTAAGATCATCAGAGATTGCATGACACTAGACAGGGCTAGTAGGATTCCATGGCTCAACTACGTGAAAAGTATTGCTAGGGAGTTAGGTCGCCCTGATGTCTTTGATAATCCAGAAAAAGTATGCAATAAGGATGTGGGGTGGGGAAAAACAGCATTTTTACGTTTTGCAACTGCAGAAAGAGAGGTCGCAGAGCTATCAAAGTTTACAGTTCGAACCACCAGACTTTAAAAACTTCTAATATGATAGAGCCCTATCTGGACATAGTCACTAAACCCAGACATCGTTTTTTATTGACTAGACTGAGGTTTAACCTCTTACATTTCCTGTTGGCTGAGCCTTTGGGCTGGAGCAGGCCAGAGGACCTGGGCCCCTGTTCCTGCGACAGTTTTTTGAGGCAAGACACTATGCACTTCGTATTGTTCTGCGATCCCTACCTTCAAATCCGGAAGCGTTTTATTTTCCCAATTTTAAAAGACAAAGGCTTCCTGCAGGTTAGACCGGCCCTAGTGTATCTGCAAATGCTGAACAGTCCTTGGGAAATCTTTAATATTGCCAGTTTTTTAGTCGCAGCAGTTAGAGCAAGAAGCAAAAGAAAGTAAATTTTTATGTGCTGGATCGATTATGTGTTTTCTTCTTGTTCCCTAAATATCAGACGTCTTAAGAATGTCCTATCTTTTTGTGCAATAGATTTCCCCTTTTTTAATGTGTATGTCGTACATTTTAACATGGAATTTTTAGCCCTGCATTTTATCATTGATGGTCTATGAATGTTATTCATTTTATCTTTTTGGAATATTGGGTATTTTTGTATGCTTTTATGATTTTGATTGATCCAATAAAGCAATTTTGACTGACTGACTGGATGATGGATGGGACGTTTAAATCCACACCCCATCCATTCACCCAAATATACACTATTCATGCCTACATTAATCATACAGTAGTGCCCTTAGTGTACAGTTTACTCCCTGATAAACAGTCCTCAACATACACTGAGGGGCCGATTCCGATCCCGGTCGGAGGCGCACCTAATACCATTCGGCCGGGAAAATAGCCAGGCGAATGCCTGTTTCCCGACCGATTCGCACATACGTCCGAACGAACAAGTACGATGCGCACAACTGCCCAAATCCCGACCCAGTTGTACTCACCCAATACAGGTCCAGTTCCCCGACCGATGCGGATCCAGAAACGCAGAATCGAGTCGCACGGAAGCAAAAATGCAGCTTCGTCCGGCCGGACAAGTACGATGCGCCTTCCGTACGTGCCGAACCCGTCGCTACGCACGGCACGTCAAAGCATCCGGGAGAGGTGCACATAAGCTCCGATTCGCGCCTCAAGACGATCCACGGTTACGAGACGAACACGCCAGCGACGAGGACGAGGCGAAGCAAAGAGAAAGACGAACGAGACGAACCAACCATGAATCCCATTGTGCCGATCCTACCAATATTCTACATCTATTACCGGAACAGGCACGGACGCGTACGGCGCAGAAGGTAAGTCAGACACCAACCACAAAAACAAACTACACGTACCCGACATATCACACACACAGAGGGAAGCAGAAATTAATTACACCAGCAACAGCAGCACCATAGGGGCGGGATGGCCATCACCAATGCCACATATACACATAGGGGCTTGGATGCCAACAACTAACACCACCCCTACCCAGGGGGTGCTAGATGCCTGTCACTACTACCACCTCTACCCATGGGGGGCTGGATGCCTACCACTACTACCACCCTTACCCATGGGGGGCTGGATGCCTACCACTACTACCACCTCTACCCATGGGGGGCTGGATGCCTACCACTACTACCACCTCTACCCATGGGTGCCAGATGCCTACCACTACTACCACCCCTACCCATGGGTGCCAGATGCCTACCACTACTACCACCTCTACCCATGGGGGGCTGGATGCCTACCACTACTACCACCCCTACCCATGGGGGGCTGGATGCCTACCACTACTACCACCCCTACCCATGGGGGGCTGGATGCCTACCACTACTACCACCTCTACCCATGGGGGGCAGGATGCCTACCACTACTACCACCTCTACCCATGGGGGGCAGGATGCCTGTCACTACTACCACCTCTACCCATGGGGGGCTGGATGCCTGTCACTACTACCACCTCTACCCATGGGGGGCTGGATGCCTGTCACTACTATCACCTCTACCCATGGGTGCCAGATGCCTACCACTACTACCACCTCTACCCATGGGGGGCTGGATGCCTGTCACTACTACCACCTCTACCCATGGGTGCCAGATGCCTACCACTACTACCACCTCTACCCATGGGGGGCTGGATGCCTACCACTAGTACCACCTCTACCCATGGGGGGCTGGATGCCTGTCACTACTACCACCTCTACCCATGGGTGCCAGATGCCTACCACTACTACCACCCCTACCCATGGGTGCCAGATGCCTACCACCACTACCACCCCTACTCAGGGCGTGCCAGATGCCTACCACAACTACCACCTCTACCCATGGGTGCCAGATGCCTACCACTACTACCACCTCTACCCATGGGGGGCTGGATGTCTACCACTACTACCACCCCTACCCATGGGGGGCTGGATGCCTACCACTACTACCACCTCTACTCATGGGGGGCAGGATGCCTGTCACTACTACCACCTCTACCCATGGGTGCCAGATGCCTACCACTACTACCACACCTACCCATGGGTGCCAGATGCCTACCACCACTACCACCCCTACTCAGGGCGTGCCAGATGCCTACCACTACTACCACCTCTACCCAGGGGGGGCTGGATGCCTGTCACTACTACCACCTCTACCCATGGGGGGCTGGATGCCTGTCACTACTACCACCTCTACCACTACTACCACCTCTACCCATGGGGGTCTGGATGCCTGTCACTACTACCACCTCTACCCATGGGTGCCAGATGCCTACCACTACTACCACCCCTACCCATGGGTGCCAGATGCCTACCACCACTACCACCCCTACTCAGGGCGTGCCAGATGCCTACCACTACTACCACCTCTACCCAGGGGAGGGCTGGATGCCTGTCACTACTACCACCACCTCTACCCATGGGGGGCTGGATGCCTACCACCAACAACACCCCCACTCACAGGATGGCTAATGCATGACACAACCAGCACACTCCAACATAAGGAATGCAAGACAAAGACATCCCCCCAACACCATGACAAGCGTGTGTAGACTGTGTCAAATGCCTACAACACTGAACATGACTTTGAACATACAATGTGACCCCCTTTCACATGTGTCACACATAAATGTGTGTGGCCCCCACAATGCAAGCAGACCATGACCACTGTGGCAATGGGGTCCAACCCCCATCATCACAGTGACCAAAAGGTAAGTGTGGGGTCCATAGCTGAAGCACATTTAGAACATTGTGGCAATGGGGTCCAACCCCCATCATCACAGTGACTAAAAGGTAAGTGTGGGGTCCATAGCTGAAGCACATTTTGAACATTGTGGCAATGGGGTCCAACCCCCATCATCACAGTGACCAAAAGGTAAGTGTGGGGTCCATAGCTGAAGCACATTTTGAACATTGTGGCAATGGGGTCTAAACCCCCATCATCACAGTGACCAAAAGGTAAGTGTGGGGTCCATAGCTGAAGCACATTTTGAACATTGTGGCAATGGGGTCCAACCCCCATCATTACAGTGACCAAAATGTAAGTGTTGACATTGAAAAAGCTGCAACTGCCAAACTGCATGGATGATTCCTGGTCACAGAACAACAAACACATCAGTGGCAAAGTAGTGCTTGTGTCCCACAGCAACATAGATTGGGGGAGGCAAACAGTGCAGTGCAAATAAGACATACCTTTGGCCATGTGCAGACAAACATCACCCATGGGGGCTGACACTGTCAACATCCATCAATGACACAATGACAGAAGTGACCATCATAATGCAGACCCACATATTTGCACCAATGGGCACACAAATCTAGATACCCTGTGGAGACTGTAGATGTGAGGTGAACAAATAACATACCATGGCAGCAATGGGACACACAAACAATGATCATTGTGCTGACTGATGACATAGGAGTCCCAGGGACAGCAGGTGAAACCCACCAAACAACATACAGCCAATAGCACACTAAAGATATGCCAATGCAGTGGTGCAGATGCACAAACAGGCAGACCCACACTGCACATCAAACACAACAGGTGAGGGGGGTGCCAGTGTCCCCAGGCAACCACACAACACATGATGAGGCCTGAATACCAATTACACAGATGCACATACAGTGCCACACAAAAGTAACTCATGGATCCAAATCCCCTATGTGGGCAATCAGGCATTGTTAGATGAGAGGGAGCACAAATTACACATGTCACACAAGCTTGTAGGAACAGCAACTAACACAGCAAGAGACAGACCCACCACAGCACTACCCCCAGGGACCCCATATTGTGCTGACACTAGCCTGCATGAGAATCCCACTGTGATGACAATGTTAGATGTCGTTCACACTGTGAACCCCAGCCATGTGTCCTGAGCAACTAACTACCATCACACCTACACAAGCTCCAATCAATAAGCACGGCCGGCCAGCCAAGGCCAATATGGAGGTAGGGGTCTGGCCGTGCAACAACTCACTTTTGCACACACTCAACACCACACACCCTGATCTCCACCAATGTGCAGCAGTGAAGCTCACATGGACTGGTGACATTGCACATGCACCCATGACAATACCAGGGGTGGTGGTGGGAACCAAGGTGCAGAAACCCATCACACATGGCCAGTCAACAAGACTTGTCAATGTCTGACACACTGCACAGTATGCTGTACATGGGCATGATGTGAAATCCACCACAATCAATGGGATCCTGGCCATAGTCACACACCAATGAAGAAGCCAAGGTGACACACGAAGAACACACGTACACAACTACCAACATTGCAGCTCTGACCCTGAGGAGTGGCAGCAGTCACACACACAACGTGTCACAATCACTGTAAGCTAACACAAACTGTAAATCACATTACTCGTGTAAACAACAAGTGCCAAGGGGAATCCTGAATGTGTCCCATCTGCGTTTGCCCGCATCCCCAGCACTGACAACAAAGACAACCTGGGATGACAACCTCATGAACATTAGTTTGTCATGCACCCACATCACAGAGAAACCAGGTCCAAGATGCTGGATGAACACAGAACAACTCAGCAAGCATCACAAACAGGAACATCCCTAGGGACACAGCCTGTGTAGGAAAAGGGAAGTGAACACGCACAGACATGCTTACACAACACAGGCCCACGCAATGTCACCAGATTACACACTGCCATGAGGGCACACCACTCCTGTGGAAGGTCCGCTGTGCCAAACCTTGTCTGTGCACGACCCAAACATGTCAGCAGAACACTCCGTCAGTGAGTCAACAACCACAACACACAGAAGGCTCTGCTCACATCAGCCTGGGTACGGGGGTGTCACGTCAGTCATCTGCACACACACCAAACACGTGTCAAGCAAGTTGCACTGTATACACAGATGAGTCCTTCGACATTGATGTGCAAAACTGCATGTCCAGTGGAGCTGGGCACACAGTCAGGGAAAGTGGAACATTGAACAGTGGTAAGCCCACCAGATGTGCATCAGTGTAAGACAAAGATGTTCATTTACAAATGCAAAAAGGACATCCCTGTGTCAAATGCTGAACATTACACCCTCAGACTGTAGCAAAGGATGCCATAGATCCAGAATACAACAGGAAACATATCCCATGGACCACATGGAGTCCATCACTGCAACACTTCATCGTCCTGATGTGAACACTATTACAACTGCAAATGCAGGATGCTACTCATCCACATCATGTACATCAAAAGAAAACCCAAAAGTGAACAAAAAGAGGCTTTATTCAGCAAATGTCAGGGTAAAAACGGAAGTGCAAAAGAAACTAAGGCCAATGGCCAGTCCAAAATCACAGTGCCAACGGGGTGAGAAGTGACAACTGGTCACACATTGCTTGCCTGCACTGGTACGGTTGGGGGACATCACCCTTGGAGGGGCATACAAGGGGCAGGCCAGGCACTGCAGGGACAGGATCAGGGGATGGCAGAGTGAGGCAGTGAAGGGGTGGTGGGTGCAGGAGTGTCACCGGCAACTGCAGTGGAGGTGTCTGACTCAGGGGGGGCCGGCACCACCGTGGTACACAAGTCAGTTGGTGTGGGTGCCGCAACCACTGCAGTGGGCTGGACTGATGTAGTGGACTGGGTACCCACTGCAGTGCCCGAGTCAGACGTGGTGGTTGTGGACTCACTGCAGTGCATGACTCCAAGGGAGTGGAAGGGTGGGCAGATGAGGTGGGCAGGACAGAGGGGGGACCCAGTCCCCACAACAGTGCCACTAACAGGCAGAGCGTCTGGGTTGGGGGTGGAAGAGCAAGTGGCAGGGGGGGAGGGCCTAAGCAGTCTGGGGATGCGGTATCGGTGTGTGGGGGAACCTGGGGCAGGGTGTGGCGGGGGAACCTGTGCAGTGGTGGCCTGGGGGATGGAGGAGAGAGACTGGGCGCTGGAGCTGCGTGGTGGTGGTGGTGGGGTCTTGCTCTTCCTGCTCCGGGGGACTTCCGAATGGGCTCCTGTGTCTGCCTGCGCCTGGGGGAGGGTGTCCGGGGGCGAGGGGCACTCCTCTCTGTGTGGGTGGACTTCCTCTTCCCCTGGTGTGCTGGGTCAGCAGGAATGGTGGGGAAGAGGCCGAGGTCACACAGGAAGACCTGCTGTGTAGGTGGGGTAGCAGGCGAGGCAAGGGAAGGGGTCTTGGAGGGAGAGGATTTGGAGGACTGCGGAGTGAATGTGGATGCCTGTGTGTGTGTGTGTTCCCCATCCCCTGTGTCTGTGGTATCAGTCCCCTGAGGATGCTTGTGTGCACGTCTTGCCTTACTCTTGGGTGTGTCTGTGCTGCTCGTATCTGTGTGTTTGGATGACTGTGCAGGTGTGCATGTGCTTTGGACAGGTAGGGGGGCAGGAAGTGTGGATGGGGCAGAGGTGGGAGGGGTGAGGGACTGTTGGAGGAGGGACACTGCTGCCGTCAGGGAGGAGTCCATGGACCTATTGCTCTTCTGTAGGGCCGACATACCCGTCAAGATGCCCTCCATGAACGACACCAGCTGTGTCAACAGAGTGGTGTGTGCATGGAGGACACTAAGCATTGCTGTCTGCCCTACATGGAGCTGCTGAAGGAGGTTCACAGACTCCTCACTCAGGGCAGCAGGGGACACAGGGGCAGGGGGTGCGGTGCCTGGCACGAAGGAGACACGCTCCCGAGCACGGGAGCCTCCACGGACCTCAGGAATGGGAGCCGATGGGAGGGCGGTGGTGGTGGTGGTGGTGGCGGGGCCAGACAGACTAGCTGGCCTTTGGTGGCTGCTGACACCCACCTCCACAAGGGAGTCATCCTCCGAGCTGCTGTGGTCCCCAGCTGAGGTGGATGGTGCTGAGGACTCCTCGGTGTGGCTCCCCTCGCCCTCCGTGCCACTGGGTCCCTCTGACCACTCGTCCGATGCTGACCCAGTCTGGCTCCGCTGCTCCTCCTGGTCCGTGGAGCTGTCCCCTCCTGTGGCCGTGGATGTATCTGCAAACAATTAGGGAAACAGACAAACATCAGTCACCTGCACTGACCGCACACACCACAGTAAGTACAGCACATTACAGAGCAAGCCCTGGCATCCTTAGTTGAACATTGCCTAAAGTCCTCACACAGATTCGGGGAAGCCAATTGTCAGTCTGATGGTCAACCATGGGACTCACACCCATCCTGCCCTTGCACCCATCTGTCTGGTGCCTGTCTGATGGTAAGACCCCAGTGTGGACACATGCACCACCTACACAGTTGTTGGACATTGCAGGGAACACGGTGAAGTATGTGAACATGCACACATCACATCTCTTGCCACTGAGTCAGTGCAGGTGTCCGGATAAAGGGATGGCCAGATTCTAATTAGAAATGCATGTGATGCATACCAGCACCAGACACCATGATGCACCCATGTCCAGATAGTCAATGCCACAATGGGGTGCATGTTGCACATGTCACTCCCCTGCAGGATCAGTCCCAGGAAGTTGAATGCCATGACACAGGAATGCGTGCAAAGTCATACATTACTGTCTCAAGTCACATGGCCATGGCAGCCAGCCAACAACAGTCTGCACTGTGTCACAATCCGAGGGCATGGGGAATGCAAGTTATGTGACTGACAAGTGCACATGTCCATCCCCCAAAACCACATCATCTGTACTACTATTTGTCCACGTCATACCAACTGGACATATGGGGGACATGAAACACAACTCTCTGAACATGAGCACCTCACAGTGTGCTGTGAATGAAATTACAGCTGCTTGAAAGTCACAGTCGCAAACACCTGTGTGCACAGTCAAATGATCAGACACCTATAAGTCACAGAAGTATCATCTATCATGGTCACATCTCAGATGGCATGCTGAGCCCCAAACGATGAACATACCAGTAGTCCTGACAACGAAGACACAGCACAATGAGACAGAGGCAGACACCTGAGGGTACATTTCACTGATCACAACATGCCAGATGATACACGGGAGTGGGAGTACAGAGTGTATTGTATGCACTGGAGTAGGCATGACTGTCCAGCTCCACCTGTAAGAGGGATGAGTCCTGGACAGTAGGCAGGTGGCTAAGCATGTGTGACACACTGGATACACATACTCCTGAGGCCCAAATATTGTTCCCACCAGCAGCATGGGTGTGTGCCACATTCCCCAGGGACATGTGGTGAGTCAGAGCAGCAAGCGGACCACATATCAAAGTTACACTCAGATCACATGTCAGAACTTAGGCATTGTGTAAGCAATTGACCCACCCATGAATCGCACAACATAGTCACGGGAACAAATGAGCAAAGCAAAATGCAATGACACAGTCCCCAAATGACACAATTTCCTGACTATAAGGGCCACACATATGCGTATCAGAGGAGAAGTGGGCATGTAACAAATGAGGAACATGGGTCCTGGACCACATGACTGATGTACTGTGGAAGTTTAACCAGGCCAGAGGAGGGCACATAGCATGGCAGACAAAGTGCACAGTGCAGTCATGGACTCACCCCTCCTTGCTGCTGTCTGTCCTTCAGCTGCCCATCCAGGTCAGGGAAGACCACCGCCAGGATCCGGAGCATGTGGGGGTCAGGGTCCGGTGTCCGCCCCTCCTGCGAGGAGGCGACAGCTTCAGCTGGACCCTTGCGATCCTCCGGGTCCAGCCACGAAGGTCCTGCCACCTCTTTTGGCAGTTGCGGATCCTGCGCCTGTAGACCCCCACGGATCTTACTTTCCGGGCGATGGTCAGCCAGATGTCCTGCTTCTGGTGGGCATCAACCTGTGAGGATGACAAAGTGAAAAGGCCATTACTACACATGCAACATAAACGTGCATCACACAGTTGGATATACATGTCTCAATTACAGGGGCATATGATGTACACAGGCAGTGCAACAATGGCTATGTACAGTTTGCCAGCAGTCACTACATGGTATCATTGCATGGGAAGTAAACCTAGTTGGAATGCACTGTTACTGCACTGTACCAGTTCAGTGCATGTAACTACACACGTTGGGGTGTGACAACTGCTCTGTGGGCATGCTAGCCAGTGGTGTGCACAGTGAAAGTCCTGCTAGTCAGACAACATGCACAATTAGTGATGCAGTGGACAGCACACTCACCTGCTCCCCTGGTTTCCCATACAGCTTGCTGTACTGTGGAAGGAGGCTGTCCAGCAGGGCCTGGTTCTCCTCAAGGCTGAAGGCTGGGGCTCTATCCACAGTACGTGCCATAGCAGGATCCAGAGGGTGCAGATACAGCAGCAGTGGTGGTGGCAGATGTCGTCCTGGAGCATGTAGTGCAGGCAAGTGAGCTCTCAGGGGAACAGCCAGCATTATATGTGTGCTGCAGAGGCAGTTACTGTCCCATGTGTCCAAAGTGATAGGTCCAAGTCGTTTGCATCTTCTAAATCTGACCAATCCATGGTATAGCAGCACTAATACACGCCCACAGCATCCTTCAAATCTTCAACTTCATGACACCCATGATTTTGCAACATTGTTGTGGCTGGCCAACTGAATTCACTGCAACAGACTCGTTGGAGCTTCGAAAACGCGTCCGTTGCCATGCCAGGCCCCAGCCAATGTGTGCGCACCGATTGGTCCATTACTGTACAACGCGTACCAGGCATACAACGCGAACCCGCTCACATTACATGCAATGGGCCGGCCGGGCACACCGATCGGTCCATTGCTGTACAACGCGTACCAGGCATACAACGCGTACCCGCTCACATTACATGCAATGGGCCGGCCGGGCACACCGATCGGTCCATTGCTCTACAACGCGTACCAGGCATACAACGCGTACCCGCTCACATTACATGCAATGGGCCGGCCGGGCACACCGATCGGTCCATTGCTCTACAACGCGTACCCGCTCACATTACATGCAATGGGCCGGCCGGGCACACCGATCGGTCCATTGCTCTACAACGCGTACCCGCTCACATTACATGCAATGGGCCGGCCGGGCACACCGATCGGTCCATTGCTCTACAACGCGTACCCGCTCACATTACATGCAATGGGCCGGCCGGG
This sequence comes from Calotriton arnoldi, assembly GCA_963921515.1. Lineage (NCBI taxonomy): Eukaryota > Metazoa > Chordata > Amphibia > Caudata > Salamandridae > Calotriton > Calotriton arnoldi. The sequence continues at coordinate 330,589 of CAWUFW010009883.1, forward strand.
CACACCGATCGGTCCATTGCTCTACAATGCGTACCCGCTCACATTACATGCAATGGGCCGGCCGGGCACACCGATCGATCCATTGCTCTACAACGCGTACCAGGCATACAATGCGTACCCGCTCACATTACTGGCATGGGCCGGCCGGGCACACCGATCGGTCCATTGCTCTACAACGCCGTACTCAGGCATACAACGTGTACCCGCCACATTACATGCAATGGGCCGGCCGGGCACACCGATCGGTCCATTGCTGTACAACGCGTACCAGGCATACAACGCGTACCTGCTCACATTACATGCAATGGGCCGGCCGGGCACACCGATCGGTCCATTGCTGTACAACGCATACCAGGCATACAACGCGTACCCGCTCACATTACATGCAATGGGCCGGCCGGGCACACCGATCGGTCCATTGCTCTACAACGGGTACCAGGCATACAACGCGTACCCGCTCACATTACATGCAATGGGCCGGCCGGGCACACCGATCGGTCCATTGCTGTACAACACGTCCCTGGACAGGTCACACGCATATGTCACCATGCTGGTCACTGGTGAACCTATGCCAGCCACATTTACTTTCCAGGGACTCAGGGGCACACCTACAACACCACACCCAGTCCACACTGTCTATGAGGCATGTGTGGCAGCATAACCTTATCTGTGTATGGGGGTGAACATGTGGATTTTGGGGTGGCACTTGGGGGCAGACACACCCAGGCTGGGCACGTGTTAATGGGGACAGGGTCCTTTGTGTGTTGTGCACCTGACCACTGTGGTGTGCAACTTTTCATTTCTGAGCATGTGTCATGGTCACATTTCCAGGTTGTGTATGTGTATGACATGTCACATACCCCCAGGAACACATGTGGGAAGGCATGTACGTCACAGGGTGGCCCATTCCAACAATAGTGATGTCCCTCCACAGTCTGTGTGCATGTTGTGTATCACATGTCTCTGACTCCATGTGCACAATGGGAGACAGTCTCCACATCCACGTGGTTTGTGCATGCACTTTGATGGTGTGTGTGTGTGTCACAGACGTCCATGTGTGTCCTGCAGAGGCTACAGGGGCCACTACCTGTGGGTGTCATGTTTGTTTTTCTGACGTGTACATGATACGCCATGTCATGCCAGTGTCCATGTGGCAAGACAGGCTCCCTGGGAATCTACCTGTCAATGAGCTGTGATGCCTGTGGAGCATCTGTCCAGACATGTCACTGTGGTATGTGTGTGGAACGTGAGAGCAGTTAATTGGTACTGTGACACAGCATAATGGTGTCCCATAGAACACCCTGGATCCTGTTGTCAACACTTGTTGAACAGAGATGTTAGATGATGTCCATGTAGGTGCCATATATGTCCAAACGGAACGACACACACATCAAGTACTTGTGTATGTTGATGATGTATCATGTGAAATTGAGTATGGTGAACGGCACATAGGTGGGGTGACTGACAATCTTGCTTTCTTCACCTATGCACTGCAGGGCTCCTGCTGTCCATCGACCATTCCCAGACCTGGCAATGATGGTGGAACGTGACAGCATCCGACGGTACCGCTTCACCAGGCAGCTGATTGAGGATTTGGCAGTGCGGTTGGCCCCACATTTGCAGCCTGGCCGGCTGTATCCTACAGCGCTGACCCCCAAGGTGAAGGTGATGGCAGCCCTACACTTCTTTGCCACCGGTACCTTTCAACACACTGTGGCAACTGCTGGTGGGATGTCACAGACTATGTTCAGCTGTGTGCTACGCGATGTTTTGGGAGCAATGTTGAGATACCTCAACCAGTACAACTATTTCCCAACACGTCAACGACTCACTGACGTCAAGAGTGACTTCTATGCCCTGGGGAGGATGCCACATGTAATTGGCTCCATTGATGGGACACATGTGTCTTTGATACCACCACAGGCACATGAGCAGGCATACCGCAACCGTAAACATTACCATTCGATCAATGCTCTGGTGGTATGTCTTGCAGATATGACCATCTCACATGTGTGTGCCCGTTTCCCCGGTTCGGCACACAATGCATACGTGATGAGGAGTAGTCGCATCCCGAGGATGATGTCACAGATGCCAAACCAGCGTGCCTGGCTTGTTGGTGTGTACTGACTTTGTACCATTGTGTGTGTTCTGCTATGTTGTTTTCCGCACACATTTACAAATCGGCTAATGTGCAATTGTCTGTCTGTAGATGACTCGGGATACCCCAACATGCCGTGGTTGCTGACACCCCTCAGGAACCCTGTGACACCAGCCCAGATGCGCTACAATGAGGCACATGGTCGGACATGGAGGGTGATTGAGCGGACCTTTGGTCTCCTGAAGAGCTGCTTCCGCTGCCTGGACAAGACAGGAGGGGCCCTCCCATATGCCCCAGCAAAGGTGTGCAAGATTGTCATCGTCTGCTGCATGCTACACAACCTGGCAGTGCGGAAGGAGTTGCCTCTCATCCTGGATGACGATGACCAACGTCCGCCACCTGTGGAAGATCCTGGCCTGGGTCACGATGCCAGTGAAGATGATGATGATGATGATGATGGTGATGTCCGCACACAGCTCATCACCAACTTCTTCAGCTGAATGTGAGTCTCCAGAGGGTTGTGATGTCAATGATTTGATTTTTGCATGATATGTGTGTGTGGTGCTCTGGTGCTGTTTGAGTGTGCCCATGTGCTACTTGACTGGATGCGTGCAGCGATGTGTCCTTGCAGGTGGTCTGTACTGCCCAACAGTGTTGACATGCTAACTTGGTTTTGTGTAGTTATCTCGTGACATGTATTAGACATGAGTATTGCCGTTCTGTGCTGTTCTTCATTGTTTTTGACTATGTGTCATGTCTGTCCTTCACAGGGTGCTGCCGGAGTTGTCTGATCAACTTGGATCCCCCGAATCCATGATTCAACTTCCAAGGTGGAAGCAGTCGTTTCCCTACAGGTGATGTGCCACACACCCCTGGACTTTCTATCTTCTGTTTTTTTGACTTTGTGGCCACAGCCAGGTTGGATTAGCTTGCATTTGTAGTGGAAACTACATGTTGCAAATGTGTAATAAACCTGTGCTTCACTTTGGGATGTGCGTTGTCTGTAGTCACACATCTGACTGACATTTGCTTACTGCACCTGTAGTCTAGTTGGCAGTGACTGTGAATAGGTGGCGTGTCTGTGCATTCCACTGTATTTAGTTGCAACATCAGTATAGGTGATGAGTCTGATGGCCCTGGTGTGTATGTGTTGTGTGGCCCTAGTGGTGTGTCTCCCTCATATGTGTCACGTCGCCATGACTGACATGACGGTGTTGGACTTGCTGTAGCTGTTAGCATGCACAGTGTAATTTAGCAGATTACCATCTACATGACAAAAACCACGTTGGAATCACAACAGAGGCAGATATGGTGTATTGGTGAGTTTATTTACATACAGGTGTGAGGATGGTGCACAGGATGGTGGGTGCTGTACATAGAAATTGGAATCCAAAGTTCCCATGTGTATTGGAAGTCTTGGTAGCTGACATGTCCAGAGTAAAGTCCACAGTCATCTGATGAATTTGGCCAACTAGAGCTCCCCATGTCATGTGGGAGAGTTGGGTTGGCTTCGACAGGGCGTGCAGTTTGCACACAGAGGAAAAGTTCCAGAACAGGTGTTGGCTTCCTGGGGGATGTAGATGGCCATCGGACTTTCAGTTTGGCCTCTTCGGCCGGCCCCTCTTCTTGGGGGGGGGACCCTCAGGTGCAGGCTGCGGCGGTGCAGGGGACTCTCTGCCAGAGTCCTCCTCCCTCCCTGTGGCATTTGCAGTTGTTTCAGCAGCAGTTGTTGTGGGCACACAGGGAGGTGAGGAAATGTTGGTGCTGATCTGGCGGAGGCATGTGAGTATGTCCCTATGCACCGCTGTCAGTTGTTCCAATGTGTCCCACTTGGACTCCATGCGTGACATGTGTGTGTCGACACGGGACATGTGGGAGTCCAAGCGGGCATGATGGGCAGCCTGCTGCTGTTGTATGTCCTTGAGGATCCCCACTACCTGGCTGACCTCTCCGGTGCTAGTCTGGTACGCATCCGCGATGCGTGCCAGTTGTGGGTCATCATGCAGTCCAGACCCCTCTGCAAAGAGCGACCTATGTCTACCACCCCTCCCACCACCCCTGGCGACACGTGCAGGACCTGCGGTGGCACGCACAGGTGACCGTGGGCCCACTTGGGTGTTGTTCCTGGGCTCGTTGTCACCAGCTCCAGTTTGGGCCTGGGTCCCTGCGCTGTTGTCATCTGTGGTCCTTGGTCTGTCCGTGTTGGCAGGGGTGGCCTGTGTGTTGGCAGTTGTTGGAGGGGTGGCTGCAGGGGGTGCAGATGTTGGTCCTGCTGGTGCTGCATGATGACTCACACCGGAGGGTCCAGCTGGTTCTTCGCCATCCGAGGAGTGCAGTGGCTGATCCACACCAGTGAGCTCAGTGTTCCCCGGAGCCTGGGACAGGGACTCCTCCTCATCTGCTGCTGTGTCCCCATCATCACCTGTTTTAGGGAGAGACACAGATTGTATGTTATGTTTCTACTGGCATCAATTGTTCAAACACCTGACAGTTGTGACTGTACCTCTGGAAGTGGGCCAGGACATTGCATTCTCCTAAATTGTGACAGTCAGAGAGTGATATTGGTGTAGCACATTGTCCTGCCAACCTGTGGCATGTCAATGTGTATGTTGAGGTGTGTGCATGACCAGCATTGGTGGTATTTGGTTGCCATCCAGGCCTCCTTCTCCCCCAGCCCAGTTATCCCACCATGAAGCGTGCTTCCATTGCAGGGAGTGCAAGTTGTCTTTCAGGATGTCAGTCAGTGGTGTCCTGCTGTTGGTTGTTGCACAGTTCCCAGCAGGGCCTTGTGCTCCCCACAGCAGTACCCAGTGTCAGCCATCTTGTGAGTACTTTTCCACTCCCTGTGATGTGAGCATGGTTCAGAGTGGTGTTGATGGGCCAATTGTGGGTGTGACCAATATCTGTGCCTACAACTCCCATCCTGCTATTGCCTCCACCCCCCTTCCCAGCATGCCCATCCTTCCTTCCTTTTGAGTGGACTTCAGTGTGTGTGAGTGTGACAGCAATGGCAAGATGGCTGACAGTGTGGTCCTGTTGTTTGTTGGTGCCCAGTTCCCAGCAGGGCCTTGTGCTCCCCACTGCTGTGGCCAGTGTCAGACATCTTTGAAGTGGCTTTTGACTCCCTGTGAGGTGTGCATGCTTCAGTGCTAACTTGCTGGGCCATGTGGGTGTGAGATGTTGATCTGTGACTACCACTCCCATCATGCTATTGCCTCCACCCCCCCTTCCCAGCATGCCCATCCTTCCTTCCTTTTGAGTGGACTTCAGTGTGTGTGAGTGTGACAGCAATGGCAAGATGGCTGACAGTGTGTTCCTGTTGTTTGTTGGTGCCCAGTTCCCAGCAGGGCCTTGTGCTCCCCACAGCAGTAGCCAGTGTCAGCCATCTTGTCAGTTGTTTTCCACTCCCTGTGATGTGAGCATGGTTGAGAGTGGTGTTGATGGGCCAATTGTGGGTGTGACCAATATCTGTGACTACCACTCCCATCATGCTATTGGCTACACTGACTTGACCAGCATACACAGAATTCCTTCCTTTCAGTGAGCTTCCCTGTGAGGTGGTGTTCTAGTGGTGGGTAAATATCTGTGAGTATTTGTTGGTTCTATTTGTGCCACTGCCTTGCTGTATTTGTTGTTAGGTTTGTAGATGTCATGACACAGTTACATATCACTATGGGATGGCAGGTATTGTGTTTGTCTGACTAGCATTCACATCTTGGGATGGATATCTTTTGGTTGCTGTGTATTTGCTATGTGTGCATGGTTTGCCTATCCCCTTGACTGTGATGTGTGTGTGTAGTCACACCATATTGTGTATATTAGTTGTGTACTCACCAGGCTCTGGGATGTCTGTTAGTCCGTATACGCTCACTGGTGGTAGGATGGCCCGCACCTTCTCCTCCCAGGGCCTGAGGTATACTGGTTTTGCAGGAGGGCCACTGCCGGTGTGCTGGCTGAGGAGGTAGTCCTTTTGAGTAGGTCCCTGACCCTCCTGCGCACATCATACCACCTGTTCTGGAAATCTTCCTTTGTGCGCAAACATGGTGATTGTGCGTTGACCCTGTCGACAATCCTCGCCCACATCTTGGTTTTCTGTGACATGGGGGTCTGTTGTACCAATGTACCAAACAACTGTGGCTCTACCCTGAGGATCTCGTCTACCATGATTTCCAATTCACAATCTAGGAACTTTGGATTCTTCTTTGGGGGCATGGTGATGGGTGGTGGTGGTGATTGATGTGTGTGTGCAAGTGGGGGGGTGTGAGTGTAGGTTTAGCTGGGTGTGTGTGAGGGTGCTATTTGTAGGTGTGGTAATGGTGTGTGGCTTGTGTGATGTATGAGCTGTGGTTGCTGTGTGATGGTGTTCTGTCTGGCAGGTCAGTGGAATTTGCAAGGGATCATGGTCGGGATTTGTGGCCTTTATGTAGGTGGAGTTGGAGGTGTGTCCTTGTTCCATTTTTTTTTCCTCCCTGTATTTATTGGCTTAGTGGTTGCTTGTTTGGCCCTTTTTTTTTCCTTGGTGTTTTTGGTGCATGTAGGAGTCGTTCTTGTGTCCGAGTAGGACGCTGCAGTTGTCTGGTGCGATCTTGTCCGACCTCGCTCCCGCTGTGTGTCAGCTAGGTTTCATATGCGGCGTACGAGTCGGTCGCATAGTATTGGGTTGCTTCGGCTGGGTTTTGTATGCGTGTCGGTCGTACGGCTTGTGCTCCGGGCGAGTCGGTCGTGTTTTGCACGCACAGCATTGTACTACGCGGGTCGGAGTTCGCGGGTACGTTTCGGTCGGGTTCAATCCGAGTGCGTGTCGGTCGGTTCGTTTCGCGTAATTTCCCGGCCGGATGCCTTGTTTCTGTCCGGCTCGGTCGGTCATTTTGTATTCCGTCCGAGTCTGTCGGATTTCACATGCATTTCATCGTACTACCCGGGTCGTGCGGCGCCGGTCAGAGTCGGTCGGACTAAATTCCCGTACCTAGTCGGTCGGTACGTTTTCCGGCCCGAATCGGAATCGACCCCTGAATGTTTGAAAGCTAAACCCATGAACAAAAGTCCTAGAAAAGTGTTAATTTACTTTGAATTACCTATGATTAACACAATTACCAAAATGTACATGGATACCCAAATTCAATGTTGTTTTCTTCACTTTTCACAGGCCTATTGGCGAAAAATTCAAAAAACATCCTTAGTTGAGGATTATATATCAGACAGTAAACTACAATTTGAATTAAAGAAACTAACTGCACTTTGCTTTGTTCCTCCTGACAGTGTAGATGAATTACATATCTATTACTGAATCTGACTATTTTACCGCAAACGAGGACAAATTGGCACCCCTTCTAAATTACTTTGAAGACACATGGATTGGCCATCTAACCAGGTCAGGCTGCAGGAGGAAGCCACGTTTCCATGTGAAGTGGTGGAACTGCTACTCGACCTGCTTAGAGGGAGGAGCAAAAAAATAATGCCATAGAGGGATGGCACAACTCCTTCAACAAATCTATCGGTAAAAAACATCCTAACTTCTATGATTTCTTGGAAATTTTGAAGAAGGAGCAAAGTTTCCAAGAAATGAGAATTGCGCAATCATTAACTGGTAGTCTGAACCCACGAATCTCTAAAAGAACTAAAGAAATGTCCGAGCGACTATTGGGTGCAATTCAACAATTTTCGTTGATGGTGGCTTCAGACTACCTAGATAATATTGCACACATCCTACATTTCTAATCTACACTAACTCCTAAACCACCTTACTTGCCTGTTTTAACAAAGAATTCCCTTAATTCAATTGGCATTTTTCTAAAAAAAAAAAAATTATAAATAAAAAGTCGGGTTTCTTACCTTCAGTTGTCTTCTTTTTTCAACTCTTGGACTTACGTACAATCCCACATTTCACCAAGAGTCTTGAGCAGTCCTTTAATCAATTGGAAATAATCCATAATCCGTGATATAAGCAATGACCCGAGTTAAACTAACCAAAATGTACACAGTTCGGCAAAGCCATATTTTAACAGCAAAAATTGTGCTGTAAACTGTGCATACCTACAAAAAACGCACCCAAAAAAAAAATCCCGAAAAAGAATACTTGTTTAGCAAAAAATGCACCAAGATTCCATCGATGCAATCCTCTCTCGCTTGAATTCAAGTTAAAAAAACATGAAAAAGTAAAAACGTTTTGAAAAATATCACAACCAAAAAATCCATCGTTGAAATCCTCTCTCGACCAAAGTACAGCATAACTCCCAAAAACCATATAACAATGGTTTAAAAATGTTCAAAAAAGTATTTTTTCAACCAACGAAGTCTTTGTCCATATTCCTTCGTCCTATCCGGAAAACTGCGACGACGCAATAACAAAATTTCTAAAAACCCGTCGCATCAAAAAAATTACCAAAAAGATTACTTTCATGACACTATTGTTTAATAGAAAAAATAATCAATCTTTAAAAGTAATCCTATTAAACAAAAAGTGTTACGAAAGCAATCAACCCGTCGTGGGCCTACAACTGCTACCTGTTTTGGAAAACATTTTTAAGTTAAAACATAAAATAATATCAAAATACAACTTCCCTAGTTCTTACTACCTCCCTCCTCTCTCCCTACAATAAACTATACCACTCTTAATCTATTTTTAATAATTTAAATTTGCCTTACCTGGACACAGCTCTCCCTTGCTTCTGATCTGGACCGCGACGAACCTCGCAATGACGAAACTTGCGTACAAGCGGCAACCTGATCTCCTTCCGTAAAAAGGAAAAAAGGACAATTTCTCTTATTTTTTTTTTTTAATTGAAATCCATAAAAAGAAAAAAAGCATTTTGTCAATACATCCATCCATATAATTCATTAAACGTGTCGAGTAATACAAGATCGTTAAATACCACCAATAGGCCTAAAAACAGTAAATTGTAAAATCAGTAAGAAAGAGACAATATATGCATTTAAGCCAACATTCAAATACTGCATAAGAAAGTGCAAGAAGATGAATCTAATAAATCTTATGAATCTGACTTTAAAAAATGCAACGCATAATATTTTAGTACAGCATCAACTGCCAAAATTAACACAAACTAAACAATTGATTGAACCTTAGGTACCTTAAAAGTATGCAGAAAAATCGACAAATATGCCCAGAATGATATTTCATCCTATAACAACCAATACAGCTCCATAGCAATAAACTCTAAAGTGTCGTATAGTGCATTAAAGTGCTAATATTACTATAGATAAGATTCGAACATGCTGAAAATACCTCCTGAAATATAGGCTCATTTTTAAGATTTTAATCGAAATAGGCTGCCCAAACCTTCCCAAACTTCTTAAGCCCCCCAATTCGCAGTGCATAGACTCGTTCACTTTTTTTTACCTGCTTCATTGTCCGAACCCATTCACCTTTGGTTGGTATAAGATCCGATCGCCATCTCTGAAGCAAGAGAGATCTAGCGACTGCCATTGCGATATATAATAATTTGATCACCTTGTCAGAAAAATGTAAAGCAGGGTCATAGCCAAACACTTTTAGCTGAGTATTCAAATCTATTGTAATTAAGCATTTGGCTTCCAAATAGCAAAAAATGTCATTCCAGAACCCCTGGATCAAGGGACATTGTGATATGATATGTGTCCAATTGGCAGAAGGATGGTTAAGACAACGAAAGCACTGCCCAGATTGGTTGGGATAAGCCTTAGATAGAAAAAGTGGGGTTCTATAAAGCAGCCATTTGCTAAAGAATAACATCCTACGCCAATTAGCCCCCCTTAGCGTCCTAAAATTAAGTTTATTTAATACTGACCACATACTCGCTGTGATTTCCAACTCCTCATGTTTTCCCCATTTAGTTATTGCTTTCTCCGCAAGATCCATACCCTTGATAGAGGCTAAACGCTGTTTCCATTCCCCGGGTTTCTTAACTGTAGTTTCGTCTAGTAATTCATATACTAAACATTTACGTTCAATAATCTGAGCCAAATCGAATTTACTCAAAAATTTGCTAAAAATATTATATGACCCAAGAAGACAATTTCTCTTATTGACTTCAATGGGAAACCGTGGGAAAACCTACAAAGAAAATAAAAATATATGTTACAATACATGCAAAAATCTATGTTTATTTTTAAAACATAATACTTCTAATAAAATATTTTTACCACATTTTTTATAATTTTTTTATTCTGTTTTATATTTCTAATAAATATAATAAAAATATCTACAATACTATTAATGTGTCTATTGATTGTTTTGTTAACTATTAATTTTTTTTAATTAAATGTTTGCTTTTATACATTTTATGTCTATTTATGCATACTCATGTTGTACATTTATGCTCTCTTAAATTTTTTAAATATACTATTTAACTTTTAAAAGATTATTAATTTTGTAAATTTAATTTAAAATTAATATAATTTTTTAAATGATGTTATATTTTTTCCTTTAAATCAAATCACCTCCTTTCTCAAAAACACCCTGAATTTATCTGCACATTACTTTTATACATTTTATTAAATAAAATTAATTTAAAAGATTTACAATTAAAAAACGTATAAATTAAGTAACAAAAAATAATACTCAACTATTCAAATTAATACCTGAGTATTAATACACTCCCCCGCCCAAAACCCTGTTTCCCATGCATCCGTCCCAGATGATAGGTGCAAAAGCCTTTTTTAATATTATTACCAAATACATTTTTAATAATTATCTATTAGTAAATCTAAATATCAATTAATTCTCTAGAATATTTTTTTTTAAACTGAGTAATACACTCCCCCACCCAAAACATCTGTTTCCCAGATCATACAGGCAAAAGCCTTTTTATTACTTTAAATATATATTATTTTAAAAATTATCTAACAGTAAAACTAAATTTCTATTAATTCTCAAGTATTAAAATTAATACCTGAGTATTAATACAATCCCCCACCCAAAACCCATGTTTCACATGCATCAATTCCCAAATTATAGATGCCTAACCATTTTTCAAATATTTTAAATAAATTAATATAAAATATTTCTATCACTATAAATAAAAATTAATTAATTATTACATTTTAAAATTATTACCTGAGTATTAATACACTCCCCACCAAAACCCCTATTTTCCATGCATCCCATCCAAGAGGATATGTGCCTAAGCCGTTTTTATTAATTAAAAAAACAATTTTTAAAATTTACTATGACTAAAACTAAATATCATTTAATTCTCAAGTATTAAAATTAATACCTGAGTATTAATACCCTCCCCCATCCAAAACCCCTATTTCCCATACACCTCGTCCCAGGGAAAAAGTGCAAAGCACATTTAATATATTTTAAACTAATATATTAAATTATAGACATATATTATTTTTTTTAAATAAATTAACAACTAATCTTATTTTTAAATGAAACTCAAATATTTTGAAATAACACCTGAGTATTAATACAATACCCAAACAAAACCTATCCATTTTAATTAGATTTTTATAATATACATTTTTTTAAACAAATAAAAAAATTGTAAAATAATACTAATAATATTAATTATTACTTTCCTAAAAAAACAAAATATAATAAATAATCAAAAATAACAACTTACCTCACTTACATTCATTACTTACCTTACTATGCGTCGTAATGGCATGCGTTGTAATGACATGCGTTGTAATGGCACATGCATTGTAATGGCATGCAATGTAATGTCACCTGCGTTGTAAAAGTTGCGTTGTAAAGGCATTACCATGTAATGCCTGCGTTGTAATGGACGTTTCCCAAGCAAAATGTCAAACAGTAGTAGTTCAAAGCAAAACAAATGATCTGAGGCTGAAACTTGGGTTTAATCCTAATAAAGCATTAGTTGATGGCTTTTTTAATTTGGCCCTAATATTCCACTCAAAGCAAGGTTACACTCATTTGTGTGACTACAGTCGATCTGCTTTACATGGAATCATACGGAGTGGTGTGCTTTTCCGACCTGTTACTCCCTCCTTGCATAAATTATCAGAAGTTCCATGCTAAGTAATGCCCTGCCTCTGTGTGAACTTTCAGTGTAAAAATTTGTTATGCACAAATGTTGATCAACGCTATTGTTTGCACTGCTTTGTGTCACACATCACACCTGGTATCAAGCAATAGTCTATGCTAAACTTTATTGAATCGGGGCCATTTTTGCTTTCAATTGGCAGCCCTGAGAAGGTCATGGGCACTTTAGAGCAACTGATATTTGCTCAACTAATTGAAATATTGTCCTGATCCCCAACCCTACAAATCTATTACCAACACTACTGACCTCTCTCCTAGAATCAGCCCTGCCTATTCAATATATTGGCTGGTCTCAACTTGATCACTTTCAGTTGGAAACAAGTTTACTGCCTTTCGTTGCACTTTTGGGGGGAATATCCGACAATGTGTGGTAATCAAACCTTAAAGATGTAAAACATTAAGCCTAATATTTCCAGAAAGCATTTTCCATCGAAACTTTGCTTAGTGATATACTACTAAAGCCAGAATGACTCAACAAGCCGGCCAGATGCCTAAGAAAGGCTGTCCAAGAGTGATCTTTTGTCAACCCAGCAAAGTACAAATGTTTTCGACTTCGCTAACACATTGCAGGAGCATCATTTTGGACACCACCACCATTAAGAAGACAAGAATACTTTTTGAAAAGCCCTGGAAACCAGAAGTCTAGGAAGTCTTATGGGCATCATCTCAGCAGAAGGCATCAGTAGACCTTGACCAGCCTCTGATTCAAGTGCCAGCTTCAGGTAAACACCCTCTCACTTTGTTGCAGGGAAACGTAAAGATGTCAAATAAAATGAATACAAAATTCAGATTTTTTTTAATTGACCACTAATCCTTTATGGGTTCCGGAGTAGCATGGTAAAAGTGCTTCAACACCACATCAGAGGTAGCAAGCGCTATATAAATGCAAACCTTTTTCTCTCTTCTATCCCTCCACTATCCTTCTCAATCCAAATAACTAACATATCCACCACTCAAATTACTTTCATATTTCATTATACTAATTCACCACTAATCCTTTATGGGTTCCGGAGTAGCGTGCTACTCACCGAAAAAGCTCTTTGCCGCCTCGTCAGGGGTAGTAAGCGCTATGTAAATTCAATTACAATACAATATGATGTTAATCAACTGGATCCCTCGACCATGCAGTGTACACAACCTTACGTCTATGTTGGCATTACAATAATAAAACATGTAATGACTAGTAGTTCGAAACTCTCACAGAGTCCTTGATTCTAGTTATACCTGTGAACCTCTTTATTTTAGTGTGCTATTTTTTTTATCCCTTATTTTTTTGTAAATACTAATAAACACATTAGCATACAGAACATAAAGTAAATTTGGTCAAAGAAAAAAATCTCCCACAAGAGTAGATTGGTTACTCTACATCTTCTTTGTACTTAGATATTTTTAAACAACCCCTCCCAGGGGCGAGTCCTCCCTCCCCCTCCTGCCCAACGGACTGCGTTTCTTTCACCTTTTAATTACACCAGTGACAACGTGATTTGGTGCCTTAAAAGGTCGCAGTTTATTCAAACATAATATGGTTGTACATTTGCAATTTATTGATCATTTAACACATCCATGTTATTGTATACTTTCATTGTCTTTGTACATTTCTTGTCGTTATGTGCCCTTAGACAGCACAGTTCTGTGGGGGGCCCTTTTGGCCGGGCCTTTGTGTCTGCGGTTCTAGGCTTCAACTTGCTACCGAGTTTAGTGGGTGTCCGTCAGGACCTGCCCGGGCTGCAAGTGCCGTTCCGCTTGCCCTGGACCCTTTGCTGGCCCCTCGCTTGCTCCTCAGGGGCCCTGCCATGTGGCATCCCAAGGACCCTGTGCAAGCCTTTCCTCTACTCTGCCTGTGGCTGTGTCCTTGTTATTTCACTCCCTCAGTACCCCTGCCGTGAGGCATCCCAAGGGCCCTGTGGGAGCATCCCATCTACTCTATCTGTGGCTGTGTGCTGTCATTCACTCCCTCAGTGCCCCTGCCGTGAGGCATCCCAAGGACACTGTGTGAGCTTTCCATCTACCTCCAGTAATTTTTTCTCTATTTTCTATCTTTCTTGGGTTTCTTCTGCCACGCTACCTACGGTTTTACGATCAGAGGGAGCTCCCCCTGCTCTCCCTACCCTTCTTCACTTACGAGAAACCCATCTGCTCTAAGACCCCTACTATATTTAGCAGGAACATGTCCATCCCCACCCCTGTCAGGTATACCCCATCGTCCAAATGATAACCCGGGGATCTCAGGTTGATGAAACCGTGTCTCACAAACCCCCAGCCGTTGGCCCTGCATAATTTTGCCATGGTGATATTTAGTTTACGTCTTGACTTCTCCACCGCCCCCAGGTCCACGGCCCCTCTCCATGCTTTGCGCACTATTATCTCTGAAAAGATAACCTCGGCCGGGCGGACTAGCCTTGCTATGGCTGTGAGGCCTGCCTGCATTTTTTCCAGGAGGCCCCTCCTCCCTATTGCTGCCAGGTCATTCCCTCCCAGGTGGATAACCACCGCATCCGGTTTGCTACCTTGCCCCAATGCTTCCCGCACTGCGGGGAGCAGTTGGTCACATTTCATTCCTGGTCGCCCCCGCCAGCTTACTTCCATGTCCCGCAGCCATATTCCGCCGAATTCTCGCCCGGCCTCTGCCCACCGTTGAGCTCGCGTTACGTATGAGTGACCCACAATCCAGACCTTCTTGCGTCGCTCCGCCAAACCTAAACAGTGGAGGGGAAAGGTGGGGGGGGAGAAACCAGACTCAGTACATCGTGGGGCGTATGTAGCGCTTAAACACGCCAGACGCCCAGCGCCCTATCGCCTTGATTTTTTTCCGGTCCTAAACCCAGTTCTGCTGCGGTGGTGGCTGCCCCAATTCAAAAAGAGTGGGACCCGTATGCCTCTGCCGGGAGCCCTGCCTTCTCTAGCGCCTTCCACATTACTGCTATGAATTGGAACCGGCTCAAATAAGACCCGTCCCCATGCGCTAGCAGCGGCCCTGGCTTGTGCCCCCGATGTTGTATATATGCCCCAACTAAGCATACTGGACAGCATGTCTTGTCCCTGATGCAGTCAATCCTGGTCCACTTCCCTCTGCCTGCCTGGTCTGTCTTTGACCGATGCAGGAGGATGTTCATGTATCCCGCCCCTAATTCTACGTCGGCCCGATGTATGTAGGCAGCTCCGGGGTCATCTCTTGCGGGGGCCACTATCTCGCTGATCCTGTAGGCCCCGAAGAAAGCCAGCGTGAACGCCGCCCTAAAGAGCGTCACCTCCAGCTCCGTGGTGCATACGTCGCCCAGTGCCCCTATTATTTGCCGTAGCACCGTGAAGTCAATGGGCCTCCTACTGTCCCTTCTCGTTTACTGCAATCTGCCCCAGCCTTTTAATGCCATTCTGCACCGGAAGGACTTTGTCCGATCCTCCCCTGTTGCCATCTTAGTGTAGTATGCTGTGGCGTTTAGGTGTGCTTGGGCCCAAGACTTTGTCCTCCCCACCAGGAATGCCCATTCTAAGAAAGCTAAGACATCTTCTTGCCCCGCTACCCGGCCCCCTGTGACCCCCGTTATGTTGGCAAACGTAGCCCAGCACTTACGATAACGTTTTTCCGTCTTAGGAGCCAGTGCGTTGTCCAGCATCATCCTTAACCCGGGTCCACCCATGCACAGGCCTCTTCCGGCACCGGGGTCATCCCCTGGTCCGCGTCTGGGGTGAGTTCTCGGAATCTGCCCCACTGAAAACGAGAAATGGCATCCGCAATTGAGTTGTCTACCCCCGGGATGTGCTGTGCCCTAAGTGCAATATTTGCTTTTAACTGGCAGTCGATGAGTTTCCGCAGCAGGTTGACCACTGCCGGGCATTGTGCTGTACCTGTATTGATTGCCTGTACTACCGCCTGGTTGTCTGACCAGAGAATTATTTGTCTGTTGGCCAGTGTCTGTGCCCATATATGGAATGCCACCACAATGAGGAATAACTTTAATAGGGATATGTTGGCCGTGACCCCTGTTTTCTGCCATCTCACCGGCCATGCCCCTGCCGTCCATGCTTTTCCTAGGATGGCCCCAAAGCCGTAGCCTCCTGCTGAGTCAGTGTACAGCTCAAGTTGGTTGGCGTGCACCCATGGCTCTCGCCACATGAGGGTGCCGTTGAAATTGGTCAGGAAAGCTTCCCACTGCTCTAAGTCATCCCTCACCCCTTGCGTCAGGCGAACACTGTGGTGTTTCTGTGTCATGCCCTGTGATAGCCAGGCAAGGCGTCTGGCGAAGGGGCGCCCTGCGGGAACTACTCTAGTGGCGAAATTCAGCTTTCCCAGCAGCTGCTGTATTTCGCCTAGTGTCGCTTTCTTCTGTTGTTTCAGCCTGCCAATGATCTGTCTTAGCTATGCCACTTTCTCAGGTGGCAGTTTGCATGTCCCCACCACGGAGTCCAATTCTATCCCGAGGAAGGACAGTTTTGTGGTGGGGCCCTCGGTCTTGTCCTTCACTAGGGGGACCCCCAATTCTTGCGCCAGGTCTATGAATAGGCGGAGGAGGTTTGCGCATTCCCCTGTACATGCCCCACCAATGAAGAGGAAGTCGTCCAAGTAGTGGACCCTCCCACCCGCCGGAGAGCGTGTCCCTTGTTCCCACTCCAGGAACCCACTGAAGGCCTCGAAGTAGGCACAGGATATGGAGCAGCAAGTTGGCAGACATCTGTCGTAGTAGTATTGTCCGTCCAGCTGGAAATCTAGCAAGTGGTAGCTATCTGGGTGAACTGGCAGGAGGCGAAAAGCCGATTCTATGTCAGTTTTTGCCAGCAGAGCCCCCCTACATGCCTGTCTTATTAAGTCCACTGCGTCGTCTACTGATGCGTCTGCCACTGAGCAACTTTCCTGGTCAAGCCAGTCGTTGATGGAGTCCCCGTGGGGGTGTGACAGGTGGTGTATTAACCTGAACTTGCTCGCCTCCTTTTTTGGCACTATGCCCAGCGGGGATACTACCAAATCTTTTAGCGGGGGCAGCAAACGGGCCTGCTACCCTTCCCAGCTGCACTTCTTTTTCCACTTTCAGCCTAGCTGCCCCCGGGTTGTCTTGTACTGACTTCAGGTTACAGCTCTCCCGTTCACCCGCCGGTCCTTTGTAAGGGATGAGGAAACCCCTTGTGAAACCTTCTGCTAATCTGTGTCTGTCCGATGTCTTGGGGTACCGTCCTAATAAATACAATAGTCTGCTCGTCTTTATGGGGGTGGGTAAGGGGGGCCCCTGCCCTCCTCCCCTTCATCCCTTTCTGCGGCCCCCACCTCCTTACTTTTTTGGGCCTCCCCTTTCTTTGTTGGCCCCTGTCCCTTGGGCCTGTTTGCAGCGTAAGGTGGGATGGTTGCCCCCGCAGGTACCGCATACATGTTTGAACCTACAGGCGGTCCCCCACTTACATTCATCCTTGTCGTATTTCCAACACGACTTTCCTGATCTGTTACCATTTTGGGCCTTCCCTTTGAGAGACTGACCTTGCCCTTTGTATTTACCTTTTGCCCTGTAGGGACGAAAAGTGGGCTCCCTCAAGCTACCATGTGAGTTGTGAACCCTTTCATGTCCTGGCAATCCCACTCAATCACTGGCCATGTTTGCATCTTCTCTCTGAAGCCCTCGTCATATTTTAACCAAGCGTCACCCTGGTATTTTTGTTGTGCATCATGTACCCTCTGCTTGTATAGAATTAAGGCTGCTGCTCTCTGGGGGAATTTTTCTATGACTACACAGGCCAGTGTCCCAAATGTCTTTAGCCAATTTTCGATTGGCTTGCGCCTGTCCCTCCTGTCCTCGTCCTTTTTGTCCTGCGTAGTCAGGTCAGGTCCAAGCCTGCCTGGCGCACCTCTAGCAATGAAAAAATGTCTTTAAATTCTTTCCTCCAGATTCGCTCCTTCACGGTCAGGGGGATGAGGTTGGTCAGCCCTAGAAGCTTTGTAGTGGTAGGGGGGTCTCCAGGGGAGGGGAGGAGGTATTCACTGGCCGGTTTCCCCCTTGGGTCCAAGCCCTCACCTGCCCCGTCTTTCTTTGCAGCGTCACCCTCTGGAGCTGCCCCGCCCTTGTGGGGCCCCTTCGGCCCTTGTTTCCCCATTCTGTTTCTCCTGTTGGGGGTTCTCCTGTCCCCCAACCCTCTTCCCCTTTGGGTCCCCTTTTCTCTTTGACGTTTCCTCTGGCCCTTGGCTCACCCCACTGCCATCTGTATTCCATTGGGGACCGCCCCCAAAGGGGGATCCCGCCCCTGGTTGCCACCAGGGGACCCATGCTGCTGGGTGAGCTGGTCTCTGCCCCCATGCCTCACCCTGGAATCCCTGTTGTTCCCCTCCTTGGCCTGTCCACCAGGGAAACAGCGTTTACAACGCTGTCATTACATCGCAAGACTATTACAACGCAGTCGTTACAACGACCGCGTTGTTAGTACGCAATGCATTTACATCGCAAGACATTACAACGACTTGCTGTAGGGGGCACTGAGGTATTGGAAATGAATTCCAACACCTTCCCTACTGTTGCGCAAACTGGAGTAGGAATAGTAAATAATACTATTCATCTGGTTGGAGAGGCCAGGTCCCCTGCATCGCTAGATTGTTTACCCCTAGCTGTGTTCCCATGTTCATTATTTGCCCTGGCCCCCCTTCCACTGGCCCACCGTTTTGCACCCTTTGCTCTTTCCCCTTATGCTTTTTGCATGGTGCTTACCATTGCCAATGTCCGGCACGATGCTCCGCTCTCTACGCCGGTCTTGAGAGGCCGCCGTGCTGGCTACAGACCCCTCATCGCTGCTGCTCTCATCCGTGTCCAAGCCCGACAATACCTCCGGGGGTGATGCTGCTCTCTGTTGGACCCGGGCCCTGCTCCTGCCCCCGGTGCCCTTCGCCTTTCCAACAGCAGCCTCCTTTGGGCCTGCCTGAATTGATTTACTGGGGGCCGCCGTCTCGGCTGCATGCCCCCTGCCCCCAGGTCCCTTGGGTGGTGGTGTATGGGGTGCTGTTAGAAGGTGGTTCTGACACTATGGGCCGCCCGGATTTTTCGCTTTTTGAGCACCTATTTGGTGAGCTTTTACTGTGGGAGAGCCTCATAAGTTGGGACTCACCCACAGTGAACTCATGATGAAAGAGACTGCATGTGGATTTTACTGGTGTCCCCCTAGCTTGACTAGGCCGCTGCGCAGCAGCTGGAGTAAGGGGCACCGGGCTGGTTACATGCATACACCTGTGTACATGCGTGTGCACACGTGTAGGGGCTGCGCAGGGGAGATTCCTGGCGTGGGCAGCCCAGGAGCAGATACAAAGTGAATGGTGTGGCAGGACTTATGCAGAATGGGGTGGTGACATGGAATAGGCTTTATACAGCGGAAAGAAACATGCCAGGGAAAGTCAGTGTGTTTTACTGTGGTTTTCACTTCATTATTCCCTTATGGGGATGTGGAGCCCATGGCCCAGATTAACTTTCCTAAGGCCTACAGATTCCAGACACGCACTAAAGTCCACTGTAACGGGTGTGAGAAGAAGTATTCTGCAGAGTCCAAAGTCATATTTGTACTGCTTTTGGGTCATCCAGAAATGTCATATTTCTCTGAGTCTGCCATAACCAGGGCCTGGCTGGGGGCTGACCTCAGTAGGCTGGATTGATAACCTTTCTTCCACGAGCTAAGGCCTCCTCTCCAAGGAAGAGAAGATGGGTGGAGCTACAGGCTCATCCATCAGCAGCTATCACTGGGTGCCAGGCACCAGGCTGCACCAAGAAGGGAAGGCAGCGAAGGGGGGAAGGGGCCTTTTCAGAGACCATGTGGCAAGAGACCCTGGACGACGCCATTTTGAACAAACCCAGAGGCTGGGCAGGAAGGAGGGAGCAGGGGCAGTGAAGTGATGTGTCGCTGTTTGATAGGACAAACAGAGACTTCCTGGCAGCCCCCTACTCAACTTTTAAAAAGAACCTGCACAGGAAGAGAAGCTCTCTTTGGGGTGTGGTCTGCTGAGGCAGAAGGTGCTGGAGCCTGGCGCAATGGGCAGTTGGAAGGAGGAACCCCCTGACTGCCCCCAGGATCCTGAACAGCGCCAGGAGAAGAGTCCCGGACCAGTGCGCAGAAGCAGGGGCCTCTGCGCAGGGAGAAGAGAGGCCCAGGAGGAGAGCAGGCGAAAGGCTGGCGCAGGGAGCCAGTGAAGACAGCTCCCTGCTGAATCCCCCCTCTCAGAGACCCAGAGGGCAAAGGAAAGTGCTCCCAGTGGCTGGGGGGCACCACCAGGAGCAAGAGGTGGCAAAAATGGAGAAGATCTGGCCCCTGGGGGTTGAGATATGGGCCCCAGAAGGTAGGCGACCTTTGACCCCTAAGAAGACCGACCACGAAGCACGTGGGGCTCCGCCGCCGGTCTCATAGATGCCCCCGGGGTGGGTCAGGTCCCCGGGGGCTGCCCCCAGAAGAAGGGAAGCCGGGGAGCGCCGTCGCGCTCCCCGTGAAAGTGCCCTGCAGGGGGGCCAGGAGCCCACCCTGGCCCCCACTGAAGATGGAGGCGGGGGAGCGCCGTCGTGCCCCCCGCAAAGAGGTCTGTAGGGGCCTGGGACCCCATCCCCGGGCCCCGAAGCCAAGCCGGGGAGCGCCGTCACGCTCCCCAGGAAGATATCCCCCCTGGGGGGCCAGGAGCCCACCCTGGCCCCCGCCAAAGAAGAACCGACAGGGAGTGCCGTTGCGCTCCCCGTGAGGAGGAGGAGGGGCCCGGGACCCCATCTCCAGGCCCCGAAGCGAAGTCGGGGAGCGCCGTCGCGCTCCCCGTGAACATATCCCCACGGGGTGCCAGGAGCCCCCATGGCCCCAGGCGAAGAACCGCACGACGGGGAGCGCCGGCGCGCTCCCGTGAATGTAGGAAGAGGGGCCCGGGACCCCATCTCCGGGCCCCGAAGAAGCGCAAGACGGGGAGCACCGGCGCGCTCCCCGCGAAGAGGAGGAGGGGCCCGGGACCCCATCTACGGGCCTCGAACCTGGAGGGAGGCGGGGGGAGTGCCGTCGCACTCCCCCGAGGTCCGCCTGTATCGGCGGGAACCTCCGTGTCTGCCCGCAAGAGCGGGCAGACCAGAAGACGAGTGCCGGCTACCGCGGTAGCACACGAGGGTGCTGGCCGGGCGGGGAGCCGGCGGGAGCCACCGGGGGTGGGCTCCCCGGGTGGCTCTCCACCAAGCGTGCAACCAGGGGCCCGGGTGGGACCGGGCCCCCAAAAATTGACGTAAGCGGCCGGGGGTGGGCTCCCCGCGCTGCAGCGCTCACCTGGGGGTCCGGGTGGGACCGGACCCCCCAACGGGGAAAGGATGTGGCGGAGGCCGCCAGCGCGATCGCGGCTCTCCCCGGCACAGCGGGAGACCCACTCATCAAATATTCATGAAAAGGAGCACGAAGCGCCCCAGAATGCCTTGCCAGGCGTTTGGAAATCTACAGTTTTGATGCTTGGTGGCCCCCAGAGGAGGGGGGTCACCCTCAACTGTGAAAAAGGTGTTGGGGGAGCTGCTGGAGAAGCGCAGTCTCCCCCCCAGCACGAAGAGACGTCCCTCCCTAAGTCACATGGGGACTTGAAAAGGATAACCCCTCAAGGGCTCAGCCAGCATTTTAACACCTTCTGGGCTGGAACTTATGTTCTACAGCTGAGGGTGTATGGAAAAGCGCATCAAGGAGTGAAGGGCTGAGTTGGGGATGTGTGGAGAAGGGCATCCCCTGGAGGTGAAGAGGTGTAATTGCACCAGAAATGCATTTACTATGGTTATTTCTTTTAGAGGGACTGAAAGTCACATGTGTAATGCGAAGTACCTGTGTAAGGTAACAGACATTCCTGCTAGGGTTTCTGGCTGTATATGCGTAATCCTGTGATTTCATCTGTGATGCCTTTAGGGGCTGTAATTGCAATGCATTCTAATGATCCACAAATGTGATGAGTACTGTCATTCTAGAGTGATGCTTAAACATGTATTCTTGCTGCTGCGCTTAAGTGAAGAACAACCCAGACTGTTAGCCCTGAAGATGTAAGGGTGCATACTGTATGGACAATATGAGATGCTCAGTCAGGGTTATGTGTCACCAGGGCAGGTGTACCTATTTTTAATGCTCGTTGAGATAATGGGGTGGGTCGCCACTGGGATGGTGCCAGTGCGCAGGGCCCTCGCTCCAGCTTATGTTCAACTACCTGCATTGGGAGCAAGATGATGTTCATACATGGGAGTGGTGGTACTAGACCCCACCCCCCCTCGGGAGGGGTGGAGATGTCATGCAATGTCACAAAGTAATTCCAACAGCTTATGTATATTTGTAAATTGGTGCATAGTATTGAGTAGTGTGTGTGTTTAATAAATGTACTCTTACTTTTATAAAGCAAAGTACAGACTGGACAATCAATTATTGAGTGTTATTTCTGCGCACCTGCAAATGGCGATTACTAGCCCACACCACCTCCCTTGAGTAAGCCTCAGACTGCTCTGCAACGCTACCCTCTGAGAGTCAGGCGCTACAATTGGGTGTTTGGTTCCCAGTGAAGGACAAATGTAGTCATGTTATTTGTGCAGGCCTCACAGATACTGCCTCGTTTTCCAACAGGCGCCTGCTGTGGCTTTTTCCCTTTCCCATGGGGATCCCCCTGGATTTGTTGGTCCATCCATGATTTCCCTTTCAGGGCCACCAGAGCCCTGGCTTTATCCAACATGGCCTGTAAGTCTGTGTCTAGCTCAGGCCCTGCATCCACCTGAGGCCTCTTCTGCCCCCTCTGGGGGGGCCTCTGTGTGCCCCTGTGCTTTGCGGAATCTTGCTGGCATCCGGGTCTCCCTGCCCGTTGCCCTTCTCCTACCTGCCATTCTGGTAGCCTTGTTCACTGGCTCTTGACTTGCAATTGTCTTTTAAACACTTTATCGTGTGAGAGGTCGAGTCTTCCTTGAGATCACTGCCTTACTCTGTGGCGAGCAAACAACCCCACTGAGCCAATCTGCAGTCACTGTTGTCAGCAATACTGTAGTCAGGCCGTTGCCTGTTTGTCCCCAAAAAATGCCCGTAGGTAGCCTTTCTCCCTGGCTTCCCACAGGCTTGTGGCTTTGCTTTACCCGGTTCCTTTGATGGGCATTTCCCGCCGCTCTTTGCCACACTTAAATGGGCCCCAGAAGCCGGCCGGGAGACAAAGGGTTACTCGCGTCCCCTCAATGCCCCGATGCACCAGCCCCGCCCGCCGAATGCTCCTCGTAGGCCCTTGGCGTCTGCCGGAAGAAAAAGGGTGCTCGTTCCCCTTTAAATCTCCGATGCTCCAGCCACGCCTGCCGAAACTCCCCCGCAGCTCTTGTCCTCTTTCGAGCTGCTGTTGAGGACGCCGGTCTTCCGCTGCCGGTCCTCCGATCCGAGTCTCGTTGTGCGAGGGGAAGGGTGGAGTGCCTACCAGACTCCCAGGCCGCTGTCAGCCCCAGCCGGCTCCCGCCGGATGATTCCTGTTCCCGGCCGGCGCTTGACTTCAGCTTGTCCCAGCTTCCCGCCGGGCGCCGACCGATCTCCCCTGCCCCTCCTCTGGTCCTTGGGAATCGCTGCACTCGCCCCGCTCCAGACAGCCAGGAAGGGGGGGTTGTGTGTTCCTTACGGGCCTTGCGCCCTTACTTAACCCCCCCTCCGGCTTGCCAGCTCGCCCCCTGGTTGGGGGGGCTGTTGGCTACCTCGGGGCGACCAATCCTGGTCGCCCCCTTTTTCGCTGGCTTTCGCCGGGGGGGAGGGTTTCCCGCCTCCGGGAGGCATTTGCCCCGGGCCCCTATCGGGTCCAGCTGCGCCTTGCCCGGCCCGGGCTACTAATCTGTATAGGTTAACTTTAGCACTAGTTCTTTTAAATATAACTGTTATTGGTCTCTTCTCCGTTTACACGTCTATGTTTTAGCTCTGTAGGCTTGTAAAGCAGTATTTCTCGATTATTCCTCTAATGCAGAGGTCTTCAAACTTTTTTACTCTGAGCCCCCCCTAAACAAAATGTTTTGAGGTCGGGCCCCCCTCCAAAACTTTATGGCAGGAGTGGGAGGGACATGGCCACGTGCAGGGAGCGGTGCTTATGAGAGGATTTCAGGAATACTTTTTCTATAGCTTATGAACCGCACTAAATATGAGACTTATAAAACAGCAAATGCATCAAACAAAAACAGATATCCCAAACAAACTGCTCCCCATAATTGGGGTGCTGTGAGCCCTCACACTCTTTGACCCCAATGCAACTATACCTGCTGCACTAATGATAACTGCAGTCCTGAGTAGCAGGCTATCTCCTCTGCATCTTTTACCTCTTCCCCACCATGACGGATCTTCACCTCGGTCCTAATGTTTGAAAGGAAAATAAGCTTCGATGACCCTTTTTAAAGGTAGACAGTCATAACTGTGATGCAGTGGGCCCCTCAAATCCCTGGGCCCCAGTCCTGCTGCATCTGCTCCTTAATGATAACCAGCAGTGGCCACTTACACACTTGGCAGCCATACCAGCTTCACTAATGAATGTCCCTTTAAAAAAAAAAACTCAGATTGTCCCCTTCTTTGGGGCATCTTTCTAAAGGAGCTGCCTCTGGCCATTTGTACACACAAAAATGAGTCCACATACAGTGCTCCCTATTCTGGGCCTACTCTTTGACAATATCTATGAATCTCGCTCCTTTCCTCTGTCTCCTAGACCATTACTGTGAGGCCCCAGGGATTGAGAGGATTAGGGCTCTGCATCTGAATGCAACCCTTCTGGCCTGCCACCTGCCACCCCATGGACTCCGCTTTCACAATGCCCCTGAATGGTTAATACTGACTTTGAGATGCCTCTGCCTGAAATTGAAGGGTGTGGTGGTAGTGCAGAAAGTTAAAAAGAAACCAGCCTTCTTACCAGCCATTAATTGATTGAGTCACTTAAAGCCAGGGCCACTGGAATTATGAGTTTCTGCAGCAGCAGTGTTTTCCACATAATTATCAGTTTACTGCATTTGCTACATAATCTGCAGATTTTTAACAAAAAAACTTGATTCTAGCTCAAACGGAACAAAAGTTACTTAAAGCGTGACAAAATGTTCCTGAGCAGTGGAAGGCCCTTTGCAAAGATTGACTGGTAATCTTGTAGTTGCTTACTGCTGTATTTGGGTGTTAAACTGGTACTAATGAGGTGAAATATTTCCCCTGACAGCGTTACCTTGAGTTAAAATGACAAAATAATGAAGTAATGCTGACCAGAAAATGTGGCGCATTGTGCCGCATAATTTACCTTTTGTTGCTGCATAATTTAGTCAAACCTGCCGCATAATATTGTCCTCTTCTGCTGAATAATTCCAGTGGCTCTGCTTAAAGCTTCATGGTGGCAAAGATCTATTCTTTTTGAGATGTGATGTAAGGGTGTTATCAGCTGAGATCTGGAATAGTGGAGACACTTACAAAAATGTCTGCATTAGATAGTGTGATTAATTATTACTAAAAAGTATATTTTGTAAGAACTTGTTATCTCAATCACTGCATCATTTTGCAGCAGCCTAGCTTAGAGTATGTAAATACTGTTTTAAAATAATGACTTACATTTTCACAGTGCTTTCTGCCACAGGCTGGGACCTCATAGCACCATAAACAGGGCCATTGGAATTATGCGGCGGAGAAGGCCAGATTATGCAGCATGGTTGACTACATTCTGCAGCAAGCAAAGGAGAATTATGCTGCATATTTTTTGATAGCATTACTGCATTATTTTGCTATTTTTACACTTGTTAACACTGTCCTGGCCTTTATTGCCCCTCATAAGTATCACATTAACACCCACATATAGCAATAAGCAGCAGAAAGGTGACCATTCAACCTTTAGAAAGGGCCTTCCACTGTGAGGTAACGTGTTGCTGCATTTTTTAAATCTGCATATTATGCAGCAGATGATGGATTATGTGGCAAATGCGGGAAATCCATAACTATGCGCTGTGAGTGCAGGGTGAGCGTGAAAGTGAAGGGTGAAAATGAGGAGTGAGTTGTCTGAATGCAGGGTGCATTCCCAGACATTTGAAGTAAATCAGCATGTTATTGACGGGCGTAGGGTTTCAGATATAAATTAAACAATTGCTATTATTGCATTAATTAGGGATCGAGGGTGGAGGAAATAAATAATGTGCTGATCCTGCAACACACTTCCAGTCTTATGATTAGGGTTACCAGCTCATTATTTTGATGTCGCAGACGGTACAAAAATAAACAGTCACCTAAAGCCCTATTTACAGCACTTATCTGTACGTACTTCGAAAAGCAAATATAAATAGAAAGCATTTTTAAATGTGTTCTAGGGCTGCCTGAATGATTCATGACTGAAAATAAAGGGAACAGACAGAAAGTCAGATTACAAATGAATACATACTTTTTCATTTAAAACCCTGTTTATTGTCAAAACAAGGTCTTTGCAGGCTCTTTCAACATACATGGCTGGCATTTTTCTATTGGCAACCCTTTTTTAGATTCCTTTTCATGAAATGCATTTTCACACTACAGCAGTAAATTTAAAATACAAATGTAAGGAATAGGCAGAGTCGGGGCCCAGGGGGTACTGGAAACCGAAAGGAAAACTAAGCCTCAGTAAACTGTTTCCAAAGGTATGCAAATTGTCCTTAAAGACCTTTGAAAAACTGGGTCATGCCAGAGTCTTAATAAGACTCCAGACACTGCCCAGCGGAGCCCCCAGCAGCACACTCACTGACCTCTGGCCCCACGGCACTCTGAGGGCTTTGGAGTAAATGAAGACAGCCTGGAAATACAGCAAATAAACATCGCTGCACTTCCAGGCGTCTTCATTTACATGTGCTTGCAGAGGCCTTTGCGCCCCCCTGGGAACCCATCCACGCCCCCCCAGGGGGGCGCGCCCCACAGTTTGAAGACCTCTGCTCTAATGTATTGTGAAACGCACTGAAACCCTACCGATGGGCAAGACTAAATCAATGAAAGGACGACACAGGTGAAGGGTTACCATGCAAATCAATACTTTGATTTTATTAGTAGCGTTCTTTTTTAATGTCGATGGTATTATACTTTTAAATATTTTTACTATTTCAATTTCATTCTCTTGTATTCTTTTTAAGCTAGGACTATGTATTTTACCATTGTATAATGTATTTTAATAAGGAAGTTTGCTGTTCACAAATTTTGTGAAGTATCATTATTTGGTCGAATAAAGAATTCAACAATCAATTAAATAAAATCGAACTTGTGCTTTGATCCGATTGCACACAATGGGGTCAGATTTACAAGAAACTAATGCAGCGCGGTGCGGCAAGTCATTTTGCTGCACCGCTCTGCGCTAGTTTTGGAGCACAGGGATGCAACATATTTACAAGAATATGTCGCATCTCTGTGCTTCCCCCTGCGCTGGCGCACACACTGCTGCCATGCGCCGGCACAGGCACCCTTGCACCATGGTGCAAGGATGCCTGCATTGTGGGGAGATTGTTTTTGTGCAGGAAGGGACACCTTCCTGCACAAAAACAATCATTTAAGGTGATTTCCTCTTCCAATGCGTGCTGTAGAATGCAGCACGCATTGAAAGAGGAAAAAAACGGGGAGAAATGAAAACATTTTTCCTTGTTGCACCTGGCTACGCCAACCCCTAGCGTGACGTAGCATTCCGATGCATTTCCAGATTTACGATTTATTGTAAATCTGGAAATACATCAGTGGACATGGGTGTTGCGTGGGAACACCCACAGCAACATCCATGTCACGCCCCTAACACGTAAACTGTTGCGTGAAAAGGGGTCGATACTTACAAGCACAGGTAAAGTCACGCAGGGTGGCTTTACCTGTACTTGTAAATATCACTCAGCAGGTCGTGCCGCCGGTGCGTCACGCAACGTGACGCACCGGCGGCGCAAGGGGCTTGTAAATCTGCCCCTATGTTTATAGGAAGGGAGTGCACCAGCAATATTTTCTTCGTGAAAATAATAGATGGAACATTGCCCGGTCCCTCCAATGAAACCCTTTGACTGTCCACTCCCAGCGAGCAACTGCCCCACCACAGAGAGGCGCCTGAAGTTACAACTGCAACAGCACCTTCAGTTTTTCCTTTGTTACTTTGTCTAAATTGGAGTTTACAACCCCAAAAAGCGTCAGGATGCGGCACAAACCTGGCAGCTGCTTCATTTGAAGAGACAGATTTTTTTTTGTGTGTGTGACTTTCTGTTCTCAGAACGGATCCGGATTGGCAGCCCTGCCAACTCGACGGCTCCAATTAATCAGAGCAGGTACAGCGCAGACAGCAGCAGGGGAAGGAAGCTTCCGTCACTGCCCCCACACTGTGCCTCATCCCTGCTCACTGATGTGCATTCCAATTCCCTCCAGACACAGGCCGAGAAGGCGACAGTAATAAACAAGCTACATGAGTACTTATCGCAAAGTTTGAAGATGTTTGTGAAAAGTACATCACTGTGCTCATTTTATGTTTTTTTAAACTTTATTTTTTATTGATTTTCAACCGTGTTCTGTCAATACAAGTTCCAGTGAGTGAAGTTGAGGTGCTGCAAGGTTATTTTCCATCCCATGGTATTAAAGCTATGTTTGGACTATCAATAAAAACACACACAAGGCCACAACCCATCATGCTAATTTAATGTTACCATGGTTTTGTAGACACTTTTTGTCTCTACATTTATCCTGAATTTGTGATGTGTGAGCTGAGCTTTTTGACCACTGCCACCTGTGTTTGTATAATGTTTTTGTAGAGTGTACATCCCTTGCTTTTCATAGGTCACTTTACAGCTCTTGGGTCTCAGTTTCCCAACAGCCTCCCCTTGAAGGTAGACAGGTCAGGTCCTCTCCTGTTCATCCTCTTTAGGAACTTCCTGAATCTCTGCGATTCTGCTTCTGATACAGCCGGGAGGTCTTTTGAGAGTCTGGCCACCATTGGTCCCATAGTATAACTTCCAGTCTTAATCTGCCTGGGCCTAAGGACGCTGATCTGGGCACAGCATAGCAGACCGCTGACATGTGCCTAGTTAGAGCTTAATTGTGCCTATGGTTGCAGGGGGTAGGCACTAGCTTTTGTTTTTGGGGACAGGGACTCAAATTTCATCGTCAGACTTTGGACCAGAGCAAGAGAGAGAAAGAGAGAGGAGGGAGAAAAAATGAGGACCAGAAAGATAGGAATACAGTGACAAACTGAGAAAGGAGAATTTAATACCCTGCAAGAGTGAGATAAAGATATCCGTAAAAAGAAAGAGGTTTAAGTTGGAATCAAGACTAGACAGCTATGGCATTTGACAACCACTGAGTTTGACAGTGGTAGTTGTGGGATCCTGAGAAGACTGTGAGCTCCTGCACTTTTTTAAAATTTATTTATTGATTTTAATAATTAAGCACTGTCCTTTTGGATGTGGGCTAATCTTTTCCCCAAATTAGGCTAGAATTATCAATCTTAAATTGGATGAGTGTGCCTACTACAAACCAGTAAAGACATGCTGGATGCACGAGTCATGGTCCTGTGCTCTATATCGGCAAATTACTTTCATAGATTTGATTTTTATGCGCAGGAGCTTGTTGACGAAACGGTCCACTGGACCTACATACAATGAGTTGCCCGAATACATATTGTAAAAATGGTGGCCCGACTATTGAAGGTCTTACATTGAATATTCATATAAGGAATGAGGAGTGATTTTTTTTATACTATGTAGAGTTCACGATCAAGGTCAGCGTACTTTGTCTCATTCAAGGTCATTTAGACACTCATTAGCATATGCAAACACTTACCTTCCAATAATCACATGTGCTCTACAAGCAGAACCCAAGGCTCTGCTCATTCTCAAATTAATCCCAGATCATCAATTTTCTGTATTGTCCAGTTTTCAGTCAATCCCTTTCTTCTCCCTGATAGAATCTCCGCAGGTGTTGACAGGAGAGTTAAGTCACTTTGCTCCTCTTAAATATGCCTCTTCATGGTTGGATGGCCTGGAGATGGAATTTCGTCCTCTATCTAAATCTAAAGTATGATGTCTGGCTGAAAATATTAGTCCTTGTGAACTGTAAGACCGAATCACAAAAGAACATGATTATGAAATAGTAAGAAATTGCAATACCTTAGGTGTCCCTGTATGATTTGGAGACAGTAATGATTTGTGTAGGGTTTAGAAAAATAAAACTCCCCGAGTAAGGCACGAATTTTAATGCAAATCATAGATTTACCTTCATAGTACTAGTGCCCAAAGCATAATGAATAGGACTATTCTGCAGACATCCAATCAACTAAGCGTGGCAGATTTATTCATTTGAGCATTCAACTTTTTTTTCTTAACTTCCAGATTGTTTTCACGTGGAAAAATCCCTTCCATTAAACCCCCTGAAAAAAGGAGACTCCGCACTCAATTTTCATGTTCAATGTGGCTTTTTTGTACTAAGTTTAGGTGCACAAATTAGGTGTGAAGAGACATTGGGAAATTTGTGAAACCCACAAAGTTATCCCATTGTGAGCCACCCCCATCCATTCTCTAGGAGCACTCATGCTCTGACCACCAACCCTAATGTTATGATTATGTAAAACCTCCATACATGCAGATTTCTGAAATAAAACATTCTAACTGTGGTCATAAATCCACAGATTTTCTTGTTATAATAATTTGTCAATTTATATAGCACACTTACAGTTTGCCTCATATCTTTGAACCTCTGGTCTTCAGCTTACATACAAATATCTGCAATGATCAAATTAATTCACTGAGATATCTTATCAGCTATGGCCAAGAACCTGCTGTTTTCTAAACCTGGGTGAAATTTTGTTCACGCCAGCGTAATCTTATGTAATTTCATATTATGATTGTTATGTGAAATGCCAGAAATTACGCCATTAATCTACATTGTAAAATTGATATTCAGTTCAGGTAATAATCCTATTGCAGGGGCACAGGAACAACACAAATGAACAAAATGCGACCATCGATTGTTCGCCTCACATGCTAATATGAGCTATTTTTTAGTGCAACATGTTCTTGCATCCAAAATGGCCATAAACATGTATTTCAACCCTAAAAAATAGCACAAAATGCCAGATCAGCATTTTGAGTAATAGCGCTTAATTTCAGAGGAAGTTTCTGGGCCTTTTTTGTATTTTCCCTGAAAGGAAACTACACCAGTTTCACCCCTCAGTTCTTAGGGGGGAGGAGAGATTTAAAGATGGTCCTTCGACAGTTTTCGTAAAATTAGGCCATTCCAGAGCCTACCAGTGTCTGTCTTCACACTGAAAATAATTGGATGTCAGAAATCGCTCAAATCATCCACAACTCAGAGCCTGCAAATGATTTTGCACAAATGCTCTTTGGCAGCCTGACCTGTATCGAGCATCTCTTGTAGATATGTGGTCGAAGGAAGCTTTCTGTATACTGATTTTTAGTTTTATTTGGAACCTTAACAATAACTGTGCCACCCACAAAGCCATGTCTTGATTAGTGCAAGGAAACAAAAATTGAAGTGGAAAGTAGCAGAGCCTTCTAATGCCCAGCTCCTTAAACTAGGCAGAGGATGGTGAAGTGACCTTAAGATTCAAGCTAGTGAAATTGAAAGAAAATAATGAAAGGACATTAACAATTTATATATTTGTTTAAGGTAGAGCTACACACAAAAGAACAATGTAGTAAGAAAAGTAATTGGGAGTCAAGGAAGGGTGGGGGGAGTAGGCAATGGAGTTTGAGGCGGGGGGATCAGGGTAAGGAGAATAAGAGAAAGAAGAAAAGGGAGGCAACAGTCCTTAAAGATCCTTCAATAGGGTGTGATTTGGATACCTAGCCATACTCAGAAATGTCAATAAACCTGTATGTAACAGAGATCTGCACGAAGGAGAGGGGAGAGATGGATTTGGACCAATTGTGGGAGCTCGTTGGGGACTTTGCAGCCTTTCCCCACATGCCTACCGGTTGCTCAGATCTTTGAAGGTTGGATTGTAGATGTCACAACTCATTAGATGGCTAGACTTCCCCAGAATAGATTAGGAATAAAGAGAAATAGTGGCCATACCTGGATCATAAAGAGGAAGTTAAGACCTTGTAGTTAACCCCTGAACAAATACAAAAGATAAAAAAAAGTTTCAGATACAATCATGTTACTACAGGTGTGAAAAATTGAGTAATTTTAACGAAATGTTGGGAAAATGACACCAAGTTACGATAATTTGTTGATATCTCGGGTAAAAATGTTACACAAGGGCATAAATCATGGAAACAAGTCATACGCGATACTGGCAGGACACTGGTTCTACTAGAAAATGTCTCTCGAGTGATACATTTTCTATACGAACCAGTCTGCATTGGCAGAAATTAATTTATGAGAAAATACTAACATTAAATTTATGGATAGTTCGCAAATTTCATTCAATGTGAAATTTAGAAATGTTGCGACTTTTGATAGGCCTACATATCAGTCTGTCATGCAGTACGATAAGGCTAATGTCCCAACGAAAAGTCTCCTTCAGATATGCAGTTAGTTGCTCAAGAATTAGAATGCATGAAATTGTGATATTAACTGTACATGCTATTTTTTTAAATTATTGGGTGTATTTCTAAAATTTGGACCTATATTTAAGGGCACAATGTATAAATGTGTGCAGATTACTGAAGCAGGGTGTGTGGTGTGCAAAAACCTGTGAGTAACAAGAATTAGAATGCATGAAATTGTGATATTCACTGCACATGCTATTTTTTGGGTCCATTTATAAAACTTGGACCTATATTTAAGGGCACAAGGGCACATTATATAAATGTGTGCAGATTACTGAAGCTGGGTGGGTGGTGTGCAAAAACTTGTGAGTAACAACAATACCATTAAAATGTAGTCCTGTGTTAATTTTTTACCACGACGCTAAATTTCACACACTTTTGTGCGACGGGGAGCTTTGTCGAGCATAAAATATCTGTAGGAAGACATTTTTGATGTGAAAAAGAATGAGTGCTTGGTCTAGTCAAGTGGGGCAAAGGTTTGATCAGACTTAAGTGTTTTAGCTGATGTCATACCGTCTGGCTTACCTTAGCATTGTAGCATTTTTAGTCCATGACCTTTGTTGACCCTGTAGCCAAATATGGGGTTGGCACAGCAGTTGCCTTTGCTTAGTTTGGTTCCTGACTGTGGAAGCCAAGAATAAACTGAAGGGACAGCAACAGGGTATAATTTGAGTCGGTGGTTGCCGGTGGCCCTCAATTTAGGGCCCGGCACTTACTTTTCCTCATCAGAATTCAAACCAAAGCAACAGAGAAATAAGCAAACAAGGCGTAAGGAGGAGAAATTGAAAGACCAAAAAACAGTGTCAAAGGAAGAAAGCAGGGACGCAAAAGAGCCTGCAAGAGTGAAATAAAGGGGCAGGGAGTGTGTGCTGGTGAAAGAAAGAGGCATTAGGTGGTATCCAAACTGTAAAGAGTTGGTATTCAATAATACCACCATTCTTCAGCCCTATCTGGGGACTTCTGGGAAAAACTTTGGGCACCGACACTTATTGTTTTACAAATTAAGCACCTGGAAGGCACGTGTTCGCACGAGGATACAGGTTCACTGACCAGCAAGGGCCAAAGATTCCCCGACCCCATTGGGCAGGCCCAAAGAAAATGGCGGCCATTTCAGGTCTTCTTCCATCATAAATCAAAAATTCATGCAGAGAGATCAGAGCGGTCTCAAGGGGGAGTGAAATAAAGTTCAAGTAAGCCATGTCACGGGACAAAAGATATGAATTAGATCGGGGCATCAGAACTAACAGTGTAGCAGGGAGCTGTGGCATAGGAGCCAACGTATATGAGAAGTCCACTGAACCCCAATCATGGCCGTCTTTTATTTCCCATCCATGAGTTTGCTTTGGGGGACATTACCCCGCAACATCGTCATTGAATCAGAGGAGCGGGAGCCAGGAAGATGTCACATAAACCATGTTTTAATGCCTCAGTAATCTGTACTGGAACACCAGCGATCCTGAGGAGGGGGCAGTGATTAATTTGTAAAAAAATAAGTGCTGGGGCTCTTGTCAGGAGGCAGCTGGGCATAATGGCCAGAGCTGCCGACTTCGGAGCTGGAGAACCAGGTCCGAGTCTCGGCGTCAGGCTCAACATCCTGTGATTCTGGGCACATCACTTAACCTCCCTGTGCGTACCAAAAATGAATGTGTCCTTAACTGGTGCTCATGAAAAGCGCTGGTGTTGATGATTAAGTGCTGGTGCTGAGCACCAGAAACCAGTGGCTCAAATTAAGCACTGGGTAGGGGCTAGGAAAGCACAGTATGTAAGTACTTTTAAACAACTTGAATCTGCAATATTCAATTACATATCATATATATAGTCAAGTCCCTTGTTAAAGTGCTCTGGATTTGATGCAGCGCCACCGCCTAAAATTATTCCCAGAATAGTATAATGAAGGACATGACCCAAAGACATGCTGCAGAATTGATACTAACCGTCGAAGATCTGCTGCAGAATTATATATCAATATTACTTTCTAACTGTATAGGTTTCAATAAACATGGTTTCTTCTATTATGACCTTTAGCAGAATATTCCCCAGTGCTCCTCTGTGTCTTAGTGCTGAAGACATATAGCAGGACCATGCTGCAATATTATCTCCTTACTATGCAGGTTCAATTTGAATGCTTTATTACGCGTGATGTTCAGCGCAGCGTGCAGATGTTGCAAAGTATTTAATTGCAGATGTTTAATAAAGGCACCGGTCCATCCTGAAAATCAGGAATGGCTGCCTGATTGAAGTTCTGATTCAAAATGTCTTCCAAATGTATTGTCCTAATGAACGTTTGTATGAAGGCCAACAATGCTTTACTGGCATAGTCTGTGCGTAACAAAAACATATAAAAGTAAATAAATGCATCAATGATACCATCAGGCAATTCAGTGCTTTTGGGATGGATTAAACACCATACACAACATTTTCTTCTAGGAACTAATAGTGCATTACAGACATGTGACACATACAGGCATGTGGCACATAGAGAGAAGTGACACATACAGACAGGCTACAGAAAAGGATTCAGAAAAGTTGAATAAATGCGGGCAGGCTAGATATGTGGAAAGGCACAATATGACGAAGTCACATATGCAGAGAGGTCACACATACAGACAAGTCACATAACATGATAAATCATCTTCCATCAGATGCTGGCACCATATTAAAAGTTGGCCATTATCCAGCACCTCCTGTTGTCAAATGTCATGCATATCAACAATATATATGCTACATACCTTCATCGGCCTCTCAGGAGACTCAATGTTAGTCTCCATAACCATGACATCATTCAAAAATGAGTTTGCAAGGCTGGCCTGAACATGTCTGACCTCCATTTACTGGGTCTGATGTAAGAGGGGGTGTGAATGGTGTGCACAACAGATTTTAAATCCCACTGTACAGAAAAGACACCCGTTCAAGCTCTTGATCCATGCATATAAGGTGCTACACAACTGTGGACCCGCATACTTGAACCACTGCCTGAACTTCCATCAGCCCACCAGGCACCTCCGCTCCATGTCCCTTTCTCTAACCCTCATCCTCCACATTCGACGTGGCAGATGCGGAGGTCACTCCTTCTACTACCTAGCAGCAAAGACATGGAACGACCTGCCCTTTCATCTACGGACCTCCCCATCTCGTTCAGAGTTCTGAAAGTGCCTGAAGACCTGGCTATTCAGCTAATCATTTGGACCCTGCCAGAACCTGGATACCCTCATGGGTGACAAGAAGTGCCTTACAAATCTACTGTTCGATTGATGGATTGATTGATTGAAAGCCTTGGGACTCAGTGGGTGTGTGAGTGATGTATGGGTCTGGGAGTGGCTGCATGTGTCTCACTGGGTGGGTGAGTGGGTGCGTGAGTGTCTGAGTGGGTCTGTGAGTGGGTGCGTGAGTGTCTGAGTGGGTATCTGAGTGGGTGCATGAGTGTTTGAGTGAGTGTCTGAGTGGGTCTGTGAGTAGGTGTGAGAGTGTTTGAGTGTGTTTGCAAGTGACTCCATGAGTGTATGTCCATCTGTGAGTGAATGCATGAGTGTCGGAGTGGGTCTGCGAGTGGATGCATTAGTCTCTGAGTGGGTCTGTGATTGGGTGTGTGAGTCTCTGAGTGGGTCTGTGAATGGCTATGTGAATGACTGTATAGGTCTGTGAGTGGGTACATGAGTGTCTGAGTGGGTCTGTGAGTTGGTATATGTGTCTGAGTGGGTCTGTGTGTGGTGCATGAGTGTCTGAATGGGTCTGTGAGTGGCAGTTTGGGTCTGTGAGAAGGTGCATGAGTGTCTGAGTGAGTCAGTAGCTGTGTGAGTGACTCTACCACAAAGGAACAGCACATGTCCTTTTATCCAACAAGAGCCCACAGTTTTGCACAAAATATCTTCCCAAGTGCAGTTCTTTCTACTGGTTAATTACTAAGTGCTACCTCCTTAGGTAATTCTCCTTAGGTATATGCCCAGTATATATTCTACACTACAGCTGCGTAATGGAGCACGAGGAAATGTCACCATTGACCTTGTCTGCGTTTTGGCAATGTGATTTTTCCTGGTATGTCTTTATTCAGAAATATGTGTAAAATGAATCCTACTATAAAGAATATGACAAGACTACAAAGACGTAAATCTCCACCAAACAAGGGTCTTTCCTCTTAACTATATGAAGTAAGTGCTTCTTTGTTTGGTGGAGTTGTTCTCATATTCATCAGCATCAAGAATTCCTCACCAACATTGGTGGGTAATGCGCTGGGGGCCACTTGTTAAGCTGGTCATCATCCTGGCAAAAGGCAGGAAGACCTTTGGCTAGTACTACGGTGGGTGGGGTCAAACAGGAAAGCATCCAAGTGATTTCCACATTTGCATACCCCTAGCAATTAAAAAGGAGACCCATGGACTCTGCTCTTACC
Source organism: Calotriton arnoldi (assembly GCA_963921515.1). NCBI lineage: Eukaryota > Metazoa > Chordata > Amphibia > Caudata > Salamandridae > Calotriton > Calotriton arnoldi. Next base: position 367,521 of record CAWUFW010009883.1, read on the forward strand.
AAGAGAGGACAAGAAATAACCCACTCGTCCCAGTCATTTACAGATTGTGCTCCAATACATCAATGATGCAGTCACCCCTAAGAAGGATTTCAGATCGTCAGCCCTGGGGACCCCATCCCCCGGACCCAGTGTTAAATGAATGGGGAGGGAAGGTGTGCAGTCTCTCTTCCTAGCCCGATTTAGGCCCCGATGACCCCATCCCCTTTGGCCCGGCCATGTGTCCCCGGGTGCCTTGGACCCACCAAGGGTACCCAGTGGGCAGGATGGGGACTTCGGGGGGGACATCAAGCCTCCCACAATCCCAGTTGGCTCCCCGCCTCCTGCAGGAGCCAGCATTGCTCTTGCAAGCAGGGAGCTGCTGGAAATGCAGCTACGTGCGTGTGAGAGCAATAATTTAATCTCTTTACCTGCCCACATGTCTGCGGACAGGGAAAGAGATGGAACCTCTGTCAGATCGGCTATCAGCTCCTGCCAAGCAAAAGCAAACAGCTATGTCCCAGGGATTGGCACCCTGGGACGTAGCAGGAGCCGGTACTGGGGGGTTGGCGGTCCACAAGGCTATTTAGTACTTCCTTCTCTGTGCATGGGCCGGACCTGGAGAGGTGGTGGTCCCTGGGGCCGTATATGGCCTGGGAGGGGGTCTGCGCAGCCCCCTCCTTCATTTTGAATGAGTATTTGGCCACGGGGAGGAGGTGGACCATGGGGCGGGGGGCCTTCTTTAATGTTTATTGTAGCCCTGAGGAGGAGGTGGTACCCGGGACTCGGGGGCATCCGTGCAGCCCACCCTATTAATTTTTTTATTAATTGCCCTGGGAAGTTGGTGGTCCGAGGGGCGATCTGCGCAGCCCCCCCACAATAACATTAGCATCAGCCCTGTGGAGGTGGTGGTCCCCTGGCCATAAATAGGCCCTGGGAGAGGGGCCCATGCACCCTCTCCTTATTTATTAAAGGCAGCATGCCCCCGGGACCTGGCCCACCTGGGGCCTTCATGAAAAACAAGCGTGAGAGACCGCACTTTTTTATTTTAATTCACTGCAATATGTGCAAATATTTGCTGATTTGCCAGGGCACCAGGGCTAGAGGGTCAAGGTATTTGTACCCTTCCCCCTTTTCTTTTTTTTCAATGTTTGTTTTTGGGACTCGGCTGAAGAAGAGTCCCAAGGTCGGCTGCCAACACTTCCTGGTTGAAGTGTTGGCAGCCAATCAGAGCTCTGCTGCTCTCTGCACAAGCTTGTTATTATTTGCGAATAGTCGCGGCTACAGATATACAAATGTGGATTTCCTTTTATTTCTCTACAACTACTGAACGGATTTACAACAGATAAATGAAAACATGATCTGGGGAACAAAATCTATAATTCTGCCAAATTCTGTGTAATTCCGTCCAGCGGTTCGGGCTGTAGTCGTGTTCGAAACCCCTATGGGAAATAACATGTAAAAGCGCACATTTTTTGACCCTACATATTTCTCAGCTCCCACTTGACACGGATCGCCCCGAAACCTTCCATGCACAACAAGACCTAACTTGACACTTTTTTGGGAAAATGTCATGAAGATTCATTAAACAACGCCAAAGTTTTAGGAAAGTCAAAAAATGAATTTCTTCTGGAAACATGGTCCTAACTACAACTACCTACTTGCGACCACCAGTAGGTTTTAAATATATACATATCAAATATATATATATATATATATATATATATATATATATATATATATATATATATATATATATACACACATACAACTAAACACACACACACAAAATACATATTTCCATATCTGTATTCATATATGTGTGTGTATAAATATACATAGATATATATTTAATTGTATAACTAAACAAATTTCAACTTAATTTAAAAATAATTTCTATTAAACTAATATTAATCAAATTTTAAATATTAATTATTATTTATTTTCAATGATTGTATTTTATTTATTTAATTAAATACTCTTTTTTTTAACATAATTTGATATAATTATAATATTTTCCATGAACTCTAAAAACTTGTACTGCCCCTATACATTATCCACCACTGAGCCTTAAAAACTCCTTTCTACCTCCATGGACTACCCATCCTTGAACCTTAAAAATTCCTTACTACCTCTATACACCAACCATCCCTGAACCGTAAAAACCCTTTCTACCCCTATAGACTATCCATCTCAGAAGCCTAAAAACCCCTTAGTATCCCTATACACTGCCCATCCCTGAGCCCTAAGAACGCCTTACTACCCTTATACACTATTCACCACTTAACCCTAAAAACCTTTACTGCTGTACATACTACCTACTCATGAGGCCTAAAACCCCCTTAATACCCCCAGAGGCTTGCCACCCCGAATTCTAAAGACTCTTCCCTAGCCCATACACTACATAGCCCTGAACCATAAAAAACCCTTACCATGCTTATACACTACCCATCCCTGAATCCAAAAAAGTCCTTACTATTGCCCCTGAAAACTACTCACCCAGAACTTAAAAACTCCTTATTATCCCTACACACTACCCACCCCTAACCCCTAAAATTCCTTACCGTCCACAAACCCAAGCATTCAATTTACACTATAAAATCGAGTTCTTTTTTAATATCTTGGGCCTTTTTATAAATATACTTTTTTTTTTTTTAAAGTTATGATTTTTTACACTTATTAGTAACTAATATTAAAATCTTTAATAGCCTAATATATTTTAATAAATAACTTACATTAAATTTGTATGAATATATTGTTTTTAAATAAAAGAATATTTATATATTGATATTTAAATCAATTAATCATTACTCATAAGTCTCTGTGGAAGAAAGGTGGTTTGTGAATCATTATCCAGTACTAAAATGATTTGATGTCCCTCCGCAAATGTGGGCCCTCATGTATGGAGCCAATCAGATCAGGGGGTAACTAATGATGCCTTTATAGTGGTAGCAACTGTGGAGACGATTTCTAGGTAATTCACGGGTGCAGAGAATTGTTCTCTTTTACCTTATTTACTGTTGAGCCTGTTATGGTGCTCTCAACCATGTCCTACATGGCATTTCCTTGTTCCAAAAAGCTGTAGTACCAGACAACTGTTTCTACCAACTTTTGTATAGTGGACAGATCTGGGCTCTGATAAATGATATGAGCCTCTTTTACACATTTGTAGCAAAAAAGGGTCTTAGTTTTTCTCTCAGTGTGGCTCCCCGTTATACGTATAGATGTCTCTTGATGCCAAGTCCCTTTGCGAATTGTTGTTTCACACTTTTGTAATTTAGAAAATTGTTCCGCATTCTGCTAGATTATTTATAATTTCCTTTGTGTCTAAAATTACCAACAGATGTTTCAGGTCATTTACCTTTCTCTCTTTAAAAATGGTTGGTTGCACATTTCTCTCTAAACCTCTTATTAGACTTTTCATGCCTGCAGGCTTCACTATCTATACAATCTAAAAAAATGGAAGTTGATTTTCATTAACTCCAGAACTAAGGTATAGCTTGAGTGTGTGTTGCTGGGCCCTCAGAGGATCTTTTTTGTACTAATGGATCAAAGATCTGTGAAGTCAATGTCTCTTTTACTCTCTATTGACTCCAAAGGAGATTCTATTTTTTTATTGCTCAATCTCATAATCTTTCTATCATTTCCAGGTTTATTGCTTGGTATTTGGCCAGCCTATCCTCTCCTGATTTAATGCTGCCAACAGATAATCTAAAGTTTGTAGTATTTGCATGGGCGTAACTTCTTTCCCCTTGATGGTATTTAAGGATGTCAGAGCCATTGCTGCAAGACTTAAGAAAATTTCCATGATCCTGGCCCATTTTCAAGTTCAAGATAGTTATATTCTCTCTTCATCTGTATAGTGTGTCTATAAACAGCCTAAACTCTTCTCCTCCTTGTAGAATGTATCTCTTTTCTGATTTGGATAAACATTATTTTACCTTAAAACATTGATAGGAGAATTGACAAATTAGAGAGAGCCTCATGAAATGACCTCAAAACAGTCACTAGACAGATTATCTGCTGATTAAGCTGCATTAGGAGCATGGAATCTTGTATACTTTCAGGACTTATTTTGCATTGTTTTGTCCAACTCACTTGCAATTGTTTAGCCTTAACATTTACTGTATGCTCCTCCTTTCCAGACATATTAGTTACAATGTGCAATGCTCACTCTTACTCATAAACTTGACTTTTAATGGGGTTATAATCAGCGGCAGCCGGCACAGGTAAACACAGCGGGGAGTGGTGGGGCAGTGGGGCGGGGCAGGGTGGGGCGAAGCGGGGTGGGAGGGGGTTAGTCGACAGACGACGGAATAGGTATAAATAAATAATACCTATTCCGTTGTCTGTTGACTTCCACTCCGCGGCGCCCTGCCCCGCCCAACCGCACTTACCTGTGCCGGCGGCCGCTGGTTATAATTGTAGTTATGATACAATGTGATGATACAATGTGAACAGATTTGTAAAGCACCCAGTTACCCTAAGGACTGCCTTGGCACTCGAATCGTCGAAGTCGGAGAGGGAAAGGAGGAACTAAAGGGGTATAGGAAAGAGGTAGGTTTTTAGAGCTTTGCGAAAGTGTAGATGGTTACATTGATGATGAAGCCCTACAGAAAGTTGTCTCTGTAGTTGACATTCAGGCAGGAGAAATCTTAACCTCAATGTTGCATTCTGAGGATATTAGGAACATGGAGCAGTTTGAGTTGAACATATCAAAAATGTCAAGCTGGCAGATAGGAGGAGAGAACATGCTGAAGTTAGGACCAATCTTGATGAAAGCAGAATAACAAAAACCACTAGGTCCTAATGATAGAAGCTTCATATATAGGAAACCAGTGTAGAATGGCTAAATGCTGGGACGCAAAGCCACAACAAGGTACTTCCAGGATAAGGAGTGCACCAGTGTGTGGCACCAATTGGAGTATTGTAGTGAGGGGCATGAAATAGTCATAGTCCAGGCAACAGATGACAAATGAATGCACAACATTGACTGTTTTGCGACACTCCAAAGGGATAAAGGGGATGATCTTTCAAATCATGTGAATGTCATGTAAAATCATGTGGGTGATGGCAGCAACATTTGACAGTAATCCAAGTAATATGGGAACAAAAACAATGAGTGTCATCAGAAAGAATGCCCAGAGTTTTGACGCAATTGATGGGTTGTAAGATGTGGCCCCTAAATCAAACAGTCGTCCAATAAAAAACTTGATGGAGACCTAACCACCAAAAATGGGCACCTCTGTTTCATTATGGACTGCTCTCTGAGACATTTGTCTTTATCCAAGCTGCTACTTTGTCTATTAAGGAGTTGTAAACTGAGTTTGTTGTGACCCTAGTTGTCATGCATTTGCTGACAATTTGAGTATATCTGCACGTGCAAATGAACAAGATGGGTAAGATGCTTTACATATAGGTTAAAGAGTACAGGTCTGAAAGCAGGGCAGCATGGGGTAAGCCATACTGACTGAGAATACTTAAAGATGAAAAAACTAGGTCAGGAAAGAGAAGAACCTTGGCTGCCTGGGACCGAAGAAAGGAATGTAAAACCGTATTAAAAGCTTCAAGAAGGCCTAAGAGGGCCAGGAGAGCAGTGACAACCTGGTCCAAAGTCATGTGGAGGTGTTTGGAGATGGGTATGAGAACAGAGTCCATTTTGTTACGTGGTTTTGGGATGACAGTACACAGTTCCAAGATAAAGTAGTTTATTAGTAAAGTCGTAACGACCCCCAGCAGCCAACCTCTCAGCTCCACAGCCAAGCTCCTCTGTTGGCTTCCACGGCAGGATTCCAACAGCAGAACGGGTTGCTAGGAGATGGTTGAGCTGCCAGAGAATGCACAATTAAAGGAAAACATAACACATCTCCCTTTTTTAACCAAATACAGAACTGTTAATGGAAATACATCCAATGCATTAGTATTCAACTGTAATATGTATTATGAACAGAAATAATATCTAAGTACAAATATAGTCATCCAACTTTCTTGGTCTAGTTCTCAAGCGCACACTTGCGTCTCTTTTGCTTGCTTCGCCTGACACTTCGCTTCCTTGAGAAAACTTCTTCATCCACTCACGAGTTTCCACCTCACTGCATTTGGCCACTCTTCTCGCATTCCACCACCTCCCGTCTGACAGTTTAAGTAAATTACCTTTAACTTTTTCTTGGTTCGATAATTTAGAACTTCCCTTTCTCACAATATTACCTGAACAAACTCTCACAAACTTCCCTTCTTCAAAAACTCTATTGTAATTTCCTATTTTGTAGTTGTGTCTTTGCTCGTAAGTTTCCTGATATTTATTCACTTTTGCACGTAATTCTTTGTCATCAATTTCTTTTCTACCGCTCCTGGCCATCCAAGCTGGTACCGCTACAGTTCAGAGAACCCTTCCTTTAAGTAAACAAAAAGGAGTTTCTCCAGTTGTAGAATCTGGGTTGATCCTATAGTTCCACAACATTTTCTTCACCTGACTTCTCCAACATTCTTTTATGGACACAGCTAGTTGAATATTTTCTCCCAGCACGCGGGTAAAGCGTTCAATTAAACCATTTCCCCTGGGATGATAAACTGGAGTTCTGCTATGATTGATGCCCCACCTCTTTAAGAAATCACGAAACTCCTCTGAAACAAATTGAGGCCCGTTATCTGTCACAACCTCTGCAGGACACCCCTCCCTGCAGAAGATTTCTTCACAAAAAACTATGATGGTATGCGATTTGACTTCTCTGACAAACGCCATCTGTAGTAATAGTCCATCATTACTAAGGCATATTTTTCTCCCAATCCTAACCCTTCAAATGGACCACATATGTCAATGGCAATTTTATCCCACCTGATTACGCTGTGTATTGCTGCTTGGGGGAAGGAGCTGTGTTCAATGCTCTGGGAGGGGACACCTTAGAGCGGGCACTATTATCCTAGGTTAGCGGTCTAGCTGCGACCGCTTCCGCGTTACCCACAGTTCTTAAGGAGCGGCGCGCCAAAGGCGCGCCTAAGGCAAGCCCGTCTGCGCCCGTCCGCGCCCGACCGGGCCCAGGGGCCAGAACCCCTGGATCCCCGTCGACAGGTAAGCTCTATTACACTACAGAGGAGCTGCATGACCTCAGAGAATTGGTGTCACATAAATGCAGGCATTCCATTGAGCCTACAAACATTAGGAAAAAATGTCCTCACTGCCCTTTTGAGCTAGGCTCCTCGGCCACGTCCCCAACCATTAACATCCTTCCGCCACAAACGGTTTTCAAAATGTGCTTACTGAACTGCCGTTCGATGCGTAAGCATGCTATCGAACTTCGGCTTTTGCTGGACGAACAAGATCCAGACGCCCTGTTTCTTACCGAAACATGGCTTACTAAAACATCAGATCCGGTGTTAGTCCAAGCACTCCCTCCCGGATATTTGATTCAGAGGCAGGATCGTGAATTAACGCGAGGAGGGGGCTTGGCTATCATTTATAAAGACATATTCAACTGTCGTGTGGCAGCAAGTGTGATCCCTGACTGTGAAAGTCTTCCCTTCGCACTCGGTCTTTCCCATACCTGTACCTTCTCGGGGGTCTTAATATATCGACCTCCAGGAGCCATTGGCCATTTTAGCAGTGATCTACCAGAAGTTATCGCTAAATCAGTGAGCTCCCTTCCCAACTTCTCTGTACTAGGTGATTTTAACATCCATTTTGTTGAAATGGACACACCCGCTGCAGAAGAAGTAATTGAAAGTTTGGGTGCGTTATCACTTAGGGGCCGATTCCGATCTCGGCCGGTAGTGCTCCGAATCGGATTCGGCTTTACCGGATCCGATTCGGAGCCCTGTTTCCCGACCGAACCGTACGCGGGTCCGGCCGAGCGAGTACGATGCGAAATCGCCGACCGACTTGTCCGGGCGTCCCGACCGCTCCGACCGACTCGCTCCCGGCTCGAACCGCTCCGACCGACTCGCTCGGACTCGACTCGCACCGCGCAATGGAGACGTTTCCCGGCCGGGTAAGTACGATGCGCGCCGCGAGCAGTCCGACCGAGCCGCGCACTCCGGCTCGTAAGAGCTGTCGGAGCCGTACTTTGGGGGTCCGTGTCGGACCCCCTGTACACGTAGCCGCGCGAGTCGCACACAGGGGGACCCATGGGTCCCCCTACCTATGCGTGTACGGCGCGAATCGCTTCGCCGCGTACCCGCTGTAGGGGGCGCCCTTGTCCGACTCGCACCCATTGAGTCAATGGGAGCCCGCGTACGCGTTGTACGACCGGCTCCCATTGACATCAATGGGAGTCCGACCGACTCGAGTCCGATAACATACGGACGCATCGTACTCGTTCGGTCGGACTGCACGGGTCCGATTCGGTCGGAAATCTCTCCGGGTCCGGCTCGGTCGGTGAAATTTCCGGCCCGAATCGGAATCGACCCCATAGTTTGAAAGTGACTGGCCCCACCCATCAGAAAGGACATCTTCTCGACCCGGTTTTCTCCAACATTGATAAGCTTGAGGTTGGAAAACCCATCCCTATACCGTGGTCAGATCACCACTTGATCTCCTTCGCATAGACCTCTCCAGTCAGCAGTCAGCCACCAGAAACAATAAAAAACTGGAGTCGGAATTGGTCCAAACTCCCCACGGAGTCTTGGGCACCAATTCTTGATAACACTAGGCCTGTGTTGGAGGGCGACCCGGAAATTGCAAATAACAAGTTTAACAACTGGCTTGACTCTTCCTTAGATCGGTTGATCCCCAAAAAATGGATGACCAAAAAAAGGGCCTTAAGAGTATTGCATAGTACTCTCCCCAGCTTAGAGAGCTGAAGTAAAAATGCAAATGCCTGGAAAGAAGCTGGAGGAAAGACTTCTCTCACGCTAAGAAAATTAAATATAGAGAGGCCACCAAAGCTTACAAACTAGAAATTAGAACTGCACAATCATTGTATTATGAAAAAAAGATTACCTCAGCATCCAACTCCCCTCGCGAAATTTTTCAGATTGCGAAATCTCTCTTCAACCCCCCCGCTCCCCCTTTGCCATCTGATGACATTCTGGGATGGTGTAATAATCTGGCAAAGTACTTTTTTCTAAAAATTGAAGACATTTACTCTACTTTTCCCCCTATTTCAGCATTTTCAAACACTCCTCTTTTGGAGGAGCAAATACGAATGCCCGATCCCCGCATTGAAACAATTCCTCCCCTGGATCTAAAATCCCTAAAAAACTATTTGATCCAACTGAAATCTGGCTCCCCCAGTGATGTGGCCCCCCCCACTATTCTATGTCAGGTTACCGATACGGTTGCTACAACCATATTGGACCTTATTAACCTATCACTCTCCTCTGGATCTGTTCCCTCTCTCTGGAAACGGGCTATGGTTAAAGCCCTTTTAAAAAAAACAAGTCTGGACCCAGAAGTAGTTGCAAACTATCGACCAATCTCACTTCTGCCAGGGATCTCAAAAATAGGTGAAAAATATGTCAACTGCGTTCTCTCCGCCTTTCTTGAGAAGAACGAACGCCTTCACGCCTCTCAAACTGGTTTCAGACCCCAACAGGGCACGGAGACCGCCCTGCTGGCTGTGGTTGAAGAAACCAGGAAAATCCTGGATGTTGGTGGCTCCGTGGCGATTGTCCTGCTTGACCTTAGCGCGGCCTTCGACATGGTCAACCACCAACTATTGATTGTGAGACTTGGAGAGGTCGGAGTGACCGGAACCGCACTTAAGTGGCTTGAGTCCTTTTTGGACAATAGATCATTCCAAGTATTTGAGGATAACTCTATTTCCGAAAGTATGCCTCTGAGATGCGGGGTACCTCAGGGCTCGTCCCTGAGCCCCACGCTTTTTAATATTTATATGAGCCCCCTTGCCAAGATTGTAGAACCTTTTGGCATCCAGATTGTCACTTATGCAGATGACACCCAGCTGATTGTGTCTTTGAACCAATCCGACAATGTGGAAATCAGTCTGGCCAACTGTTTGGATAAGGTCTCCGCATGGATGGATGGCTCATTTCTAGAACTCAATGGGGCAAAAACAGAGTGGATGTTTTTGGGTAACATTTCCCCCCAAGACGGCAATCTATTTTGGCCGAGATGCTAAAGTCCGATGCCACCCCCCAAGGATCGGATTAAAAGTCTTGGTGTATGGCTGGACCATAACCTTAATTTCAAGGAGCAGGCGCGGAAGGTGGCAGGTACCTGTTACGGGATCCTGAGGATGATTAGGAAAATTCTCCCTCTGCTGCCTTTCATTGCAAGAAGACTGCTGGTACAAGCACTAATCTTCTCTAGACCTGATTACGCCAATGTGCTGTACTTAGGCTCCCCATGCTCAACCATTAAAATACTACAAACTGTACAAAACTGTGCAGCACGCCTCCTTATGCGGGTCCCTAACCGGGTATCCGCAAGAACACATATCGCCTCTCTTCACTGGCTTCCAGTTGCGGAACGAATTCAGTTCAAGGCACTGTGCATTGTCCATAGAACTCTCTCAGCCAAGGGCCCACCGATCCTTCAATCTATCATATCCCCCTACCATCCTAAGAGATCTCTACGCTCCGAGAATAAACATCTAGCAGTAGTTCCCAGGATACACAGATCGCGGAGCGGTGGACGCATGTTTGCATATACCGCAGCTAAGTGCTGGAACCAACTTCCTAACTACATACGTCTGGAGGACAACTATTTGGCCTTTCGTAAATCCCTGAAAACTTTTCTGTTTCCATGATTCCTGACTATTGCACGGTGATGTTACTGCCTTTAGCGCTGGGAGGCCTTTTTGGTAGCCATGCGCTCTAGAAATGCATATTCATTCATTCTCTCTGGCAACTGTACAGGATTGATCGGTGTGTCTCTCAACACATGTGATTTATCACTGAAGGTGCAAGACACGCATTCCCTAACATACCTTTCAATTTGTCTGTCCATCCCCGGCCACCAAAAGTCCACCCTGGCTTTCCTTTTCATAGCTGACATGCCCCTGTGGCCTTCGTGTAATAACAGCATTAATCTTTTCCTCAAACACTCAGGATCAACTAGTTTAACACATTTCCTTACAATTCCTTTTACCACTGATAACTCCTCCCATATATCTTTATAAGACAGAATTTCTTCATCCAGTTTCCAACCACCCACTTGAGGTCGTTTTTCAATCACTTTCACCAAAATAGTATCAGAAGAGATGACTTCCTTCCATTCCTCTTCACTGATGGCTTGGCATACATCTACTATGTTCGCTACAACCCTTTCTTCTTCTACAACGCACTTTTCATCCTTTTCATCAACTGGCAAACAAGACAAACAATCCGCATTCATGTTTCTTATTCCAGGAACATATTTCAAAACAAATGAAAATTCTTGTAATCGGTACAACCATTTATCAATGTGTGGGGTGGCTCTACCTGCACCTGTCGTAGAAAATATGTCAATCAAAGGCCTGTGGTCTGTGCGGAGTTCAAATTTTGTGCCCCAAGCAAAAACACAATAATGTTGTACACCCCACCAACAGGCTGTAGAATATGTGCCTTCCGCTCCTCTAAGAGTGCGTGATGCAAAAGCTACGACTCTTTCTTTTCCCTCATGCTCTTCATTAATACAGCTCCTAGACCATAACCACTGGCATCCGTTACTATTATGGTTTTGTCTTTGGGATCATAAGGTCTCAAAGCAGTGTCATTCACTACTGCTTTTTTTATTGTGTCAAACGTTAGTTGACACTCTTCTGTCAATTTAAACACTACTCCTTTCTTCATCAGATCTCGCAAGTAATGTACTTTTTCAGAAAAATTATGTATGAATTTTGCGTAGTATTCGACTAAACCGAGAAATGACCTTAGTTGATCTTTGTCACGCGGGGAGGGGCTTTTTCCAGATCTTCTACTAAATTTAATTTAGGTTAAATCCCATTATGTGATAGCGTATGTCCCAAATATTCAACTTCTGATTTACAAAACTTGCACTTTTGCAGACTGATGGAGAGCCCCGCCTCCTTCAATTTAGTAAGTATTCCAGCAAAATCTTATCATGTTGATTTTTGTCCTTACCCCAAACCAAAACATCATCTTAGAATACTAACTGTTAGAAGGTGGTTCTGACACTCTGGGCCGCCCGGATTTTTCGCTTTTTGAGCACCTATTTGTTGAGCTTTTACTGGGGGAGAGCCTCATAAGTTGGAACTCACCCCCAGTGAACTCATGGTGAAAGAGACTGCATGTGGAGTTTACTGGTGTCGCCCTAGCTTGACTAGGCTGCTGCGCAGCAGCTGGAGTAAGGGGCACGGTGCTGGTTACGTGCAGACACATGTGAACATGCGTGTGCACACGTGTAGGGGCTGCGCACAGGGGAGATTCCAGGCGTGCGCAGCCAAGGAGCAGGTGCAGATAGATTGGTGTGGCAGGACTTAGGCAGAATTTGGTGGTGACATGGAATAGGCTTTATACACTGGGAAGAAACATGCCAGGGAAAGTCAGTGTGTTTTACTGTGTTTTTCACTTCATTATTCCCCTATGGGGAAGTGGAGCCCATGGGCTAGTGTCACTTTCCTAAGGCCTACAAATTCCAGACACGCACTAAAGTCCACTGTAACGGGTGTGAGGAGAAGTATTCTGCAGAGTCCAGAGTCATATTTGTACTGCTTTTGGGTCATCCAGAAATGTTATATTTCTCTGAGTCAGCTCATAACCAGGGCCTGCCTGGGGCTGACCCCAGCAGCCTGGATTAATGACCTTTCTTCCCAGAGCCGAAGACCTTCCCTCCCAGGAGAGAAGAGGGGTGGAGCTACAGGCTAATCCATCAGCAGCTGTCACTGGGTGCCAGGCACCAAGCTGCACCAGGGCGAAGGCAGCCCTGGGGGAAGGGGCTCTCAGAGACCATGTGGCAGGAGACCCTGGACGACGCCATTTTGAACAAACCCAGAGGCCTGGGCAGGAAGGAGGGAGCAGGGGCAGAGAAGTGATGTGTCGCTGTGTGATAGGGCAAACAGAGACTTCCTGCCAGCCCCCTCCCCAACTTCTTAAAAGTGTTTGCACAGGAAGAGGAGCTCTCTCTGGGGTGTGGTCTGCTGAGGCAGAAGGTGCTGGAGCCTGGTGCAATGGGCAGTTGGAAGGAGCAACCCCCTGACTGTCCCAGGTTACTGAACAGCACCAGGAAAGGAGACCAGGACCAGTGTGCAGAAGCAGGGGCCTCTGCACAGGGAGAAGAGAGGCCCAGGAGGAGAACCAGGCGGAAGGCTGGCGCAGGGAGCCAGTGAAGATAGCTCCCTGCTGAAGGCACCCTCCTTGAGACCAGGAGGGCAAAGGAAAGTGCTCCCAGTGGCTGGGGAGCGCCGCCAGGAGCAAGAGGAGGCGAAAATGGCGCAGATCGGTACCCTGGGGGCTGAGATATGCCCCCCAGAAGGTAGGCGACCTTTGACCTCCAAGAAGACCGACAACGAAGCGCGTGGGGCTCCGCCGCCGGTCTTGAATGTGCTCCCGGGGTGGGTCAAGTCCCGGGGGCTGCCCCCAACAGAAGCTAAGGCGGGGAGCGCCGTCACGCCCCCATGAAGGTGGTGAAAAGGGGCCCGGGATCCCAACTCCGGGCCTCGCTGAAGGCAGGGGGTGCCGTCGTGCCCCCGCGAAGATGGAAGTCGGGGAGCGCCGTCGCGCTCCCCGTGAAGGTGCCCCGCGGGGTGCCAGGAGCCCACCCTGGCCCCCGCTGAAAACGAAGCCGGGGAGCGCCGTCGCGCTCCCCGTGAAAAAGGGGGAGGGGCCTGGGATCCCAACTCCGGGCCCCGTGCGAGGAGGAGGCGGGGAAGCACCGTCGCGCCCCTCGCGAAGGTGAAAGTCGGGGAGCGCCGTCGCGCTCCCCGTGAAAAATTGGCCAAAGGGGCCCCGGGCCCCAAAGAAAGAGAAGTCGGGGAGCGCCGTCGCGCTCCCCGTGAACTATGGCCCAGGGGCCCGGGACCCCATCCCCGGGCCCCAAAGAAGAGGAAGTAGGGGGGGAGTGCCACCGCACTCCCCCGCGGCCCCGCCCGAACAGCGGGAACCGGCGTCTCTGCCCGCCAGGGCGGGCAGACCAGACAAGAGAGGCCGACTCCCGTGGCAGCACGCGAGAGTGCTGGCCGATCGGGGAGCCGGGGGGGGGCAGCCGGGGGGGGGTTCCCCGGGCTGCCCTCCAACGATGGAAGGAGGCGGGGTTCCCGGGTGGGACCGGGACCTCGCAAGGAAGAGGTGCGAGGGGCCCGGGTGGGCCCGGGCCCCGAAAACGGGCAGATCGGCTGGGGGTGGGCTCCCCGAGCCATACCACTTACCTGGGGGTCCGGGCGGGACCGGACCCTCCAATGGAAAGCTAAAGCGGCCGGAGGCCCACGTCGCGACTCTCCCCGGAGCAGCGGGAGAGCCGCTGTTCTAAAATGCAAAAGTTCCCATAATGCCTTGCAGGCCAGGACCGGCCTGCAAGGGCAAACAGCGTTTTTCTTGGCTTGTGGTGGCCCCAGGAGAACGGGGTCACCACCACATGTATGACAAGGGGCCGGGGGAGCTGCTGGTGAAGCGCAGTTTCCCCCAGCCCGAAATGGAAGACCCTCCCTAAGTCTCATGGGGACTGGAAAAGAATAACCCCTCAAGGGCTCAGCCAGCATTTTAGCTCCTCTTGGGCTGCAACTTTTGTTGTACAGCTGGAGGAGGATTCAGATGTGTGCTGAAGGGCTGAGGTGGGGATTTCTGGAGAAGGGCATCCCTTGGAGGTGAAGAGGTGTAATTGCACCCGTAGTGCATTTACTAATGTTATTTCTTTTAGAGGGACTGAAGGTCACATGTGTAAGGTGATGTCATAAGCAAAGTGGGGTTATGTTGCCAGACATTCCTGCTTGGGTGTCTGGCTGTATGTACTTAATCCTGTGATTTCATCTGTGATGCCTCTTAGGGGCTTTAATTGCAATGCATTATAATGATCAACTAAGTTGATGAGTACTGTCATTTTAAAGTGCTGCTTAAACATGTATTCTTGCTGCTGCGCTTAAGTGAAGAACAACCCAGACTGTTAGCCCTGAAGATGTAAGGGTGCATACTGTATGGTCAATATGAGATGCTCAGTCCGGGTTATGTGTCACTGGGGCAGGTGAACCTATTTTTAATGCTTGTTGAGATGATGGGGTGGGGGTGCCCCTGGGATGGTGCCAGTTGGCTAGGCCCTCGCTCCAGGTTGTGTCAACCCACTGTATTAGGGGGCAAGATGACATGCAGGCATGGGAGTGGTGGTACTAGACCCCACCCCCCCTGCGGGAGGGGTGGAGATGTTATGCAATGTCACAAAGTAATTCCAACAGCTTATGTATATTTGTAAATTGGTGCATAGTATTGAGTAGTGTGTGTGTTTAATAAATGTACTCTTACTTTTATAAAGCAAAGTACAGACTGGACAATCAATTATTGAGTGTTATTGCTGCGCACCTGTAATGGCGATTACTAGCTCACACCACCTCCCTTGAGTAAGCCTCAGACTGCTCTGCAACGCTACCCTCTGAGAGTCAGGCGCTACAATTGGGTGTTTGGTTCCCAGTGAAGGACAAATGTAGTCATGTTATTTGTGCAGGCCTCACAGATACTGCCTTGTTTTCCAACACTAACACATTGCTCATTCACTTCAAAATCCCTTGCATTACTCTTTGAAAGACAGCAGATGCCGAAGCAAGACCAAAAGGCATTCGAATAAACTGGAATGCTCCTTCTGGTGAAATGAAAGATGTCAAATGTCTTGATTCTGGTTGTAATCGCACCTGGTGGTAAGGATAAATCTAAAGTAGTAAACCACTTTCCACCAGCCACGCTGGTAAACATTTCGTTTATACGGGGCAAGGGATGTCAGTCAACCCAAATACATTCATTCAAATCTCTCAAGTCCACACACATGTGGATATTTCCATTAGGTTTATGTGTGATTACAATGGGACTTAACCATTCTGATGCCTCTATTGGCTCTATAACCTTTTCCTTACATAATCTTTGTAACTCATTCTTCAATTTACCTCTTAGAGCCATTGGTACATTGCGCACTTTGTGCACCTTGGGTATAGCATCTTTCTTTAGCACAATTCGATGTTTAAACACTTTAAGACATCCAAGTTCTTCTTTGAATAAATTGGGAAACTTCTTGACCCATTCGCCACCTTCGTGGGGTTCAGTTAACAAAACTTGTAAAGGATTAAGAACAATGCTCAACGCCTTTTGTTCCCTCCAACTCAAAAGAGATCTTCCTACTTCCACCACATATATTTTTGCAAGTGTTTTTCTTTTTTGGAAATCCACTTCAGCATCCCAAAATAGGCAACTTCTTGTCACAATAACCTTGCGGTTCAACATCAGTAGGATTCAATTTCATGGCTCCCAAGCTTTCCCATATTTGGTTATCAATTAATGTAAAAGGAGAACAGGAGTCTGCCCACATATGCATGTCAGCATTGTTGATGTTTACAGTGCACTTGGGAGGGGTATATTCATTTGTGGATTCCTTGCATAGCATGTCCACATCGCTAACAACCAACACTTCTACATCTGTATCATTATTGGTATATGTTTCATCTTCTGAATTAGAAACCACAGAATTATTTATCACATTCACAGATTTCGGATTTCTGGAGAATTCTTCTGCTTTACATACTCTCGAAAAATGGCCCATTGTTTTACACTTAAAGCATCTACTTTTGATAGCGGAAAATGACAGGCATCGGCAGTGTGTCTAATACTACCACACCTAAAACATGACCTTTTGACCCACCATCTTGTATCTTAACAGGATTTTTGTTGTCCTCCCCTACAGCTCGCACAGTTTTTTTATTAGAAATCACAGCACGCACTTTGTGCTGATCACTATCAATTTTGTGAGCTGGTCCAGCTTATTCTTTAACATACTGAGATGTATTTTCTATACGTCTGGCTATTTCTATAGCTTTGTCTAATGTGGGATCTTTTAGATCTAGTAATTTTTCTTGAATCTTGATGTTGTTTGTTCTATTTATCAATTGATCCCTAATGATCTCATCCCTGAGTTCTTTGAACCTACACGTTACTGCCAATCTTCTCAAAGCTGCCACATATTGCTCTATTTTTTCTCCTTGGATTTCAGCACGTGAAAAAAACTTGTGTCTCTCTACTACTATGCTCACTTTTTTCCCATAATTTTCAGCCAATGCTGTCATGGCATTCCCATAGACATCTTCCTCTTCTGACCCTGCATCAACATTTCATCTTTCTAATTGTGGATTTGGTAATGTGTTTAACACTCTTCCACCTTCAACACCTAAACTGTGCTTAAGAATTGCCAATTTCCTCTTGGCAACAAATACATCCCCGCCTATAGCTTCCAAATAGGTAGTAAATGACTCTTTCCAGTCTTCCTATTCCATACAGGTCAGACCTGGTTCTTGTAAAAATGTAGGGTGAGGAGGTATGGACTGGGAGGTCATTGTATAATGCGTATAAAATAACACCCACAAATAGTATGTAGGTTACACTCACTAAAACACTCAACCGCTGTATCACCTGTACTCTAATACAATTAATATTCGCTAAAATGTTATGCAGATTTCACCATTCAAGTTTCACCATTCTAAGTTCATAAGATTTCATAAAATAAATCAGAATCAGTATAATACTCAGTCATAAAAACGCGACAGGCAGTGTGCCTGTCACTGATGCCTTACCGCAGATCACAGTCTTGTAGATCCCAATGCAGAATTTGCTGATCGCAATTGTGGATTAGCACGCTTTAAAATGTGATGGACGATGTGCCTTCAGCGATGTCCATCACAGTCAGC
Source organism: Calotriton arnoldi (assembly GCA_963921515.1). Classification (NCBI taxonomy): domain Eukaryota; kingdom Metazoa; phylum Chordata; class Amphibia; order Caudata; family Salamandridae; genus Calotriton; species Calotriton arnoldi. The sequence continues at coordinate 385,265 of CAWUFW010009883.1, forward strand.
AACTGTAATAGAAGTGCGGGCTCGTTAAATGTTCCTCACTCAAAGCGCCGTGCATAACAAAAGCTAAATGAAACAAAATGGCGGCACGTACGACGTCTCTTCATCGATAGTACGTCAGATATGTCACACGAGGAATCACCTGACTTGCGCTTCTTGTTGTCGGAAACGCTTCCCGCCGTCGGGTGCTGGAGCTTGCCGGTGTCACAGAGACATGCACAGCAGGGCTTGAACTCACGTCATCACAAGATGCAGCTACGCATTGCCGGTTCCAAGTTCACGAACGCCTGCACATTCCAGGAGTGTGGCCAAGAATCTGCCCGCCGACGGTGAGTTGTTTACCATCAAACTCAAACCGTAACGTCGATCGCACTCCTCTGTAACACGACTTCCAGTGGAAAACAATATCGTGGTCCTGTGTTACCTTGAATCCAGTAATGGTTGCGATTTCTTAGGGCAATCTCACGGCCGGGGGTCGCGGGTTCAAAGAGTTTCAAATATCCCTTGTTGTTTTTTCAAATCCCGCAAACTCTCAAACTTCTTCAATACTGACTTAATATCTTCTTGGAACAAGCCTGTCCTCTTCAGGTGGATCCCATCCTCGTTGCCAATTTTGGGATGACAGGACACAGTTCCAAGATAAAGTAGTTTATTAGTAAAGTCGTAACGACCCCCAGCAGCCAACCTCTCAGCTCCACAGCCAAGCTCCTCTGTTGGCTTCTACAGCAGGATTCCAACAGCAGAACGGGTTCCTATGAGATGGTTGAGCTGCCAGAGAATGCACAATTAAAGGAAAACATAACAGTTAGAATGCAGGAATTCTGGCAATTAAGAGTTAAAGAATGTTCAAGAATTTCGGAAGGATTGAATAGTAAAGAAATAAGCCAGTCACTGCAGAGTCCCGAAGAATCATCAGCGCATAATTTGATTGCTTACAGGCAAAGCTGACAATTTCGGTACATGGATCAAAGTGTCAACGTGGTTTCTGGTAAAATATGTCGTAACGCTGTCTAAAGAAGACAACACAAAGTCGAAATGGAAACTCTTTAATAAGACTGCAGGGATACACAGATATCCAGAAGTATCTCCATTCCACCACATAGTGACAACTGCAACAGAGGCGCACCTCCGCCAAACCCTTGGTCCACCCATCTGATTTACAAGCAGGGGGACCTTAGGTATGTCAGCGATGGAGTGCACTCCGACTGCATCACTGATATACTCCCATGACTGCCCAACATAGTGCTGGTCATTGGAATTTTGGCCACCCGACGCCGGCCCAATTTTGAGTGGGTGGTCGAAAGGCCAGTTTTCATTCTCCCTTACCGCTGTTAAAAACCTTTTGGTAAAGGACAGTGAAAACGTTTAAATGACTCACACACCATGCAAGACAATCCACAAAGTGTGGCTGTCATTCGTTTTTTTTAATTCAAAACCAAAATCCCACTTTAGGATTTAGTTTTTGAAAAAAGAAAAACAAGTTAAAGGTTTGACTGAAGGCCATCATGTTTGACAGAGCTGTTTGTCAATCTTTCAACACATTGACAGGAACCGCTGTGACGACGGTTTCTTCCAATGTTAAGAGAAGTCCGCAAATGTGGTCTCTAAATGTGGAGGATTGGGACTCTGTCAGGGCAACAGAGCATTTTACTTCGTCGCCCTGACAAAGTTAGTCTGTGTTACTTATGAGCTCAACATTCTAAAGAGTGAAACCAAGGAAGTGTTGGGTGTGCCAATTGAGGACGACGATGAGGGCAAGAAGGTCATGCAGAGACACAGAGTCAAAGAATAAAAGAAGAAGGAGTAGAAATTGGGATAATAAAAAAATAAAGAGCATTTTGAATACGTAGAATAAGGAAGGGAGTAAGATAAAGAACATGCCCCATCTTTTTGAGAACAAAAAAAAACAAGAATGTTAAAAGAATTACGTAAGTCGTGTACGATTCTCCATGGTGATTTCCTCACACTTGCCATTTTCTTTACTCTTGGTGTTACTCCACAAATGATAGGGGTTACACACTGCAGATTCCTTAAGCCCCAAAAGGTGATCAGGGCCTTTTCGTCCCTCACTTCCCTCCCACAGAGTTAAACTCTAATGAGAGGGAGTGTTATAAGTAAGACAAACCTGTCAGAGAATGTTGCATCTGCAATAGATACTCAGAGAGCACAGACCTGAACCCGGACATAAGTATGCACACACAATAGTTTTTTTTATAATTATATGGTTGTATACTCTACACTATTCATCTACAGGCCATGTATATTAGAATGATTGTAGTGTTATAAACTTCTCAGCAATAATTATTCAAAATAGGGTGAAGGTTAAGTTAGCCCCCAGTCATATTTCATCACACATCCCTATTCTATTTGTCTACTTAAGTTTTAATCAGCTGTCTAACAGCATGGTTGCACAAGCTCTTCAAAATATGCCAAGCCATTAAGTGCCTACCTGCCTATCCCTTTATTCCTTCAGGTTTGAAGTTATAAATCAATATTCCAGCATCCTTTCCAGCAACTAGTTTGGGTGTATACTACCACCCTTTTTACCAGTAGCCTACATAGCTTTTTAAGCATGTAGGGAGTAGGGGGTCATCTCATACCTCATACAGGAAATGTGAATAATGCTTCTTGTTCATAAAAGCACAGGAAAGTTAACTGCTACTTTTCTTCCTTCTTCTATGAGACCGAACAAGCAATGTCATCTTCCCTTGAGGCCATGTCTCAGCTGCCACACGTATGAACAGTGCATGCACCAAAGAAGGGAAATTTTACTTCTCACTTTTGTTAGATTGATTCAAGAAAAATGAGGCAATCCAAGCACATATTTATAAGTTGCATAAATAACAAAGTTGCCTGCAATCTACACCCTGTGCTTGGTCCATGCACTTCTTCTATTTTAAATACAGAAGCAATGTATTATGCTAGATCGTGCCACATGCAACCTGTCATGTATTGCATGTAACACAAAAATACATATGGAAGCCTTGCCACACACATCACCACCTTCGGTAAAACAAGTCAATAATATAATGGTAGTGGGAACTAGGTTGATCTTTTAGTATTCTCAATGAAGGTTTTCCGACTCTTGCTACTTTCTTTCTCCTATAGAACCCTTACTTCGGTTTGTGCAGATGAAGGATGAATCTGCTCTTGAGTTGTCACACCAACATTGTTTGGAATTCCTCAGATTCCCCAAAGCCTGGAATGGAGTGGGCCAAATCCAGTAGATTGGATTTCTCATCAAAATTGGAAGATTTCAAAGCAAACCTTACCCTTCCCAGAAGTGTTGAAGGTTCACATGTCCTATGAAAACAAATTGAGAAAATTGTGGCAAATTGATTCCCTCGCAATTTCCTAACAGTAGAGGGGTCAGTTCCTAAAAACACCTAGGGGATACAAACAGTTAAGGAAATACAAATTCCCGTGATTATCATTATTCTTCGCATTTTTCAGCACATCTACATTTATTCATGAGTAGTTTTTCTTTGGTATGTTATGACTGAGAATCTCTTTGAATGGATCACAGTAGAAAAATGAAAGAATGCGCAAATCACACAAAGGGGCAGATGCATCAACAAAATGTTTTGCGATTCCCAAATTGCGAATCTTTGCGATTCGCAATTAGGGAATCACAAAATGGCATGCATGAAAGTGTGCAGTACACTTTCTGCGGGGTCGCAAATGACCTACCTCATGAATATTAATGAGGTAGGTCGCAATTTGCGATCCCCTAGGAATCGCAAAAATCACAGGGATGGTGGCCTTAAAGGAAAACGAGATGCTTTACAAACAGAAAAATGAAAAGTTTTCTTTTCATTTTTTAAGAGCAGGCAGTGGTCCGTGGGACCACTGCCTGCTCTTAAAAATGCTTTTACAAACATTCACAAAGGGAAGGGGTCCCTTGGGGACCCCTTCCCATTCTGTGAATGTCTTACCACCTACTTCAAGTAGGTGGTAATATGTGAATGTTTTGCGACCGCATTCACCGTCACAAAACATTCATGCACTCTGTTAGGATTTGCTATTTGGAAGGGACGCCCTAAACACGCCCCTTCCAAATAGCGAATACGAAACCCATTTTGCGATTCGGTAGCAGGTTACCGAATCGCAAAATTGGGTTTGATGCATTGCAAAAGCATTTTTTGCAATCGCAAATGGGCCGATTCTGTGAATCGGACCGTTTACGAGGAGAAAAATGCTTGATGCATCTTGCCCATAGTCGGTTAACAAGCAAAGATAGATAGGTTTTACAAGTTCATACAGTAATGCTGATGCTGGAGTTATGAATGCCCTACAGGGCTGAACAGCACACATGTTATATAAGTCTTACAGTCTAAGGACTCCAAGAGCTAAATATGAGCTTTAAACATGTATTTGGAAATACAATAATTTTGTCCTGAAGCATCAGGTTTTGAGTTTATAAAAATACATACATTTTGCTATCAAATACAAGGTTTTCATTTTGGAAAGCAGCTCAACACCCAAAGCAGATGGTTATAATGTTCATCAAAAACAATGTTTTGTGCTCAAAGACTAGTGTCTAATTTTTTATAAATGCATGTTTGATGGCGAAAGATAATTTTGTCATCTTTTTATACATTGTCAGGTACTCACATGCACTGCTACCACACATGGATAAATTCTGCATGTCAATATATCACCATCACATGCAGTGGATGCCACCATATACCAAGAATCTTTGAATTAAGCCAGTGCAAGTTCTATGTGAGGGGTGGGCATCATCGTGACATAATGACTACAATAGGGAAGAATTTCCACCCTAACATCAGGGTGAGCACTACACCAAAAATAGACACCATATTACTACAGATGCCCACAATATGGTAGGAATTGCCACTATTATGTGAGAACTGGAATTAGGGGCCTTATTACGATAGCTGGCGGTCCACCCGCCATCCAGGGCATGGGTCCGACTACTGCATTACAATGTAGCCGGTCGGGCCGTAGGGGTCGGGTGGTAGGACCGTTGACGCCGACAGGATCAAAGGTCCTGTCGGGACGGCGGTCGATTCCTAAATCTACAATGGAGGCGGTGCCTGCACAGGCATCAAAGTAGGGATTGGGATATCCCTTTCAGACTGCCTGTTCATGGCGGTCCCACCGCCATGAAAAGGTAGACGGAAAGGGACTTTGGGGCCAAAAACAGGGCCCTGTCCCCCGTAGGCCACTGTTAAGTGTCCTGGGGGCACATGTAGTGCCCCCCCACACATCCATGAACCATGTGCCAGGCACCACATGGTGCCTGGCACACGGTACATGGATGTGCACAAAGTGCCTTTTTCTACTGCGGTTTGTGCTGCAGCACTTTTACCTGGGCTGCAGCACAAGCCACAGTAGAAAAGAGCACTTAACGACCACCTGCACAGCGGTCCTATCATAATAGGGCAGGTGGGATCGTCTACTCATTGTCGGACGATCACCTGCCTGATACGATGGCAGTTGGCTGTCCGGCCGACTGCCATTGTAATGCGGGCCTAAATTAGGTATGGACACCATCATGCAATGGATGACCACAGTAGCCCAAGAATTACAGCCAATAAGCAGGTGCCAAGAATGCACCATGGGGGTGCATATCACAATCACACCCTGACACACATACTAGCAACAGACTTATTACACTTTCCTTGCAAGTCAGTGAAGTGTACCCCTCGGCCTGCAGTGCCTGGTCCTCACATTCTTCCTTTCTGCTCCTTCTTTGCACTACAAGTCAGGGCTCTCGGTTATATGCTGTATAATAAGTCTTGCCCTGTCAATTATACACTATGTTTGTGTGAATAGCATGGTCTTTGCCTAGGCTGTACTTTGGGACAGTGTTCTGCTGAAGAGCTGTGGATCATAATCACACCCTACAGTTGTTTACTAGAGTGTTGGTGCACATGCACTTAAATGGGCACAGACTGTAGATGCTTGATGGGCTGAGCGTGGGCCATGGGCCTGCTTTACGAATAGACCACGTTACAACGCATGCGAATACATCACATGCCATTACAACGCGGTCATTACAACGACCGCGTTGTTACATCGCATACCTTTACAATGAAAGTCGTTACAACGACTTGCTGTAGGGGGCGCGCTGGATTTTGGAATAGTATAATTTACTATTCCAACTCCAGTCTGTGCAACAATAGAGAAGGCGTAGGATTTTAAATCCAAAACCTTCTGCCCCCCTACAGCAAGTCGTTGTAACGACTTGCGTTGTCATGGTTTGCGATGTAACAACGCAGTTGTAATGACCGCGTTGTAATGGCATGCGATGTATCACATGCGCTGTAAACTATGTTTCCCCTGCTACACAGGCACACTTTTTTCTTGCTAGTTCCATTGTTTGGAGCCCTATGAAGAATACATCACAATAGAGCTTCACACTAGCAGAGTGATAGGGAAAACAGTCAAGGTGGCACCCCAGACCATCTTCCGTTATAAAGAGGGCTATTACCACCGGTCTCTAGGTGCTTCTAGCAGAAGTTCGAGCCTACAATACATTAATCAGATGCTTGCTTGAAGAACCAAGTTTTTAAACTGCGCCTAAAATGAAGATGGCATGTCTAATCTAGCAAGAGGACAGGAACTGGATTTCACAGCTTGGGGCGGCAACAGAAAAGGAATGGCCATCAATATGATCCTTCTAGTACTTGATTAGATTGAGCATATGACCATCCGAGATCTTAACCTTCTCGATAAGGTATAGAGAGATACAATTTTTCAAACGCTTCGGAGCGTTCTCATGCGGTGATCTACGAATCAAAGAAAAAGGTCCTTAAATTGTACTCTCTGTTTGATCAGCACCCAATGTAGCTATTTCAGAATGAATGTGGCTGGAGCTAGAAGCACCGGTCACAAAGAAGGCAGCTGAGTTTTGCACAGCCTGTGCTCTTTGAAGCAGAAAGGCTGGTGCAGGTAGGTAAACAGAATTTTCATAATTTAGTCTGGATCTCATCAAGGCTTGTGCCAATAAGCGTCTGCTGTCAACATCCAGGTATGCAGATATTTTCATTAGAATACAAAATTGGTAGCAGCTAGATTAAACAACGGCTGATACCTGGTCCATCATGGTGAGTTTGGCGTCAATCCTGATCCCCAGACTTTTTACCACAGAAAGAGGAGTGGGAGGGGATCCCAGTTTACCAGGCTGGCACTTGCTCAACTCTAGATCATAGCGGTGGTCACCACCAGTACTTCAGACTTGTTTGCGTTCAACTAGAGCATGTTGGTTCTCATCCGCCCGAGGGTGAACTGGAGATAAAATTGAAACCAGATATAAGATTTCTCCAGGGTCTCACTCTTTAACAGTAGTTGGTGTCATCAACGTACATGTAAGCTTTGATTCTGTGAATTGCCAGTTGATTGGTCAAAGGCTTCTCGCAACTGTTGAAAAGTCTATATGGACTAGCCATGATGTCACTGCTTGATATATGCTCATGAAATACAAGCTGGAATAGGTAAGATGGATGAGAAGGTGATCGCTTGAATCTTTGTTGGGAAACAGCTTCACGATATTCTGTCTTCTCCTTGTCGCCGTCCTTATTACTCTCCCTTTAGTCTGGGTTAGCTCACCTCTGTGCCCATCTGAGAGTACTGTATGGGTATCTGCAACTAGCTAAACAGGGGGTCCTATGGTGTGGGGCGGTAGAACAGCTTAGAAGGAAGAAATACCTTTTAAAAAGCATACTAGCTTGTACTATCTGAACCGTTTAGGTGCCTGTCACCATGGTGGGGTGGCATCTCAAGATTTACGTACATTGACAAAGAATGAAGGTTACAGGTAAGACATCAAGCCAAGGGATGTGTAAAAATGGTCAACACATATTTGCTGCTAGGTAGGCATCAATCAAAACATACAGCAATTACTTGTGCGGCCTAAAGACACAGGCCTTACCGTCCTTACTGTCCCTCGTCTAGAAGGTTTACTGCACGTAATTATAAGAATGTTGACATCTCTGTGATATTTTCTGAGCAGTAGTAGGTGCGATGGACATATTGACATAGATACATAAGACTTTCCCAACTTGTGGACCATAAACTTGCCAGTGGTGACTTCTGGAAAACCCCCATGCATTAGTCAGGACTCATTAAAAACTCTATGGTGCTAACCAGGGTTCCTCCACCATACCTAGCTTTATGTACCTTGCCAGCACTGATGATGTATTTTGTCTCATGCTGCCATTGTAAATATCTCTACTAGCTTGATTGCAACTAGTCGATGTAACTTATTGCTTGTGTCCTCTTTTATTGTTTATATCCTGTTCCCAGGGCAATTATTCACATACATACTCTAGGGAATCTGATGTAGCGGCTTTATTATTCTTCTATGTACAGCATTCTGCCCCCCATGCCAGGTCTGGTTTGCAGGATATAAAACTGCAAATGGAAACCATTCAAAACTCCTATAAATGGCCAACTGGCAGGCTGTAGATCGCCACAGCATGTCTCAGAGCTAGAAGGTAAATGGGGGATGCATAAGATGTCTGGCTCTTTAAATGACTAAAAGGAAACAGATGCTGATGGGGAATAATTACCTAGCTTGGCTCTAGAACGAACATTGTGCTACCGAAGAAGGAGGAGAGGGAATATCTAGAACACTCAGGAGCGTAGCTTCAGAGGAGGTGTTTAGGGTCGAACACCCCTCAACTAAATACATTCTTGTCTTGGTAGTCGGATCTGGGGGCCCTGAGTCTGGTCTGCTCTGTCTGTGTCTTTTTTCTTGTCATCCTGATTTCACTAAGAGGTCTTAACTGGTTTATTTTTTGGATCAGAAACTTAAAATATATTTATGCTCAGACTTACAAAGATTTTGTGTTGGCGTTGAGTCACTTTTCTGATACAGCCCAATGCAAATTCCTTTTTGGTATTTACACAAAGCCTCACAAATATCAATCTATGTGGCTTTGTAAGAAAAAGTAGAGCAGTACAGCACACTTCGCTGCCTTGTGTAAATTTGCGTCAGGTAGGTGTTCCATGGGTGGGCATTCCCGTCCATCCATCTATGGGTTATGATACAAACCTATAGTTACAAAGAGTTGTACACATGGGTTTGCAGCAAAAAAGTCTGTAACCAGGAGAAATATCTTTATTTCTCCTTGTTATTTCCTCTTTCAATGTGTGTCCTGCATTCTGCAGCACACATGCAAAGAGAAAAAACCCTCCAAGGGTAGATTTTTGTGCAGGATGGTACTCCTTCCCGCACATAAACTATCCTGAACATAATGCAGACACCCTTGCACAGTGGCAAATGGGTCCCTGCATTGGCGCTAGGCAGCCCAAATTGCGCCAGTGCATGGAGAGAGCAGAACTGTGCCATTTATTTGAAGATATGATGCAGTTCAGCTCTCTTTAGATGAAGCAACACAACACAGTAACATTGCTTGCTTTGCTGCGATGCGCCACTTCTTTGTAAATACACCCCTTAGTGACCGGTGTACCACAAAATAGCAAATCTCCACCTATAGAAATACTCCTTGAATGGATGCAAATGTACTACTTTTTAGAGTTCACAAACATTGACGGTAGTAGGCTTCGAAAGCTTTGCCAGTCACAGGCTTTCAGACATGCCAATGGCAACCAAACACCCAAAAGGTGACGGGACAAATGGTTGCAAATAGTTTAACCACTGCAATTCCTTGCATAGCATTCCAAGCCATTATTTTCCACCCACTGTGCTACTCTAGACAGAGGACTGGATTTACGATTTAGAGGCTCGAGTAAAGGCAGACAGGGCGTTGGAAGACTTTACTTCCTTTACTCCGTCCTCCAAATTTAGAGATGTCCACCAGCCTGGTGGACATCTCTATACAATGGCAGCAACCACTATGAAGGCTGTTCCTGTCAATGTGTGAAAAGTTTAATGGACAGCTCCATCAAACATGATGGCTGGCAGTCAAACTTTTCCAATGTGTTTTATTTTTTAAAAACAAACGGGAGTTTGTTTCTGAAAATAAAAAACAAATAACCCTCGCACTAGTTTTCTCCAATGGTGTGGGTGTTGTTTTCCTTTTTTTTCTGTTCTTTACCACCAGGATATACCAGGGGCCATATTACGTGTGGGGCACACTTTACCTGTTTTTGCCACAGTGCACCTTCAAAAAGGTGCGCTATGTGCAAACAGGGAAAAGTGCCCTATTAGGTTGAATGTGCTGCCCTCAGGGCAGCCACGAACTCACGCTGCCCTGGGGGCAGCAAATTCAAGTGAAATATCACTGCTTCACAGCCACTCCGAGTTTCACAGTGCAGGCGGCACCAGCCTGTACTTTAAAGAGGGGAGAGCGATCCCCTTGCAGGCAGGTGCAGTGCGTGACTGCACCTGCCTGCAAGGGGATGTCTGGTGAACCCCTCCAAAGGGCTGCCATCAGGGTGCGCACTGATAGTGCACCACCTTTTTGTGGAGTCCTGTCAGTGCGTCTCCTGACAGCTTCTTTCCCTCTGTGCCCGCATCCATAATATGGCGCGGGTGCAGAGGTAAAGAGATTACATCATTTACATGGGGCCATGCCCTCATGCAAATGAGGAAATGCCCTCTTGAGATAGCGCTGGCGCAACATGTGCACCAGCGCTATCTGTATACAAGGGGCAGCACAAGCATCTTCTGCTCTTTCTATAATACCAAAGTGCCCCTGGGGCACACAAAGCGGGCGCAAACGCCCGCTGCATCCTCTGAGCAATTCTGGAATATGGGCACAGGTGGTGATGGACAGTAAAAAAAAGGCAATCTGACCGGCCACTTAAATTAGGGCATATAGTCGTTGGCTTACTTCTGATGGCACATACTGCATTGGACCGTCAAAGGAGTTTTTACACTGGCAGAGTAAAGTTTACTCCATTGGTGTAAAACTTGAAGTACACCCGACTCAAAATCAGGTGGGCACACCTTGAGGTTGGCTGACAGGGTACTTCGTCGCCGTTGCACGGAGTACCTGTCTGCCAAACACGGAATCCGCCCCAGAGGCCCACCTAATGCAAATCAATGCTAACCCTGCTTCTCAGGAGAACAGTCAATCCTGAATCTTGGCCACCTCACACATTCACCCTGTGGCCCAGTGTTTTTACCTGAGAAATTTGAGATTCAAACCCCTGAATACCACTGACTAAGCTACACCCCTGAGAATACTTCTGTGAGCATGCAACTTACATATGAGAAGGCCTTCATTATGGACATGTGGTTTCATCATCAAGATGTGCACCCTGAGTATTTCGAAGGCATCTTCGTGGGGCATTAACCTCAAGGACAAAATATTGAGGGACAAATATCGAAAGATAAGTGTGTAGATTTTCTATGCCTAACTCCTCATATATGCACCTTTACTATATATATATATATATACGTATCTTCAAGCTAAGTAGATGTGGAGTTAGGAATCGTAGATCTATACTGCATTTTCTATAATTCCTCCTATATGTACCTTGACTATAAATATATATATATACACACACATATATATATCCACCAAGATCCAGTGAACACAATCCTTAAGGCAAGAAAACACCGGAGCCGTGGCCTCTATTCATAAACGTGTTTATTGCAACGCACAGTCCCGACGCGTTTCGGAGTGATGTAACTCCAAAACGCGTCGGGACTGTGCGTTGCAATAAACACGTTTATGAATAGAGGCCACGGCTCCGGTGTTTTCTTGCCTTAAGGATTGTGTTCACTGGATCTTGGTGGATTTGTAGGGGTGGCTACCCCGCCGTGTGCCCGCCGTTCGAAGAGGCTTGGGTGCAGCCATACTACGAGTGGACACATATATATATATATATATATATATATATATATATATATATATAGTAGGTAGTTATAGTTGAGACCTAGTTATCATAGTGAAGACCTTTTTTTTTTATTTGCCAATACCTTTGGCGCTGTTTGACGAATCTCCATGAAATTTTCAAACTTGATACGACGCTCACTTCAGCTGCTATCTTGAAAGTTTCGGGGTGACCTGTCAAGTGGGGGCTGAGAACCAGGGGCTGCTTAAAAGCGTGTTTTCACCATGTTAATTCCCATAGGACCTTTAGACACGGCTACAACCCGAACCGCTGAACCGAATTACACCAAAGTTGGCAGGAAAGTTGATGTTGGCCCAAGGAAGTGCATTTTTGTGATTTGGTATAAATCCCATCAGTAGTTGCGAAGAAATGTAATGAAATTTCCAGTTTTATATATAGGGACGCGGAGGATCCGTGACCCCTCCCGATCTCGTGCTGAGATCCGATTGGCTGCGAACACTTCAAACCAGGAAGTGTTGGCAGCCATCTTGTGATTTGGTTGAACCAAGTCACAGACAAAAAGATTGTAAAAAAAAGAAAAGAGGGCAGGGAAGAAACACCCTGACCCCCTAGGCCTCTTGGGGGGCCAGGGCCAAAATAGCATTTTTTTTTACATTTTCGGCGGGAGTCTTGCTGGAACCACAACTCTCACCGACATTTTTTTTAAAATGAAGCGCGCTCTCCCTTCTTCATTAATAGGTTCCTGGGTGGGCCAGGTCCTGGGAGCATTGTGGAAATAAAGGAGGGGCGCACGGAGTCCCCCTCTTGAGGCTATTCAAAGCCCCGGGGACCACCACCTCCCTAGGGCAGTAATAAGATTATATGCGGGGAGCCTTGCGGCTACCCTGCTGCCCGAGGACCGCCACCTCCCTGGGCACAGATTTACTTTAAAAATAATGCGGGTGAGGCCCTACAGCCTCACTCGCAACCCCAGGGACTGCCACCTTCCCGGGGCTCCTAATATAATAATGTGGGGGGGCCGCTAGGCATCCCCGCAGCCCCAGGGGTAATAAATAACAAATACAAATGCGGGGGCCCATGCAACTTCCCCCGCAGCCCCAGGGACCACCACCTCCCCGGGGCAATCACTAATAGAAATGCAAGGGGGCCCACTAGGCCCCCGCACAGCCCCGGGGCCACCACCTCCACGGGGCTCAAATTATATATACGCAGGGTGTCCCTTGTGGACCCCCGGCCCCAGGGACCACCACCTCCCTGGGGCAAATGTGAATAAAGAAAGTGGGCCGTGCGGTCCCCCTCTAGGAGCCAATAATGGCCCTGGTGACCGCCACCCCCCAGGACCGGCTCCAGCAATGTCCCAAGGTGGCCACCCCCGGGACATTGTGGTTTGCTATGGCTTGGAGTGAGCACCACTCCCGCCAAGCCATAGCAAACTCTGCTCCGCTTCTAGTAAGCAAGGCTGCTCGGCCCCCCTCCCTTTAATTTATATATATAAAAATAAGAAAATGCCATGCCCCAGAGGATTGGGTCCCCAGGGCCAAAATCAGCCCGGGAGGGGTCACTTGGCCCTCCTGCCTATAACTTATATATATATATATATATATATATATACACACATATATAAATGATTGTTTCTTGGTTTATTTAAATATGGTGTCACCCTGTCTCCACTTACAGTGGAAAAAGGCGCAAAGCCGAAACGCGTCCTGTCCTGTTTTGTTTCTCAGTAAAATAAAATAACCGAGTTCACCCCCTGACTGTGTGCGGTCTCCTCGCTTCTTTATGTTGTGAGAGTCGGAGCTGATATATATATATAAGAAAAGGCCGGGCCCTAGGAGATGGGGTATCCAGGGCCGAAATTGGCTCGGGGAGGGGGGCTGCGTGGCCCCCCTCACCCACTGAAAAAAGGCCTGGCCCCGGGATATGTGGTCCCCGGGGCCAAAAATGACCCAGGGAAAGGGGGCCGCGCAGCCCCTCTCCCTTAAAAACAATTTCCAAACAATTGAACAAAAAACCTCCTGCAAGTCGCTCCCTTCACCACCACTCAGCAAACGCACCTACTGGCACGCTACTGGTGGGGAATGATTTCCACTTTACTCCTGAGGGCCTCAGGACTAAAGTCGATTTCTTCCCCCAAACGAGTAGTGCACCAGGAAGCACGTTTGCAGAGTGGTGGAGAAAGGGGGCAGGGCCTCTGACAACCTCTCAGCAATATAGCTGTGTGGGTCTTACTGGAGGTAACAGGAGGGGTAGTTGGCCCCCAAGGACCCTGAAGAGCCAAAGGGACTTCATCTCCCAACTAGTAGTGCACCAGGAGGCGCTGTTTGCAGAGTCCCCACCTCCCTGACTGTCTACACACTTAGCTATGTTATGTTTGTACTTTTCTCTAAGCCTCATTTTTTTCCCTCTTCGTTCATAAGTGTAAATAAATAAATAAGGAAAGGGCTTTCTGTTGGTGTGTCTAGCGTGCTGTATGAAGTGTAAGAAGGCTCAAGGAGCAAATGCAGGCGCATGATGCAGATTTTCGTTTTGCTTTAACAACGCATATGATATAATTGTTTTTGCTACACTGCCTCCTAATGAGTCGAATAAGTTCCTCTGCAAGTTCATAAATGACAGTGGTTTTCCTTTTGCAAACGAGATCAATGTACTGTTTCATGTTTGTATGAACAAAATTCAATAAAGATATTTAAAAAAATGAAGTGTAAGAAGGCACCCGTAGGGTTGATGTAAAGGGACATAGAAACAGAGTAGGAAATCTGCTCTAAATATTCCCAGAATGAAGTTAGAATAATATAACCAGTTTCAGAATACTGTGTGAAAAAGAACATGGGGCGAGGGGCGTATCTGCCACTGGTGCAGCAGGCGCAGTGGCACCGGGGTCCATTGAACCCTGATACCTACTGTATTTTATTACCCCAACAGCAGTCAAAGAGGCCAGTTTCCTTGCTTGCACCAGGGTCCTTAATGTCCAAGCAACTCTACTGCATGGGACTATCGAGGCAGGCATCAGAATAACTCGAGTGTGTTGTGGAGCGACCAGATCACATAGAAACCTCCAACCAGAGGAGTAAGGCTAACAGCAGCCGCACGCCCCTCCCATCTTCCTTTCAGCAGCACTCAGCACTTGTCAGAGCAGTATCATTACATCCTGCTGCCTGGACACCGTTCCCTGCGAGGGGATTATCCGTTCTCTAAGCCTCACTGACAGTGATACCAGCCCCAGAGCCAATGCCCTTAGCCCCAGAGTTAAGTTACAGCAATGTCGGCTCTTAGCACAGGGCTGCCCCCACTTCTTCCCCTCCCACCTCGGATGCTGCGCTTCTAAACACATCGTTTCAACCATAAAAGATGCCCAGTGAACTCTTCTCTGCATACTGAAAAGGCCAGCTTATCCGCTTGGTTAGCTGCCTGTCCACACATCCGCTCTGCTGACTGCAGGCCTAATTCTTTATTTGTCGTGTTGTTTCTCATTCTGTGTTTTCTTCTCCCCTGTGACCTCACGAAGCATCCTTCCTAGCGCTGCTAGCTACGTCAGCAGCGCTGTAGCAAAAGGACGCCTTGGGTACTAATGCAAGGAAGGAAAATGGGCCCTCGACCCCCAGTTTGGACAGTGGGCCCCTTACTGTCCTGGCCAGGTGCCACTGTCCTGGCCAGGTGCCACTGCACCTGCTGCACTATTGAAAACTATGGAATTATTTTGATGCCGTATGCAAAAAATGAGTCTGCTTTCATACATTATCTCTTACAAAGTTAATGACACAACAAGAAAAGTCTTCATCCAATAAAAGCATCCGAAGATATCCTTATGCAGCACTGTACCGAATGCCCATGGAGATGTTGATTGCTCTCAGTGTGCATTTTCATATCTGTGCCACACTTTCTGCCTTTTATTAATTTTGGGGGCATTTGTTTATGAACTTGGCCTAGAGGACAGAGAAGTGATTTACATATAACTCGTGGCACCTTGTGCCGGTTTATCAGGAGTGTCACTCGAAGCTCAAATTCCTTGTTCCACAGTATGCAGTGCCAACACATCCTCGAGGTACATAGATGTGGCAGGGGCGCAGCTATAAATAACACAACAGGTGCAGTGGCACCGGTGCCAAGGGCTGTGAAGGTCCCAGATCATTCTAAACAGTGGCTGTTTTTTACTTACAAACCAGGGAGTGATGGGCTGTTTCCTTGCTTGTAGTAGGGCCCAAGGCACCCTTGCTACACCACTGAGATGTAGAGTTAAGAATGGTAAATCTATACTTTCCTACACATGCTTACCTTGACAATATGTCGGCAGCTGATATTGTGGAGTCGATATATGATTTTCTTGACCTCGATACTGTGAATACAACCCTTATAGAGGCAGCTATTCGCGTTTACAGAAGGTGGACTTTTACAAGAAGCATAATTGATGTCAGCATCAGGCGTTGAAGAGGTAAAGGGCTTAGTACTCGAAGTTGTATCAGCAAACTCTTTTGTAGCAGTTTCAACAACATCCAAGGATACGGGAAAGTGCAGCGTATGTGGCTACCCGAGGCCCATGCAGGGGGCCCCCATAGGAGGGCGGCCGCCTTAGTGCCACATGATGGCACACGACATCGTCCTAGTGTTTGGGACCCTCTCTGGGTCCGGCACGCCCTGCGTCATTTCCGGTGCGCCAGGGGGCGGGGAGCGAGGTATATTTACCTCTCCCTCCCACCTGGCGCTCTCTTTCTCGATCAGCCTTCACGCTGTTTCCCTCCCTACCGCTTACCCGGCGTGTCTACTGGAGGGTGGTTGGTGTGGGAAGCTGTTAACTTGTGATTTTGTGTTGCAGGCGGAGTTACAGGGCGATCCAGAGGCTGAATGGTACATAGGTGTACCCTCTTCAGGAGCACAACAAGGGTGCAAATGCCAAATAGCCCCAGCAAGTCCTTACGGCAGGACCCTGGAGGAACGACGGTGCCCCGCTAGTCCTACGGGCGGTTGTAAACCTGAGCAACCGGGGGCTTGCCTGGATACGCTCCGCCCCCTCTAGGGGCGTGAGTAAATGGGTGGACTGACGGTCCACAGATGGTATGGGGTAACCCCCCAAAATTGGTGAGCACCGATTGGTTAGGGCCACGGTGCAATTTGGCTCTTCAGATGGGCAGGGCAGCATAGGCGTGTCTCCGCTGCCTGCCCTTGGATCGCCCGTAAGTTGACCCACCATGTTGGCATATTTCATTATGCAAATAAACCTGCAGCAATGTTTTTCCACGAACAAGGTGTCTGGTGGGTTTTATTTTATCGGGAGATTGCTGTATTTATAGGGGGAGTGTGTTGCCGATATTGGCACTATGCTTGTTTACAACAATCTGAACAATGAGGGTGGTGAGGGTTCAGCGGCCTGGTAGGTGGAGGGGCAAGACAAGGGTTGGGGAGAGGAGTTGGCCTAACGGCTAGGGCGGTCGACCTCGAATCTGGGGAACCGGGTTCCAGTGTCGGCAATGACGCTGAACATCCTGTGATTCTGGGCAAATCACTTAATCTCCCCGTGCCTAACAAAAAAATGAATGTGTCCTCATGTAACGCAACTGGTGCTCGTGTAAAGCACTCCGATACCTTCGGGTCAAGTTCGCGCTATATAAAACTCCGTTAAAAAAAAAACTGGGTTCTTTCCTGAAGGTCAGGCGTGTGAGTGCCTGTTTTGGATGGCTGAGACCTGCTTTTTGTTTGCTGTTTCTAGGATCAGTGATTGGACAACCACTGTTGTCTGTTGTAGTTGTGCAAAGATGCTTTTTTATTCCTGATGTTCCGCGAAGTTGTGAAGTCTCTCGACTCACAAATTCACACATTTATTTTTAAACTTTGGCAGGTTCGCTAAGTGTTAAACTCCCGAGAAATTTAAAAATGCAGCAGCACTCCGTGGCAGCAGGAAATGGTCATGCTGCTGTGCAGGGGTGCGGGTGGCCTGGCAATGCTTGGCAACCGTCCCTCACACTCCGCCACTCTCGCGCTCGTGCATAGCCCCCTTGCCACAGTGACTCGAGACTCCTCTGCCCCGCTCTCTTTACTGTACACTTGACTCTGCGGAAATTCACCCTCCCTGCTCCCTCCTGTATCATTGCCCTTGTCCCCCTCTTCATTGTCCGTCTTCACTTTCCCTGGCGCCTGGTACCTGAATAGTGACAGAGGCTGGCCATCTCTGAGGCAGTGCAAGACCCCGCTGCTGGATGCCACGCCCACGACTTGTAGGGTCGAAGTTTAAACGGCTACAGGAATTGCAATGTGAGGTCTATCTAAAGTCTAAGCACCCTGTGGCGGAATTTGACAATGACAATAATGTCTCAATTATGAGTCCTTCATTATTACTGTGTTATGTGTTCTGTCTACGGTGCCCACCTCCCTCCTGAGCGTTATGAACATTGCGTACAGTCCTGGAATTTTGTGTGATGTCCTAATGCATTCTGGGTGTTGTAGTCTTGTTTTGTCTCCATTTAAGTTATTAGACTAAGACCAGTGCTTTAAATGGACATATAGAAGTGCAGGTACTCACTAACTAGAGTACCTGTTTGCTGCTGAGAATGTATTACAACAGTGCTGAGAAGTGCAGGTACTCTCCCTTCCAAACGAAAGAAGTGCAGGTACTCAGTACCGGTCAGTACCTGTCCATTTAAAGCACTGACTAAGACACCAGAAATCACTGTTTTGTGAAAAGTTCAGGGCTGGAAGCAGTGGGCGTAATCAGGGGCATAGCTTGGTCAGTAAGATTGGGGGGGTGGGGGGGGGGGTGTAAGCGACCATCACGCTGTCATATAATGTTAAAATACATTATATGACAAGAAGGGCAAATGAGAGGGGGCTTAAGAGGCAGTGGAAAGGGAGAGGTATACGGATTAATAGGAGCACTAAATGCAATAAACACACATTTTTGTAAAATTACCATTTTTTAGGGCCTTCAAAACAGAGATGAGAGAGTGTGTGTGTTTTTTGTCAGTGTGTGTTTAATGCAAAAATCACCGGTTAAATCCAACTGACACCTAACCATACGGGACTGAAAACACCTGTGCCCAATTTTTCATCTGAAAATATTTTTTTTAAGGGGGGTATAACACCCCAAATACCCCCTGAAGCCATGCCCCTGTGCGTAATGACCTGGAGAGAAGCGTTCACCTTAATTCCATGTGATAAGCAATGATGCCCTGGCGTTTGTTATTTACAAGAGGTGCTAACAAATGGCAATTAAGAGTTTTGCTTTGAAAATGAGACATAACATGGAGCTTTTGGAGCTTTTTGCACAAAAATCCACATGGACTAATATTTACCCAGTAATTACCAGATATGACCTGCTAAAATTTATCGAGTGAAAAATCTTACTGTCGGCCAAAAATGCTAAACGTATAGTTCTGACACATGTGTAGTGATAGTCTGTTGTCTATCTCCCTTACTGTTTAGCATGCCTGCTAATTGCTATGCAGCAACGCGTGCACTGTTTACCTTTGTGTTGAGCACCATGTTCTGTTTTCCTTCTCCACAGTTGCCAACTCCGGTTACTCAGTTGGAGTTGGGAAGTGGTGGAGAGATTATCTAAAAGACGTGGGCTCCCTTTACTTGAATAAAGAAGACTTCTACAGTCTCTCTTCGTATTCTTTTGGTACACTTACCTCTTCACTGTGCAAACAGTGGACTGCAAGGATATCAGAATTTTATGAAGCTTTCACAATAGAGGCATAATTTGGATATTCTGGGGCATTTTTGAAACTGTCATTATGATCATACAAGGTTAATATGCAACTCACAATGTGAGTATACTAGGGCTTCATGGAAACTGGTGTTTTGGACACACCGAGGCAGTCATTTGAGAATAATTTGCATCGTAGGAACCAGAAACGTGGTCTTCTTGGGTTTTATAAAACGAATTATGAGATCAAATTGGGGCAGTAGGAAAATGAACACTAAATGCTAATTATATGATAGTGAACATTAAAATACGTGTGATTAATAATAAAAATTGGATTGTTTGCTCACTTGAACAAAATGGAATGCTGATTATATGCACCACTGGACATTCACTCTGTGGACCACACTTACACTAAGTATGGTTCACAGATAAAGAGTTAACACCTCTTTTGGTGTATTATGGTGATGTGCACTAGGCTCAGGGAACAATTAAAAGCATGCACTACCAGCACATGCACTAAACATGGTTTGAATACAATGGGCTCAATTCACAAAGGTAAATCTACAGGTGGTGATCTCAGCGTACATAAATGTATGCCTACACCTGGTTTAAGTCTCCTCCTGGGTGTAATTCAGCAACTGCAGGAGAAATCTGAAGCCTAGTAGGTGCAGTATGTGTCTCCACCCCTTACATGAGGCGGTGGGGACACATACAACTCAAAATACGACCATGCCACCACTGGTAACTTTATAAGCCTATATTAGGCATAAATCTGCAAAATGTACTTTTACATAACATAGCTGGAGACCTCTGTTTACCTTATGCCAGCAGCGGCCCGCTCTTGCGGGCTGAGGGGCCGCGCCCCCCACCTTTTTCCAGGCAAGAAGAGTGCCTGTCAGGCTGAACAAAGGTCAGCCTGGCAGACAATCTTCTGTTTCAGGGCAGGCAGCCAGGAGCTAGACATGTTTTTTTTCTGTTTGGTGCGCAATGCTTAATTTGTAAAATATTAAGTGCCAGGGCTCTGACCAGGAGGCCACTGCAGGTTGCACCACCCATCTCCCTTATATTCGCTGCCAAAACAACTACTAACCATCTCTCTGTAAATGCGACAGTTCAGATTATTCCAGGCCCCCAAAGTTAAAGGAATGGCTGGGGAGGCAGGTATTTGCAATTTTAATGTATATTGTATTCCTAAACAACCGTTGTTCTGCTCATCTCTAAATTAGATGAGCAGCGCCACCATGTGGTACACTGTTCTAAGTATGGTGTTGACAATTAGGTGCCTGTGCCGAGCACCAGAAACAAATTAAGTGCCGGTGCTGAGCACCGGAAAGCACCGGCTCAAATTAAGCACTGTTGGTGCGTGTGTGCATGTATGTATGAATATCTGTTAGTGAGTGTTGTGAATGGGTGTATGTGTGCATGTGTGAATGAATGGGTGTGATTGAGGTGTATGTGTGCGTATGTGCACCCCCAGACCCTCCCTGGTAAAATCACCCGCTGCCATTGCCTTATGCAGAGCTTCAAATAGAAAAGAATAGGGAAACAGGCATCAACTGAGGGAAATATGGCACAAATGACAATCTTCACAAGTGAAACCACATAAACACAAAGCACAACCTGGGCTCTGCCCTCATTTTCTGGCTAGAGTTGTGTTTTGCGTGTGTGTCGGTTAGTGTGTCAATGGGCATGTTTAACATACACTATAATGACCGACTGGTCTTATTTTCTTGGTAAACCCTGACAAACCCAGCACATATCCATCTTTGTGGGGTCCAGCATGCTATGGGGCCAGTAATGTGTTTAGGTACCTTCAAGTAAGTGTATTAATAAACTAAAACTGCAGTTATATTTGCTTCAGTCCTCTGTATAACCTACCAAAGTATCTTGGCATGTGTGGGGTTAGAATAGTAAATACACACTCCTTCATGCCAATGGCTGGTGCTTTTCAACAATGATATGACATGTTTTGTGTGTGTGTGTTTGGAAAATTAATTTATGAGGTTTCTAATTGTGTGCAAAGTAGCATTAGATGCCAGACAAGTCATGTTTTTTAAGTAATCTAATAATTTGCAGATTTGTATTTTTTTTTAACTATATGTGTATGTTATATTTACATTTTTACAATGTGATTTGTAGTTGAATATTCACTGTACATCAATATCTAATTTCTTAACTTTTTTCCTCTTCCCTACAACCCCACCTCCCGTCCCTCCCATACCTCCCGTGCCCTCCACTGCTTTCCTTTTCCTCATCACTTGGTGTAAACCAGTCCTGCGCTAAGCTGTAGCGGAATATGGATTTCCGTAATCAACTGGCCAGCCACAAATAGTAGGCCATGATACGAATGCAGCCCCTAAATTCTGGGCTTACTAAACTGCCTTGACCACCTCAGTTTGAGGAGCAGATAAATGACAGCGGGTCAAGACCTCCAATAGCACATGTGTTAAACACAGAAAAGAAGCACCTTTACTAAGAGGTAACCATTACCCAATATTTAACAGAGAAGATAATAATTGGAAGCGATAAACCAAGTGGCACCATAAGAAAAAAGTCAAAGAGCAACCAGCAGACTTTAAACTGCACAAATTAACAAATTGTGCGTGGGCGCAGGAGCAAAAAGGGGCGCATTTCCCACTAATAGAAAAGTTAGTCAGAGGGGCTTTTAGAGCAAAGTCCGTGCAGAATAAGAGATGAGAATACCTCGTAGAGCCGCAGGTCTTCCAAAAGGCAGAGACAAGAGCAACTGCAGCTGCTGTGCTGGACACAAATTGCACTCTTAGATGTCACCGGGATGTAAGCAAAATTTGGACCGAATCCACCGAAACGACAATTAAGTCCTAGAGCGGGGGGCCCACCAAAGTTAAGTAAAGAAGGGCAATTCTCGAAGGTAGAATGTCAGGGGGGTGGCCCAGCCTCTTACGGGTTATGACGGGTGCGGACGGGCCCGCCCTCGCCCGGCCTTCGCCCTTGCGCGGCCCGGGCACGCCCGCGCGCGTCCTGTGCTCCGGGAAGCGGCCGCGGTACTTGCTGGAGGGAGGCCCCTCCCTCTCCCTCGGGAAGAAGGAGAGCAGGCTGGGGGACCGAGTCCCACCCCAGCAGGCGACAACAAAATGTGCAGTGATGCAGGCTAGGAAGCCTGGAGAT
Source organism: Calotriton arnoldi (assembly GCA_963921515.1). Taxonomy (NCBI): domain Eukaryota; kingdom Metazoa; phylum Chordata; class Amphibia; order Caudata; family Salamandridae; genus Calotriton; species Calotriton arnoldi. The sequence continues at coordinate 407,784 of CAWUFW010009883.1, forward strand.
CCCGTTCAGCGCGTCCCGCGCTGATGGAAGCGGCCGTTGTACTTGTTGGAGAGAGGCCCCTCACTCTCCCTCGGGAAGAAGCAGAGCAGGCTGGGGGACCGAGTCCCACCCCAGCAGGCGACAACAAAATGTGCAGTGATGCAGGCTAGGAAGGCTGGAGATCCCGTTCAGCGCGTCCCATCAATATATAAAGGCTTCTTCTTTTAATGATTTTTGGTGCTGGGCTTTGTGCTGGTAGTGTTTTTCCATGCCCCTATTAGCTGCTGTGTGATTCCCTTGCAACCCCAGTGAGTGACCCTGTGTAGTGTGTGACTTACTACATGGTTTGGCTGGAGCAGATCTGAGATTAGCTGATTGGATTCAATAGTAAATTATTTGGGCCAAAGGGGGGGGGGGCGCAGCACAGACCACAAAACGCTCTATATGTGTGGAAAAGGCCGCTTTATTGAAGACAGGTGCACCTTACAACACATTTCCCTTGGCCTTCCGTACAAAACTAAACCTCACTAAATATTTTTCCTCCTACCTTGCCTCCCACCCCCACCCCTAAAGTTTCCCCTTTTCCCTTCCTTTGCAACAATTTTTAACCCCCAACTCGGTGATTCCATGCTGACACATTAACCCTGTAACCTATTCCTACTTCCTAAGATAACTATCTAACTAAACATTTCCTATGCTAACTTTCCCTTCTTGCCTGCTCCTGGAGTAGCTTTTTCCAAACCTAAACTTAACCTGTAAACAATATAAACAACTAGTTACCAAGAAAACGCCACTCAAAAAAGTCCCTGCCTCCTTGACTTTTTTGACCCGCCAACTAGGGCCTAGGACTTCTTCGGATACCTTCTAATGTCCAAATCTCCGTCTAGTATCTCCTTGATCTGGATGATATATAATTCAAAACCAAAACGTGACAAGTGCACCCCGTCCTGTCTGAAAAAATATATTGCTGCGTATCTAAGTTTGGGGTGTTCAACTCTCCCAATGCCCTCTTTTCGCAAAACAGTCTCATGTCCCTGTTAATTTTCCTCCTGGCCTTATCTATTGCTGCAGGTCTCTCTGCTCCCCTTCAATGTCTCCTCGGAATTAATTCTGACCATATGACGTAACACCTGGACATTGTTGCTTAGTTTCTAATAGGTCCCTCTTCATTTGCTTCAACAGGGCCAAGCCCTTACACAACACTAAATCATTCTCCCCCAAGTCAATAATCAAAACATCGGGGCAAATGCTACCTCTGATTAGCTTATTCAGAACTGGAAATAACTCATGCTCCCTTCCCGTGCCAAGAACACTTAAACAAAGCCGGGTCGAGACCGAGACTCAAACCTTTCCCTTTATCCCACTCGTGACGCTCGGCCCATTTAACGAAAGAATGGCCAACAATCCAGATGGATAACTCCGCCGAAACTGGCCCAGCCACTGCACCTGAAAAGACACATATGTGAGAAAAACACTGGAAAAAACTATGCCTCTCCCCCTCCCCCCTTCCCGCAACTGAATGTATTTTTTAAAGCAATTCGACTTCTATCCTCCCAAGCGCATAATCCTGTCCCTCCCCAAACCTTGCTTGGCTGCATCCGTTGTTACCCCTATGCGAAAAGAGTGAGTACCAAAATCGCTCGGCGCTTCACCTAAGAACAATAGAGCTCGTCTCATTATCCACCGCAGCTGCGCCGCCGTCACCCGATTGCCCGTTCCCCTACAGAAACCCGCCCCATTGCCCAGCATGTGCCACCTACTCATCTCCCTTCCCCAAAATACTGGACATACCCCTTTGTCATCTGTGGCACCCATCACCACCCACTTCCCCGCTCCTCTTTGGTCTGTTTTGGATTGTTTAATCCTCACTGCCACCTTCTCATCCCTCAGTTCAACTTCGCCCCACTGCACTCCCTACACGCTCTTCTTACCCAATAGTTCTGAAACCCGAAAAGCCCCGAAATACATCCAAGGCATAAGTGTGGAAAACAAAATGGACTCCTCCTGGTTCCAGCAGATCCTAGGCACTGCGTGCAGCAAGCCGGACAATAACACCTTAGACACCGGTCTCCTCACCCGTGGCCTGGCGCCCTTTTCTCTCACCCAACCCTGTAAGATACGGCTGCCCAACTCCCCTGCTGAAGGAGCGTAGCCCCACCACGGTTTCCCCATGAAAGCGATGCCTGACAGCTTGCCTGCGATAGTAACATTCGACAAGCCTATGTCAATCAGTGACAAAATAAACTGGACAACTTCCTCCTCCCTTGCCCATTGTTCGGCTCTTCTCTGGGCCCCCCTTCCAGGAATTCCCTCCATGCCTGAGTATATGCTCTCCGCGTGGATGCTGCCAGAGACCCTACCACCAGTTGGAGCATCCTTTGTCTCCTACGGACCACATCCCTGCTGGAACCGGCATCTTGCATTTGTCCGCCTCCGTGACTAGACCATGGAACCTCTCCCACTGTGAACGAGACAAAGCGTCCACTATGTCATTGTCCACTCCTGGCACGTGTCTGGCTTGAAACAAAATATTGTGTTTCAAACAGCTAAATACAAAAACCCTCATCAACTTCAGTACCTGTGCATCCCTTGCTGACTGCCTGTTTACCACTTGAACTACTGACATATTGTCCACCTTAAAAATTACCTTCTTGTGTGCCAAATCCCGTGCCCAAACTGTAACAGCCACCACTAGCGGAAAAAGTTCCAAAAAGGCAATTCTCCTCCCCCCATTTTTCCATTTTTGAGGCCACTCTTCTGCGCACCATCTCCCTTCCCAGTACAGCCCAAAACCCCGAGCTCCCGCAGCGTCGGAGTATATGGTGACCTCCCACTCCCACTCCTTTGGCGTCACCATTGGGATACCATTGAAATCTTCCAAGAATGTGCGCCACATGCGTAGATCTTCCTTCGTCCCTGCGGACAGACGCATATGATGGTGTGGCATTGTCAAGCCAGCCACTGACCTCCCCAACCTCCTGCAGAAAGTCCGTCCTGCACTCACTACCCTACTTGCGAAGTTTAGATGTCCTAGCAGTACCTGCACCTCCCTGACTGTCACCTTTTTCCTAGCCAATATGTCGTCAATCAACAGCAACATGTGCAGCTTTTTGTCATTCGGAAGGCGTGCCTCCAGTCACTCCGAATCCAATTCAATGCCAAGAAATGACAACACCGTGCTTGGACCTTGTGTCTTTTCTGGTGCCAGGGGCACTCCCAATTGGCCCATGAGCTCTTGAAAACTTGTCAGCTGTTGCTGACAGTCCGTTGAACCAGGCTGGCCCACCAGGAAGAAGTCGTCAAGGTAGTGTGTCACCGTCTTTTTTCCTGTGTGCCATGTGAAAACCACTGCAAAAATGAACTGAAACGCTCAAATAAAGCGCAAGATATCGAGCAGCCCATTGGTAATGCTTTGTCCACAAATATGAGCCCATCAAACTGTATACCGAGCAGCTGGTAGTCGTCAGGGTGTAAAGGCACAAGCGGAAAGCAGACTTAATGTCACATTTTGCCATCATGGCACCCTGCCCTACTTTTGCAACTAACTCTCTGGCCACGTCTACTGATGAATAGGATACTGATGTCAGGTCGTCCGCTATGAAATCGTTAACCGACGCCCCTTCCAGCCATGAAAGGTGTTGTATCAGCCTGAATTGTCCCCGGTCTTTCTTTGGCACAATCCCTATTGGAGAAATAATCAGATCACTGATGAGGCAGACTGTGAATGGGCCTGCCATGCACCCTTCTGCTATTTCCTTAAACAGTTTGTCCCTCACTATTTCTTTGTGTGCGTTAGTTGATTTCAAATTTTCGGCCCACCTGGCGGACCGAGGCCCCTCATATCCTAGTCTAAAACCTTCCCTGAAACCTACTCTCAATAAATCTGCGTCTTCTTTGAGTGGATAGTATGCCAAAAACTGTTCCAAGCATTGCTGTCTAATGGGTGTACGAGCCTTTCCCCATATTCCCCTGTGCTCCTCTGCCACCCCTACTCCCTGCATTTTGCTGTGCACCTTGGTTAAACTGCTGTCCCTCTCCGTTGAACCCCGGCCCGTAGCATTGTACCAACGGGTGTCTGCCCGCGCACTTCGAGCATTTGTGTCTGAACTTGCAGTACTCCCTGGAACATGTACCGTGTGCCTTTTGCTGCGTATCCCATCACTCCTCGGGTGGGGCGGCCCTGAAAGGGGCGGTAAACCAGCGGAAGACCACTGACCGTATATGTTGTCTTCCCAAACTTCACCGCTCCCATTGTCTGTTGATATAAGTCTGCATCTATCTCCCCCCACTTTGCCTCCGTGTCCCATGCGAGCCTTGCCCTGAACTCCTCATCATAGTGTGACCAGGCATATCCCCCGTATGTCACTTGGGCTCTTCTGATCACGTCCATGTATTTAAACAGTGCAATGAATCTGTCGGGGTATTTTTCGCAGTATACGCTTGCGAATATCAAGAAAGCCGCCGACCAATTTTCGATGGTCATGGGTACTCGAGGCCTTTCGGCCAGTTCTAGCTCCTCCTCCTTTGACCCTTCTTTGGCCCTCAGCTCCCTGTGTAGCAGCTTCGGCATGTCCACATACTCTCCTTTCCAAATCTTTTCTTTAGTAGATAACATAAGGTGTGCTCCCAGCGGCTTGGTCACTCCCATGTATGGTAGCCGCTTGAGCTTAATTTCGTGGCTCTCCTTCGTCCCTTCTGCCTGTGCCCCCCTTTCTCCCATGTCCTCTGTGGCTGAAACCTTGCGTGACCTGTCCTCCTGCTCTTCCCCCTGACCCGTTATAGTAGCCCCTGCCTTCTTCCTATCCCCGACTAGCTCTAGTGACTCCGGACCTACCCTATCATCCTTGACGTATAAACCCCTCAGCAGGCGCACCTCCCCTTCTTCGCCCCCCCCTTGCGCATCCGTCCCCACTGACACTTTACCTTTTATGCGCCTAAAATTGTTTGTTTCTATTTCGCCCTTACCTGGCGTCAAGGTCGGCGTCCTCACCGGATCCCGCCGCCTAACCAGTCGTGTGGTAGGTGGCACCACGCTATCTGTAACCGTACGCCGTTCTGCCCGGTCCATCTGTAACACACGAGGCACAGCATTATTCATGCCCCCCCACATCCCTCCTGTTCTCCCTCCTCATCTTCTAGAATTTCCCCTTCCTCAATGCTATCTTCATCGTACTCCAACTGTAAATGGCCCTCTGCCATTGACTCCCGCATGCGTGACTGTGCCTGTTCTCTCCCACAGCGTATGAGTTCCTCCAAGTCCAAACCTGCATACAGCTGGCCCGGCACTAATCCATCAGCCCTGTCCCATTGTGTGTGCCCTGAGCCCTGCGCTACTGCCCCTGAGGCCGCATTGACCCACCGGGGTTTTGGCACCACTACTCGCGCCTCTGTCCTCCAGTTTGCCGTATCCTGCAGGTCCCTCGCCGGGGTCCGGCTGCCCGCTCATGACATTGCCCTCCCATCATCTCAGTGCCACGGAGCCGCATGGGACTCACCCGAGTTCGTGGCCTGTTGCCCCTGCAATTTAAAAGTAATGTTCGACATACCGGGGTTACTGCCCTCACCTGCTCCTGACAACCCTGGACACCACTGCCAATAACTCCCCTCCTGCCCCTCCTCCGAATTGTCCCTTGCTCCCACGGCCTGTTCTGTCCCCCTCGCCCTCTTCCTGCCTAGCCCTGACGAGTGTCCCTCTCTCCGGCACGAATATACTATAGCCGGAGCCCGGAGCCCATCATCTGTGCCCACCCCTCCCCCCCTCCTGTTCCTCCCCCTCGCTCCACTCCAAAATGTCCACCAGCCTGGCTGACGGGAAACCCAATGCCCCCTCCCTCCTTGGCCGAGTGCCTCCCTTCCAGGACCATTCCGCCCCCCCCCCACAGAACTGAGGGGATCTTGTCCTTTGACCAACCCCCCTCCACTGACCAGCTCTGCTGGAGTCCTGATGGGGCCCTTTCCAACCACCCTCCCAAATCCAGGGACGGCATTTGCCCCCACCTTGTCTCCCTTTGCCCTACCATGCTGCTGTGCCTGTCTGCATGGTCCCTCCCCCCCTCCACCTGGGGATTGCCCCTCTTGTTGCCTGGCCCTTCCTCCCCATTCGGGTTGCCTGTATCCGCATGAAATGCTGCCTGGGCCAGCAGTTTACACCCGGCCCCCGTTCCCTCTGCTGGCCGCTCCTTGCTGTCCCCCCACTCCCTCCCTGCTCACGCCCTGCCGCTGGGTCCTTCCTTCTCTCCCCCTTATTCACTCTCTGCAGGTCGCGTGCGGCCGCCTCGACCTCCCTTTTCTCTTTGTTGGCCCCGCCCGCTCCATCTATGAAAGAAAGAGCGGGACGCCGTGAGGCGCCCCGCCCCCTCCCCCGCTGAGTTTTCCCTCGTGCGGCCGCACTGCTAATGCGTCCTCTTGCCTCGCTGTTTGCGGGCCCGCGGCGGCGAACATGCCCACACCACCGCGGCAACACCCTCAGACACCCGCCGTGCAGGCCTCACATCGGGGTCCACCCACAACAAGTCCATGCAACCTGCTTCGGCGAGCAGGCGCATGGCTTCTGCCACCCTGGGGTCGTCCACCGACGCCATCCCTGTACCCCCAGACTCCGCAGACTCGAAACTACAGAAAAAATCTTAACTACCCATGCTCCCCAGTCTAAACCCAACCGGCCGCCGTGTCACCTTACTGAAATGGTGACACGGCAACCTAAAATGGCCGGTTTTATCCCCCATAGCCCAAAATGTAGCCCAACGAGCCCAATTGGGCTCTGGGCTGCACCAAGGCCCAAAAAACCCTGGGGGGGCAAGCCTCCCGGTGGTCGGCCGCCCCCCAAAGCCCTATTCTGGCTAAAAGTCAATGTAATAGATTTTGGAACTAGCTAATATGTTGCATGGGCACATTGAAGGACATTGCAATTTAGCAGTGAGGTTCTAAGTGTGAGCAGAGGCAAACCGAGGTACTGTTAAGGCTCAAATTCATCGACTGGTGGACAGTAGGGAGGCTTTAAGGGTCCCTGAGGTCACTGAGAGCAGGTTGAGTTTCAACCAAATGGACAAATGTCTGATTGAGTTGCTCTGAGGTCCAAGTAAGTGGTACTAAGAGCCAATAGAGAGAGATACATCACTCGCGAAGGGCAGCGAGGAGCTTAGAAGCCTACATTTTGTCTCTGAGTGAAGATGTTAGATGTCAGAAGGGCTCTGAGGGCTTGGCGGATTGGTGGTCTCATATGGCTCTAAATGAGTGTGAAGCATTGCAGAGGAACCCTGAGGGTGTTGGCATAGTTGATTGGAGGGCCATATGATGGACTCAAAAAGGCAATAAAGAGGATATGATGGACTCTGGGAGCAGTTTGAGGGGCTCTCAGGGCTTGCTCTGGGCCAGTGGTCTGGTATATAGGACCTGTAGTGGAGGGGGAAGGAGTACGCATAGCTCTTTGTGATTTCTACAGAGCAGGGAAGAAGTCAGAGTGGTCAGCCAAATGTCACTCCAACTAGGGTGGTAAAATTCCAGGCTAGTAGCGCTTACTTTTGTGGTGAGTTTGACTGCGGGGCGACATTTGAATATTGTATTGCAAAAATGTATTAACATTGTAGCTCACTATCTCCTCCAGATTTAGACATTTGTGCTAATGTGTCAGGAAGGTCCTGTGACAAAATTGTCACTCTGTGCTTTCCTACATGATTTGCCATTAGTTTTTACCAGTAGCGGCTCGCACAGGTAAGAGCAGTGGGGCAGGGCGTGGGGTGGTGGAAGTCGACAGACGACGGGATAAGTAATATTAAATAAATAAATAAAACCACTTACTTTGCGCTGGCCGCATTTCCGACGCGGCTATGCGGTGAGCGCAAAGTAAGTGGTTTATTTATTTATTTATTATTATTTATCCCGTCGTCTGTTGACATCCACCGCCCCGCCGCTCTTACCTGTGCAAGCCGCTACTGGTTGTTACTTGCCCAATGCTAGGGAAAAACGTTTATTTCCTTCCATGGTATGGTGCACAAATACCGCAGCTTTACTATTTTACTTACTTTAGTATTGCTGTATCGTTCTCAATCGGCAGAATAGCATAAAGTGGCATTGAGGCGCATGGACATGAATACTTGTTGAAGCGGGAACTCTACATGAGGCCACTGGTGATAGCTGCACACAACAGTGCTTCCCTGGTTGCACAGAAGTGGACATTTGAAGGTTTTGCACACAGGAATGCACAGTAGGGGGGTTCCTATATTGCACTATGAAAGCACATATATTCTTAAGGTATCCCATTCCAAAATCTGCAGAAAACGGGTTCGAATCCCCACAATATCGTTTCAGCCCTTCATTTTCCTGGATAGATATGTACCACTGACCAGAGTAACATTTGCAAATAGTGTAGTGTTTAGAGCTTATTCATTGTCTGCCCTGTGAAAATCCATCATTGATATATGCTTTTAGAGGTTTGTAGGGCAAATTCACTCAGAGGTTGTTAAAGAATAATATACACAAGCAGATTGAAAAAAAGATTTTGAAAAACCCAGGTGCGCTTTTATAGTCCTGAGAACAAGATGGTTTTGCTTCTAAAAGATAGCCTTTGCAAAAATAATTTTCTTTCAGGAGTTCTTTTATATTTAATGATGTTGTGCTTCTCATTTATGATTGGTCAGATAGTTTTTGATCCAAGCTCAGAGGTAGTGGCACTGGGACCCAGGAAATGGGGGGACCATATTGGTCCCCAATGACGATGATGACTGTCTTTTTCAACACCGTACACATGGCCCATTTTCATGGCTTGCACCAGGACTCATGGTGACCCTGCTACGTCACTAGTCCTCTCTCTATCTCTCTAAAGGAGCACAAAGCTGAGAGGGAAAGGGCATGGCAATGGAAAACACCAATCCAATATCTGAGGGATAGAGGTGGGTATGAAGCGAGCAGGGAGAATATAAGGCTTTGAATCCTGAAAGAAACAGCATGGTGGGTAGCCTCTAGTGCTCAGAGGGGAAGAAAAATCTGGGGCAGAATCATGAGGGCTCTGCTGGTGCAGCGCAGAGTCCAGCACCTGTTTTGTGCACCTGGGGGCAGATCTACAAGAAACTAATGCAGCGCTGGGCCGCAAGTCATTTTGCTGCGCCGCACTGCGTTAGTTTCGAAGCACAGGGATGCGACATATTTACAACAATATGTCGCATCTCTGTGCTTCCCTCTGCGCTGGCGCACACACTGCTGCCATGCGCCGGCGCAGGCACCGTTGCACCATGGTGCAAGGATGCCTGCGTCGTGGGGAGATTGTTTTTGTGCAGGAAAGGGCACTTCTTGCACAAAAACAATAAATTGAGGTGATTTCCTCTTCCAATGTGTGCTGTAGAATGCAGTACGCATTGAAAGAGGAAAAAAACGAGGAGAAATAAAAATATTTCTCCTCGTTGCACTCGCTACGCCACCCCTAGGGTGGCATAGCATTCTGACGCATTTCCAGATATACGATTTCTCGTAAATCTGGAAATGCATCAGTGGACATGGGTGTTGCATGGGAACACCCACAGCAACACCCATGTCACGCCCCTAACACGCGAAGTGTTGCGTGAACAGGGGCGATATTTACAAGCACAGGTTAAGTCACGCAGGGTGACTTTACCTGTGCTTGTAAATATGACTCAGCAGGCTGCGCCACCGGTGCGTCACGCAACATGATGCACCGGCGGCGCAAGGGGCTTGTAAATCTGCCCCCGCGAGTTAAAAGAGTGAATTAATCTAACCCGATACTTCTATGAGTTAGTGATGTATTTTCAGACAGCCCAGCTCAGAAACAGACAAAAGAAGCCATGCTCACTGTTTTCGAGGTGCACTGTCTGAACATAAAGCACTAACTCAGAAAAATATGGGTTAAAAGAATTATTTGAATGCACTGCAGGCGCATAAAACAGGTGCTCGGTTCAGGGCTGCCCATCATGATACCGCGAGATTTGTGATGTTACAGATGGATTACACTACTAAGTGGGTCACTACTAGTTCAGTCACTACCCACGCTGTGATGAGTTTCTAAAGCAAAAGTTTGCCATTGAGGGAGTACACATGGTGATTATAACAGACACTAGGGAGCAGTTGGTATCAGCAGAGATGCATGAGTTCCCAGGCAGTTTTACCAGCTACTCATCTAGCCAATAGATTGTGGAGAGTGTGGACTGGGTAGTAGAAGGTTATGTCCTAAGGAAGCAGTGGCGGCTGGCAAGTCCTAAGGGAGGTGAGGACTGTGGAGAAAAAAATACATAAAATAAAATAAAACACTTACCTTCCTGAAATGAGGTGAAGTCCTCCGTCGTTTTCTCTCCTCGAGGCAGGTTCCCAAGCCAATCCTGGTGTTGCTCACATGCAGCATGTGAGCAGCGCCCTGATTGGAGGGAGCAGCCTTTGTCGGCTCTCCCAAGAGCACTGGATGCCTGCACTTACTCTCAACCCAGCTGTCTTAAGACAGCTGGGTTGAGAGGTTTAAAGTGCACATGTGTGGCTGCCCGTCGCAAGACGACCGCCCAAAGAGACATGCGCGCATTAAACAAGTGCAAATGGCAGCCCACCCTCCTCCCTGCTGCTGCCATTCAGCAGCAGCCCCGCTCACGTCCTGACACTCCATTCGGGACGGGGTGACGAAAAACAAAATCGTAATGAATGAGCTTCATTAACATTTTATTTTTTGTCTCTGTGGCATTTCAGTGGGGCAACACTCCTCCGCTATAACGGAGGGGCCGCCCCTGTAAGGAAGACAGTGAAAATATCTTATGTGAGAAACAGTGGGGCTTCCAGACTACCATACATTAACAACTGAAGAGAGAGGGAAAAATCACTCTTCGTCCCCCTGACGAAAATACTAACTAACAACAAAAGAGCGAACAAGGAAAATACTAAGGTAGCACGAGGAGAAACCTCTTTATTTAAAAGAACCCTCACTCACCAACCTAGTTGGTGACATGCTTCATCATTGGGTTCCCACCAGAGGACCGAATGTCCCCCTGGTGTGCTACGACGCCTGGAATTCCAGCGGAGCGAGTTTTTGGAAGGGTAGTGTAAGTGTGCGGGATGTGCAAAGTAAAAGGTCACTGGTTATTTCCCAAAACAAATTTTAATGGTGGAGAACCAGTGATCGATTAAAACTAGTGAGACGGACGCAAACTGGCTAATTAGGTGAACCAGAAGAGTCCGAATTTAAAAGTGAAAATTGGTCAACATGTTTCTGCTTATATATGCACTGTTAGCTAAGCATTCTTCAGGACCAGACACCCCATGGCGGTATACGCACGCTAAGGCGTATCCTACCCTATGGGGAGTGTGCGTAAGGTAAAACTCACGGTTTCACCAATGCGGCCTTATGGTAATTCCAAAGAGCCGCTGTACTGTGAAGGCAATATTGATTATTATATTCGGGTCCGTGGCAGGCAACTGGCAGGTCTGTAGAGGGCGAGCTTCATGCAATAAGTAGCTCTACCCTTTCCCGGAACCCATGAAGTGAAGCCATTTTTGCCTTCACAGTACAGCGGCTCTTTGGAATTACCATAAGGCCGCATTGGTGAAACCGTGAGTTTTACCTTACGCACACTCCCCATAGGGTAGGATACGCCTTAGCGTGCGTATACCGCCATGGGGTGTCTGGTCCTGAAGAATGCTTAGCTAACAGTGCATATATAAGCAGAAACATGTTGACCAATTTTCACTTTTAAATTCGGACTCTTCTGGTTCACCTAATTAGCCAGTTTGCGTCCGTCTCACTAGTTTTAATCGATCACTGGTTCTCCACCATTAAAATTTGTTTTGGGAAATAACCAGTGACCTTTACTTTGCACATCCCGCACACTTACACTACCCTTCCAAAAAACTCGCTCCGCTGGAATTCCAGGCGTCGTAGCACACCGGGGGACATTCGGTCCTCTGGTGGGAACCCAATGATGAAGCATGTCACCAACTAGGTTGGTGAGTGAGGGTTCTTTTAAATAAAGAGGTTTCTCCTCGTGCTACCTTAGTATTTTCCTTGTTCGCTCTTTTGTTGTTAGTTAGTAGCTTCCAGACTACCTTCAACAGTATGACTGAGGTTTCGCCTTTTATTAGTCTTAGGTACAAACATTAAGTTTGAAACTGTGAGGAAGATTACTCAACACTTTGCGCTGGCACAGTCACAAAAAGTGATTCAAACCAGCGCATTGATAAAGTATTTACTTTCAAGCACAAAACGTTATTTGCACTGGGAAGTGGCCTGTAAAGTAACAAAAATAGTGCTTTGTGCTACTTTGCATTGAAGGGCATCCCATGGGCGGTACACTAGCATTCCAATGCTACCGCTACCACCCCTGGCGTTTGACACAAAGCTCTGTCTACTAACAACGGTATTGAGGTGTTTGCTCCAAAAATTAACACCTCCTCGAGGCAGACGTGAAGTTGTAGAAATCTTTTAATTCTCTTACTTTTCAGCCATTGGATGTGTGCTGCACTGTACAGCACACATCCATTCTGTGAAAAGTTTAAAACTTTGACTTGAACTAGGCATAGCATTTGTACTGGAAGGGTACCCTTCCAGCCCTGCGTGGTGCTAGGTAGCATAATTCTACTCCACCACTGCGAGAGAGAGAAACAGTGCCATGTTTTACTAGATATGGCTCTGTGATGCTCTCTCCCCTTAGTGCAACACAGCACAACAACTTTCATTGAAGCGTTGAATTAGAAATTGGTGCATGCGCCACAAAATCTCTTGTAGTTGAGGTGTGGTGGGGGTAGTAAGCTGGTATAAAGGGCTTTATTTCAGAGAGGCTGGCACAACATCAGGAGAAGAATAAATAGATGGTTTGATAGGCTTTTAGGGTGTAGGCCATTAAGTGGCGTGTGGCGAATGCAGTGTACTTGAAAACCAGGTTGGTGAGTAAGGGAACCACACCATTTCTGGGGCCCTTTAACACTGTGGAAATCAGAAGAGACGTGATTATTGTTGATTCTGGGGATGTCTGGAGCCTGACTAGATTTTCTCAGGCTGATGGAAAAAAGGATCATATGAAGGAAGGTCATGGTGCTTGTGCTGATTCGCCAACTTCTTCTGTGATGGGTAAGTCAACAAAGGTCCATCTCCTCTGATGGATGATACAACCAGGGTGGATTATACAGTGGAAAGCTCTGAAATAAAATGCTGCAGGCGATCCTTGGCTGGATCGATAACTATGTAAATAGAGGTTTTAGGACCTTTTTGACCAATATGTGCACAGCAATGAAGTAAATACATTTTTATGCTTCTATTTTAACTTCTTTCCAGGTTTATAGTATTTCCAAAAATGTTGTTGTGGAGTAAAAAGGACAATTTAAAATAAAGTGGACTGAACTTTTAAATGTCTTACATAGTATTACCTTGCATATGTTTTTATTACCACCCTCTGATAGCACCCTTTGATAGCATAGCATTGACAGCATTCTATTTTACCCTAGTTAATTCTAATTGTCCCATACCTCCCAGTGGTTGTTTTGGCACACAGCGGAATGTGTTATGGCTGCTGGGTGGGCTCCAGTAACGCTAGAATGTTGAGCGGTTGAAGGACTCGAAGTCCACCCTCAGCTGGAGGTGGCTGCCAAGATGGCTGGTCCTTGGTGCAGTGTGCTGCTGTGACTGAATGAACCTCTTTGATGAAGTCAAAGGTACTGTTGTTTCTTCTTTAGAATGGAACAGTAGACAGTACTTTACATAATGGCTACCGACCAGGTAGTATGATCCGATTTCCATTGTTGCCATTTTTGACATTGCCAATGGTGCCCTATTCCATGCCCTCGCTTGAGATTTACCCACCTTTGCTAACAATGTTACACTGCAGCTGTTGATTGCTGGTTCTCTCTATTTGAGATGGAATGCTTCTCGGGCATGTTGCTCCAGTGTCTATACTTTTCTTCATGGATTTGCAATAAATTTCAGGCTTTATGGGGGACACATCTGTTGATCTTCTGAGCTTTGAGGTGTGATATGTCCTCAAGATTATTTAGCATCTGTTTAGCCTTTCATATGAGCCTATGAAGAACATGGTACAGAGGAACACATCTTGGCCCTTGGACCATTTTTATCTTTTGTTCTGGTTGCAGTGTTTATGTCCCGTTTTCTTCATTGAGTAACAAGTGTGTCACATTTGCAACACATGGCAGTCTCAGCGTCCTTGCATGGCCATGCCTATGAGTAAGTATAGGCCTCAGGATACTTGTGGGAGAAAGGTTATAAGAGAGTAATTGCTGGAGAAATACTGTCAAGAAACCTGCAGTGAGTTAAAGTTATCCCTGTGTTTATGCGTCGCTGGTGCATCTTGGTGTAGTGTGCACAAAACAGCGACGTATCTGAAACACTCAGGGCCTCATTTATTAGATTTTGATGGACAGCCGCGCAGCAAGCCTTCCTGCTGCGCTGCTGTGCATCAAAATAAAAGGGCAGGAATGCGCCTTATCTACAAGATATGACGCATTCCTGTCCTACTCCTCTGCACGCACTAACAGCAGGCGTGCGCCATTGCAGACACCTGTGCGTCATGTTGCAAGGGTGGCTGCGTTGCAGGGATGATTGTTTTAGTGCAGGAAGGTACACCTTCCTGCACAAAAAGAATCATTGAAGGCATTTTCCTCTGCAGCATGCATAGAAAGAAGAAAAAACTAGGAGAAATAAAAATATTTCTCCTCGTTGCTCCACTCCTACGCCTCCCCTGGGGAGACGTAGGATTCTGACACATTCCCAGCTTTACAACATTTTGTAAATCTGGGAATTTGTCAAGTTCCATTGATGTTACTTGGGTACACCCACAGCAACACCCATGGAATGCCCCTTTCCCGCAGAGTAATGGGTGAGAGAGGCCAATATTTACAAGGCCATGAACGTCACGCAGCGTGATTTTTTGTGGTCTTATAAATATGGGCAAGCCCATTGCGCTGCGGGTGCATTGAAAAAAGTGATGCACCGGCGGCCCAATGGGCTTGTAAATGAGGCCCTCAATGTGAACAATGCTGACAACTCAATCCTTCAGCCCTTAGCAATTGACTGGGGTGAAATACCATACTCTAGCGCATGGCCTTGCCTTCCTAATATCTAATTTCAGAGAGAAATGAATGAAATAGTGTTTCTGTGAACTATTCCCCGGCCAATCTGCCTCCTTAATTGAAATATATCCCATCCTAAGAGGAGCTATGAGAATTGATGGTGTTAGAATGTTTTGCTAACAGCAGCAGAATGGGCTGGCCAGACAGTGGTACCAAATAGTGACACCACTGAAATTGACAAAGCTTTTGATCAGTTAAAGATGAAAGTTAAAATTTTGGGAGCTTTGTTGTGTTACTCCCAGATCTGCCGACTTTGGAACTGGGGAACCAGGTTTGAGTATCGGTGTGGGTTCAACACTCCTGGGATTCTAGGGAAAATCCTTTAATCTTCTTTTGCCTAAAAATGAATGTGCCTTTGAGTAATGTGTAATGTGATTGGTGCTCATGAAAAGTGCTCCAGTACCTTCGGGTAGAGTGTGCGCTATATAAAACTGGAAATAAATAAATTAAATCCCGCTTTGAGGGCCCTGTGGGTTCTGTGGAGTCTGGTCCTGACGTAATTGGCTAGTCTTTACTCCGCCCACACTGAGGCAGGACAACTTCATTCCATTTAATGGTTGAATGGTGTGGTTGTATCTGATTCCAATTTTCAGACAATGGCCCAAGGCGTTCTTCATTTAGAGTTGTTTTCAATGGTCAACCATCATTATTGGATGAATTTCTGGAACTAAAACCGATTAAAAAGATTAATAGAGTTACAGTATAAATTTACAGTATGTGCATCGATCCTGCGGATAGAACACAACAGATTGAGGCCTACTGACCTAAGTTTTTGCAGACTCTTAATTGTGCCACTGGATCACTGTCTTTCTTCCTCTTCCTGATCCCAAGGGCCGCTGTGGTCTTCGACCTCTCCACTAAATTGCACAGTAAATACGTTGTGCTCTGGACATTGGTTTCATTTCCTCTGACCTGCTTTCTTTGTTTGTTCGTTCTTCATCATTTTCACAATAAGTCTATAATTACGCCATACATCAAAAAACTTTCAGCATTTATGACTTCCTGGAAACTACACCCACCCCTTTTCCCTTGCGTCCACTACCTCTTTAATATCACACCGGGCTTTTATCAGAAGAAACGACAGTAAATTTAATATTGCCAGTAAATATTAGCTGTGAGGATTATTACTTAAATAAATAGAAATTTGGCAGATGTAAATGAAATATTCAGGGAAAGGAATACTAGACTCAGTGGAAGAGTCTTTCATAAATGAATGCTGGAAACAGGTAGAGACTTTAGAATTTCAAATGTTGAGATTTTCCATAGGTCCGATTTTGGCTTTACATAGCTTATCGCCCACTGGTACAACCTCTGCTTTACTGAAGGAGGAAAATTGCTCTATCTATTGCCTTCCGTCATGTTGGCTGTGATTCTTGTATCACAGCCACTGCCTCTGCCATGGAAGGAATCATTTTGGCAGAAAAATACCTGATGACATTTCTGCCAACATAGGTAAGCAGCGGCAGTGGGAAGGCGTCCCAAAGACATTTATATCACAATATTGAGTGGCAACATAAATAGCAAAATGCATGTGTCACGGTTTGCTTTTATACATTCTAAGTTGGCTTGGATGGTATTTTACCAATCCAAAGCTGTAATACTGTTCCTGGAGTGGTAAAAGGCTTTTGTCATTTTTCAGCTCGTCGTGAATGCCACTTGCTAGTCCTTGGCTTAAAAACTCTGCTAGGAAAACAGACATTTGAGGTGGCCAGTTTTGGAGTGTCGGTGGCGTTCTAGAGTGCTTAATACAAACCAGCTGCTCTCCACCTAAAACTTAGGAGCCACCCAGTGTGCCCTACTACCTCATTTTTTTTGCATAATTTATGCGGCACTCCAAGTCTGAAAGGGTATTGCTTTGACTTATACTGGGGGCTCTCTTTGTCAAAACAAAGCTATGTCTCTCTGACAAGCTCTAATGAGAGCCAAATATGTGTCAGGGACTGCTTTTATTCATTCCATGTTGGCTTGGATGGTATTTTACCAGTTCAAAGCTATGATATTGTGCCTGGAGAAGTAAAAGGCTTTTGTCAAATTTTCAGCTTGGCCTGGATGGTACGAGCTAATCTTATGCTCATGGATGTCAAGTAGGGGTAACCAGGGGTGGCAGCTATCTTCTCCTGACCCTGTGCGTGTACTATGGTATTCCTGCCACTGCTCTTGCCATCTCTGGTCTCAGTGGTCATGAAGGCAGGAGTGGAAAGTAGACAATACACTCTAAGTCATGTTTACTGCTTATAGTTTCATTCCTTGTCTTTCTCTTTCCCACTCAGCATCAGATATAAGTTTGTTGAACTGCTTAATGTGGGAAAACGGTCCTGTGGTGACATTAGGGTTGGAGCAAAGCATGTGTGATGTCAATTTCGTATGTCTGGCATTTTGGTAAATCAACACCAACCACTTCTCACTCTGTATAGTACTTTGCAGAGATCATGCACTCAACTTGTTATTTGTGTAGGTACGGAATAATGTGTGTGAAATTTCGACATACCATAGTATCGAAGCCAAAATATCGAGACCAAAATATCGTCAGGTAAGATTGTGTAGGTTTACTATACTTCACTCCATATTGATGTCTCTTGACAATATACATATCTTCAAGACATGTAGATGTCGAGTTAAGAATAGCAAATTTATATTTTTCTATCAATGGTGTAGCTAGTGCTTTTGCCGTCTGGGGCGATCCCAGAGTTTGCCGCCCAGGAACGGTCAGTGGAGGTAAGAGCGGGGGTGTTGGCAACAGATCACAATGAGCAGGGGTGGCGACAGACGGCGGCGAGCGGGGGGAGGCAACAGAAGACAACAAGTGAGAGAAAACTTACTTTGTGCTCACCGCCGCCCCCAAACGCCACTGTTACCTATATGCACTAACCTCCTTGATATTTTGGCTGCGAGATACTGGTATCTGGAGATTTCACATTTGAAATTCCAGACTACAACCCTTCTTATTACATGCCAATGCCCGCTACTACCTCAAGGGCAACATATGCTTCTCAGTGTAGAGGCAAACATGGAACTCACTCCCAAGTCGGGTACAAACACTAATAGCAAAAGGCCCAATACCATTAAAGGCTAAATTTAGCACAGTCCATAGTTAACCTACTTTTATTGCCTCAACTATATTTTACAGATCCATAACCCTAACAGAAGAATGTTCATTTCTTATAGTGATTATTTTAAAAAGTAAAAAGTATTCGAGATCATTCTTACACTTTCAGGCTGTCAGCAGCTGCAAGGACTCGGATGACAATGGTTACCCTGAATAGTGTCCCTAACTAAGCTGGATGGAGAGACACAGACACCCTAGCCCGCCCCTGGTAGCTGGGTTGGTAATAAGGAGCCTCATGTCAGTCCGGCAGAGGGAGGCGTGGCAGCATAAAAATCCCAGGGAAAGCAATGGTGGAGAACGACAGCATATTTAACTCCAATCAATCAATCAATCAATCAGGATGTGTAGAGCGCGGCTCCTTCACCCGTGAGGGTCTCGAGGAGCTATCGGACTTGGACACACTATAATAAAAGAGTGATTTGTAAGGCACCCTTCTCCATCTTTGAGCATGTCTTGAGACAAGGTGGCACGTTTGAGTTGTGGCAAAGTACTAATGGGGAGTTCATGCATTTGTGCGTTGTTCAGTTTTGTGTGTGAACTGTTGTTGCTGTTTATAAAGCATGCAAAAGTGAATACATCTGACTCCGCAGGCATTTTTACTTCTGGCAGTAAATGTGCTTCAGTGTCTGTATACCTCTTAGGACCACTCACTATAATTTGTTTTCGTTTATGAAGCATTCTTGAATCAGTTGCCAGTGTGCTCGTCACTGCATGGTATTGCCTCACACATTATGTTGCATCCAATGATAAAGCATGGCGGCCCCTGGTTCCTCCTCGGTTCTTGTGGGCTTACCATCAACTGCCTTTTCTCTCAAACTGCCCTCCCTTCTTGACACGCGAGAACACAATAGAATTACAAATTAGGCAACACGTAGAACATCTGTATTCTCATTTTTTCCTTTTTTTTTTTAGTCCTCATATCACTAAAGACTCGAATGCTTTCTGTTGGAAAGTGGGTTATTTGTAGGGGCAAATGTAGGTCTGCCACTGGCAATAAGGCCACTAACACATGATAGGACTCAGCATAGGTCTTAGAAAATTATTCCTATGCTCAACCCTTGGTAACGTGGCTGCGAGCAGACAGGCTTAACTTCAAAAACACAATTTCAGTAAATAATTAAGACACAACACAAAATAAAAATCCAACACCAATTTATAAAAATAGGAAATATCTTTATCTTTAAAATGACACCAAAACAACAAAAATCAAATGTAGGGAACCGGAGATATGAATTTTCAATGATTTAATAAAATATAGCACTTAGAAGTTTATAGCACCATATTGGGATACCTGCTCGCGATAGACCGGGGCAAAGTCAAAGTTTCAGGCCGACCGCGATGGAGCCCTGGGCGGCTACAGCTTGCGGCAGTTCCCGGTCTCAGTTTCTACCTTCACACTTAGAAACTTTTCTGGAGCTTTTTCTCGCGAGGTCCCTCGAAGCTCCCAGCCAGTCCGGATCCGGTGAGGGTTCGCCGGCTTGCCTTTCGACGAACTCCCGGTCAACTTCCCTGGAGCGGACTTAGAAACTTTTTCTTTAGCGCTTCAGCGGTGCAACCCAGGAGCCCAGGCCGACACGCGATGGAAGACAGGCGGCTTGGCTCTCGCGGTTGCTCCCGGTCACCTTTTCTACGAGCAAACTTAGAAACTTTTCTGGAGCTTTTTCTCGCGGGGTCTCTCGATGCTCCTCATGTAGCCGGATCCGGTGAGGGTTTGCCAGCTTCAGATTTCTTCTACTCCCGGTCAAACTCTGGAAGTCGGACCGACGGAGCTTTTAGCGGGATGAACCTGGATGGCTTGGCCGACTCGCGGTTGAAGGCAGGCGGCTTGGCTGACCAGGTTGAGTCGGTCCCTCAATGGAGCTTTTTTTCAAAGTTCCTCCAAAGTTCTCCAAACTTCTTGAACTTCTTCCTGAAGTTCCTCAAAGGGTCCCAAAGTGTCTCAAACTCACTCCAAGGGTCTGGAAGCTCCAAGATGGTCCTTGAAAGTTGAGGACTTCAGTTCCCACAATCCACCTGGACGTCACCCTTACAAATCCACTGGTAGTTCCCCAAGGTGCAGATTTAGTTGGTGATGTTTCAGATGAGCTCTTTTAACCTGTAGCTTTCAGGGAGTCCACTCTTTAGTTCCTTTTCAGCAAAATAATCCACAGGGCTGTAGTTTCAGATGGTGCAGTTTTCAGAGGTCAGGCCTTAGAAATCTTTGCACAGCAAAATCTTCTCAGCTTGGCAATGTCTTGCTTCAGTAAGTTTCAAGCAGCAGATCTGGAGGGCTCTGCCCCTCTCAGATACTTATTCAAAATTCTCTGGGTCAAGCAGCAGGTCACTCCTGACCAATGGGAGCAGGGTAACTCCTCATAGTTATGACCACATCCTGTAGAGTGTGGCATTATTTTGTCCCAGAGTGCATCAAATCTTCCAAATCCATAATGGCAGATTTTCCAGCAAGGAGGTAAGAGCTGGCTAAACACACCCCCTAGGATGGCTTATTTCCATAGACTCTCCCCCTACCATCTGCACATACCTTCCCTAATCCTAGGTCTGGTGGGGGTCAAAAGTGTAAAGTGGAAACTGACACTGTAGCCATCCCTCTGCCTTTGAAGCCCATGGTTTACGACTCCTCCCCTGGCCTGGCATTCCTATGGAACAGCACACTGCCCTCCCAGCAGAGCTGGTTAACCCCAGGGGCTCTTTATCACCTCTTCAAGGCAACCTGGCTAATCCACTTAACTCTGACCAATCAGGGCAGACCACTGGAAGGCTGGATTTGGACTTACAAACAAGAAAGTCTTATAACTTCTTGTATTTACACTTTAGGAGAAATTCAACAATATGATATTGTTGGATTTAGCATTACTATTCTGAGAAGTCTTTGAACGGTAGCTCTATCTCCTTCCTATCGGAGTTATTATTTAATAACTTCCTGCAATGTTAACCTATGTAACTGGGGATTTGCAATGGGAAAAATGACTTGGGCCATTTGTCCAGCACCAGGACTTACAAAAACACATTTTATAAGTACTTGCCTTATATCGACAGGAACCCCACCCCATGTGCAACTAGGGGAGACTTTAGGGGTTCTGAATCTGCAAAAATATTGCAGATCCTCACTTCACACTGCTCCTGGCATCAAAGTCGAATTTGGGCAGCACTTTACCACAATGTGGGAGTGAAATGTAAAATTTCACTTTACCCAAGCATATAAAAACTCATTTTATAAGAGTGTACCTTATAAATATCTGACCCCCCCACCCCTGGGATACCTAGGGGAGACCCTGGGGGTCCCTAATATTCCAAAACATTGTAGGTTATCCATTGTTAAGTGCCCCTACCACCAAAGTCGAGTTTGGGCACAATTTACTTTTAAAAGCAGTCCTGGCACCCAGTGCTGCTTTTAAACTGACCTCAGGCTTCAGCAGTGCACACATGCAAGTGCAGAAAAGGCTGCTGGCCTCTAAACTGCCCTGCCCCAGGGTACTGGGGACTTCTAGGTAATTTCAATCCCCTACCCTATTATATACTAGGGGCTTATGGGGTAGGTCATGCCAATTACAGGGGTACCCCACCATACCATAGTGTACCCTAGTGTATGCTAGGTGTTTTAACTGTATTCTAATGTGTTCCTTTCAGCTTGGCACTGGCCCTGGGCCTGGTTAGGCAGAGCCCAGGGTCAGTCAGAGTCAGTTACCACCAGTACCTGTCAGCAAAAAGTTGGGGGGTGCCCAGGGCACAGGATGACTTTGCAACACTTTCCCTTTGTCCCATCATTTAAAAGCGGGTTAATCACATTTATTCATTCATCACTTATACGCCAGGGCTACTGGAATTATGTGGCAGGAGAGAGCCAAACTATGTGGCAGGGTTGAGTAAATTATGCAGCAAGAAAAGGCAAATTGTGGGGCATAATGTGGCACATTTTGGGATCCCATTACTTTATTATTTTGATATTTTTAAACTTGTTAACACAATCTGGGCATTGGTTCCACCTCATTAGTACCAGTTTAACTCCTAAATATTACAATAAGCAACAGAAAGGTGACGATTCAACCTTTGCAAAGGGCCTTTCTCTGAGTGGCAACACTTGTTGCTGCGTTTTTAGTAACTTTTGAACCGCCTGAGCTAAAAACTATTTTTTTTCGTTAAAATCAGCAGATTATGCAGCGGGTGATGGATTATGTGACAAATGTGGCAAATCTATAATTATGCAGTGGCAGCACAATCGCATAGTTCCACTGGCTGTCCTTATACCCTCAAATTGGGCGGCATTTACTATGGACGCTGCTGTACTCTTTCACCCCCATGCAGTTCGAGGGTTTTTCGATTCCAATCATTGGTCGAATTTACTTAACAATACCAAAGATAATTGTGCTATTCGGCCCTTATTCCAGCAGCTGCCACATTTTAGCCCTTTTCTTATTCGAGAATTTTAACTCCAGATCTTGAATTAACCTCACATATTCTGACCACTCAGAGTTTATTGGAGGAGTCTTCCAGTTCTTGCAAATTTCCCTCCTCGCCAGCAGTTACCTGAAACAGCCTCCTTTGCTTCATTGATAAGGGAACCTCCTCTTCTGAACATCTGTATTCTTGCATACACAACTCAGCAGGGTTCTAAAAGAACACACAGACACACAAAAACCTGAGAAAGGATCTTAAGGCACCCCCACTTCCCCCGCACACTGATATTTATAACACACACCTGTGTAAGGATGTAAAGACAAACATACACACACACACATGCCAGAGCAAAGCCCGAACGGTGCATACAGTCACACATGCACACTTGCCAGCATCCAAGAATACTCACATACATACATAAATGCAAGCACACACACACAAACACAACCTGTTTCTTTTTCTTTCTCTTGTGCAGTCAGAGCACCAACAGAAAGGGCAAGCTTACTTATCTTACTTGCTTTGGGACCTTTGAACCTGTGATCTGCAGTTCACCCACAGATCCTCGCCCTCCATTGATCTCTCCTTGGGACTGGAGCCTGTAATCTACAGGTGTCTCCATGCCCAGGCATGTCAGAGGTTTTTGCAGATTCCAGGTCCAAAATCTTCTGTGGGGCCCTTGCATTACATTGTCTTAAGTTTAAAAACAGGCCCACACGGAAAGAGTAGAAAAAACCTCTCCAGAATCTGGTACCATCTAATGGTATTATCTGCATCCTCATAAATAAAGAGGTCTGGCTTGCTTCTAAAAAATAAGTATATTTTGGAGTATCATTGCAGGGCCCTGAAAAGCTCGGGTCTGGGGAATGCCCCCTTTCCTTTATTCCGATTGCCCTGTCCTTCTGTGTGCCATGTGCTCAACTCACTATGTTTGGCTAGCTTATCTCCACCTCTTTTTTGCCTTTTTATACAATACATGTAGACCAGAATAATTGAACCAATTTTAAGGGTTTTGATGATGTAAGTTACTTTTCAGAATAGTGTCCTCCATCCAGCTGGCACGCCTACCACACCATCCACCACAAATCGAGCCAGTACTCCTCAAAACCCACCAACCCACTGCCCTAACTCCATCTTTTTCATTTGGCTTCGCCATTTTGATTGTCAGGAAATATAAGACTTCTCCAATCTCAGTGACTTAGATACGACCCTCCCAAAAAGATATACTGATGAGAGGACAACACATGCTTACGCTTTGCTGTTCATCCAACTAACGACTCAAGGCTTGCATACCCTGACCCTTGTTATGTGGCTCTGGTGGCAATCTTTGATGTTGCCATGCAGGAGGTCCTGTTCTGGTGCTGAGTTTTACTGTTTTACTAACAAACTAATATTGTGTATGTGACAGTGTGGGAAATGTGTGTTCCCAGGACGGTGTACCGTGTGAAGGGTAGAAGTGCCACAGCACGGCACGTCCAGCGTTCACGTGTGGGTAGTTATGTTATGTTATCTCATTTACAGAGCGCAATGTTTACCCCAAACGGAGTGTCCCTGCGCTGAAATTCCACACTTCAACAGTGACATGAGCTGCGCTGCCTCAAGGAAAAAAGGTATTAAGATTGTCTAAAAAACCAAGGGGGGGATTTACTAAGATTTTACGTCGTGTTTGCGTCACAAATGTGATGCAAATTAGCACAAAATCGTATTTTTCGGATTTACTTTCCACCGCTAAACTTGTTTAGTGCTGGAAATAACGTGAAAGTAACGCTAAGGGAGCGTACCATGGGGGGCATTGGGCATTCCCATGCAACCACCCAAGGTTTCTGACGCTAAATCCTATTTACTAAATAAAGTAGACAGGGTTTAGCGTCAGAAAACTGCGCCCTTTTGAAGTAGGCACAAGGTAGGAGAAATGCTTTCATTTTCCCTTCTGTTTCTGACTGTGTACGTGTGCTGCACTTTACAGCACACATACAAAGAGGGAAAAGGGTTAAAGTTAGTCTAAGCATGGTATTTTGTACTGGAAGAGTACCCTTCCAGTACAAAACCTAGGCATAACTCACGGGGACACCCTTGCACTATGGCGCGAAGGTGTCTCCGTGGCGCACGGCAGCTGATTTCAGCGCCGGCGCTAGGGAAAGGGGAGGAGAGAGCCATATTTCTGTAAATATGGTGCGCTCCTCCTCTCTCCTTTTTACGCAGCGCAGCATTTGCGGCTGCTGCGCTGCGTGAATAAGTGTTAAATCTGGCCCCAAGGTTTTAGGTTCTTCCGATATATTATTTCGGACCGTTCCTGCCTCAGACCGACAGGAAAGTGGCGCACACATGATCTGAGATTCAGCGGCGAGGCCTTCAGGCTTCCAAGCAAGGCATGGTAAAAAACATATCTCAGCAACGCAGGATAATCCCCTCAGCGACCTGCACAAGGGGGTAATTGGGCAACGTCTTAAAGCTGCCGCGCACGCACAGATGATTAACAGCAGCCTCTCTGGAGCAAGCCCAAGAGGTTTACACAAAGTCCCTTCCACGCACTTCGCAGGGGACAAGCTGTTCCTATAGTCTTTTCCACTAAAGTTCAACTTATAAAGCAGTTCTTATAAAAATAGACTTTTTATAACTGGGAACTGTTTGTAAGGAAAACTCATTTTGCAGACACAGCTATCTTTCCCCAGGGAAAAATGTGGTTTGCGACTGTAAAGCAAAGTGAAAAAATTATTTTGCCATAAAAAATATTTTCTTCTGTTGGTAGGTGAATGGGCTGACATGAAATATTCCATTCTCCACAGTCTTTGCTTTAAATCCAGTAATTGAAAAAAATATTTCCTTCAAATTGGAAGAAGGCAGAAAAGTAAAGATGTCAGGAGACTAGCTGGAATGCCCCAGTATTGAGCTGTCTCATGGGATCGAGTAAAGAGTCCAGCTGGCTACTGATTTCCTCTCGCCTGAAAAAAAAGTAGTCCACCTCAAGACTCCAAACCTAGCAGGCAAGGACCAGTAGCCGGTACTGGGCAGAAGGACAAGACATTGACCTGGATTTGTTCCACTGCTTCAGCTAGAGACTCTCAGGGGTTATGCTATATCTCTTCCTGTACTCTGAAATTCTCAAATCAGAGCAGTGTTGAGCATGACCATTCTGGAACTCTAGCTAAATAGTTAATACTATTTTTTTTCAATTCAATCATTATTATTAAGATTTTTATCTCCAAAGAGGTCCACAGACATATACAAACAAGTGGTTTCATATTAATACAGATATAAAAAGTATTAAAAATTTAAAAACTTTAAAACATATTTCATTTTCTGGAAATAGTAAAAGATGGCAAGCTTTTTCAACAGAGCGAAAGTTGGATGCTATGAAAAGAGGCTCGAGATATCTACAACGTATAAAGTGCAGTGTGGGCCATACAAAAATTATGTACTCTACTCCATTTTTACATAATTTGCTTATCCTATCCATCAGAGAATGCTCCTGCCACACAACTGTTACATTCTTCAAGGGTAAAATACTTATTCTTAGTAAAAGGAATAAACAATGAGTTCAAGGATATAAATTCCACGTTAAATATGGCAGACATTTTTTAATAGATACAGGAGGATAAAACTGATTTACATATCAACTCTTTTTGCTAAAACATTTCTAAATACATTAGTTTTCATAGAGAGTTCTCTGTGCTGCGGAATAACTGATAACCCCAACTTAAAACTGCTGCTAAGCCCAGCACAAAAGTGCCATTCAGTCAGTGCTCTAGGTGTGCATTACATATAGCCTGGATAGCAGTAAAATAATTCAATTTATATAATTTGTTTCAAATTCGCCCCCCCAATGACGTTCATAAATGACTATTTCAGCACATCACTGGTTTCAATTGCATACAAAAGACTAGGGGGTACTTTCAAACAATACCATAATAATACACTTTTTAAAATTGTCCAAGACTTTACTAATCCTGCTGCTCTTGTTAGTACAGTACGGCCTACCGCCTCCCTCTGTGCTGGCTTATCTGATTTTTTCCAGGACAAAATCCAATATATCTATGACACCTTCCCTTCCAACCTGACCTCACCCGAGCAGGATGCCTATTCAGATAATTCCGAGGTGCTGACCGAATTTCTTCCTGTTTCTCTCAATGACTCCTTAAAACATCTATTAGCTTGTAAATCTGTCTCACCTGGCAATCCCTGCCCTGCCCAGATTTTTCAACTCCTGGCCACCTGCCTTATCACCCCTCTGAATCAGATCTGGAATGCCTCACTGAGTTTAGGCATTTTCCCTGCAATATGGAAACAGGCTTTCCTACTGCCAATCCTCAAGAAGCCAGATGCTGACCCCTCAGAATATAAAACCTTCCGACCTATCTCTCTTCTGCCGGCTCCAGCATAAATTCTAGAGAAACTAGTCCAGATTCAACTTTCGGAATTTCTGGAATCAAAAAAACGATTCCACGACTCCCAATCCGGCTTTAGAACAGGCTATAGCACGGAAACTGCCATCCTAGAAGTGTCTGAGAGTGTCCGCGACACCATCGACCAGGGCAACTCAGCCATGCTTGTGCTACTGGACCTGTCCGCGGCCTTCGACACGGTGGCCCATTCGATTCTTTTGGAGCGGTTGAAGTGCCTGGGCATTCAGGGCACGGCCTGGTCCTGGATCCGGTCCTTTCGGAAGAACCAGACACTGCAAGTCTTTCTCTGGCCCTACATGTCTTCCCAGAAACCTTTGTTATGTGGGGTCCCCCAGGGCTCCGCACTAAGTCCTCTCCTCTTCAACGCCTACCTCTTGCCACTCGCCGCACTGGTTGAATCCTGCGGAGTAAAGGTGATCTCCTATGCGGATGACACTCAACTGCTGTTTTCCTTCAACCATCAATCAGAGGCAGCATTTGCCAACTTTAGAAAGTTTCTGTGTAACATCTCGGCTTGGATGACACATAACTGTCTCAAGCTGAACTCGGATAAAACCGAGGTGCTCTTCTTTAACCAGCAGGCCCCCCCTCCCACGGCGCTCTGGTGGCCTCAAGAACTGAATCCCCCCCCCGAGCCAGTGGACTCGGTGCAAAACTTGGGGTTTAGAATCGACAATGAGCTCTCTTGTAAATCTCAGATTAGGCAAGTCTCCTCCTCCTGTTTTAGGAAGCTTCGAATTCTGAGGAAGTTCCTCCATTTCCTCCCTATTGACTGTAGAAGGACGGTAATCCACGCTCTCATCACTTCCCACTTGGACTACGCCAACAGCCTCTATTTGGGACTCCCCGCTTATCTAACCCGCAGACACCAAATGAGCCAGACCGCTGCAGCCAGATTTATATGCAAGGTACCTTTTCGCCATTCTATCACCCCCCACTTGCGAGACCTCCATTGGCTGCCCGTCATCCGGCGCATAGAATTTAAGGCACTCACCCTGGCGCACAGAGCCAACAGAGGTCAAGGCCCGGCTTACCTGAGAGCCAGACTTCAACATTACCATCATGACAGGGCCCTGAGATCCAACCATCTGCGGCTCCTCACCATTCCTCGCTTCCGCAAAGCGAGAACTGGAGGCAGAGCTTTCTCTGTCAGGACCGCAAAATTATGGAATGCCTTGCCACTTTCTCTCCGCCTGATTGAATCAGAACCTGCCTTCCGACAAGCTCTAAAAACCTGGCTCTTCAACTGCCCCTAAACTACTCACTGTGCATCCTTATCAGTCATCCGCTTCAGTGCCGGGACACCTCCGTTGGGGGTAGCCGTGCACTTTACAAATGTCTAAATAAATAAATAGATGAACAAAATATCTGTGTCCAAAAGTGTTATCAAATATTTTCAGGCCATTAGCATGAGCATTGATTTACTACATATTTGCTGAATCTGTAATTGGAAGATTTTACCTAAATAAGGGCAAATTTTTACTCACTCCAATTTCTAATGACCCAAAATTCATTTAACCTTTATTTCCTTACACAATATTTTCCCCTTAAAAGTCAATATTTTACTTTTTGCTGTGTTAATCTTTAAATAATAGTCTTCTGCATCAGGGGCATAATGGAACTTGAGGGGGCCCCCTGCAAGTACATGGAGCCCCCCCATGCTCCAGACCCAGTCAGCAGCTCTCAGGCCAGGGGCCCCCTGCCTGTGCACAGTGCTGGAGGGGGGCCCCCTGGAGCTCTGGGATCCCCCTGCACTGTGGGGGCTATTGTTACGTGCCTGTTCTGCATATGTCGCCGAACAGCATACAAACGTTTTTGCAAGCCTTTTGGTGTTAAATATTACATGGCGATGTCATTCACGTACAAGACATAGTTTGGTTCCCTATTCACGGTGCAACTCCATTTTGAGTAGATAATACAGAGGGTAAATCACAAAGGTACAAATAAAACAATAAAGGGGCGAACTAATTGGCCTAGTTTTGGACCATTCGCTAAAGTAACCTTACAGGAAAGGGCTTGGTTTCCCCATAAGAGAACATGACACTAAGTTGACAAACTTAACAGGATAATTCACCGGAGTAGGGAGTAAGGGATACCTACCCTATACACTTTTTTCCAAAGTGTAGGTCTAGTGTGGTCGAATGCAGTGGAGAAGTCTATAAAAGCTACGTATACTGGTTGACCGTGAGTTGTAACATATTTTTCTAAAATCAGCTGGAGTGTCACAATATTATCCAATGTGAAACTACTTTTCTTGAAGCCCGCTTGATCTGTGGGAATTATCTTAATCTCTTCCTCCCAGTCCTGGACATGGACGAAGATACTTCTGGCAAACACATGCCCAATTCAGTCCGAAATGGCTATTTGCCTATAGTTGTTCAGATAATTCTGATCACCTTTTCTATGTATTGGAACTCTAATGCTCCCGGGTCCAAAATTTTGGGACTACACCACTATAATACCAATGTTCAAACAGAGGAAATAGAAAAGTAGACCAGAGAGAAATTATGGAGATTGGGATTTCATCTAGATACATTGCTCTAGACGATCTAGCCCTACATTTATTCGCCCTAATCTGTAGGGGGACCATATTTACTATCAATGCCAGAAAGTTTTTAATCTTGAAATTTAAAACCACATCAGATCTGCTTCAGGCACATTAGGAGGATTTAACTCAGAGCGGCATTTAGCCCATTCTCCATCACCGACTGGATTTGGCATGGGTTTGATCCTGTTGCCACAGGAATCTGCAATGATCTTCCAATATATCCTAGAACCTTTTTGTGTAACCGCCTCCCTTAGTTCTATCCATTTACGGTCAAGCTGCCATTTTTTAAGTGCAATTCTCTGTCTATTTCTCCTCCTTTTTAGGAGTTAATTATTTTTCCTGTCTTGAGGGAATAGTATAAAGACTGTCTTCTAACTAATCTATTGAATTCCCTACTAAAGATACATTCTATCGCAGAGAACTTCTTAGATTTGCTGTTCTTTCGTGAGGGACGAATCATTTCCAAGCAAGACTTCAAATGAAATAAACTCATTTTCATGATTAGGTCCCAGACACTTGTTGGGGTTCATAGGGCCAAGGAACCATTTTCCCTTATCTCTGTTTCCACAAGGTGCAACTAATGAAGGGCAAGGAGCCTGGGCAAAACCAGTACACCCTCTCAGCTGGATTTTACTACAATACTAATATTATTTGTGTGATTATCAGGGCTCACCCTGGCTAGGTGGGTGATTAAGTTTCCAGCTGAAGCTCACAAAAATTGGCCTTCAACCTAAATAGAGACTCGTGTAGTAAGGGTATACAGTTGTATTTATTCATGGGGTTGAGCTTTCAGGGTTCTCACGGCCATGCTCTGGTGATCTACACATTTCTTTCCCAATAGCTAGTCGTGTTGCTAAATCAGGAAGGTCAAGTGATCCAAAGAGCTGTTTTATTGCTGTCTCTCCCACCCTTGAAGAGGCCAACAAAGTGAAAATTACATTGCTAAGTTGGTAAGTGGTACAATAAAATAGTTTGCAAGTTTTTGGGCATGGGCAGATATGAGCAGTGAAACACACCAACTACGGAGGTCCATTAGCACATGCTTTTGCACATCTTTCTAGGTTATTATCCTCTTTTTTTATTCTTTTGGTACAGTTTTCATATAAAATAAAAGCCATCACAAAGAATATCAAAGTGACAGAAACAACAGCCATAATGAGCAATGTCCAAAGTTTAGCACAAACATGCAGTTAGGACACAATACAACATTGTGCAGAAATGTAGCGGCAATTATTGTATAGAGAGCTAGTAGACCTGAATGAGGTCTGGATCCTAACTACAGAAGTTCACCCATGACAGACCATGACAGGCAGAGTCGAATGTGACCTCTGATCGACAGCCCTGGACAGACAACAAGGTGTCTGGTGCAATACCTTTGTAGGTGGAACAAGGTCAGAGAGGTATATCCGTAAAGGACACTGTGGGCCTAATTAGGATGTTGGTCGGAGTTTCCTCTGACTAACATCCCTGCAATTTCGAAACCGACCGAACTCGGGTTGCCGGTCTGAAACCACAATTACAATGTGACCGCACATGGTGCGGTCACAGACTCCCATTTCCCTATAAGGGCTTGTGAGGCGGTCGGAAACTGGCCGCAGCACAAGCTCCCATAGAGAAATGGGAGTCACTGTAAATCCCTGCATCGTGTGCCTGCCACACAGTGCAGAGATTTACAGGGGGTACCATAGGTGCCCCCTTGGCCCCGAACTGGAGGCTGCTGAAAGGTGGGACCCTGCTAGGGGCCCCCAAAGTCGCTTTCCGACAGGCTTTCCATGTCAGAAAGCCCAACATGGAAAGCCTGTTGGAAACCGACATCATAATTCCGATGGCGGAAACGCCATCCGTATGTGATTATGGTGGCGGTTCTGACTGGCCGACGGGCTCCTTGAGCCCGTTGGAAGTCAGCCAGAATGACCGGCCCGTTTGAATTCCAACCGCCGTAATCATAAATACGGCGGTCGGAATTCAAGCCAAGGATGTCGGTCGGAAAGACCAACACCCTAATTAGGGCCTGCATGTCTTGCTGCCTTGATGTTTGGTGCCAGAGTGAGGTGTATGCTTGAGAGTTGTTTTCCACTTGACTGGTCAGTCTTGAAAATATGGGAGCTTCAAGAACCTTAAAGAGGAGTGTTTGAAAGTGTTTTTCAATTCACTCCCCAGAAGGTCTGTCAAAAGTACAAAGTAGCTTCTTAATTCTCTCTGGCTTCTTGTTCTCTACCTTCTCTCTAGTAGTATGCCAGAGAGTGCAAACAAGAGTGCTGGCCTTTTCCTTAACTCACTTTGGCAAATGTATGTTTATTGTCCCTTATGCCAACAAAGTTCAGACACTCACCGTTCAATGATTAGCAAGCTTCTTGGAAAATTATGGAAAGTTCTTCCCGACACCGACTACCTCACATAGTCACATATATGGATCCCAGATCCACAGCCCTGTCACTGTTAACATGGGTGCTCATCTGATCAGTCCCTGCCCCCATGTGACTTCATGAGAGAAACTATAGATGGTACCAGTGGGAGCTTTCCTAGACCTGGAAGGATGTCGGTACGGAATATCAACTAGTAAATATCGTTATACCTCAATATTGTATATAAGATATCTAGGACCAAAATATTGACAAGTGATTATGTAAAGATTTTCTATACCAAACCCCGCATATGTGTACCTTCACAATATATTTTTTTCAAGGTATGTAAATATAGAGTTAAGAATAGTAAACCTTTAGTTACTTATATGCATTTACCTGCTCAAAATGTTGGTCCTCTATAAATTGACTATGACATTAAAGTACCACTATATTCCCTACTAGATATTCCAGACTACAACCCCAGGAAGCCCTTTTGCATGTATCTCTTTCACAGTACATCGGGCACATGAATGCACACTGTAGGATCTCTTGCACAGTTTAAACAGTAGAAACTCCAGTGACACATTGGAAAAATACAGACAACCCTCCCGGATCACAGCGCTGTCTTTGCGTAGCCTCTGAGACCAGCCGCAGCCCATGCAGGTAAGAGTGGTGGGGCTGGGTGGGGGTGAATTTCGACAGACGATGACAAGGGGAAATTTAATAAATAATTAATTTTCCCTCGTCATCGTCTGTCGAAATTCCCCCTTCCCGCCCCCCCAACCCGGCTCCACAGCCCCACCACTCTTACCTGCATGGGCCGTGGCTGTCTGAGACGTGACTCGGCCAATGCGCGCTCTGCCTCAAGTACTAACCAGGCATAGATCAGAGACTGTTCACAGTGATTCAAAAATATCCTGCCTCATTGACATCAATACAATAGACACTTTCTGAGAACCCTTGCAAATGGCTGCAAAGGGTCAAGAGACTCCCATCTCTGCGTTCACTTTTGCAGTGTTCCCTCAGTCAAACTATGGGGCATATTAGCAAGACCCACGTTAAAATTATCGCCGTTTTAGCGGCAGGAAACTGCCTAAAACGGCGATAATGGGCTTGCTAATATGTGTTATGGAATTCAACAGAAGCCCAGGTTAGATGTGCAGGACATCTAACCTGGGCTTCTATTGAATTCCATAACGCATATTAGCAAGCCCATTATCGCCGTTTAGCGGCAGTTTCCTGCCGCTAAAACGGCGATAATTTTAACGTGGGTCTTGCTAATATGCCCCTATGTTCCTTGGAAACTGCCACATAGTGAAGGGGAATGATACCCACAGCTGCCACTCATGGCCAGCTTCCATATTACAGATTGTTATGGACAGATAATAGCCGCCTGTAATGTATCGTTTTTCTATTTTACTTTAAAAAGTATGGGGCATATTAGCAAGACCCACGTTAAAATTATCGCCGTTTTAGCGGCAGGAAACTGCCGCTAAAGCGGCGATAATAAGCTTGCTAATATGCGTTATGGAATTCAATAGAAGCCCAGGTTAGATGTCCTACACATCTAACCTGGGCTTCTATTGGAATTCCATAACGCACTATTAACAAGCTCATTATCGCCGTTTTAGCGGCAGTTTCCTGCCGCTAAAACGGCGATAATTTTAACGTGGGTCTTGCTAATATGCCCCTATATATTATAACAGAACACGAAGTCGCAAGAAGAAAGCGAAATGACTTTGTTGTTTGATTAAACTATAAAACATTAAAGAAAGTAATCGAAATCCCTAAAAAAAATGTGAGAAAAAGGGAAGAGAGAAGAGGAAAAACTCATTGATACATTTCCTTCCAAATCTCAAACCCTATTGTTTACTTACAAAGGCAAGTGTTGCTTTCAGTTAACAGTAGTTTATTGTAATTTGAGTTATCCATTTTTGGGCAGCACTAGTTTTCGGAGAGAAAAACACTTCTACCGCCAGGCCTTCATTATACTCCTGGTTTCAAGTGCAGAGGAGCAAACCACTTGGATACCATGCCCTCTGATACCCAATTCATACCCCCCGAAGACCTCACAGGAAGTGATATCACTTGACCTTTGACACGATGAAAAGCCATTGTGCTTTCTAAAGACAACCTTTATTTAAAAAATCGAGCAGTGATTGATAACAAACACAGACAAGGCTAAGGCATGTTCACTTTTAAAAGATCACCAGACAGCCCGGTTTAAGTTGTTAGGCATGACATACAGCCATCTGTAAGTTAAATAACACACTTTATTCTCTGCTTAGCTCCTTACATTGTGCGAGATATTATGTTGGCTTCTCTGAACAATAAAGTTGGATGTAGGAAAGCACCTGATGTTTGGTGATCAGTGGCTAAAGGAACGAGCTATCATAACACAGGAGCTGCAGCTTATAAATTATTGAACCCCAGAGCCGGGAGCTCTGACGGCTGCACTATCTATAATACATGAGCAGAGCCTGACAAGCTCTGAAAATGAAGCCACGAGAGGGGGGGGGAGAGAGAGGCTGTGCACTGGTTCACACAGCAGCATGTCGCGCTTTTACCAAAAAACAGGATTCATTACCCAGCCTTTTTTGTAAGGAGAGGAAACTCTAGAGAAAAGGGATGATAGACGAGGGGGAGCATTAAAGGAGGTCGGGAGGATCAGAGAGAAGAAAAGTTATAAGAGGTAAGACACGGAGGAAAAGAGAAAAAAAGCATGCTAGTAAGAAAGGGAGATTTGAAGGACTGTGCTAAAAATGAGACAATGCGATAAAGAATTTAGTTGAATTA
Source organism: Calotriton arnoldi (assembly GCA_963921515.1). Classification (NCBI taxonomy): domain Eukaryota; kingdom Metazoa; phylum Chordata; class Amphibia; order Caudata; family Salamandridae; genus Calotriton; species Calotriton arnoldi. The sequence goes on from CAWUFW010009883.1 coordinate 442,416, forward strand.
AGAATGAAGGTGAGTGTTAGAAATGGGTGTCTCTACTTGGCAGTGGTATGCCCCGTGTACAAATAGGGACCCTTCCTTCTAGTCAGGGTATGGGAGTTACACACCCAAGATAACCCCTGCTCACCCCCTTGGTAGCTTGGCACGAGTAGTCAGGCTTATCTCAAAGGCAATGTGTAAATCATTTGTACAAACCACACACAGTAACACAGTGAAAACACTACAAATGGACACCACACCAGTTTAGAAAAATAAACAATTTTTATCTAAACCAAATAAGACCAAAATGACAAAAATCCAATATACAGAACACAAAATATCACTTTTTAAAGGTTTAAGCAATTCTGTCCATAGAACTCTATGGATGTGGTGATTTTAGTACAAAGTGTCTTCGATGCGTCTAAATCCACAAGGAAAAACAGCAGCAGAGGAGAGAAGCATCGGAAAACACAGCGATGCGTCGGTTCTTGAGTCCCTGGGGAAGCAATGTGTCAGTTCTGCTGCACTCAGAAGTGTTGAAACGGTTTCAGGCTGTAAGGAGAAGCGATGCATCAAAATCCGAAGGTGATTCTGGTCTGCGGGGTGAAGAGGTGGAAAACTTTGTGCACAGGTGCAATGCGTGGAAATCTGGGCGTGCTGGAGTAGATGCGGCGGTGGTGAAACAGGCGCTGCATTGATTCTTCCAGCCGCAGATGGGTGATGTGTCGATTCTCTCAGCTGCACAGCAGGGCCTATGCCGAAGTTGGAGCAGGGGTGTCGGTTGTCGGAAACTCGATGCTCTGGACTCGCGCTGTGCCCCCTTGCTGCCCTGATTGTGCTCGTTTTTTTCCTTTCTGTGCCCCCTTGCTGCCCTGATTGTGCTCGCTTTTTCCTTTCTGTGCCCCCTTGCTGCCCTGATTGTGCTCGTTTTTTCCTTTCTGTGCCCCCTTGCTGCCCTGATTGTGCTCGTTTTTTCCTTTCTGTGCCCCCTTGCTGCCCTGATTGTGCTCGTTTTTCCTTTCTGTGCCCCTTGCTGCCCTGATTGTGCTCGTTTTTTTCCTTTCTGTGTCCCCTTGCTGCCCTGATTGTGCTCGCTTTTTCCTTTCTGTGCCCCCTTGCTGCCCTGATTGTGCTCGTTTTTTCCTTTCTGTGCCCCCTTGCTGCCCTGATTGTGCTCGTTTTTTTCCTTTCTGTGCCCCCTTGCTGCCCTGATTGTGCTAGTTTTTTTCCTTTCTGTGCCCCCTTGCTGCCCTGATTGTGCTCGTTTTTCCTTTCCGTGCCTGTTTCCCGCCGCTGCGCCTGCGGCCCCGCCCCCTCACTGCCCATTCGCTGCCCCATTCCCTGCTCCTCCCTCCCACCTCCCCATTTATGGCGGCCGCTGGGCGGCCGCGCAGCGGACATGCGCAGCGGGCGCGCCGCTGGCGCGCCTAAGGCAAGCCCGTCTGCGCCCGTCCGCGCCGGGACCGCACCTAGCGCCAGAACCCCTGGTCCGGGCATCCCCCGCGCCCGCCACATCAACAGACGCCGATACGACGCCAGCACCCTCCACGCACTCAACCCCGGAAAAGATCACGCCTGCTACCGGGCCACCCCGGAAGCGCACCCAAGGGCCCTTCACCTGCCGGAACTGCAGCTTCGCCAGCACCCGCCCCGCCAAACCACCGCCCAGGAAAGAACCCAACTACCTCAGATGCATCCTCCTCAACACCCGCTCCGCCCGCAAACACGCCATCGAACTCTGGGACCTTCTCGACTCAACCTCCCCAGACGTCGCATTCCTGGACGGAGACCTGGCTGAATCCCGCTTCAGCCCCCGACATCGCCATTGCCATCCCGGACGGCTACAAGATCACCCGCAGGGACTGCACCAACGGAGTCGGAGGAGGCATCGCCATCGTCCACAGGAACACCCTCAGAGTCTCAACCAACACCGACGACACCCTCAGCACCGCCGAACACATGCACTTCCAGATCCACACCGATCCCAACACCACCCTCAGAGGAACCCTCATCTACAGACCCCCGGACCCCGACCACAGTTCAGCGATTCTATCGCTGACTTACGTCAGCACACACGCCATCGCCTCCACGGACTACATCCTCCTCGGGGACCTGAACTTCCACCTCGAGAACAACAAGGACACCAACTCCACCACCCTGATCGACAACCTCGCCACCCTCGGACTCAGACAGCTCGTGACTACACCCACCCACGCCGCCGGCCACACGCTAGACTCCATCTTTTCCGCAAGCCCACACGTCTCCTTCAACCACACCTCCGAACCCCACTGGACTGACCACCACTGCATCCACTTCACCTACAGGAAGCCCACCACGCACCACCGCACCAAACAAATGCCTCGCCGCTGCTGGAGCAGAGTCACCGAAGACCAGCTAACCACAACCCTCGCCCTGAGCCCACCCGCCGAACCCTCCGACCCTGACACCGCCGCCCGCAACCTCAGACAGTGGATCGACGACTGCGCCAACACCTCGCCCCGCTCAAGAATCCGCCCAACAGCCACACCAGCAAGAAAGCCACCTGGTTCACCGAAGACCTCCAGGCCTCCAAACGAACATGCCGAAAACTGGAGAAGATCTGGCTCCACGAACGGACAGCGGACAGCTACGCCGCCCACAAGAGCGCCACCCGCAGTCACCATCACCTCATCAGATCCGCCAAAAGGGCCTCACTCAAAGACCGCCTAGACAACAACGCACACAACAGCAAAGAGCTCTTCAACATCGTGGAAGGAACTCTCCAACCCCAGCTCCAACACCAACGACATCCCGCCGTCGCGAGACCTGTGCGACTCACTGGCCACCTTCTTCCACCGCAAAATCGCCGACATCCACGACAGCTTCAACACCACGACCGCCCCGGCAACCACCGAGACCACTGCCCCCACAACCACCAACCGCCTGCTCTCCTGGACCAACATCAACGACGAGGACACCAGCGAGATCATGAACACCATCCACTCCGGCTCACCGCTAGACCCGTGCCCTCACCACGTCTTCAACAAAGCCAGTACAGCCATCGCGCCCCATCTCTGGAAAATAATCAACATCTCCTTCGAGACAGCAACCTTCCCGGAAAGCTGGAAGCACGCCGAGATCACCGCCTTACTCAAGAAACCCAAGGCAGACCCCAAGGACCTCAAGAACTTCCGACCCATCTCTCTGCTCCCGTTCCCCGCGAAGGTCACCGAGAAAATCGTCAACAAACAACTGACGCGCTACCTCGAGGAGAACAACATCCTGGACCCTTCCCAGTCCGGCTTCCGCAGCAACCACAGCACCGAAACCGCCCTCATCGCCGCCACCGATGACATCAGGACCCTGCTAGACAACGGAGAAACAGCAGCCCTCATCCTCCTGGACCTATCAGCCGCCTTCGACACGGTCTGCCACCACACACTACGAACACGCCTTCACGACGCCGGGATCCAAGAGAAGGCCCTGGACTGGACCACATCCTTCCTCTCCGGCAGAACACAAAGCGTCCGCCTCGCCCCCTTCCGATCCAAAGCCACCAAGATCATCTGCGGCGTACCCCAAGGCTCCTCCCTCAGCCCAACGCTGTTCAACATCTACATGGCACCCCTCGCCCACGTCGCCCGACAGCACAACCTCAACATCATCTCCTACGCCGACGACACCCAGCTGATCCTCTCCCTCACCAAAGACCCTCACACCGCCAAAGCCCACCTCCACGAAGGAATGAAGGCCGTCGCCGAATGGATGAGGACCAGCCGCCTGAAGCTGAACTCGGACAAGACGGAGGTCCTCATCCTTGGTTCCAACCCTTCAGCATGGGACGACTCCTGGTGGCCGACATCACTGGGAACAGCCCCGACACCCACCGACCACGCACGCAACCTAGGGGTCATCCTCGACCCCACCCTCTCCATGACTAAGCAGGTTAACGCCGTTTCCTCATCCTGCTTCAACACCCTCCGAATGCTCCGCAGGATCTTCAAGTGGATCCCCACCGAAACAAGAAAAACAGTCACCCAGGCCCTCGTCACCAGCAGGCTGGACTACGGAAACGCCCTCTACGCAGGAACGACGGCTAAGCTCCTGAGACGGCTGCAACGCATCCAGAACGCCTCTGCACGTCTTATCCTCGACATCCCCGACGCAGCCACATCACACCCCACCTGAGAGACCTGCACTGGCTCCCTGTCAACAAGAGGATAACCTTCAAGCTCCTCACCCACGCACACAAAGCACTCCACAACTCCGGACCAGCCTACCTCAACAGACGACTCAGCTTCTACACCCCCACCCGCCAGCTCCGCTCCACCAGCCTCGCCCTCGCCACAGTCCCCGCATCCGGAAAACGACCGCCGGCGGCAGATCCTTCTCCCACCTTGCCGCCAAGACCTGGAACACCCTCCCCACCAACCTTCGGCAGACCCAAGACCTACTGGCCTTCAGAAGACTCCTCAAGACCTGGCTCTTCGATCAGTAGCAGCACCACCCCCCTCTTCCCCCAGCGCCTTGAGACCCTCGCGGGTATGTAGTGCGCTTTATAAGTGACATGATTGATTGATTGATTGATTGATTGATTGCAGCAGTTTCTTCAGCAGCGGTCAGGCACTGCATCGATTTCTTTGGCTGCACGGCAGCATTGCATGGAGATTTCTCCTGCATGATGGTGCTGCGTCAGACAAAAAGGTGCTGGGAGGGCAATGCATCAATTTTGAAGTCTTTTTGCAGCAGGAACCACCTCCCAGGCCCTAGAACTGGAATTGGCACCACTTGGCAGGTCAGAACTCCCAGCAGTGGAGTTCAGTGATGCTGCCGGTGAAGCCTTTAATGGCCATGAGACTTCCAACAGGAGGCAAGCATACACAAGTCCTTGAGGAACCTTGGAAAAGCAGGATTCAAAAGCAAAGTCTAGTTCTTTCACTGCCCACAGACAGAATCAGCAACTCCAGACCAACCCAGCAAAGCAACACACAGCAAAGTGGCAGTACTCCTCCTGTCAGCTCTTATTCTTGGTAGGATCCTCAGTCCCGAAGTGTTCTAAAATGGGGGGTTACAGGTCCAATACTTATACCCTTTTTTGCCTTTGAAGTATGCATACTTCAAAGGAAAGTCTTTATTTTCCACAAGATCCTGCCTTGTCCTGCTTTGGCTCCAGACACACTACAGGGGTTAGAGGCAGCATTGTGAGAGGCCATGCACCACCCTATTCAGGTGTTAGTGAGAACTCCTCCCACCGCTCTAGCTCAGGAAGGCCCATCAGCCTGGTGATGGGCCATCAGGAAATGCAGGGCACACCTCAGCTCCCTTTGTGTGACTGTCTAGAGTGATTGCACAAACAACCCAGCTGTCAGTCTAAACCAGACCTTGATTCCACATGCAGGCAGAGGATATTAAAGCAAGAAAATGCCAACTTTCTAAAAGTGGCATTTTCAAACATACAATTTGAAAACCAATTCCACTGAAAGATGTATTTTTAAATTCTGACCTCAGGAAGCTCAAACTCTAATTCTCTATCTCTTCCCAATTGAAAGTTACACCTGCATGATAGTACATGGCAGCTCCAATGATAACCTATGGGAGAGATAGCCCTTGCAATAGTGAAAAACGAAATTGGCAGTATTTCACTATAAGGACATGTAAAATACACCAGTACATGTCCTACCATTCATATACACTGCACCCTGCCCATGACGGTACCTTGGGCCTACCATAGGGGTGCCTCTCATGTAATAAAAGACAAGGGTTGGGCCTGGCTAGTGGTTGCACTTGCCAGGTCGACATGGCAGTCTAAAACTGCACTCACACACACTGCAATGGTGGGTCAGAGACAAGTTTACAGGGATACTCATGTAGGTGGCACAACCAGTGCTACAGGCCCACTAGAAGCATTTGATTTACAGGCCCTGGGCACACACAGTGCACTTTACTGGGGACTCACCAGTAAATCAAATTTGCCAATCATGGATAACCAATCATAATCACAATTTACACAGGGATCACTTGCACTTTAGCACTGATCAGCAGTGGTAGAGTGCCCAGAGTACACAAACCAACAAAAACGAAGTTCAGCACACAATAAAAAATACAGGTGGTAGAGGCAAAAAGACAGGGGAAACCACTCCAAGGATGCCAGGTCTAACAGTGAGGGAGAATGGAGCTAGGGTAGGAGGGGTTATTGCAGCACCAAGGTGAGGCATGAATAGAAAAAAGGAAGGAAAAAACTGTGAAAGAAGGAAGGAAAAGGGGTTTAGAGCAGGTTGCCTCCAAGTCCTGAAAATGAGTAGTGAATAGAGAAGGGAACAGGTAGGAACAAGTTATGGAAAGATGGAAAAAATACATGAGAGTTGTAAGAAAATAGGTTGTTGGTTGAGTGGGCTGTAAGCTCCGGTCAAGCGGCAATCACAATCCTTATCAGAGTAAGGCACAAGCGAAACCCAAATTTAACCTGTACTCACCCCTTTGGTAGCTTGGCACAAAGCAGTAAGGCTGAACTCAGACGCAATGTGTAAAGTATTTGTGTAGCACTTCAAACAGTAAAAACACACCTCAAAAGGTGTCCACAACAGATTTATAAAAATAGACTAATTTTTAATAAATAAAACAAGACCAAAATGACAAAAACAATTATTAGAACCAGAGATATTGAATTTTAAAAGGTTTTAGTAAAAATAGCACAAAAAAGCACAAAGCGCCAACTGGGAACATCTGGTTCCTCCGGACTGGGACAAAATCACAATTTCAGGCTAACCACGATGGAGCGCCAGCCAGCTACAGAGACCATGTTGGGCCCGTTTAACAGAGTACTTTAAAATCATGGTTGTGGAGTGTTGTGTTGATTTGTTTCAAAGATGCACCGCGCAGGCAAAGCGATGCATCGGTTCTGAGATGTGGCGAGGCTGCGATGTGAGATCCTGTTGTGTTGTTGTCGAGGGTCCTGTTGACGGGGCTTGCCATGTGGAGTCCGGCTCCGTGGATGGAGTTGAGACCTCAGTAGTCCACACAGAAGTTCTGGAGTGGCGATTAGAGGAGCAGCCTTCGGTATCAGCACTACAGGGCAGGACCAGGAACTGTTGGAGGGCTCAATCACCCTTATTGCCAGTATCTTAGAGACTTCCTCCTTGATACTGGCCCTCACCTTACCTGACAACCTGTACATTTTGTTCTTAACAGGTGGACTGCTTCCAGTATCTATGTCATGGATGAAGGAAGTGGCCCTTAGGGGCCACCCGGGTTATTTACAACCACCTGCTATGCCTTCCCAAGTAATGAAGAGTCAGTCAGACAGTAGAGAATATGAACAAGCATTTATTAGTAATACTCTGCAGAGGAGTCCAATCTGACCTCCACCCTAAGATGTCTGCCGAGGGACTAGCTCCCCAACGGCCTGCAATGCATGATCATTCCTCCAAGAATCCCCCAGCCACGCCCACAGTGGAAAGTTACCGGCTTGGGCCGAACATGAACAAAGAAGGCACAGAAGGATGGGCTACCACCTGCCAGATGGGTACATGCTATCGGCAACTCAAGGTTACCGCGCTGAGTCTCAGCGTCTCCTAACGTGGGAGCAGAACTACACACTCGGATAGGCATGCGAGGCCAGAATGGCCTATTCATTAGTAAGTCGGGAAACAGCCTTGAACAGAAAAGAAAAATAATAACTAAATACAGTGTTCTACTGAGGCAAGCAGTACGAATAATGAGGCCTAGTTCAGACATAGCCTAATAGGGATTACGACATACAAAATGGAGTCACACTTGCTAACTAAAGATTGCTCGTTGCAGAGATAACTCAGTGGGTTGCATAACGTGAATACAAATGGCATCTATTTAACCACACACTGCTAACCTAATGTAGCATGATACGAGTGCATAGCAGGAATGGGATTTTCAAACCTAACAGACCCTCCTTTTAGCGTGGGTGGCTAAATGCTTTATTGATGCTATCCGGTAGGGTCTTTACAATTCTAAGTGGGAAGGAAGAAAATGCATAGTCACTCAAGTTACAAGGAGAATAAAACAGCACATGAGTATCAAAATCTACTTAGTATTCAAAAATGCCTTCGTCGATAAGCATGATGTCTTGGATATCCTGCATCATCATAGTAGAGACCTTAGTATCACGTCCTGGCAATTTAGGGGTAGGAGTGAGCTTGCTCACACAATAGGTGCAACATGCTGGAAGGCAATTAATACATAGGCAACATGTGAAGATGACACCTGCGATAACTATGAGGGCAAGTAGTATCTTCCAACCCCATGATGTCAGCAGACCCCAGAACCAACCGGTGAGGGACCATGATCCATTATCCTGATGGATATCTGAAGCAAGCCTGTGTAATTTCTGTATGGCGGAGTATACATTAGGGGCGTTATCAGGAATGTAAACACAACAACTGCTGCCGATGACGCGGCAGGCTCCACCCCTATCAGCAAGGATGACGTCTAAAACCATCCGGTTTTGAAGAGCAACGAGTCTCGTAGCCTGAAGCTCGACTGTAATATTAGTCAGTATACCTGCAGTATTGTTAAGAACTCCCTCAACTACTCTAGCAAGGCGACGGATATTACGGCTATTGAACATGGGGCCCCAGAATGGCAGAATGCCCTTCATGATGTCAGTAAACTGCTGTAGGGAAGTATCTGTTTGATCTATATCTTATGGATCGACAACTGTTTTGGCCCGATGCAAATGTAGATCCCTACGCTGTAGCCTATGATCCTTGTGATAATTGGACGGTGCAATATAAACAGGGGGCAAAAGGAAAGAGACATAACACTGGCCAGACCATCCCCTGGGAAGCCATGTATAAGCCTGTTCCCCACAAACAAAGTATACATTTGGAGGTGTGAGCAAAGGTGGGCTACTAGTAGTGTTCAATCGGTATGTATAGTTACAACTGCTCTGACCTACTGGAATGTTCCCTGTACCTTCAACACAGAAACTAGCTGCTGAATTGATCAAGGGGACGGGCATGGCTTTGTCTTCAGTTATATTTCGTTCCTGGAAACATTTAAAATATTCAGTAACATTAAATCCTTGAAAATCCAGCATTTCATTTTGTAACCAGGTGACATTCTTATTATCCTTAAAAATATTCATACAAGCTTCTGGATGTAGGGTACCCTCCTTTCCATCTGCCCCAGGTGTATATCCTTGGTGTACCACTATATACTCCAACACTACTTCGTAATCAGACTGTACCATATTCATTGCATCAGCGTGATAATGCATGTACACCATAGAAAGCAATTGGAGCCATGCCTAGCAGCTACCCAAGTATGACATGGGCAATGACACCAGTAGATCATTCTTGTGCATGACTGAGGGAAGTAACCCACACACCCAACAATTCGTGGCATTAGTGGTACTGTGTACCTGATGAAGCATCTGCAGAAACACATTTTTCGACATAGGTCTGTCTATGTCTCTCTTTATGCGGAGCCAGAGTAACAAACGAATGCTCAGGCGGAGCCGGGGTGGTCCCTATCAATGTGTGCACAGGATGCTGTTCTTCTAAATACCACACCACCCCGAATAGTGTTATCGTTACAATGAGATTGACCACTACCACCACCACCCTACTCCAAATAGACCAACTAGACCACACAGGACCATTCTGCTGTAATGGTGGGGCCACCAGAGGCTGTTCCTCCTTCATAATTGCGCGGCCAAATGGGTACATAGGAAAAAAACTTTAGGAATTGGAGCCACAAAAATGCAACCGACCAGAGGGTACAAGTCACCCAGTGTCCTTCAGAGCCTCACTGGTAGACTCCTATTGTTCATCAACGACTGTGCTATGAAGCACACAAACGGGGGAGCTGCACGATCGCAGCCCTTGCTGGAAAACAAATCCTCTTCTTTCAGGATAGGGCACCCTCCCTCCTTGGAAGGCACCCTCAGCTAATCCTGTCCAGTGTCTAGGGCAGTGCACCAGTGTAGTTCCCTCTAATCTAAAGCAGGCACCTTAGGCATAGCACCTACGCCCTAAGCTCAAGTCCTTCCCTAACTCCTGGACTGCCCTAAAGGCGTACTGTCCTTCCGTCGGGGCCGCAGGCTGTACCTGGCAACCCCAGGCACTTCTTCATCAGCAAAAAGTGGAAGAAATTCAGGCTCAGCAGGGCATTGAGACTCAGGTGTCTGTGCACCAGAAGCGGGAGCATCCGGGGCGGCCCTTATCTCTGGGGGGACCCCCTCAAGTAAGGCCTTGTCGCTTTCCTCGTCTGTCTGCGCCCACCTCAATCGGGCATCAGAGAAGGGAACGAAGCGGGGCACTCGCTCCCCTTCCTGGTCCGCAATGCCGTCGAGGACCCACCGGTCATACGGAAGTGGGAGAGGGATCCTCCTTACGTGCGATCCGTGTACCCAGTGCTTCCGGCCTTTGAGCTTTACTGCGGTGCGGGTTGCGAGCAGGACCAAGAGTGGCCCTTTCCACCGAGGCTCCAGGCAGCTCTTTCGCTGAAACTTCTTCACAAACACGAAGTCCCCGAGCTGTAGCTGATGCCCGGGCCCCTCTGGTACTGGTTGCAGCGTGGCGTGAATCTGTTGGTGGACAGAACGAAGACCTTTAGTCAACTCATACAAATAGTCCACAAGTAGGGGGTACTCTATCTCGGAGAAGCGCTTGGGTCTCGGGACGCCCCAGACGTTGGCGGGATGCCCAAACACCACCTCGTATGGGGACAGCCCTGTTCTAGAATGCGCTGTCGCTCTGGTAGATAACAAAGCCAAAGGTAGAGCATCGGGCCATCGCAATCCTGTGCTTTCTTGAATTTTCGCTAACTTCAATTTGAGAGTACCATTGTACTTCTCGACCAAGCCTGCTGACTGGGGGTGGTTCACAGCATGAAACTTCTGTCTAATATGCAAGCCTTTACACACCAATTCAATCACTTTTGAATTGAAGTGACTTCCGTTGTCACTCCAGATCACACGTGGTAATCCATAGCGCGGGAAGAACTCCGTTGCCATAGCCGTATTCTCCTTAGTGGGGTATGCCTCAATCCATTTACTGAATGCACAAATCACTACCAGCACATACTTCAAATTGTTAACTCGTTCCATTTCGGTGAAATCCATCTGGAGAACCTCGAAAGGGAAGGAAGGCGGTGCAAAATTACATGCGGGTGTAGGAGTACCTTCCCCAGGATTATGTTTCAGACAAATGATGCAGTGTTTCACTAGGTGTGTGGCTACCTTAGGGATATTATTGTTTCGCCATACTGGGTCCAGTAGCTTACATATTCCTTTGGCACTAATGTGTGCTGGGCCATGGACCATGGTAACAACAGGGAGCACATAGGCGTTCGGCAGCAACCATCTCTGTTTCCCAGACAAGTCAGTCCAACACCCATCCTCGTCTAAACGCCCTGTCCTCTCCTCCCATACTGCCAATTCATCTACTGTCGCCTCGCTCTGTATTTCCCTGACATTTTCTAATGTGTCCTTGAACATTCCATTGTCTGGAACCCACCTAGCGGGACCTGCCACAAACATCTTTTTCATCTTCGATCTAGCTGTCTCCTTAGCTGTCTGATCTGCAAAAGCATTTCCCCTCCCAACATCGTCTGTTACTGCTTTGTGAGCGCTACATTTTATTATTGCCAACTTATCAGGAAGTGTCAGTGCTGATAACAGTCTATGTATCAATGGACCATGCTGTATTCGCAGCCCATGCGAAGTCAAGAACCCTTTCTCCGCCCAGAGGCGCCCAAAATTATGGGCCATCCCAAAGGCGTACTGGCTGTCGGTGTAGACATTGACAGTCAGTCCCTCACTCAACTCGCAAGCCCTAAGAAGGGCAACCAACTCTGCAGCCTGGGCAGATTGGTATGGGATACGGGATGTTTCAACTACAGTGTGTAACGTTGTGATTGCCTAAGCTGCAGTGGGAGTGCCATCTGGTAGTTTGAAACAAGAGCCATCGACATATAGTTCCCCTAGGGGGGTCAGATAAGGGAACATCAGTCAGGTCTACCCGTCCCTTCGTTTCTTCCTCAGTCCGAAATAAACAATCATGGACATCATTGTCCTTTTCTTCCGAAGGGAGGGGTAGTAACGTGGCTGGGTTCAGAGTAGCACATCGTTTGATGGTAATGTGCGGAGCAAACAAATTTAACTCATATCCAGTCAGACGCGCACTAGTAAGGTGCTGTGTCTTTGTCTTATTCAACAGTGTGTCCACAGCATGAGGTACCATGACTGTGAGATCCGTATCAAGGACGAGCCCTGCCGATTGTCTGATAGAAACTGCCACCGCCGCGGCAGCCCTCAGGCAGCTCGGGAGAACTCTGGCGACGTTATCAAGAATAGCAGAGAAATACGCGCAGGGTCTCTGCTTACCACCGAAACCCTGTGTTAGAACAGAAAGCGTGCAACCGTCCGCCTCATGTACATAAAGCACAAAAGGCTTCTGGTAATCAGGAGTACCAAGCACAGGAGCAGAGCAAAGCGCATCTTTTAATTGCTCGAAAGCTTGCTGGCATGCAGATGTCCAAGGCAAGGGTTCATGCACGTCTTTAGTGGTCAGGTAAAGGAGGGGTTTCGTTAGTAAGGAATAGTTAGGGATCCAATGACGACAATACGAAGTTATACCAATGAACGCGCGTACCTCGCGTTGGGTCTTAGGATCAGGCATATTAGTAATAGCAGCTATGCGTTCAGGTCTATGACCCTCCTTCGACAGTAGGTGACCTAAATAGGTGACCTCCGGTCGACAATATTGAAATTTCGAAAGTGACACCTTGTGTCCATGGTGAGCCAAATGTAACAGCAATTTAACTGTGGCCTCTTTACAACCATCTTCAGTGTCTGAAGCCACAAGGAGGTCGTCAATGTACTGCAACAGCACATTACCAGGGGGAAGTTCCAAAGAATCCAATTGAGCCTTCAAAGCTTGCCTATAGATACTAGGACTCTCCGTATAGCCTTGCGGAGCACGACAGAACCTAAAGCTCCTGCCGGCTATTGCAAATCCTAACAGATATCTGCTATCTGTATGGACTGGAATGCTAAAAAAGCATTCTTTAGATCGATCACAGAGAAGAATTTTATAGACGGGGGAATCATTGTCAAGATCGTGGTAATGTCTGGGACTGCAGGATACTGGGGAACCACTATTTTGTTCACCTCTCTAAGGTCAATTAGGAAGCGGTAAATGTCAGGGTGAGCATCAGAAGAATCCAAGGGTGCCTTTTTAAGAATAGGAAGAATAGGGCTATTATACACATTCGCCGCTGTCTCCTCAACCACACCAGACTTAATCAAATCCTGTATTATTTGCAATAGGGCCTTTTCTCCTGCCTGGGATATCTTGTACTGGGGAATACATGGCAATCCAGTGTTGTCCTTAATCTGTATAGAGACCGGTGGGATCTGGAGTAATCCCACATCCGTGTCTCCTGTAGCCCACAGTGTGCGTGGCACATCTTTAAACTCAGCGGGGAGGGGGGCATCCTTTGCGAAACATTGTGTGGCATGGGCCACTTGCGTTCCAATAGTCATGTAAACACCGTCTGGGGAACAAAAAATTGTCGCATGCAACCTTTTTAACAAATCCAACCCTAACAAATTCTCCCCACAATTTGATGTTAATAGAAATATTGAATCAACGGTGAAGGGGCCAATAGTCAAAGCAAGAGGTTTGGAAATGGGGCTGACAACCGGCACGCCTGAGAAACCCACCGAAACATTGTTTTGGCCAGACAGAGCCGCCCCCGGGACCAGTGAACGGGAAACAGAGCTATTCATAGCCCCTGTATCAACTAAGAATTTCTCGGTCGTACCATGTGTTGGACTTGGCCCTTTTTGCAGGGTCATCCCTGAACTTTTTGCCTTCCTCCTAGCCTTTTTTCTGACATGGTGTTGGTGGTTCTAGGACTCTGGGCACTTTAGCACTGCTGTCCAGTGTAAAGTGCGTGTGCTCTCTGTGGTAAACATGGTAAAGATTGGTCTACACCTGTTGGCATATTTAATTTACCTGTCAGTCCCTTGTAAAGTGGTATCTCAGATACCCGGGGCCGGTAAATTAAATGTTACTGGTGGGCTTGCAGCGCTGAGTGCGCCACCCACCAAAGTAGCCTTTCAAACCTATCTCAGGCCTCTGCCATTGCAGGGCCTGTGCGCGAAGTCTTAGTGCCGCTGTGACATGGCACCTAAAGTGTGTGCCATGTCTGTGACCCCCCCTTTTCTGTATGTCAGTCACCCCTAAGGTAGGCCCTAGCTAGCCCTATGGGCAGGGTGCATTGTAGGTAGAAGGCAGGACATGTACCTTGTGTGTGACATGTCCTGGTAGTGACAAACAGCCATTTTGGTTTCTCACTGCTGTGAGGCTGTCCTCCCATAGGAATGCATTGGGGATTCCCTGATAAGTGTTTCAGTGGTAATTCCTGATATGAGAGGAGCAGCGTGGTCAAGTTTGGTATGTTTGGAATAGTGATAATAAATGCTACGGAATGGTGTGCACAGATTTATTATCACTATTTTAGAAGTGCCACTTTTAGAAGTTGGCATTTCTGTGTGCTATGTGTCTGCCTGCCTGATGTGTATTGCATGTCTGGCTTTGGAGTGACAGGGGCTGGGGAGGTGTGTGTGGCTCCAGGGAGGGCAGGGTGAGTTAGCGCTAGGCTGAATAGGGGAACTGCATTTGGAGTAGTGGGAGGAGTAGTCCCCTGACCCTGAATAGGTCTGTGCCTGCCTGGGTGAATGCTGGCTCCGCCCCCTTTGGTGGTCTGATGACCGAACCCCCACCTGACAATAGGGAAGAGGAGCCCTGTAAACAGAGTGCTCCAATACCCCCCAGAACCAGTTGAGACTGGTTCCCCCAAGCCCTGTGCCAGGGCAGACAAAGAGAAATGTGGTATATATACTGGGGCTGTGACCCCATGAAAGGTTGTGCTTTTTGTGCTTCCTGGTGACCTGTTGCTGCTGGACCCCAGGAGGAACCGCCACGAGGGACTGCCTCCCTGCTGGAGGGCCCTGTGTGCTGGCCTGCCTGGGCCCAGCCTTTGCCCTGGAAATGTTGGGGGCACAGCGCCTCTTGAGCGCGGCGCCTTTATTGTTGGTGGCTCCAGGACAGGAGGAGTGCCTGTGCCTCTGCAGCGCTGAGCTGCGATCGATTCTGAGGGAATCCCGACATGGGGATTACCCCGCATTGCTGGCTTTGGCGGGAGCCCACCCCGTATTAATGCTTATTTAATATCGGGATCCCACCCCGCGTTTGTGCTCCTGTGAGCAGGAGCCCACCCCGCAATTGTGTGCTTAATGGCAGGAGCCCACCCCGCACTGAGGAGCCGCCGAAGGGAACCGCCGCGGCCCGACCCGGAAGACAGGCAACTTGCCTGGGTGTGGGCGGAACCGTGGGAGAGAGACGCCGGTGCCGTCGACCTTCCGGCAGGAGCCTACCTCGCGTTTGAGGACGTCCGGAGCCCAGAGAGAAGTGAGAGGAGTCGGAGCCTCGCGGGCTCCATCTGTTGCATGCCTGCCTTCCCCCGCCAGGCAGAAGGGGAGGCAGGCCTCCAGAGACCGCAGGAGAAAGAGCGGGGCCGTTCGGGTGAAGCCTCGGTAGCGCGACCTGTCGAGGCACATTGTCGGTGCCTGCCCCGCCTAAAAGGACGATCGGAGGAGTCTGCACGGAGCCCCGGTGAGTGGGGCTGTAGCAGGAGCATTTGTTGGTGCTCCCTGAGCACAGTGGTATCAGTGCTGGTTTTGCACGAGAGGAGCCCCGGGAAGGAGGGGCTCCCACGGTGCTCTGTTGGTGCCATTCTTCTGCTGTCTCCAGCTGCACCACGAGAGCGTGGGCAGCTGCACCAAGGGGGCACGTTTATTTTGATCTTGAAGAGAAAGGGGTGAGACGCACCCCACGCCCCCAGCGCATTGCGCGCACTTTGCTTTGGCTGCATTGGCAGCAAAGGGGCCAGTGGAAGGCCCCAGTTACAAGCCCTGACATTTGGGACAGAGGGCATTTGAGCCCCACAGAAAGGCCAGTTGGCCAGGGGGTCAGTTGTATGTTGGTAGGGCGAAAGGCCCTAAATGTGATTTATGCACCATAACTATTGCATAATGTGTTTATGCTAATGTGATGAAGACATAATGCGTTTATGTTGAAGGTGATATTGCTAAGTACAGTATTTTACCAGTAGTCACTGGTTGTGTTTTATATGTGCTACTAGTGCTTTCTAAAGGTTCTGACAGTGGCCCGATTGGCCCTGTCATGTGTTTATAATCCCCTGTAAATATTGCCTAGTGCCAGTTGGCACAGTGTATATGTGTGATTATAATTCTAATGTGTTTTGGATAATACAAAGGCTATTTTTTATATAACCTTGTGTGGAGTTTCTTTTGTGGTGTGCCTAGTGTGTTGCTGCTGTGTGTGTGTGTTGCGCAAACGCTTTACACATTGCCTCTGGGATAAGCCTGACTGCTCGTGCCAAGCTACCAAGGGGGTGAGCAGGGGTTATCTTCAGCGTGTAACTCCCTTGCCCTGACTAGAGTGGTGGTTTCTGCCTGGCTTAGGCGCTTGCCCTAGCCAACCAGAAATCCCATTTCTAACACCATGTAAATCTGCAGCGACATAGGGTCCGCGCTGAACTACAGGCACCGGAACTGGTTCCTTGCCCTGTCCCTGGCTATCCTAGCTGTGAGACAGCCCCGTCACTTCGTCCATGTCATAGTCATCATGATAGTACTGCCTCCCTCAGGGGTCGTCAAAATAGTTCCCGCTCTGCCTATTAGACGATGCATTCTCTGATCGCGTCTCCCCCCGGCCTCCTCCGCCTCTTCCACGTCCTCCAAACCCTCGACCTCTCGGTTCCTCACCTCTCTGCGATAACTCCGGGCACTCATTCCGCCAATGTTCCTCCCGCTTGCAATATGCACATTGATTGAGCCCAATAGGTGCGCTCGAGGAACCACCCCTGTTAGACCTGGTTAGCCGCTGAGCCGAACACGAACCTCTCCCTCTTCCGTTACCCCTCGCAACTTGCTGCATCAACACCCTCGTTTTCAATTCTTTTGACTTTTGCTCCACTTTCTCCTTCTCTTCATTCTCTCTATGCTCGTAGTACTGTGCCATACTCAATATTACTGATGGGGAAGAGGTGCTCCAAGTGCTTTCTGAAGCCTGCAACCTAGTCGCAATCTCAGGAAGCAAGTTGTTAACAAACCTGCTGACAAACAACTGAACACCACCTTCCAATGACAGGTCCTGGCCACTAAAGTCGAGAAACACCCCTTCAAACCTAGTAAAGAAATCAGACACCCTCTTGTCCTTCTTCTGACGACATGCAGTCAACTTGTCCCAATCCACCCGTCTCGGCGGGATAAGGGAATGCATATAGGTGATAATGCGACCCGGTAAAGCCAATATGTCCGCCTTCGGCTTGTCACCGGGCTTGCGGTCCTTATCCCACGCCCTGATATGATCCCATGTTCCCCCCAATTCCACCACATGATCCTGTGTATGCACTTGCCTCCATATATCCGCCGGTACCAACAAGCCAAAGAACAACTCAATATCAGCTAACGTCATCACCGTGGAGGAGGCCACCTCTGTCATTTCTTTGTTGTACGCAGTCGGGTTTTTCCGAGGGTCCGGCAACTGACTTTTAAGGGATATTACCTCACTCCTCTTCCAAGGAGTATAGATCCACTGTTCCTGAAACCGAGCAGCAACTCGTGGCCTAATTACAGTATTCGTGGAGTCGCACAGTTCTGGTATTTCAGGATGATAAATAGGATGGACCTCCCTCATGGGGCACTGGGTCACCATGGTCGGAACCTTTTGGAGCAAACTGCCCCGATACCCCACCAATGTCGTTACATTGCTAAAAACCTCATTAGGAGCCATACCTGCAGCATATACCCTGTCTCGTATGTCATAGATGATCTGCGGTGCAATACCCTGAAAACACTGCTCCCACAGTCCTATTAGCGTGGCCGACATGTGCTTAAGGTCATGCTGCTGTATGAAGGGCTCATAATATTTCATCACACTCCACACATCTTCCACACTATAGATCGGGCTCCGAGCCCACTGAGCCGCCTGAGTCGCCACCATTTGCTTCTCCTCATCACCCACAGCAGAACGCACCAGCACTTTGTCCATACGGTCCCGTGCTGCCGCCCAATTCCCTTCATGTATCCCACGTAAAGGGGTCTCGCCATTCAGCAGTGCTTGGGGTGTCATACTCGAGGGAGAAAGAGCAGATGAGGAGACAGGTATCATCATGTAAGGAGACAGTGTTGTAGGAGTGAAAGGGGGTGTAGCAGTAGATACAGAGTCAGTAGACGGAATAGGAGAGCTAAGGGCTCCCGCCCCTGTTACTGGCGTGAGCAGAGAGGAAGCAGGCAGGGCTGGGGCCGAAGCAGTTGGACTAGAGGCAGAAATACTAGGAAGAGCGGCACCAGAGGCTGGGGACTGAGAGGTTGGAACCCTTGGGTATATCCGCTTGGGAGCATAAGGTGGAGGAGGGAGAGAATCCAATAGCTCTTCAACAAAAACGTCACCTTGCTCCCTAGTAACATAGCATTTATCTGTCTGCAATCGAAATTTTCTATCTGCACATTCTATGCCTTTCTCTATCTTTTCCCTTTCATAGGCCACTGCTTTCTGCGTTATAGTTTGCGTCTGTCTCTTCTGGGCCTCTTTCTCTGCTCTCATACGCCGCTGCTTTGCTTCCTTCTGCCATACTCTTAGAGAATCAAACATTGACTGTCTGCTCTTTTTGGCGAACAATTTGTCCTGCAAGAAATTCAATTTTTGCTCATCAAACGAGCCAGTAAGTGGCCATTGTAACTCAGCATTGTCCCTCGTATATTTATTCCACAATGTGCTAAACATAATAGGGCCAAAACCGTGCTACATTAAAATTTGGGATACCCTCCGGAGGCGCAGGCTGGCTCTCTTCCAATCGAGCCTCAGTAGAACAACACCGACATTCAAACACCCCAGTTTACTTAGACAAGGCATCTTAATATAAGACACATGCGCTGTCCCCAACGGACAAATATAACGCCAACAAACAAAATAATAAAAGGAAAAAAATAAAGAATACAAATATTGTTCAAGAACCAAACCAAAACGGTCCGAGGACCGCTCCCTACAGTCCGGAGACTGCACCAAGTTCAAGAAGACAGGCTCTAGCCCCAGACCTTTTCAAGCATTGACCAAATTTCCAGTTGGCCTGGCAGATTGTTTGCGAACAGTCCCAGACCTTTTCAAGAATGGGCCAAATTACCAGTTGGCCTGGTAGGCTGTTCACAAACACTCTGTGTCTTTAAAAAGGGTCCACAAACCCACCAAGTTCAAACCAAAATGGCCCGAAGACCGTACCAAGACACAGCCCGTCGGCTCATGCCATTCAAGCAAGGCAGTCCGAAAACTGCTCCAAGACAGTCCGGAGACTGTACCAAGACACAGCCCCTAGGCTCGTGCCGTCCAAGAATCAAATCACTCACCTGGTGCACACAGGTCGAGTCAAGTTATTCTCCACTGCCGACTCTTCGGACCAAACGGTCAACTCCAAGGTTTTGCCTTCTCAGGACCCCAGCCGGTGACCACTAGACGAGGAGTCGCCCGATCAGACGGGCAGGGCAGCTGCGAGAACCAAGCTGGATCGTGTGGGGTACCCCGATCTGCCCGACTGACCAGACGCAACCCCGACCCTGCAACCTGATTACGGGCGAGCTGGATCACCTTGCGGGGTCCCTGTTTGGGCACCAACTGAAGGAAGTGGCCCTTAGGGGCCACTCGGTTTATTTACAACCACCTGCTATGCCTTCCCAAGTAATGAAGAGTCGGTCAGACAGTAGAGAATACAAACAAGTATTTATTAGTAATACTCTGCAGAGGAGTCCAATCTGATCTGCACCCTAAGATGTCTGCCGAGGGACTAGCTCCCCAACGGCCTGCAATGCATGATCATTCCTCCAAGAATCCCCCAACCACGCCCACAGTGGAAAGTTACCGGCTTGGGCCGAACATGAACAAAGAAGGCACAGAAGGATGGGCTACCACCTGCCAGATGGTTACATGCTATCGGCAACTCAAGGTTACCGCGCTGAGTCTCAGCGTCTCCTAACGTCGGAGCAGAACTACACACTCGGATAGGGCACACTCGAGGGCAGAATGGCCTATTCATTAGTAAGTCGGGAAACAGCCTTGAACAGAAAAGAAAAATAATAACTAAATACAGTGTTCTGCTGAGGCAAGCAGTACGAATAATGAGGCCTAGTTCAGACACAGCCTAATAGGGATTACGACATACAAAATGGAGACACACTTGCTAACTAAAGCTTGCACGTTGCAGGGATAACTCAGTGGGTTGCATAACGTGAATACAAATGGCATCTATTTAGCCACACACTGCTAACCTAATGTAGCATGATACAAGTGCATAGCAGGAATGGGATTTTCAAACCTAACATGGACGCACAGATGTGTGAGTCCAGGGATGAGGGAGAACAGAGACGCAAACTGCCCCAGTAACTAGCAACAGCCACTCTGCTGTTCTGGGTTCAGTGTCGAGGACTGACCCATCCTGTTCCTGGGCAGACAGGAGGTTAGGGAGAGGCTCATTCGCCTCTTCCACTCCCTCATCAGTCACCTGGAGCATGTTAATTTTGGACATCTCAAAGTGGGGTTTGAGGCAGTTCACGTGGAGCACCCTCAAGGGGTTTCTAGGCGTGTTGAGATCCAACACTTCAGACTATCACTGCACTGATAAGGGGAAGTACGTTTTAAAACTGTGACAAACAATGTGTTAGAATTGTTTTTATAGGTAGTGTGTTTTTTAAAAAGGAAGTCTTTTTTTAAATCTGCTGCTTTGCACTGGTTTTTAAAGAGAAAATCACTTTTTAAAGTTAGCTGCTGGGGGCGTGTCCAAGATGGCGGACGGCTGAGACATGCCTCTCGGTCTCTCCGTGCCACCATCAATGAAGCATTAACATCCTGCCTTCCAACCCCCTTTTCAGCGATCCTGCTGGGTTTGCCTGCTGCCCAGGTAACGTGGGCCAGCTGTTAGCACCATGCGGTGGGCTGATAACCAGAGTTATCTCCCCCGACACCCAGACCACGCCTTGCTGGGCCCGACCGGCCTGTGCAGAGGCTGAGCTGAGGGCCTGGCGCACTGAGGAGATCGTCCTGCCCCCCGGAGCACAAGACACCCGGTGGAGGCCACTGCAAGGTGGTGCCCCGCACCGTCTCGTGACCGCAAGTGGGGCGGTGCAGTTGAGGCCCTGACGGCCGGCATCGACCTAACGAAAACCCCCCTGGAGAGGAGAGCGAGGCGGAAGTGGGCAGCCTGAAAGGCCCTCCCTCGTGTCTGGAGCTGCCGGCAAGGAAGAGTCTGGGACGAGCGTCAGCTGTGCAGCGGACCCCCGCTGGCAAGTCTTCCACCACTGGGGCAAAGGGCAGGAGGGCCACCCCGGATCTGGAGCTTCACGCAAGGTAAGGAGGGAGCCAGTGCATGGGAGGGAGTTGAAGGAATCGGTCTCCCTCCCCCTCCTCCCCTCCTTTTCTTCTCACCATCCCGGAGGACTGCCGGAAGGCTGTGGGGGCCGGGCTGCAGCCTGCTGGCCATCCGGACTTCCCCGCTCGGCGAATGCGGCCGTCAGAGGGCCCACAACAACCATATTTTGATCCGGGGCCTGCACGGTGACCTCTCTGTGGGAGCAGACATAGAGGTGGGCCTCGGGACGGGGATCTCAGGATCTCCCACGGGGGCCCCCCAGGGTGAGTGCCTTTGCTGGGGAGGGGAGTGCACCCCTCCCCCCTTTCACAAGTGGCGCATAGGCCCCCCAGACCACCTGGAGGCCTATGGAAGTTGTGAGGGACACACCTGCATGAACGCAGAAGCGGTCGCCCTTTCTGCAGACACCCCTCCTAGTGCTCCTCTTCCACCGAGTCACAGCACACTCCTTGGAGGCCTGAAGGGGGGAGCCTATGCACCCCCTCCCACTGGTGGTACCCGAAGAGATCCTAGAGGGTGGAGCAGCACATCCCTGCTTCTGGCTTATATGCCACCTCTCTAAATCCACCCATCAGCGACAGTGGGCTTCTTTCCTTGGGGGAGACACTAACAGTAACTGGTACTGGTTGACATCAAGGCCTACTGCCCCCCCCCAACAGGTCCCCCTGGAACGTAGATTAGCGGCACGTCTTGCAGAGGGGTAGAGACCTGGCCAGAGGCCACGCCTAGACATTCCCACGGAGAAAGACGGTAGACTCCCCAGTGCCAGTAGACCGTCCGCCCACCACCCGGCCGGACCCCGTCGAAGGGCAATCCAGCCGCCCAGCTCAATGATGATGAACTCAACAAAGAAGGACCGCTCTCCGAAGGAGATGTTCGGGAAGCAAGGAGGAGCGGTCAGTGAAGAGAAACCGACTGGAGATGGGGGAGATCACGGTGTGGACTCGGAGGTGGGGGAGGGCCCTGTCACGATGTCCTTCCTGGAGTCCCTCTCTGCTTCACTCAGAGGAGATCCCCAAGCCATGAAGACGGAGTTAGCAGCGGACCTGAGAGAGGTCCCCCGTGACTTGGAGGAAGTGGGAGACAAAGTAGCCGCAATGAAAGACCGAGAAATGTCCCGGGAAGAGGCGATTGAATGGCTCCAGCAGGAGGTCCTCTGCCTCAAAGAACAACATCTGGCCCTCCAAACGCATAGTGAGGACTTGGAAAATCACTCCCGCAGAAATAATATCCTCATACGGGGGTGCCAACGCAGGGGGATGGGTTGAACCTTCGAAGCTAAGTCTCCGCACTTTTCCATCACATTCTAGGCGCCTCAGAAGAAATGACATTACAGCTTGATCAACTTCATAGGGTGGGACTGCCCGGATCTGGAAAGACTCCACCTGCTGACGTACTCGTGTGTGTCCATGACTTTCAAACAAAAGAAGATATCCTAAAGAAAGCACGAGAGGCCCATCCTCGGCAATTCTCAGGGCACTCGCCGGTACACTACCAGGACCTATCCCGGATCACCCTGCAAAAACGTAAAGAATTCCGCCTGATCACTGAATACCTGCATAAAGCGGGCATATCCTACTCCTGGGGTCACCCATTTAGGATCATATTCGGCTTTGAAGAGACAATACACCAATTGAGATTCCTTAGAGAAGCCTGTACCCTGCTTCACATCAACGAACACATGGACCTCAGGGTCAAGCCCAACATACTCACTGCAGGCGGCAAAAGAAATCCGGTTGGAAGCGAGCCAAGGGTCCCTTCAATAGCACAAGGCCGGACCCGGATACCATGACTAAGGAACGACAATCTGTGCTCCACGCACTCTCGGGAGAATCAACCCTATCTGAAACATCCTGAATTGAATAAGGATCGCCCGAAGTATTGATCAGGCAAAGGGTTGGTGAAGGTCAAAGAGGCGGTGCTGGGGAGACTATGCCACCACAAGACTATTTTCCTGATGGCCTGTCCTGCCTGTTCTCACGAACTTTGGGAATCTCCTCTGAACACCCATGAACGCCGTAATGGGACAGTGCTCCCCACCAACTCAGTTATCCTGATAGACTCTGGTCAAGCAACGTTGTTCTTGATGTTTATTACTTGTATCTACTGGGGTTCTTTCTATCTTCTTCTTATTCTCTCTCCTCTGCACCATTGTTACTACCTAGGATCTCGCACCAACACTCAGAGAAGGGCCTCACCCACACCCCGACTGTCATACCCAACCGATGCCTCGTAAGAAGAAGCACTCTGGCATTCCCTTCCTTTGCTTCATGCTACAAGACTTGCGCGTAGTTAGTCTGAATGTTAGGTGTCTAAACAACCCGATGAAGCACGCTGCATTCCTGTCCCTTCTAGAGCAGTCTCAGGCCATTTGCTTGCTACAAGAGACGCACTTACTTCCTAAAGACGTACCTCGCATGCACTCACGCTGGTTCCCCCGACAGTACTGGTCCGCTGGCCCGGCAAAGAATAATGGGGTAGCTATTCTCCTCACCCGGAAATACAGAGGCAAGATCATCTCCACATTTATGGAAATCAAAGGGAGGGTATTAGCACTCAGGCTACAATGGGGCTCCTACACCTTCACACTGGCCAACATATACACACCAAATGTAAAACAATGACTAATGTCTTGGCGACGATTCTCATCCCACCCGATTCGGCGATTCTAATAGGGGGCGATTTGAACCTGATCATGAATCCTGATATGGATCGCTCCAGCCAACAATCCTCCCAAGCTGGGGCCTTCACTCCTGCCGGCCTTAGATGGCTTGCCGATGGTGCATTATGGGACATCTGGTGGCACCTTCACACCTCCACAAGAGACTACACATTTTACTCAGCAGCACACAAGTCCTACGCCCGAATTGACCACTTCCTCACATCCCCTTCCCTCACAGCCTCCGTCAGAGAGGTGAGCATAGAACCCCAATCCTTGTCAGACCATGCACCAATAGCGATAACGATATGAATGAATGTTACCCAGCCCCAATCCTCACGCTGGCGACTCCGATATGCTATGCTGCAATCCACACAGATGGTAGCGACGCACGGTTATCAAGGACTATCTCATCCACAACGATAACTAAACATCCCGACTCTCCTTGATTTGGGAAGTGCTCAAGTTAGTACTCAGAGGCGAGCTTATTGCTATCGCAGCATCGAAAAACAGACTGTGTCAGGAAAAGAGGCAACAGCTGGAACAAGCGGTCTCTGAACTAAAGTCGATACATAAACGCACGGGGGCCCCAGAGTCTGGAAAGACCTCGAGAAACAGAGGCTTCTCTTAAAGCGCCTTGACATGGACTGGGCGGAATACGCCCTCTTAAGGCGTAAGCATAAATTCTATGTAAGCGGAGACCGTAGCGGCCGCATGCTAGCCCATAGACTGCACGGTAAGACGCTGACCGGAACAGTGGGTCCTGTCCGCACTCGCAATAGAACGGAAGTTTGCACTGACCCGGAGATAGCCGAAGCCATCAAAGACTTCTACTGTGGCCTTTACGCCGGCCTTGACGCGCTGGATGGAAATGCTGTGGTATATCTGGAAAATATCCAGCTGACAGGCCTCCCCCCGGGCATCGCGGCTAAACTGGATCAGCACATACGTATAGACAAGGTCATTTCGGCTATAGCCCGTCTCAAACTTTCCAAAGACCCAGGTCCGGACGGCTTTACCCTCCTATTCTATAAGACTTTTGTCAAGAACTAGCCCCCTCTTGACCAGGCTGTTTAACTCCTTCCTTGATACCGGCTCTCTCACTGACACCATGTTAGAAGCCTCCATCTCAGTGATTCTTAAGCCACAGAAGGATCCCAAGAACTGTGGGCCTATAGACCTATTTCCTTACTTAACACAGACGCTAAGTTATTTGCAAGCATCCTAGCTGCACGACTGAATCCCATTATGTCAGGACTGATAGACCCTGATCAATCAGGCTTCATCCCGACCCCCCAATGTGGAGACAACCCAAAACGTCTCCTGCATCTCATAGACCTGATCCAGAGGTCCGGAGAGAGGCCATCTTCCTCTCCATTGACGTGTAGAAAGCGTTTGATCGTGTCCACTGGCCTTATTTATTCGTCACTCTCCACCGATTCGGATTCATAGACAAATTTATAGTTTGGATTCGGTGTATATACAGCCTCCCCAGGGCCTCTGTTCGAGTCAACGGGGTCTCCTCGTCCATGTTTCCAATCGCCATGGGAACCCGTCAGGGCTGCCCCCTATCCCCGATCTTATTTGCATTATACATGGAACCCATGGCTCAGAGAATTAGAGACAATCATCAAATTTCGGGGATCCGCCTGGGGGCTGACACCCACACAATCAGCCTCTATGCGGATGACATCATTCTATGTCTGACAGACCCATCGACTTCACTCCCCCCACTGTTGGAAGAAATGGGAATGTTCAGCGAAGTATCAGGATTCAAGGTCAATCTCCAAAAGTCTCAAATTCTGAATCTCTCGGTCCCCCAACCCTTGACAGCCGCGCTTCAAATGCAGTTCCCCTTTAAATGGGCATCAGAGACCATACTATACTTGGGCATCTCGTTAGCCCCCACTCCGGCAAAGACACTGACAGCTAACTGCGGCCCCCTGATTGCACAGACCACTAAATCGCTCTCCATCTGGAGCAGATCGGGTCTGTCGTAGTCTAGCACATTTGCAGCAGTCAAAATGACAATCCTCCCGCGTATCCTATATCCATTCCAGACCATACCGTTAACTCCTCCACCGGCGCTCCTCCAGAACTTACAACTACTCATCAACTGGTTTCTATGGGGCAGCAAGAAGCTGTGCCTACGCCAACAGCAACTTACGTGGCCTAAAACAGAGAGTTGTCTTGCACTCCCCCTAATATTGCGCAACTTCCAGGCCACCCAGCGTCGTGGAGTAGAACCGGCCGCTATCAGAAAAGCATTGGTCCTTCATGGACCAGACAATCGCTGGTGCCGACATTTAGAGGGAGATCTGGCTCCAGCGCAAGAACAAGGCCTGGGGTCTATACTCCTCGCCAATAATGGCCACGGCAATGAAGATCTGGGACGCAACTGCTCTTAAATATAAGCTAACAGCGTTCCCCTCTCCAATGTCGCCAATCCCCGACAACCCCGACTTCCCACCGGGCAGAGTTTTGGAGGTCTTCCAGCGCTGGTGGGAACGAGGCTGTAAACGAGTGGGCTCAATATACAATCCCCAAGGGATCATACCTTTTGAACAACTACAGCAAAATTATGCAATGCAGGAGGCGGATTGGTTTCCTTACGCTCAGGTAAGGCACTGGGTGACTTCCCCTGGGGTCGCTTCTGGTGCTTCATGCCCCCTAACCCGCTTTGAAAAATGGTTAATAACCAAGGATGGGGACAAACATCTCATCTCAGAACTCTATGATCTTTTCTCTGACGAAGTCTCGGTACCCAAAACCAAGGGACAGCTCAGCTGGGAGGAGGAACTGGAGCTCCCCCTTTCTAGCAAAGAATGGCAAGAGATATACTACAGGACACACCACACAGCGCACAACATGGCTGGCATGGAGCAGCATTCAAAATCGCCTCCTATTGGTACCTCACCCAGTCAAGAATACTTAGCTGGAATAAGGAACACACTTACAAGTACTGGCAGGGTTGTGGAAAAACAGGCTCTCTCCTACACCTACTGTGGCACTGCCCCAAACGAGTCAAATATTGGGACAGGGTTTTAGCTGATATTGATCAGGCATTCTGCACATCCATACCCCGCTTTCCTGCATATACGATCCTGGGCTTACCTAGCCCCCTGATGTGCTCGCTCCGGGGTAGACAGATGGCGCTGGCCCTAAATGCCACTCAACTGGCGCAATGGGGCACAGAGGAGATCCCAGACCATACCTCATGGCTTCACAGACTATGGGTGGCGCTTGCAATGGTATGCATGTCCATGATGGCAGATGACCGAGAAATCCGTTACACAGAACTATAGGCCCCATTCATCCAAATACTGTCGACAGAGTTCCGGGAAATAACCTGTCCGAAATATTTGCGAATCCTATGGCTGCTCCCTGGAGATGCCGTCCAAAAGCCTTAGACTCACTCTCACGTAACAGACTGGGCACGAGACGCTTATAGCCCTTTCCACAGGGATCTGCGACATAGGCGTCCAGGTGCAGAGGAGGCGGGAGGGGGGAGGGTATGGGGGATCTCTCTTTTATTGTTTCCAATATCTCTATCTTCTTCTCTCTTTCTTACTCACTGTTAATCCATGACTACATTCCTTTAAAACCACACATCGCAGCCGGCCCAAGGGTTGTAGGCGAGGAGCTGTATACCACTAGATGCAAATCATCGCTGCCGGCCATTGGTTCTACAACCAAATAGCGAATAGCTGTGTTGACGCTATGTGGAATTCAATAAAAATAATTGTTCCATAAAGTTAGCTGCTTTGCACTGAGAATGAAGGGGGAGTGGGGAAAACTTTCATCGATCATGAGAGCACTTGCATTAGCATACTCCTACCATAGAGATGCCTGATGCTCTAGTGGTTGAAATGCCCTAAGCCATAAATGAGGGCTGAGGAGCGGGCGCACCGCTGGCATGCCAAAGGCGCGCTAAAGGCAAGCTTTTCTGCACCTGTTCACTCCCGAACTGGACCATGGGTTAGGAACCTTGCCCAATGTTCCATAAGTAAGGTAGGTGTGAGCCAGTCCAGAATGTTTGTCACCACACAACTTTATTATAAGACTTATGGCGTTGTTTTTTTAACATACAACCATCAGAACGAAATATTGAGAAGAGTCTCAAGATATGATTTCAACACAATATCTTCTTTCTTTTCTTCTGCAGGGTCCTGGGAGTTCCTGTCTGGTCAAGCCACGTCCCTCCTGGGATGTGGCGAGGAGCAGGAACCGGTCGGCAGACAGGGGTCATCGACCCTCCCTCCGGTGGCTTCACAGTCTCTCCCGTCCGCGTGTCTTCCTGGTTTCCCCTCTCCGGCTATTCGCGACGCGCCGCTTCGTCCTCTCCTCCTCCTTCCAACAACGCCGATGCCTCATCACTTCCTTCATCCATTTTGATGCTTCGTGGAGGTTCTTGGCCCCTCCCCTCAGCCTGACTTCCTGTTTCCCTGGAGCGGATCAGGAAAGTGTTGTCAGCTCCCGCTTTGGTACTCCCAGGTACATGACAGTAGGATTCACCTCCCAGCAGCTACACATTCAGACCACCACACCTCTTACACCTCTGCCCTGCTCTAAACCTAGAAAGCGGGGAACTGTTTTGCTGGAAGTGCAGATCTCCCTGGATACAGCGAAGGAAGTCAGTCCAGAACTTCCTACAAAAAACAGTTGCTGGAATATGTTCCTGTTAAATTGCAGGTCCCTTCCGTGCCATAAAATAGAGCTATCAATGTTGATAGAGGACGAACTGCCAGGCGCCATTTTCCTTACGGAAACTTGGCTTCACGAGAACGCCATACCTGACATTAATCAAACACTTCCCACAGGATAATATATATGCAGGAAAGATCATGTAATTAAAGTGGGCGGCGGCATTGCTATAATCTTAAAAGATTCCTACAGATGCATGTCCAACTTCCTTCCAATTCCTGAATGCGGAAATCTTGCATTCACAATAAATCTGTCACCCACCTTCACCTTCTTGGGAGTATTGATATAATGACTCCTGGACTCTGTTCCAAGTTTCCTGAGTTCCTCAGCCTGTTCCTCAGAGTTTTGGCTAGCCTGGCACTCGATAAATCAAATATGTGCCTTCTGGGTGGCCTCAATATACATTCTGACGAGATTAATAACCCACTCGTAGCAGGGATAATACATGAAATGGACGCTATTCATCTAACGAAAAGAGTTGAAGGCACTACACACATCAAAGGACACCTCCTTGATCCGGTTTTTAGCAATGACCACAAAATCATTGTAAAAAGTTCCCATCCTATGCCCTAGGCAAACTATTTTTCAATACCTTTCATGCTTGATATGTATGCCCCATGAGTGGGATTAAATACACTCCAAGAATCTATTGTAGAAGGTCTTTGCTGAATACAGTGGAATGGACTTCATCCCTAGACTCGACCAAACCTATATTAGGAGAAAACCCTGATTCCGCCAACACAAAATTTGAAGAATGGATCACAAAGTCTCTAGATGAAAATATCCCAATAACAAACATAAAAAGAGGTCAAAAAGAAAAAAACTGCACCCAGGTTTACCTCGCATCTTGTTTCCTTGAAAAAAGAATGTAAAAAAAGTGGAAGGAAATGGAGAGAAAACTAAGAGGATCACCTTAAAATGACCCATTGAACTACAATTAAATTAAAAAGAAATTAAAAAGGCACAAGCGTCCTACTATGAAACCAAACGAAGCCAGGCATCAAAATCCCCTAGGTATTTTTTTTTAATTGTGAAATCCCTGACCACTCCAAAAACTAACTGGAAACTCTCTCCACCACCTGAATAGCTTGCCGCAACAAATTGGAAGCATTCTTTCAGAAGAAAATAGCAGAAATGTATCTGTCTCAAAAAAACTGAATTTTAAATGCCCTCACATCAGAGAAGTGTATGCCCAACACATCCCA
The DNA here is from genome assembly GCA_963921515.1 of Calotriton arnoldi. Lineage (NCBI taxonomy): Eukaryota > Metazoa > Chordata > Amphibia > Caudata > Salamandridae > Calotriton > Calotriton arnoldi. The sequence goes on from CAWUFW010009883.1 coordinate 472,425, forward strand.
CATTGACCGGCTCTCTTCCCCCACACCACCTAGGAAGAACTTTCTGCTTTTCTCAGCAAGGTCAAATCAAGGTCCCGCTTGACCTACACGTTTTAACCTGTACATGCACCCATTGGCTGACATTGTTCAGGAGTTTGGGCTGTCAACAGTATCATATGCCTATGATACACAATTGGTCGTCTCCCTTGCCCCTGGAAAGGGCTCACTGTCCCATCAGCTGTCTCCCTGCTTGGAAAAAGTATCCAAGTGGATGGCGAACTGCTGCTTAAAAATGAACAGGGAAAAAACTGAGCTGATGATTCTGGGGAACAGACCTGACCCCCAACCACCTATAGACTGGCCAGAAAGTTTGGGCAATCCAGCCTCCTCCTCCCTTTTCAAAAGCCTGGGGATGTGGCTGGACAAGTCCCTTTCCATGGGTACACAGGCCAAAAAACTTGTGTCAACTTGTTTTGGCACCAACAGAGCACTCCGAAAAATCCTTGACATTATCCAGAGTGTGTCCAGAAGAATTGTAGTCCAATCTCTTGTTCTCTCCTAGTGGAACTACGGCAAATCTCTGTACATAGGCTCCCCCAAATATGTAATCAAAATGCTCCAGGTTGCCCAAAGTACAGCAGCAGGGATCCTATACAAGGTTCCAAAATTTGCCACAGCAAACAGAGCTATAGCTTCTCTACACTGGCTCACCATCGAGGCAAGGATACACTTTAAAACACTCTGTCTGGCACATAGAGAGCTTCACACCAAAGAGTCCACTAAGATAAGGGCACTCTTGACCCCCTACTCACCCAGTAGGGCTTTAAGATCCTCTATGGGTCGATTCTTTAGGGTACCTAGAATTCAGTAGGCCAGATGGGACGTTAGGTCCTTTTCATATCTCATTCCCAAACTTTGGAACACGCTCCCCATTGAATTAAGATGCCTAAACAATGAATCACTGTTCAGAAAATGGCTAAAAGCATGGCTAGATCCATCTTAGTACACCCCCTGTGTTTTTCCACTTGTCCCAAAGCAACACAATGCTCGGAAGCCTACTGATAGTCATGCGCGTTAGAAATCCACATAGCATAGCATAGCATCAGGTAGGTGGACTCCCCATTCCGCTCCCTCACCTCATATGGACCTGTCCAACTATCCTCGAGAGCTTTGGGTTTCACAGGCTCCATTACCTACAACTTGTGGCCAGGCTTAAACTCTACCAGAGTGGTATTCTGATCATACCAGAGTTTCATAACTTCTTGATTGGCCTCAAGATTTTTTTTGCCTTTTTCCAGAAGCGGTTGCATATGGTTGAAGAGGGCCAGCATGTTTCTGACCACATCCTGATGGTTTCCTGTTAGCTTGCTCCCACCCCTTATTTATAAGGCTAAGAGGTCCCCTGAGAGGGTGATTATAAAGAAGTTCAAAGGGGCTACACCCCATTCCCTTCTGTGGAAGCTCCCTGTACACAAAGAGAAGGCATGAAAGTAGGACATCCCACTTACGTCTCATGGGCACAGGTAGATCTTGTTGAATCTTTCCAGAAGACCATTGATTTGGGGGTGATAGGGTGTGGAGAACTTATAAGTTATCCCACACTCATCACACTTGGACTTCATGTATGCTGACATGAAGTTAGTGCCTCTGTCAGACACTTAGGGGCCGATTCCGATCCCGGTCGGAGGCGCACCTAACACCATTCGCCCGGGAAAAAAACCAGGCGAATGCGTGTTTCCCGACCGATTCGTACATACGTCCGAATGAGCAAGTACGATGCGCATAACTGCCCAGATCCCGACCCAGTCGCACTCACCCAATCCAGCTCCTGTTCTCCGACCGAGCTGGATCCGGAAACGCAGAATCGAGTCGCACGCAAGCCAAAATGCAGCTCCGTCATGCCGGACTAGTACGATGCGCACTCCGTACGCGCCGAACCCGTCGCTACGCACGGCACGTCAAAGCATCCGGGAGAGGCACACATAAGCTCCGATTCGCGCCACAAGACGATCCACGGCTACGAGACGAACACGCCAGCCACGAGGACGAGTCCAAGCAACCAGAAAGACGAACGACACGAACCAACCATGAATCCCATCGCGCAGGTCCTACCAATACTCTACATCTATTACCGGGACTGGTACGGACGCGTACGGCGCAGAAGGTAAGTCAGACACCCACCACACAAACAAACCACACGTAGCCGACAGACAACACACACACATAGGGATGCAGAAATCACTTACACCAGCAACAGCAGCACCATAGGGGCGGGATGGCAATCAGCAATGCCACATACACACATAGGGGCCTGGATGCCAACCACTAACACCACCTCTACCCATGGGGGGCTGGATACCTGTCACTACCACCACCCCTACTCAGGGGGGGCTGGATACCTGTCACTACTACCACCCCTACCCATGGGGGGCTGGATGCCTACCACCACTACCACCACTACTAATGGGGGGCTGGATACCTGTCACTACTACCACCCCTACCCTTGGGGGGCTGGATACCTGTCACTACTACCACCCCTACCCATGGGGGGCTGGATACCTGTCACTACCACCACCCCTACTCAGGGGGGGCATGATGCCTACCACCACTACCACCCCTACTAATGGGGGGCTGGATACCTGTCACTACCACCACCCCTACTCAGGGGGGCTGGATACCTGTCACTACTACCACCCCTCCCCATGGGGAGCTGGATGCCTACCACCACTACCACCACTACTAATGGGGGCTGGATACCTGTCACTACCACCACCCCTACTCAGGGGGGCATGATGCCTACCACCACTACCACCCCTACTAATGGGGGGCTGGATACCTGTCACTACCACCACCCCTACCCATGGGGGCGTGATGCCTACCACCACTACCACCCCTACCCATGGGGGGCTGGATGCCTACCACTACTACCACCCCTACCCATGGGGGGCTGGATGCCCCCCACCACCACCAACCCCACTCATAGGATGGGTAATGCATGACACAACCTGCACACTCCAACATAAGGAATGCAAGACAAAGACATCCCCCCAACACCATGACAAGCGTGTGTAGACTGTGTCAAATGCTTACAACACTGAACATGACATTGAACATACAATGTGACCCCCTATCACATGTGTCACACATAAATGTGTGTGGCCTCCACAATGCAAGCAGACCCTGACCACTGTGGCAATGGGGTCCAAGCCCCCATCATCACAGTGACCAAAAGGTAAGTGTGGGGTCCATAGCTGAAGCACATCTTGAACATTGTGGCAATGGGGTCTAAACCCCCATCATCACAGTGACCAAAAGGTAAGTGTGGGGCCCATAGCTGAAGCACATCTTGAACATTGTGGCAATGGGGTCTAAACCCCATCATCACAGTGACCAAAATGTAAGTGTGGGGCCCATAGCTGAAGCACATCTTGAACATCGTGGCAATGGGGTCTAAACCCCCATCATCACAGTGACCAAAAGGTAAGTGTGGGGCCCATAGCTGAAGCACATCTTGAACATTGTGGCAATGGGGTCTAAACCCCATCATCACAGTGACCAAAATGTAAGTGTGGGGCCATAGCTGAAGCACATCTTGAACATTGTGGCAATGGGGCCTAAACCCCCATCATCACAGTGACCAAAAGGTAAGTGTGGGGCCCATAGCTGAAGCACATCTTGAACATTGTGGCAATGGGGTCTAAACCCCATCATCACAGTGACCAAAAGGTAAGTGTGGGGCCCATAGCTGAAGCACATCTTGAACATTGTGGCAATGGGGCCTAAACCCCCATCATCACAGTGACCAAAATGTAAGTGTGGGCATGGCAAAAGCTGCAACTGCCAAACTGCATGTCTGAATCCTGGTCACAGAACAACAAACACATCAGTGGCAAAGTAGTGTTTGTGTCCCATAGCAACATATATTGGGTGAGGCAAACAGTGCAGTGCAAATGAGACATACCTTTGGCCATGTGCAGACAAACATCACCCATGGGGGATGACACTGTCAACATACATCAATAACACAATGACAGAAGTGACCATCATAATGCATAACCACATATCTGCTCCAATGGGCACACAAATGTAGACATCCTGTGGAGACTGTAGATGTGAGGTGAACAGATACCATACCATGGCAGCAATGGGACACACAAACCATGATCATTGTGCTGACTGATGACCTAGGAGTCCCAGGGACAGCAGCTGAAACCCACCAAACAACATACAGCCAATGGAACACTGAAGTTATGCCAATGCAGTCGTGCAGATGCACAAACACAAACAGGCAGCCCCACACTGCACAACAAACACAACAGGTCAGGGGGGGGGGTGCCAGTGTCCCCAGGCAACCACACAACACATGAGGAGGCCTGAATCCCAATTACACAGATGTGCATACAGTGCCACACAAAAGTAACTCATGGACCCAAATCCCCTATGTGGGCAATCAGGCATTGTTAGATGAGAGGGAGCACAAATCACACATGTCACACAAGCATGTAGGAACAGCAACTAACACAGCAAGACACATACCCACCACAGCACTAATCCCCAGGGTCCCCACAATGTGGTGACCCTGGGCTGCATGAGATTCCCACTGTGATGACAAAGCTAGATGTCGCTCACACTGTCAACCACAGTCATATATCCTGAACAACAAACTACCATCACACCCACACAAGCACAAATCAATCAGCACGGCCTGTCAGCCAAGGCCAACATGGAGGCAGGGGCCCAGCCGTGCAACAACTCTCAACTGCACACACTCAACACCACACACCTCGACCTCCAACAATGTGCAGCAGTGAAGCTCACATGCACTGGTGACATTGCACATGCACCCATGACAATCCCAGGGGTGGTGGTGGGAACTAAGGTGCAGAAACCCATCACACATGGCCAGTCAACAAGACTCCTGAATGTCTGACACACTGCACAGTACGCCGTACATGGACATGACGTCAATACCACACCAACCAATGGGATCCCGGCCACAGTCACACACCAATGAAGAAGCCAAGGTCACCCACGAGGAACACACATAGACAACTACAAACATTTCAGCCCTGACCCTGAGGAGTGCCAGCAGTCACACACACAACGTGTCACAATCACTGAAAGATAACACAAACTGGAAATTACATGACAGGTGTAAACAACAAATGCCAAGGGGAATCCTGTCTGTGTCCCATCTGCGTATGCCCACAAACTCAGCCCTGACAGCAAACACACCTATGGGTGACACCCTGATGACCAGTAATGTGCCATGCACCCACATCACAGAGAACCCAGGGAGTAGACTTTGGGGGAACATAGGTCAACTCAGCAAGCATCACAAACAGGAACATCACTAGGGATCCCAGCCTGCCCAGCAAAATGGAAGTGAACACACACAGACATGCTCACACAACACACACCTTGGGCACAGGCAATGTCACAGGATTACACACTGCCATGAGGGGACTCCACTCCTGTGTGAGGAAAGCTGTGGCATACATTGCCTCAGTAGGGCTACATCATGTCAGCAGCACACTTGGTCACACAGTCAACAATTGGCACCAAATGAAGGCTCCCGTCAGATCAGCCTGGTCATGGGAGTGTTACCGAAATCATCAGCACAGATCCAACACACATGTATAGCAAGTTGCACTGATAACACAGATGAGTCCTTCCCCATTGATGCCCAAACTTGCATGTCCAGTGGAGATGGCCAAACGGTCAGGGAAGTAGGCAAATTGAACAATGGCAAGCACAACAGATGTGCAGGGCTGTAAGCCACAGATGACATATTGCAAATAAAACCTAGGAATTCGCATTGCCAAATATTGAAAACATGACACCCTCATATTGCTGCAAAGGATGACATGGATACACTACAGGATAGGACACATTCCCTGTGGACCACATGGGTTCCTGCACAGTAACACTTCATTTCCATGAGACCAAAGATCACCATCACTGCAGCAAGGGCACGGTTAGCATCATCAACAACATGTACATCAGAAGCAAAACCACTAGAGAACAGAAAGTTGCTTTATTCAGCATTTCGGTGAGAGAAGTGAATGAAAAAATGTAACAAAGGCCAATGGCCAGTCCATAACATGAGTCCAAACAGGGTGACAATGCCAGATGTCACCCTTCGCATGCCTGCACTGCTACACACCAGGGACATTCCCCTTGGAGGGGCATACGGGAGGGCAGGCCAGGCACTGCAGGGACAGGATCAGGGCTCACCAGAAGGAGGCAGGGAAGGGGTGGTGGGTGCTTGAGAGTCACTGACAACTGCAGTGGAGGTGTCTGTCATGGTGTGTGCCGGCACAACTGGGGGGCTTGACTCAGATGGTGTGGGTGCCGGCACGACTGCAGTGGGCCGTGCAGATGGAGTGGACAGGTTCCCCACTGCAGTGCAAAAGTCAGACAGGGTGGTAGTGGACTCCACTGCAGTGCATATCTACAGGGGAGGAGAATGGGGTTCAGATAAGGTGGGCAGGACAGAGGGGGCGGACACCGTCTCCACACCAGTGGCACAGACATGCGCAGCGGGGGTGTGGTGCTGGAAGAGCAAGTGGCAGGGGGAGAAGGCCGGATCTTCTTGGGGATGGTGTATCTGTGGGTGGGGGAACCTGGAGCAGGGTGTGGTGGGGGCACCTGTGGAGTGGGGGCCTGACGGATGGAGGAAGGAGACTTGGTGGCTGAGCTGCAGGGCGGCGGCGGGGTCTTGCTCTTCCGGGTCCGGGGGGACTTGCGGGTGGGGGCCTCTGTCTGTCTGCGCCTGGGGTAGTGTGTCCGTGGGTGAGGGGCACTCCCCTCTGTGTGGGTGGGCTTCCTCTTCCCCCTGAATGCTGGATCAGCTGGATTGGAGGGGAAGAGTCCGAGGTCACAGAGGAAGAGCCGCTGTGTAGGTGGGGTTGCAGGTGAGGCAAGGGAAGGGGCCTTGGAGGGAGAGGTATCAGAGGACTGCGGAGTGACTGTGGATGCGTGTGTGTGTGCCTGGGCCCCATCCCCTGTGAGTGTGGTTTCAGTCCCCTGACTGTGCGTGCGTGTGCGTCTGGACTTTGGCGTGTGTGTCTGTGTGCTGCTTGTGTCTGTGCTGGTGTGTGCCTGTGCCGGTGTGTGTGTGCTTGGGACAGGTAGGGTGCTGGGGAGTGTGGTTGGGGCAGAGGTAGGAGGTGTGAGGGACTGTTGGAGGAGGGACACTGCTGCCGTCAGGGAGGAGTCCATGGACCTATTGCTCCTCTGTAGGGCAGACATGCCCGATGAGATGCCCTCCATGAACGACACCAGCTGAGTCAACAGAGTGGTGTGTGCATGGAGGACACTCAGCATTGCTGTCTGCCCTACATGGAGCTGGCGAAGGAGGTACACAGACTCCTCATTCAGGGCAGCAGGGGACACAGGGGCAGGGGCTGCGGTGCCTGGCACGAAGGAGACATGCTCCCGAACTCTGGAGCCTCCACGGACCTCTGGAATGGGAGCCGATGGGAGGGCGGTGGTGGTGGTGGTGGTGGGGGCGGGGACAGCAACACTAGCTGGGGTGTGGTGGCTGCTGACACCCACCTCCACAAGGGAGTCATCCTCCAAGCTGCTGTGGTCCTCAGCTGAGGTGGATGGTGCTGAGGACTCCTCGGTGTGGCTCCCTCGCCCTCCGTGCCACTGGGTCCCTCCGACCACTCCTCGGCTGCTGACCCAGTCTGGCTCTGCGGCTCCTCCTGGTCCGTGGAGCTGTCCCCTCCTGTGGCCGTGGATGTATCTGCAAACAATAGGGAAACAGACAAACATCAGTCACCTGCACCGACCGCACACACCACAGTAAGTACAGCACATTACAGACCAAGCCCTGGCATCCTTAGTTGAACACTGCCAAAACTGCCCAAACAGAGTAGGAGAAGCCAATTGTCAGTCTGATGGTCAACCATGGCACTCACATCCCTCCTGGCCTTGCACCCATCTGTCTGGTGTCTGTGGGATGGCAATACCCCAGTGTGGACACATGCACCACCTACACAGTAGTTGGACAGTGCAGAGAACACGGTGAAGTATGTGTACATGCACACATCACAACTCTTGCCACTGAGTCAGTACAGATGTCCAGATAAAGGGATGGCCAGAGTCAATTTTGAAATGCATGTGATGCATACCAGCACCAGACACCATGATGCACCCATGCCCTTATAGTCATTGCCACAATGGGGTGCATGTAGCACATGTCACTCCCCTGCAGGATCACTCATTGGAAGTTTCATGCCATGGCACAGGCATGCCTGCTAAGTCATACATCACTGTCTCCAGTCACATGGAAAGGGCAGCCAGACAACAGCAGTCTGCACTGTGTCACAATCCTAGGTCATGGGGAATGCAAGTCCTGGGGCTGAACAAGTGCACATGTCCATCCCCCACACACCACATCATCTGAACTCTTATTTGTCCACGTCATACCAATTGGACATATGGGAGACCTGTAATACAACCCTCGGAACCTGAGCACCTCACAATCTGCTGTGAATGAGAAACAGCTGCCTGAACTTCACATTCGCATACCCCAGTCTGCACAGTCAAGTGATCAAACACCTATATGTCACACGAGTATCGTCTCCTATGGTCACATCTCCGGTGGCATGCTGAGCCCTAACCGAGAAACAACACAGTAGTCCTGACAACGTAGCCACAGCACAATGACACAGAGGCAGACACCTGAGGGGACATATCACTGAGCACAACGTGTCAGCTGATACACGGGAGTGGGAGTACAGAGTGTATTGTATGGCCTGGAGTAGGCATGACTGTCCTGCTCCACGTGAAAGAGGGATGAGCCCTGGACAGTAGGCAGGTGGCTAAGTATCTTGTGACACACTTGATATACATACTCCTGAGGCCCAAACATTGTTCCCACCCGCAGCATGGGTGTGTGCCAAATACCCCAGGCACATGTGGTGAGTCAGATCAGCAATTGGACCACATATCAAAGTAACACGCAGATTACATGTCAGAACTCAGGCATTGTGTAAGCAATTGACCCACCCATGAAGCCCACCACAGAGTTAGGGGAACAGATGCTGTCCCCCACCTTGAGCTAAGCAAAATGCAAGGACACAGTACCCAAGTGACACAATTTCCTGACTGTAAGGGCCACACCTGTGTATCAGATGGGGAGTGGGCAGTGCACAATTGAGGGACATGGGTCCTGGACCACATGACTGATGTACTGTGGAAGTTTAACCAGCCCAGAGGAGGGCACATAGCATGGCAGACAAAGTTCACAATGCAGTCATGGACTCACCCCCTCCTTGTTGCTGTCTGGCCTTCAGCTGCCCATCCAGATCAGGGAAGACCACCGCCAGGATCCTGAGCATGTGGGGGGTCAGGGTCCGGTGTCCGCCCATCCTGCGAGGAGGCGACAGCTTCAGCTGGCCCCGTGCGATCCTCTGGGTCCAGCCGCGAAGGTCCTGCCACCTCTTCTGGCAGTTGCGGATCCGGCGCTTGTAGTCCCCCACGGATCTGACTGCCCGGACGATGGTCAGCCATATCTTCTGCTTCTGGTGGGCATCAACCTGTGAGGATGACAAAGTGAAAAGCCCATTACTACACATGCAACATTTCCATGCATCACACATTTGGATATACATGTCAAAATCACAGGGGCACATGATGTACACAGGCAGTGCAATGATGGCTATGAACAGTTTGCCAGCAGTTACTACATGGTATCATTGCCTGGGAAGTAAAACCTCGTTTCAATGCACTGTTACTGCACAATACCTGTTCAGTGCATGTAACTACACACTATGGGGGGTGACAACTACTCAGTGAGCCTGCTAGCCAGTGGCGTGCACACCGTAGGTCTTGCTAGTCAGACAACATGCACATTTAGTGAGGCAGTGGACAGCACACTCACCTGCTCCCCTGGTTTCCCATACAGCTTGCTGTACTGTGGAAGGAGGCTGTCCAGCAGGGCCTGGTTCTCCTCATTGCTGAAGGCTGGGGCTCTCTCCACAGTACGTGCCATTGCAGGATACAGAGGATGCAGATACAGCAGCAGTGGTGGTGGCAGATGTCGTCCTGGAGCATGTAGTGCAGGCAAGTGAGCTCTCAGGGGAACAGCCAGCATTATATGTGTGCTGCTGAGGCAGATACTGTCCCATGTGTCCAAAGTGATAGGTCCAAGTCGTTTGCATCTTCTGAATCTGGCCAATCCATGGATTTGCACCACTTACACACGCCCACAGCATCCTTCAAAAGTTCAACTTCATGACACCCATGAATTTGCAACATTGTTGTGGCTGGCCAACTGAATTTACAGCATCAGACTCGTTCATGGTTTGAAAACGTGTCCGTTGCCATGCCAGGCCATAGCCAATGTGTGCGCACCGATCGGACCATTGCTGTACAACGCGTATTGCGGATACAACGCGTACCCGCTCACATTGTATGCAATGGCCAATGCGTGCGCACCGATCGGACCATTGCTGTACAACGCGTATTGCGGATACAACGCGTACCCGCTCACATTGTATGCAATGGCCAATGCGTGCGCACCGATCGGTCCATTGCTGTACAACGCGTACCCGCTCACATTGTATGCAATGGCCAATGCGTGCGCACCGATCGGACCATTGCTGTACAACGCGTATTGCGGATACAACGCGTACCCGCTCACATTGTATGCAATGGCCAATGCGTGCGCACCGATCGGACCATTGCTGTACAACGCGTATTGCGGATACAACGCGTACCCGCTCACATTGTATGCAATGGCCAATGCGTGCGCACCGATCGGACCATTGCTGTACAACGCGTATTGCGGATACAACGCGTACCCGCTCACATTGTATGCAATGGCCAATGCGTGCGCACTGATCGGACCATTGCTGTACAATGCGTATTGCGGATACAACGCGTACCCGCTCACATTGTATGCAATGGCCAATGCGTGCGCACCGATCGGTCCATTGCTGTACAACGCGTACCCGCTCACATTGTATGCAATGGCCAATGCGTGCGCACCGATTGGTCCATTGGTGTACAACGCGTCCCTGTACAAGTCACTGGCATATGTCACCATGCCTGTCACAGGTGAACGTATGCCAGCCACATTTACTTCCCAGGGAGTGAGGGGCACACCTACAACACCACAGCCTGTCCACACTGTATCCTAAGGCATGTTAGGCTGCATCACCTGTTCCGTGGATGGGGGTCAACATGTGGTTTTGTGGGTGGCACTTGGGGGCAGCCACTCCCAGGCTGTGCACGTGTTCATGGGGACAGTATCCTTGGTGTGTTGTGCACATGAACACTGTGGTGTGCAACTGTTCATTTCAGAGAATGTGGCATGGTCACATATCACGGTTGTGTATGTGTATGTCATGTCACATACCCCCTGAGTCCCATGTGGGATGGTATGTACGTCACAAGGTGACCCATTGCCAGAATTGTGATGGCCCTCCACAGTCTGTGTGCATGTTGGGTTTACAATGTCTCTGATTCCATGTGCACAATGGGAGACAGTCTCCACATCCACGTTGTTTGTGCATGGACTTTAATATTGTGCGTGTGTGTGTCAGAGACGGCCATGTCTGTCCTGCTGAGGTAACAGGGACCACTACCTGTGGGGGTCATGGTTGTTTAGCTGTGGTGTATTCTTGATGCACCATGTCATGCCATTGTCCATGTGGCAATATAGGGTCCCGGGGTATCTACCTGTCGATGATCTGTGATGCCTGGGGCACATCTGTCCTCACATGTCACTGTGGTGTGTGTTTGGAACGTGACAGCAGTGCATGGGTACTGTGACACAGCCTAATGATATCCCATACCACAACCTGGGACTTGTTGGGGACACATGTTGAACTGTGATGGTAGTTGTTAGCCATGTAGGTGACATACATGTCCTTACGGAGCGGCACACGCATCATGTACTTGTCTCGTAATGATGTATCATGTGATATTGAGTCTGGTCTATGCCACATATGTGGGGTGACTGACAATCTTTCTTTGTTCACCTATGCACTGCAGGGCACCAGCTGTCCATCGGCCATTCCCTGACCTTGCAACAGTGGTTGAACGGGACTGCATCCGACGGTACCGCTTCACCAGGCCGCTGATTGAGGAATTGACGGTGCGGTTGGCCCCACATTTGCAACCTGGCCGGCCATACCCTACAGCGCTGACCCCCAAGGTGAAGGTGATGGCAGCCCTACACTTCTTTGCCACCGGTACCTTTCAACACACTGTGGCGTCTGCTGGTGGGATGTCACAGACCATGTTCAGCCGTGTGCTACGCGATGTTTTGGAGGCTATGTTGAGATACCTGAACCAGTACATCTATTTCCCTAAACGTCACCAACTCACTGACGTCAAGAGTGACTTCTATGCCCTGGGGAGGATGCCGCATGTCATTGGCTCCATTGATGGGACACATGTGGCTTTGATACCACCACAGGCACATGAGCAGGCCTACAGGAACCGCAAACATTACCATTCGGTCAATGCACTGGTGGCATGTCTTGCAGATATGAGCATCTCACACGTGTGTGCCCGTTTCCCCGGTTCTGCACACGATGCCTACGTGATGAGGAGTAGTCGCATCCCGAGGATGATGTCACAGATGCGGAACCAGCGTGCCTGGCTTGTCGGTGTGTACTGACTTTGTACCATTGTGTGTGTTCTGCAATGTAGTATTCCACCCTCTTTTCCAACTCAGCTAATGTGCAATTGTCCATATGTAGGTGACTCCGGATACCCCAACATGCCGTGGTTGCTGACGCCCCTCAGGAACCCTGTGACACCAGCCCAGATGCGCTACAATGAGGCACATGGTCGTACCAGGAGAGTGATTGAGTGGACATTTGGTCTCCTGAAGAGCCGCTTCCGCTGCCTGGACAAGACAGGAGGGGCCCTCCCATATGCCCCAGCAAAGGTGTGCAAGATTGTCATTGTCTGCTGCATGCTACACAACCTGGCAGTGCGGAAGGAGTTGCCTCTCATCTTGGATGACGATGACCAACATCCGCCACCTGTGGAGGATCCTGGCCTGGACCACGATGCCAGTGATGATGAGGAGGAGGAGGGTGATGTCCGCACACAGCTCATCACCAACTTCTTCAGCTGAATGTGAGTATCCGGAGATGTCATGTCAATGATGTGAGTTTGCGTGATATGTGTTGTTGGTGCTGTGGTGCTGTTTGAGTGTGTCCATGTGCTACATGACTGTATGCGTGCAGTGATGTGTCCTCACAGGTAGTCTGTACTCCCCAACAGTGTTGACATGCTAACTTGGTTCTGGGTGGGTATCTTGTGACATGTATTGGGCATGAGTATTGCAGTTCTGTCCTGTACTTCAGTGCTTTTGACTGTGTGTCATTTCTGTCCTTCACAGGGTCCTTTCAGGGTTGTTTGTTCAACTGTGATCCCCCAACACCGTGAATCAACTTCCAGGGTGGTAGCTGTCGTTTCCCTACAGCTGATTTGCGCCACACCCATGGTCTTCCTTTCTTCTACACTTGTTGACTGTGTGCCCACTGCCAAGTGGGATTACCTTGCATCTGTAGTGGTTACAACATGTTGCAAATGTGTAATAAACCTGTGCTTCACTTTGTGATGTGCGTTGTCTGTGGTCACACATCTGACTGACATTTTGCTTACTGCACCAGTGGGCTAGTTAACACAGACTGTGAATAGGTGTTGTGTCTGTGCATTGCACCGTATTTCCTGGCAACATCAGTGTAGGCGATGAGTCAGATGGCCCTGGTGTGTATGTGTTGTGTAGCCCTGGTGGTGTGTCTCCATCATATGTGTCACATCGCCATGACTCACATGCCGGTGTTGTACTTGCTGTAGCAGTTAGCATGCACAGTGTCATTTTGCAGACCATCATCTCCATGACAGAAACAACGTTGGAATCACAACAGAGGCAAGTATGGTGTATTAGTGAGTTTATTGACATACATATGTGAGTATAGTGCACAGGATGGTGGGTGCTGTACATTGTGATTTAATCCAAAGTTCCTAGATGATTTGGAGGTCCTGGTAGCAGAAATGTCCAGAGTAAAGTCCACAGTCATCTGATACATTGGTCCAACTTGCACTCCCCATGTCATGTGGGAGAGTTGTGTTGCATTCGACAGGGTGAACAGTTTGCGCACAAAGGTGATTTTCCAGCACAGGTGTTGGCTTCCTGGGGGTTGTGCATGGCCATCGGCCTCTCAGTCGCCCTTCCTCGGACGACCCCTCTTCTTGGGGGGGGAACCCTCAAGTGCAGGCTGCTGCGGTGCAGGGGACTCTCCGCCAGAGTCATCCTCCCTCCCTGTGGCAGTTGCAGTTGTTGCAGCACCAGATGTTGTGGGCACACAGGGTGGTGTTGCCATGTTGATGCTAAACTGGCGGAGGCATGTCAATATGTCCCTATGCACCGCCGTCAGTTCTTGCAATGTGTCCCACTTGGACTCCATGCCAGCCGTGTGTGTCTCCACACGGGCCACGTGTGTCTCCACACGTGACATGTGGGAGTCCAAGCGGGCATGATGGGCAGCCTGCTGCTGTTGAATGTCCCTGAGGATCCCCACTACCTGGCTGAACTCTCCGGTGCTAGTCTGGTACGCATCAGCTATGCGTACCAGTTGTGGGTCATCATGCAGTCCAGACCCCTCTGCAAGCAGCGACCTATGTCTACCACCCCTCCCACCACCCCTGGCGACACGTGCAGGACCTGCGGTGGCACGCACAGGTGACCCTGGGCCCCCTTGGGGGTTGTTGCTGGTGTTGGTGTCTGTAGCTCCACGTTGGGCCGGGGTCCGTGTGCTGTTGGTGGTGGTGATCCTTGGTCTGTCCGTGTCGGCAGGGGTGGTCTGTGTGTTGGCAGTTGTTGGAGGGGTGGGTGCAGGGGGTGCAGCTGGTGGTCCTGCTGGTGCTGCATGATGACTCCCTCCGGAGGTGCCAGGTAGGTCTTCGTCATCCGAGGTGGGCAGAGGCTGTTCAACACCAGTGAGCTCAGTGTCCCCCGGAGCCTGGGACAGGGACTCCTCCTCGTCTGCTGCTGTGCCCCATCATCACCTGTGTTTGGAAGAGACACACAATGTATGTTATGTTTCTACAGGCATCAATGGTTCCCACACCTGACAGTTGTGACTGTACCTCTGGATGCGGGCCTGTACATTGCATTGTCCTAAGTTGTCACAGTCAGCTGTTGATATTGGTGTAGCGCATTGTCCTGACAACATGAAGCATTTCAATGTGAATGTTGAGGTGTGTGCATGGCCAGCATTGGTGTTATTTGGTTGACATCCGGACATCCTTCTCCCTCCAGCCCAGTTATCCCACCATGAGGCATGCCACCCTTGCAGTGGGTGCAGGTTGACTCTCAGGATGTCAGTCAGTGGTGTCCTGCTGTTGGTTGCTGGCCAGTTCCCAGCATGGCCTTGTGCTCCCCACAACAGGGCACCAGTGTCAGACATCTTTGATGGGGCTTTTCACTCCCTGTGAGGTGTGCATGCTTCAGTGTGAGCTTGCTGGGCCATGTGGGTGGGGGATGTTGAGCTGTGACTACCACTCCCATCATGCTATTGCCTCCACCCCCTTCCCAGCATGCCCATACTTCCTTCCTTTTGAGTGGACTTCACTGTGTGTGAGTGTGACAGCAATGGCAAGATGGCTGACAGTGGTGTCCTGCTGTTGGTTGGTGGCCAGTTCCCAGCATGGCCTTGTGCTCCCCACAACAGAGCACCAGTGTCAGACATCTTTGATGGGGCTTTCCACTCCCTGTGAGGTGTGCATGCTTCAGTGTGAGCTTGCTGGGCCATGTGGGTGGGGGATGTTGAGCTGTGACTACCACTCCCATCATGCTATTGCCTCCACCCCCTTCCCAGCATGCCCATACTTCCTTCCTTTGAGTGGACTTCACTGTGTGTGAGTGTGACAGCAATGGCAAGATGGCTGTAAGTGGTGTCCTGCTGTTGGTTGGTGGCCAGTTCCCAGCATGGCCTTGTGCTCCCCACAACAGAGCACCAGTGTCAGACATCTTTGATGGGGCTTTCCACTCCCTGTGAGGTGTGCATGCTTCAGTGTGAGCTTGCTGAGCCATGTGGGTGGGGGATGTTGAGCTGTGACTACCACTCCCATCATGCTATTGCCTCCACCCCCCTTCCCAGCATGCCCATACTTCCTTCCTTTTGAGTGGACTTCACTGTGTGTGAGTGTGACAGCAATGGCAAGATGGCTGTAAGTGGTGTCCTGCTGTTGGTTGGTGGCCAGTTCCCAGCATGGCCTTGTGCTCCCCACAACAGAGCACCAGTGTCAGACATCTTTGATGGGGCTTTCCACTCCCTGTGAGGTGTGCATGCTTCAGTGTGAGCTTGCTGGGCCATGTGGTTGGGGGATGTTGAGCTGTGACTACCACTCCCATCATGCTATTTCCTCCACCCCCTTCCCAGCTTGCCCATACTTCCTTCCTTCTGACTCTGCTTCCCTGTGGGGTAGTGTGCCTGTGCTGAATGGATGGCTGACAGTGTTGTCCTGGAGTTTGTTTGGCTACAAGTCCCATGTGTGTCCCTGTGCTTCCCACAGCATAACCCAGGGTGGTGGATCTTTGTGGGATGATTAATTTTAGTGTGAGGCAATGCATTTTCCCAGGTGAGTTGTGTGTAGTTTGTGTTAGGGGTGTGTGTGAGAAGAGCTGCTGGTAACTATGGTCAGAGCTGTCAGTCCTCCTTCCCACCCAGCCAGATATCCCACATTGGAACGTGCTTCCATTGCAGGGAGTGCAAGTTGTCTTTCAGGATGTCAGTCAATGGTGTCCTGCTGTTGGTTGGTGCCCAGTTCCCAGCAGGGCCTTGTGCTCCCCACAGCAGTGGCCAGTGTCAGCCATCTTGTCAGTTGTTTTCCACTCCCTGTGATGTGAGCATGGTTCAGAGTGGTGTTGATGGGCGTATTGTGAGGGTGGGCAATATCGGTGACTACAACTCTCATGATGCTATTGGCTACACTGACTTGAACAGCATACACAGAATTCCTTCATTTCTGTGGGATTCCCTGTGTGGTGGTGTTGTAGTGGTGGCTACATATCTGACAGTGTTTGTTGGTTAGATTTGTGCCACTGCCTAGCTTTATTTGTTGTAGGGTTTGTACATGTCATGACACAGTTACATTTCACTATGAGATGGCATGTATTGTGTTTATCTGACTGACATACATATCTTGGGATGATTCTGGTTTTGTTGCTGTGGATTTGCTAAGGGTGCATGGTTTGACTGTCCCCTTGACAGTGATGTGTGTATGTTGTCACAGAATATTGTGTATATTTGCTGTGTACTCACCAGGCTCTGGGATGTTTGATAGTCCATATACGCTCACTGGTGGTAGGATGGCCCGCACCTTCTCCTCCCAGGGCCTGAGGTATAGTGGTTTGGCAGGAGGGCCACTGTTGGTGAGTTGGCTCAAGATGTAATCCTTCTTGAGTAGGTCCCTGACCCTCCTGCGCACGTCATACCACCTGTTCTGGATGTCTTCCTTTGTGCGCAAACATGGTGATTGTGCGTTGACCCTGTCGACGATCCTCTCCCACATCTTGGTTTTCTGCGACATGGGGGTCTGTTGGACCAATGTACCAAACAGCTGTGGCTCTACCCTGAGGATCTCATCTACCAGGACTTCCAATTCACTGTCTAGGAACTTTGGATTTTTCTTTGGGGGCATGGTGATGGGTGGTGGTGGTGAGTGATGTGTGTGTTGGTGTGCAGGTGAGGGTGTGTGAGTGTGTGTTTTGCTGGGTGTCTGTGAGGGTGCTATTTGTTAAGGTGCTGATGGTGTGTGGCTTGTGTGATGGATGAGCTGTGAGTGTGTGTGTTGTTGCTGTCTGTTGGTGTTGTGTGCTGGCAGGTAATTTGAATTTGCAAAGGATCATGGTAGGGATTTGTGTCCTTTTATGGGTGGATTTGTGGGTGTGTCTTTGTTCCCTGTTTCCCCCCCCCAGTATTTATTGGCTTTGTAATAGCTTGTTTGGCCTTTTTTTTTGTGTTTTTCCCTTTGTAGTTTTTGTGCATGTAGGAGACGTTCTTCTGACCGAGTCGGACCCTGCAGTTGTCTCGTGCGTGCTTCTCCGAGTCGTTCACGCTGTGTTTGTGCTGTTTCATGTGCGGCGTATGCGTCGGTCGCGGGGTATTGGGTTGTTTCGGCTCGCTGTTTTGTATGCGTGTGGTTCGTACGGCTTGTACTCCGTGCGATTCGGTCGGCTTTTCCATGAGTTGTATCGTACTGCGCGTGTCGGACTTCGCGGGTACGTTTCGTTCGGGTTCATTCCGGGTGCGTGTCGGTCGGTTCGATTCGCGTGATTTTCCGGCTGGATGGCTTTTTTCCACGCGGTTCGGTCGTTCGGCTTGTGTTTGGTGCGAGTCGGTCGGAATTTGCACGCGTTTCATCGTACTTGCCGAGTCGGGCTGCACCGGTACGTGTCGGTCGGAATAGATTCCCGATCCGAGTCGGTCGGTACGTTTTCCGGCCCGAATCGGAATCGACCCCATAGTCTTTGGGGAACCCCACACGGGTAAAAATTCCCATCAGGGACCTGCCCACCACAGGTGCCATTGCCGACCTCACAGGGATGGCCTCTGGCTAGCAAGTGGCATGGTCCACCAAAACCAGGATGAGCCTGTTGCCTAAAGCTGTTTTGGAGTCAAAGGGTCCAATAATGTTGATGCCTACCCTCTCAAAGGGAGTGCCAACAACAGGTAATGGGGTCAGGGGAGCATTAAGCTTTTTCCTTGACTTCCCCCTGGCCTGGCAGATGGGATAGGACCTACAGAATGCATCTGAGGCCGTCTTCATTTGGGGCCAATAGAAGAGGGCAACAAGCCTTGCAAAGATCATGTCTTGCTCCAGATGTCCGGTCAGGGGTATATCATGAACCAAACCCAGTAGGGGGGTCCTGTAACATGGGGGACCACTGGCACATGGACTGCCTGAGATCCAGGAACCTTAGACTCGCTATATAGGAGGTCAATCTCCCAATAGATCAGGTGACCTCCAGAGGTGTAACCTGCTGCCTGGGCCTCAGTTTGCCGCCTCAAGCCCTTTATAGTGGGGTACTCTTTTTGGGGCACATGCATCAAACCATTTTGCGATTGCAAACAGTGCGAATTGCAAAAATCGGCCGTTTGCGATCGCAAAATGGCCTTGTCAGATTTATGTACCTTTTTGCAATTTGCAATTAAGGAAATCACAATTTTTTGTGATTCCCTTAATTGCGAATGCAGTTAGGGAATCGCAAATTGGGATTTCCTAAATGCGATGCATCATGCATTCGCAAATTGCATTTTTCGCAACTTGGAATCGCAAATTACCATCAACTTCAAGTTGATGGTAATTTGCAATTTCTTTGAAAAATGCAAAAAAATTCATTTTTCAAAGTGCATTGTGGTGCATACACATGCCCTGAGGGCATGTGTATGCACCACATGTGCATACTTACCTGTTTTTGGGGATGCATCAGGGTGGCCTTTTGGCCCCTTGCACCCTTGAAATTGCGAATGCAAT
The DNA here is from genome assembly GCA_963921515.1 of Calotriton arnoldi. Classification (NCBI taxonomy): domain Eukaryota; kingdom Metazoa; phylum Chordata; class Amphibia; order Caudata; family Salamandridae; genus Calotriton; species Calotriton arnoldi. Next base: position 491,925 of record CAWUFW010009883.1, read on the forward strand.
GCCATTCATTCCTATGGGCCTCTAGGCCCATAGGAATGAATGGTAAGCCATTCCTTAATAGCGAATCGCAATTTGCGATTCGCTATTAAGGAATATGTAGGAATCGCAATTTTTATTGCAAAACCTACATGCATAGGTAATTGCGATTCCTTAATAATCGCTACTGAGGACTCGCAATTCCTAACTTTGATGCATGTGCCCCATGGTGCCTTGCAGAATTCCTCCCTGGTGGGCCAACCCTCAACTTGCCAACTAGCAAGCTCAGGCAGGTCACCTAAGGCAGCAATTTCCCCCAAGTTAACTCGGAGGCATCCACCTTAGGTGTCCCATCAACCTTGGCCGTGGGAACTTCAGGGGTTGGTTTCCCACACCCCTTTCCCCTCTCCTTCTTGGCAGCTGTCTGGGTCATCGTCCCAGGCTCCAGACACCCTTAAGTCCCTTTCCAGGCAGCCATGAACCTTGTGGTCATACAGACCCATTCAGGCAATCCCAACATCTCCAAGTGTGACCTGAGCGCTATCTCTCTCCAGATAGTGTGCTCCAGGTCATTGCTCAACAGACAATCTACAGGCATTGCAGTGCTCACAGATACTTTTAGAGAATGTGAGACCCCCACCATTCAAAAGAAACCAGAGCAACCAGTAGATAACTCTCACAAATCACTTGGTGAAATGTGTTAGGTAGGACCTGCTCTGAGGACACCAGCTGATACTTTGCAATAGTATCCCTCCTGTGTCCCTCAGAGCCTCCACCAGTTGCCCATTGATGGTGACACACAGTACTTAGAAGCATTGGCAGGCATATGGGCTTTTGACTCCATCTCCTTATCCCCAAGGAAACTAGGGTCACCTCTGTTTGCTCCTTAAAGCTAGCTGGGACTACCTCCTCCCCGAGCACTGCACTCGCCAACCCAGGTGTCTGCCCACCTGTGGGAGGCTGTGTCCTCTCGGGACACTTGGAGTCACCCTTGGAGTGCCCATACTTACAGCACTCAGTGCACTGGGGTACAAACCTCCCTGTCTGCTTGTGAAAGAACCCCTTCTTCTTGGGCTGAGACTGAGACTGGTTACCACTATTCCCCTGGGAATTAATTTTTGGGGCCTTTTGAGAATACCTTACTTTTAAGTTTTTCTCCCCTCTCTTTCTTCTGGTGGGACCCCTGAGCACCCTTATAGGAGTTCTCCTGGATACCTTTTTGGACACTCTGTTGCTAGCTCAGAAGTTCGCTTCCTTAGCAAGCTTCCTGGGGTCAGTCAGCTTGCTGTCAAGTAGGTGCTGGCGCAGTTCTGGAAAAGAAATGCTGAGCATGTTCTCTCCCAAAATCACTTTATACAACCCAGTGTAGTTATTAAACTTGCTGCCCCGCATCTAACCATTCAGTGCCTTGCTGGAGTAGTCCACAAAATAAACTCTGGATTAGTTGGGGAGCTTCTGGCTGTCCCTGAACCTTTGGCGGTACTTTTCAGGGGTCAGTCCAAACAAGATGGCTGTCATGTGTGTGTATCTGGTTTGGTCCCCAACCTCTAACGTAAGACGTTTGTCCTGCTCCACTGTAGGAATGTGTTTCCACAATCCCCGCATGCTCTTCTGGGATCTTGTGAATTCTCAGGGTTAGTTCATAGGCAGAAAACCACTTTTCAATGTTATATCCCACCACATAATTGAGTACCAAATCCTTGGGCGTGCAAACCTTTGTGTCTCCTTCAGACACTGTAGAATTGATGCCACCGTTGCTGGAATCTGCTTGTTTTGCTCTCAGTTCCAGCTCTTTCAGGCTCCTTTCATGAGACAAACACCCCAAATAAAGTTTCTCCTCCATGGCCAGTTTCTTTTCCTCAAGGGCCAGTTCTTTTTCCATTTTTAATTTGGCCATCTGCAGCTGAAGCTCCCTCTCTGCCCTTCTGTCTGCCACTTCCTCGGGGGACATGCCATGCGATGAAACACTCCTTCCTGCTCTGGCAGGGGGATCAAACTCATGGGATGAGTCCTCCCCCTACCCTGAAGACCGCTTTCTAGGGCTGTTGTCCAGGCCTTGATCTTGATCTTCTATATCATCCTCATCCACTTGCCCCTCTGTGACTGCCATCAACTGGCGGACCTCTGTTCAGGCCCTCAGAGCTTTCTGAAGCTTCAACCTTTTGGTGCCCTTCTTTATTTTTAGCCCCTTTTCCTGGAAGAACTGTTTAAACTCACCACTGTTTAGCTTTCCAGGTTGGCAAGCTCAAACTCCATTGCTACAAGTATAGTTTCAGACAGTCCAGTAGTAGGAACGAGAGCAGATTTGGAAAAACCAAAAGAAGCCAATCAAGTAGAATTGAAACAAAAACAAATTGGTCTTAAATTATTTATATGGATTTGGTAGTGTAACGCAAGATTACAGCATGACACTGCACAAACACAAGTCCAATTCCTACCGCTGATCACCAGTGTAAGAAATTTGGTTGTTGGTTGATTGAGGTGTAAGCCCTGGTCAACCAGAAACTACAGTCCTTGGTCAAGCAGAAACTACAGTCCTTGTCAGGATAAGGCACAAGCAAATCCCAAATTAATCCGTGCTCACCATCTTGGTAGCTTGGCACACAGCAGTCAGACTGAACTCAGAGGCAATGTGTAAAATATTTGTGCAACACTTAAACGGTAAAACAGTGAAAACAGACCACAGAGGGGCTCACAACGGATTTAGAAAAATTTAGTAATTTTTAGTAAATAAAACAAGACCAAAATGACAAAAACCCAATCATTAGATCGGAGATATTGAATTTTAAAGGTTTTAGTGAAAATAGTGCCAAAAACTGCAAAGTGCCAACTGAGAAGATCTGGTCACGCCAGACCAAGACAAAGTCACAAGTTCAGGCCGACTGCATTGGAGTGCGGGCTGGCTACAGGGACCCAGTTGGGCCAGCTGAACAGAATACCTTAAATCCTGGTTGCATGGATTTGCGTTGTAGATGCGCCACACAGCCAGAATGATGCATTGGTTCCAAGATGCGTCGAGGCTGCTTTGCACGGTCCTGTTGCATTGTCATTAAGAGTCCTGTCGCAGGGGCTTGCGATGCAAATTCCGGCATTGGGGATGTGGATCGCAGCGGGTGTTTCGTTGGTTCCAAGAAGCTGCGAGGCTGTGATGTGGAGTCTGGTGTCATCATTGAGGCTGCCATTGACAAGAGATGCGAGGACCTGGGCTGTGGATGTGCCACGCTGTCGGGCAATGCAATGCAATGGTTTCGAGGACTGGGGAGGTGATGAAGGTCTTTGCGATGGATCCAATCCACACACCAATGGTGATGCATCTGTTCTGCTCTGGGATGCGTCGTTCTGCAGAGAAGTTGGCCTGGGCATAGCTCGCGGAGTTCAGCTACGTGGAGTTCCACGAAGCACCCCAAAAACTCCACTTTACTCCATGGAGTTCTGCGAGCGGGTGAAGTTGCTCGATGGGCCTGGCGTTTTTACATTCTAGACAGCGCGAAGTGTGCGCTTGCTATGGAAACTGTGTGCAAACGGCATCATGCAGTTCGCATGGGCACGGCCATTTTGTCTTCTGTTCTGTGCATGGTGCTGGGCCTGTTTTTTAAATTTACCTTAATCTTTTTAATTCTCTCCATATCCAACTCATCCACCCTTCTTTTCTTTTACTGTATCATTGTGTGTCTTTGTGTTTGTGTATTTTACATTTTGTCATTTTTTTGGGTGTATTTTTGTGACTTTTTAAACTTTTTTTAGTTTCCCTTTACTTCCTTAGTTCTTCCTTTCTTTCTTCCTTTTGCTATTTCTTCCCCACCCAACACCATGGCAGAGCAGGGTGAGCGAGGGAGCAATGGCGCCAGTGCTCGAGTTAGCCGCACACCATGCGGTCATTGGCACCACCAACTGGTGCAGCCCCCTGCCATATTTTTGTGAGGCGGAGGTGGCAGCACTTGTTGTATATGTGCAGCACCACTTCCCCTCCATGCTGGCAGCAAGCAGCAGGCCTGGTAGCGGTTACCCCATGCGGGGTCGTCAGCTGCATTGGGGGAAGGTGCGTTGGTGTGTACGCCACATCACTCACATCCAGCACACTCAACAGCAGCTGACGCACCACTGGGCTGATATCATCAACCACGAGCGGGACGTGCTCGACCTGCTAGGTGTTGAGATTGCGTGGCTCAGTGAGTAATTATTTGTTGTGTTTGAGTTCTACAATGCTAACATTTTTTTTGACTAGCATGCTGCTCACACTCAGAGGTAAGTTATGTTTACGTTAGGAATATTATGTGATCCAGCTTGAGCTAGCTCGGTGCGATCTAATCATACTTGTTGGCGCTCGCTATGACTGATTATTTAAGAAGCTATTGCAAACGCCTCTGTCCTCCTGCCACCAAGATAGTGATATCAGTGAGTTAGCGTTCTTGGTGACTTTCTGTATGTAGCTTGTACAGTCCCAAGCAATCTCGCAGTGATGTGTCGTATGCATTTATGCACTGCAAAAAAAGGGAAACTGAGTTGGCCCATCAAAGGGGTTGAGAAGTGAGAATAGAATCAAAGATCATGTATTGCCATGCATTAGTTCCAAATGTAGTTTTTGTTTGGGAAATTTGGAATATGGATTTTAGGATTAGTATGGTCAACTCGATAGTCGATACTAGTACTATAGGCGATCTTAAGTACAATGTTACTGCGTTTCCTGGCAAAATATTTTTTAGGAGATTAACTGTACCACTAATCTATTTTTTTATCTTCTTTATTTCTTACATCAGCACCCAAGGTCAAGAAGAAGGTGGGTAGTGTAGAGGGGGGTCCGGGAGCCGGCGAGGAGGTCACCACCAGCGCTGTGGCCAAAGCTTTTTGCTCATCGCAGTGAGTCCTATTATTATTTTTATTTCCTTAACTTTTACCTCTGCCAACTATTAGACAAATTTTAATTTTGCCTTGTTTATTTCTTTTATACTATCTACTTTTTTTCAACTCCCCTAATGATTTTAAAAAAATTCTTGTTATCCCCGCATTATCCTTTTTTTCCCATATTTCATGGTTTTGTAGCTGACTTTCTCCTGTCTGTACGAGTCTGTAGTTTTCTTCTGCTTTGTTAGTAAGCTTTCCTCTTCCCCTATATATATTGTGGTACTGTAAGACTAAACACATATTTTTGGTACTCTACTATGAAGATTGCAGGCCCAAGTAAGCTAATATTAATTACCATGCATGTTTGTTTAGGAGGCTTTCTTTTTCTTGCTCATGCTCTAACAATTAACGAGAGACTGGCCATGGTCATGGTGCCCCCCCCCAATGTTGTGCTGTAATTCATTTATACAGTATACCAGCAGTTTCCATGACAGTGCAGCATGGCAGTAAAGTGTGAGGTCCCATTGTGTTCGCCAACCAACACCATGTGTCCTTCATTGACCATTATTCCACCCCTTCCTTGCACTTCAATGACTCAGAGTCATCCTCATAGGCTATAGCTTTGCCCCTCCATACGAAACGTTTTTGGTTGGCTTGACTGCAGTGACTGAATAAGCTAAAGCTTAGGCCCATGATAATGATCAGTGACACCCCAATATTTTTGATAGAAGATATGCTAACCGAACTGTAGTGAGTAATGTATTGAGGTTGTATTTTTTATGAAACAAAATAAGGGGAGGTGTATCTGGCATCTAAAAATGTGTAATGTTTTTTCTACCTGCACAGACCACAAGTGCTGGGGCCTGTTCTGCTGCAGGCGCTGAGGCGGTTGGAGGGGGAGACACAACAGGGTCAGGGACGTGCAGTGGTAAGTCACATTGCTTGCATATTGACAGTTAGTATTATACTCGCTAGAAGGACATCGTGAGACTCATGACTTGTGAACCCCCCGCTTTAGCAGCTAGAGTGGTGGTTGAGCTCTTACGGCTTCTTCTATCTGCAACTCAGCAGACAAAATGATGGGTTGATGGAAATGGAAAAGAACTGAAGGTTAAAAGAAATAATGGGTGAAATGGTATATGAGTGAAAGGATGCGTGGGTGACAGGATGCATGGATGGGTAAATGGATGGATGGGTGAAAGGGTAGGTGGATACTGAATGAATGGATATAAGTATTGGAAATTTTGTTGAAAGACTGGATGACAGAAAGTATAGCTTAAATGGTGGCTATCATTGGGTACATAGAACAATGAAAGGATGAATGAATAATTGCTTGGATGAAGAAACAAGGGAGCTCTTCTGGATAGGGGCATGCTCACCTACTTTGCTTACTTGGTTTTTATCAAAGCTATGGTTCAAAGTGGAGGGTATTTTAATTTTGGATCTACTCCCTTGATTCACTGTATTTGTTAGGCGAGGCACCCATCATCTTTTTTTTTTTTTGGGGGGAGTTTTATATAGCGGAAACTAGACCCGAAGTTATCAGGCGCTTTACATGAGTACCAGTTGCGTTAGTTTACATCACCTCCCTTCCTGCCCATGGCATTTTGCCATCCATGATTTAAGTGCAGCATGGCTCAATTTGTGACTGCAGTGTCAGCTGTGCGATGTGCGTGTGCTTAAGTTAATGCTGCATTTACTAACTTTTCAATGTATTGCAAACCGAACACAAGGTGTGCTTCCCTTCGCCCACTCAGTCACCTCTTGGTACTTCACTCCTTTAGTCTTTCCTGAATTCTGTCTCAGTCTACCAAAATAATTTAAAATCCATTCTTGGCATGTGCCACATTTTTATGGCCATTGTGAAATGATTTGTAATATATTTCATGGTTTCCATAACAGATTTACGCCTGTTCAGATTTTTCCCTTTCAACTTTCATCAACTACAGTGACTGAATAAGTCAAAGCTTAGTCACATGATAATGATCAGTGACACCCCACTATTCTATAGCAAAAGCTTTACCCGCCCAGCCTAATCCCTCTAACTTACTCTGCAGTAGAGTAAGTTAAATGTCCTCTCCTCGCTGCCAAGTGAATGAATTTGATGGAAATAATTTGTGGTGGAGTGCGAGGCCAGGGAGTAAAGTGGGACTAAGTGCCTGATTTCAAGTTTGGCAGATGGTATACTCTGTGACGAACATGCCAAATACAATCTATGTATCTAGTTTCTTTCCCTGGACACGATATCAGCATTTTATACGTGATGTGTGTGATGTAGTATTTAATTTATTATTCACCTACCTTTTTTGAGTCATGGTAGAACTTGAAAGGCGTTTGCAGAAGAGCAGGGCCATTGGAATTAAAGTAAGATAATTGTCTGTTACAGCTGCCCCAGCTGCAAACTGCAGAGAGTAGCAAAGTACCTAATGTGCTGGCTAGCATGCTTCCATTGATTTAGCACAACAACTTGTACTCCAACATGTACTCCATAGTGCATAATACCTTCCTCATTAATGAGAGGTGATTTTTTATTTATTTTTCTACACAAAGTATTTGTTTAGTGTTTTATTAGGAAAGCATTTAAAAGCAAAAAATAAAATCACTCTGTTTTTTAATCTGGTTTTATTCTGCCTTAATTTTTTCAGCCAGTCAGTGCTTTTTATGTGAGGCATATGTGTGTACAAAATGGCCCTGTGGCTCTGCTAATCACATCAAATTCCAATGGCCCTATGGGGCCAGCAATGTACTGCTACTCTGCCACTATTAAATTTTAAACAAGTGTTCGCACAGAGCATTGTTTACAATTAGTCTTTTTGCTTCTTTCTTGAAATAGCTACTAATGCTGGTCCACCACCAGCACCGGCACGGCAGGAAATAGTAGCCCGGCTATGGCGGCAGAGGCTGGAGATGATCCAGCAAGAATATCGCTGGCTGGTGACCCTTGAGTAGGAGGAAGCGGAAGCATCTGCTGCGGGCCCCAGTTTTTCTAGCCAGCCGCAGCCTCCAGCCTCCCAGCTACATCACAGCCAGCGCCGACGCCAGCTGTCAGGGGCCCACTTAACAACCACTGCTGCCCCCCCAACGCTAAGATCGCCAGTTGCTTCGTAGCCTCCTGCAGCACATGGGGCAAATAGAACAGAAGATGGCCCAGATAGAGCAGAATCTTGAATGCCTCCGGAGACGTGTAGAGGCCACTCTCTTCTGAGCCCTTTTTTAATTTTTTGTTTAAGTATGAAGGACTTTTGTGGTGGGTGGAGAGGGTGGGAAAGGGAGTTGGAACCGGGGTTTGTACATGTACAGTCTTATTACGATGTCAGTCGGACTTGTGTCCGACCGACACCGTTGAGGAAAGGAATCGCCCGACCTTCAGATGGCGGTTCTGACTGCAGAATTTGGACATCCATTTTTCAATGGCAGGTTGTGCAGCGGGCGGAAAAGCACAATGCCATTGAAAAATGGATGTTTGTAAACATCCCTGCACCGTGTGGCAGGCACCATGTGGTGCCTGCCACACAGTGCAGGGATGTTTGCCCCTCAGGTCCAATGGTGGCCAACATGGAAAGGCTGTGGGAAAGTCCCATCATAATCCTGACAGCGGAGCCGAGGCTGGCTCCACCGTCATTATGGCATTATGATGGCTTCCGACGCTCCGCCGGTCTGCTTGAGCCCGTTGAAAGTGCAGCAGACAGTCCCTCCGCCCGATGCCTCCGCTCGCCGCATCGTAATGCGGCGGCCGGACTGCAGGGGCAGATGTCGTGCGGACCGCAACCGACATTGTAATCGGGCCCTTAATTTTTATTTGGACATTGGTTGGGGACGGGGTGGTTTGTTTGGGAAGAAGATGGGCCTGTTGTCGGTAGAAGGGGTGGGTTTTATTGTTCAAAATAATTTAAGGGTAATAAACAATTGTTGTACTTTATTGATGCCACAAATCTTTTTTGGGTGTTTTACTTTGCATTGCTGCCTTTCAGCATATCCTGTTTTTAAAATCTGCTTAAAATAGTGTATACCAGTTAGTTATACCCTCGTCCTACTACCTTTTGTAACTATACTGACCACTAGGGGGGGATCGCCATTGCCTATATTGCCTAAAACAATGCTCCATAGTTCTCTTACCTGAATAGATAAAGCAAGGACTGCTACATCTCTCAGTCTTCTTACTGTAGGGTTTCCCAAGGTGCCATCTTATGGTGCTGGCAGTAGTAGCAGGCTAGTGCGCTAACAGGGAAAGAATCACAAGCGCAGTTCCACTTCCATCTAGGTGAACTCCAACTGTAGGTTTAATCAAATCTCTCCACATTTTGAGATGAGAGACTGGTCCTCCTCAATATGACGACTGCTTCAGCTGCACCAGCTGCACTGAACACACTGGCTACCGGACAGGCCAGTTACTTTATTGCCAGCCTGATAAGCTGTGGCCATTGGCGCATCTTTGCATACCAATACACCAATGGGTTTTGATCCACATAGACCTCTCTTGGGTCATCCAGAGACTCATGGAACATCCTCTCATTGGTGCTGACACTTGCTCAACCTCTTTTGCCTTCGCCTCTGCACTGGACTTAAGCCCTACCAAGTCAATGCAGGGGTTGTCGATGATTCTTCTGTTCCTGTTGTTGTTGCTGCCGGTGTTGTTGTTGCTGGTGTTGGCTGCTGTGAGACAACAGGACTGTCCTCTCTTGAAGTTGAAGGCGGCACCCCAGAACTTCTTTCCGTGAGTGAGACTCCATGTTTCAGCCGTTCTTCCTCCAGGAGTCTGGCTCTTTCAACAATCCACCTCTTGTATTCTGAAGCATCCCCTTCTGAAAAAGGAATTAAGGTGGCCAGGATTTGTTTGTAACGTGGATCCAGTATTGTAGCAGAGATGTACTTCTTGGATGACACAATGTCACTTTGCAGCCTTGTATTCTCAGTCAAGTGAAGGATTAAGCTCTGAACCAAGGTGTACGCATCTTCGTTTTCATCGTCCACAGGTGCAAACCTGTCAGACACGCTTTTTAACTGGTCCTTTGGCAAATACAACAAATGGATAGCTTAGCCCATAATCCTGCCCTCCTTGCTGATATACTGTGTGAAAACCTCCAAAGCAAGCAGGCATTTGTCTAGTTTTCATTTGTCCATCCCAGCGGTTATATTTTTAGATACATTCCCTCCTCTTTGCATGACATACTGATTGATTGGTTTGTACTTCTAAAACAGACATTGCAACATTTAATAGGTTGAGTTCCAAAGTGTTGGCAGCTCCTATATTAGTGCTTTAACTGTCACTCTATTAGCACGCTGAATGATCCTCAACTGCTTTCAGACTTTAAAAGAATGGCTGATATGAGTGCAGATTCTTCTGCAGATGGTCAGTAAGTTGCTGACTAGATCTTCTGTTTTGAGAAAGTCCTGCTCAATGATGTTGAAGCAATGCGCCAAACACAGGACCCTGAAATAGCCACCATCTGCCATGGCTCCAACTATATTACTGCCGTTGTCTGGTAACAAACCCAATTCTGAGACCTCTGGGTCACAGCCATTCAAACATCTTGCTGGTAAAGTCTTCCAAGATGTGTGCAGCTGTATGGGATTTCTCCATGGCAAACATGGCTACTGTTGAATGCCGCCGAACGCCCTTAAAAGTATCTTCAGCATTGAGACCAGCGGTGTGGGCTGGCGGGGCACCTGGTGAGAGTGGTGGCCTGGACGGAGGCCAGAGGAGAGGTGCTGAAGCTGGGATGGCATCTGTGCCGCAGCATCTGCCCCTGGGGTGAGTGCTCTGAGGCGGCTTACGTGGGACATTTCTTCTTACTACCGGGACTGCGTGGCTGCTTCTGCCCCCCGGAATTTGCACCTAATATATGTGATGCTGTGAACAGCTGGCATCCCTAAGAGATGCAGACCTGCTGCTCTGCTTGGAGACCTTGGCCTGGCTGACCGGTGCCATCCTTGATGTCCTTTATACAACTAAAGTGGTGCTTGGCCCCTGGACTGTCTCTGAGGGATCCTGTGCGATCCCCCCCCTTGCTGCCTATTATCCGTGACCCACCTCTGGGCCTTGACTCTCTGCGAGGACTGCTCAGCTCTACTGTTGGTGTCTGTGTTCTCCCTCACTTTTGGGGCCTGCTGCTGCACTTTCCACTAGGATACAACGCTACTCCCTCCGCTGAGGTGTGGCCGGACTGGAGTTTGTGGATTGCATTTTCTCTTGACCTTACTTCTGCCCTACATCATGTGAGACCCGACCAGGAGAGACTCACCCTGCCCCTGGTGGTCTGTGATGGACGCCAGACTCGCCATTTTCGCCCCTCCTTCACAAGCAACAACACACTCCCTCACTCATAACAAGGTTGGCTGCTCGTGCTGCTACATGGCAAGTGGGCCATATCTCCACTGCTGGCAGTGCCGTACAGATTCACCACACCACCACCATGGGAAAAGACAAGGCGGCTCGCCCGGCAACTTCCCAGACTCGCATGGAGCAATTTATAACCGGACCTGCAAATGGTCATCCCAGGGGTGCTGGAGTTGAGCAGGTGGCTCCCATCACCTAGCCATGATTCTCCAAGCAATTCAAACTTCGCAAACGGCTGTGGAAACCAAGATTGGAGAGGCACACATGGATGTGGTACTGCTGCGCCAGGACCTCAGAAATGCTACAGGGTGGATCACAGAGGCCAAATCATGAATTTGGAGGATGAGGTCTGGTCCCTTAAGGCCCAGATCACCTTCTTACACACATATCAGACCCGCATTGTTGCGCCGAAGACACTGAGAACCGATCCCGGCACAATAATGTGCATGTGATTAGCATCCCTGAAGGGACTGAGCCTCTGCAGATTGAGGACTTCCTGGAGGCGTGGATGATATCCTGGATATCCTCAGACCAACTCCTGGTTCGCAGTCGTGAGGGCCCATCGAGCTCTGACTCCGAAACCTCTTCCGGGTGCCTCCCCGAGACCAATGATCGCATGAATCCTAAACATCAGACATGCGATTCTGAGGGAGGCCCACTCTTGACCAGAACTTTGTTGTAGAGATGCCAAAGTCCTCCTCTTTCCTGACCACACCCCGAGAAGTGCAGCAAAGGCGCTGTTCATACACCGAGGTCAAACAGAAACTCAGGGCACTGGGTCTCCAATATTTTCTTCTATTTCCTACCAAGCTCCGTGTGATCCACACCAATAAGTCCTATTTTTTTGAGATTCCAGAAATACGTTTTGCTATGGCTCACAGAGGAACGACCCCTGTGAGCTCATGTGGAAACTTTGCCTCGGGGGCTGGAGATGCGGAGGCTATCGGGCATGCGCTGCCACCCAAGCCACGTCAATACAATAACCGTTCCCACAAGGGACAACTCACCAACCACATCACCCTCCGTAGCTCCTCCAGTGAGGGTGCTCTCTCCCTCCTTGTCGCATCACCCGCCAGACTCTGGCGTAGGGGACTGGGAGACAGAGAGACTCCTCTGGATATGGCGGCCCTAGTACCCGCTGAGAACCTGCCAGATACAGATCTTTCCCAAAGTCTTGCATTATGACACTTCTAATGTTTAAAATCCATGGGACTCAGTCACATTCTCTACTGTGTGCTGTTTCATTTACCCTGATGGTAACCATCTATCCGCTATCAGTGGAGGGGACCAACATGTACGATTCCCTTCCTTAAATGTTACTTTCTTTTCTAGTTTTCCTTTTCAGGAAGACAGATGCTTCTAGGGTAGAAGTATGGGGTAGGAGTTGGGGGGTGGGGTTTTCGTGCAAAGCTGTTGTTGTTCCTTTAACTGTTACCACTAATTTGTTTTAACGTTTGTTTTACGTTTTCAGGTACACATCAACACAATCACATCCTAGCTCTGCGATGCACAACGCAGCCTGGCTCCCCCTTATGTACGGCGCACCTGCGCTCCTATCCGCACATCAGAATGGATGTCTCCTCTCATCTGCTTATTGTTATGCGCTACACTATTTGCCCCTGTGATGGCATTTTTTCACACTTTGTCCTGGAACGTCAATGGCCTCTTGGGATGGGTGAAGCACGCTACGAACCTAACCTTTGCCCACCACTATCTCCCTACAGTTCTATTGCTCCAAGAGACTCATCTCTTGGGGAATCGTTGCCCTTTTCTAGCACTTAAGGGATATGATAGGGTACTTCACTCAGGGTACTCCAGAGGACCCACGGGGTGGCCATCCTATGTCGGCGATCCTTTCTCCTCGTGGTTTCCCAGGAAATTTGTGATCCACAGGGCCGCTTCCTCGCACTCACATGGATGCTTGAAAGGCAAACAATCAACTTGGTGAGTGTCTATGCTCCATCCGCAGCTCACATTACCTTCTTTTGTGATCTGTCTAAGGCCCTCTTGGACCTCCCGCAGAGTTTGACAATAATAGGTGGAGATTTTAATGCGGTCCTCGAAACTGACACCACTGGACCTCCCCGGTGTCCAGGCGTTCTGGTGCCCGTCGCCTTTCTGACTGGGCCACTGCATTGGGACTCCGCGATGCGTGGAGAACCTGGCACCCATGACATCGCCAAAACCCTTACACATTGGCTTCACATCACTACCATTCACTTATAGACCCTGTCTTCCTATCAGCCCCCGACTGTCGCGCAATTTCCCACATCCAAATTCTCGCCCGTAGCATATCTGATCACGCTCCTATCCTTCTCCGCTCTGGTTCTCCCAGAGAGGGTCCATGACCCATGTGGTGTTTCAATGCCTGGTACCTGCAGGACAAAGACTATGCCCAAGCCCTAAGTGATGAACTGCAAACATACTGTCATAATAATGAGGGCTCGGTTGCCACCATTGGTACTCTCTGGGCTGCCAGTAAAGCTACGATGCAGGGGTTTGCTAAAGGGCTCATTCGTGTACAGGAGCATGCCCACTCCCTGCACATCACTTAATTGGAGGTTCGTGCCCACCGCTTAGGGACTAAGTTCAAGACAGATCCAGATGGTGATATCCCCCCGACAGCTGGCTCCCCTCCATGAGGAGATTCGCCTCCAATCACTAGAGGCTGCCAAACATCTATGGCATGCCACAATGGCCAGGATACATGGGTGGGGAGACAAAAATGGGAAGCTGCTATACTATTGTGCCGGAGATCATAGACGAATGCGGTGCTTCCTTCCAAACCCTCCCTGAGATTATGCAGGCGTTTGTCTATTACTGGACAAATGTGGACGAACCCACTATGTTGGTATGGTACAATCACTATTGTGGTTAGTACATGGACCCATTAGGTTTGTTTAAAAGACCCCTCACACACCAACCTAGTTGGTGTCATGCTTCATCATTGGGGTCCCAACCGGGTGGCCGAATGCCCCCCGGTTGTGCTACGACGCCTGATTACAGCGGAGCTGGTGTGGTGTGAATGTGTGATGTGACGTGAATTATTCTTAAAAATATCTCTGAGAGTCCTTGCCTGTAAACTTTATTAGTGGCGGCTCAGGATATGGTGAAAAAATGTGTAGTGCAACTGTTAGGAAATTATTGTCCTAAGTTGACTATGTGAGTGGTCTACATGTTTCAGCCTGCGAAAAAGGTATATGGTAGGGGCTTTCTTCAGGACCGATAGGTGAGGCTAGTGAGTGGCAAAGTGGAAAGTGCCACGTGAAAAACAGTGAAATACCTACACATGCGCTAAGGTGTGTGGTCTAAGTGTCAACGTACTTACGGACACTTGTAAAAACGGATGTATGATGTAACAACGCGATCATTTAGATCGCGGTACATTACATCGCTGTTTTTACAACGAAAGTCGCTACCACGACTTGCGCTGTAGGGCGCTGGACTTAGGAATAGTATGATTTACTATTCCAACTCCAGCCTACGTACAGTAGGGAAGGTGTTGGAATAGTAAATCACACTATTCCTTAGTCTAGAGCGCCTCCAGTGCAAGTCGTGGTAACGACTTGCGTTGTAAAAGCAGCGATCTAAATGTACTGCGGTGTTTTGACCGCGTTGTTAAGGTCGTTTCCCGTAAAAACACTATGTTAAGGTTTGGGCAGCTGATCGAGGATCGGGAGGGGTCTCATCCGATGTCCCAATTTGGTCTCGGCGAGTAGCCCATCTTTAAACCTGCTCTGGTCTCCTGTAGTCCCGGCTGGAGACCAGAGCAGGTTTAAAGACGGGCTACTCGCTAAGACCAAATTGGGACATCGGATGAGACCCTCCGAGCCTCGATCAGCTGCCCAAACCTTAACATAGTGTTTTTACAAGTGTCCGTAAGTACGTTGACACTTAGACCACACACCTTAGCGCGTGTGTAGGTATTTCACTGTTTTTCACGTGGCACTTTCCACTTTGCCACTCACTAGGCTCACCTATCGGTCCTGAAGAAAGCCCCTACCATATACCTTTTTCGCGGGCTGAAACATGTAGACCACTCACATAGTCAACTTAGGACAATAATTTCCTAATAGTTGCAGTACACATTTTTTAACCATATCCTGAGCCGCCACTAATAAAGTTTACAGGCAAGGACTCTCGGAGATATTTTTAAGAATATTTCACGTCACATCACACATTCACACCACACCAGCTCCGCTGTAATCAGGCGTCATAGCACAACCGGGGGGCATTCGGCCACCCGGTTGGGACCCCAATGATGAAGCATGACACCAACTAGGTTGGTGTGTGAAGGGTCTTTTAAACAAACCTAATGGGTCCATGTACTAACCACAATAGTGATTGTACCATACCAACATAGTGGGTTCGTCCACATTTGTTTAGTCTATCATTATACTGGGGATACGGACGCACCCTGCATTTCCCTTGCTCTCTCATTGTTTTTCTATAGTTTGTCTATTACTACCATCACTTATACACTGCCCCACCCAGAAGAGACGCAGCCTTCTCCGCTCAATTCCTCTAGGACGTTTCCCTCCCTCGCCTCTCTTGGGCTAAGGCTCAGGCCCGGGACGAGCCCTTCTCGGTTGAGGAAGTAGGTTTGGCTTTATCAGCGGTGGCAACTGGGAAGACCCCCGGTCCTGACGGGTTCCCCTTGGAATATTATCTGGTACTTCGAGATATTCTGACCCAGTAACTCCTGGCCCTCTATGACAAGGTAGGGGAACTGGGTGCCTTACCCACAGAGATAGATACTGCCACTATCGTGGTGATCTCCAAAACACAGCCTCCATCTATTTCATGTGCTGACTATCGACTGATATCCCTAATCAATGGGGAAGATAAGATCTTTGTAACCCTACTGGCTACCTGGCTCAAGCAGGTCCTACCCACATTGGTACATTCCAATCAGTGTGGTTTCATGCCAACCCATAGCACACGACACTGCCTTCAGCGGCTTCACATGGCCCTGGCTCACCGTCATCGCTTATCTTCGGATTTGGCCCTGCTTCTTATAGACTTTGAAAAGGAGTTTGACATGGTGCCCCGCTTTAGTGGCATGGTCCGAACACTATATTCCAATCCTCAGGCGAGGGTTCAAATTAATGGAGTCCTCTCCCACGCCTTCCCCATAGGCCGGGGGACCTGGCAGGGTTGTCCTTTATCCCCGCTCCTTTTCGCATTCGCTATTGAGCCTCTGGCACAGCTGATCCTAGTAGATGCACAAACCCATGGATGGAGGTGGAATGATGATCGTAAAGATCGCATAGCCCTATAAGCAGACGATGTCCTGCTGTATTTGGCAAACCCTGCACAGAGCGGGCCTCACTGTCTCCACCTCTTGCATTGCTTTGGGGCAGCATCAGGCCTTAGAGTAAACCCTGTTAAATCAGTACTGCTGCCCCTGGCCCCCTCCCAGGACTGCCTCGACTGGCAGGATAACATACCCATCTGTCGTCTTAGCTTCAAATAGCTGGGCATCGGGGTTTCACTGCACCCCGAGCTTGCCTGGTCTCTCAACTTAGAACCACTGATGCAGAAAGCTAAATCTGACCTTGTTAAGTGGCAATCTCTCCCACTAAATGTAATGGGACGTATCGCCCTATATAAAGTTATGATACTGCCTTGTTTTCTTTACACCCTTAAAAATGTGTCGCTCCTCATATCACGAGAATGGTTCCAGACCCTGGATGAGGTTGCGATCTCCTTTCTCTCGCACGGTTCTAGGGCTCGCCTTGCATTTGCACATTGCCAACGGGGTCCCTATGACGGCGGGTTAGGAATGGTCAACCTCTACTTGTATCACCAAGCTTACCACCTCTTGGTTCTCCATGATTGGTTTAATGGGGTATAGTTGAACCTCGCATATCGTCTGGAGCTCAGCCTTAATGAGTCTCCTCAACTTCTATCCATGCTTTATGGTACTCCTTTTTCTAACTCCATGCCCTCAGTGACCAAATTGGCCCTACAGGTCTGGACGGCAGCTTTGCGGCATACTCAATGGAATACCAAACTCACGCAGCAAACTGGGAGGGTACCTGGTTGAAGGAAGAGGTGTCCCTACGGGGTTTTGGATCCTGGGACCTGATCGGGTCTCCCAGCTTGGGGATGTCTGGTTGGGAACGCACATGAGATCATACCAGGAACTTCAAACCACATATGTCTCACATGCAATTTTATAAAAGTCTTCAACTGAGGCGTGCACTTTAGCTGTATCCCTCTCAGAAAGCCTCACTCCCCGAATCCAGTCCACTGGAGGCCAAGGTTTTGATGGGTGATTTGGACAAAGGAAGGGTCTCCAAAATTTACTGAACCTTGATAGTTAATACACCAGGTATCCTGGATCACCTCAGGGCCAGTTGGGAGCGTGGCTGGTACCTCTTGAAGATGATGATTAGCACGACGCTCTGATGGTGCCCAGGATGATCACCACCTCTTCCAGGCTATGCCTGGTCCAAACTTATTATCTATACGGTGCTTATCTCTACCCAGCTCGGCTCTACCGAGCGAGACTATGTCCCGGGCCCTCCTGTCCTAGGTGTGGCAATGCTCCTGCCCATTTTTACCATATAGTCTGGCTTTGCCCCATACTTCAGAGGTTCTGGGCTGTAGTGGTGGGAGAATTAACTGAGTTGCTGGGATGGGAAGTCCCCCTTTCTCCCTTAGTGCTTCTGCTGGGTGTCCTTGAGGGCTCTGTGGGTACAAGGGCTGACTGATCACTCTTAGGGACGGCTCTTATCGTCGCAAAATGCGATATCGCTGCCTGATGGAGGTCCCCTTCTCCTCCCTCTCTCTTACAGTGGCGCCGGGGGTGGAATGGTGTGCGCTGCACGAGAAACCGGTATACGAGGCCAGAGGTTGTCCCCTTAAACACGGCCGAGTATGGGGAGGTGGTTGGCCCAACAAATCTATGGTACTGCTGTAGAGTGGGGGTGTTGCTGTTGTTGCTGCTTTATGATGATGTACTGTATCGACTGAATGCCAGTGCCCTGCAATTGCACTATGTTATTCCATCTGCTGCGCAGAATATGTGCCACATTGTTCTTACTTTTCTTTGCACAAAATCAATAAAATCTGTTAATAAAAAAAAACATTTCTCCTCATTACGCCTGCTCTGGGGAGGCATAATTTTTTGGTGCTGCCCCAGGTTTATGTCATGTTGTAAATCTGGGGCAGTGTCAAATTACATGGTTGTTCAGTGGGAACACCCACAGCAACGCCCATGGAATGCCTCCTTGATGTAGAGTTAGACAAGGCAGAGCTTCTTTACTCCCTGTCTATGAGGCCATGCAAAGCCACGCTGGGTGGCATTGCGTCGCCTCATAAAGATGATTGAGAGGCCTGCGCTACCGTATCATCATAAAAACCGACACTCCGGGCACGCAGGCCTCTTGTAAATGAGGGCCAAAGTCCTTAAATCCAATGATATATATGCAGCAGACAAAGAGCTTTCCAGCTTCAAATTAAAATGAAAAGTGACTAGGAGATGGACAGAGCACTGCCAGGAGCCTGCTGGACAGGAACAGGAAGTTGGAGTCTCTGAGTCACTTCCTTCCTGTTGGAAAAAAAAAAGTAAAATTAAAAAAAGGCTTCTTGCACTAAAAAACACAACCTGAAGTACCTGAATTAGAACTGTAACTCAAAAACGCTTTTTTGCAAGTAGATTTAGCTGCTTCTCGAGTAGAGAATCTGCTCGAGGTGCAGCTGCGGTCGCTCATGCTCCCCAATGTCATGAAAAAAGCACCGGAAGATACGGTAGCGGCCACAAAGTTTTGCACGCGCTCACTAGTGACCAGCAAGTCTTGTCGTGCTCACCAGCTCATGCCAAAACAAGTCACTGTACTGGGGTGAGTGTTTGGCATTGCTCAGCATTCCGTCCACCATTTTTTGTTTTTGCATTTAATGCCCTAAGTCGGACGGGTATCCCCAGACATGGGTCCCATGCTCGCCATGCCACCGAAGTCAGGCTATCCTGGCTAATGAGGGGTGATACGCTGAAACTGGTTGTACGATGATGGTTTCCAGTACGGGGAGGACATGGCCTGGCAGTTCACGCTGGACGGGTTCCATGAGGAGCAGGGTCAGGATTGATTTACTTATGGCTGGGTCCAAACTAGAATGATGTGGTGAACAAAAAAACAATGGATTTAGGAGCAGATCTCTGTACTGAGGTTTAGTGTTTGACATTGTTCAGCATTCCGTCCATCATTTGTTATTTTTGCATTCGTCGCTCTAAGTGGGACGGGTATGACAAGACAAGGGTGGGTCCTGGGCTCGCTATACTACCGGAGTCAGGCTATCCTGGCTGAGGAGGGGTGATACCCTTAAGCGGGTCCTAGGCTCCTTGTTTTCGGTCCGGGGAGGACCTGGCCTGGCAGCTCGGGCTGGACTGGTCCTATGGGGAGCACGGTCAAGACTGATTTGCATATGGCTGGGTCCAAACTGGAATGGCGTGGTGAGCAAAAAGCGATGGATTTAGGCCCAGATCTCTGTACTGAGGATGAGTGTTTGACATTGTACAGCATTCCGTCCATCACTTGTTCTTTTTGCATTTGTCGCCCTAAGTGGGATGGGCATCGCCAAATGTGGGTCCCGTGCTTGCCTTGCCTCCGGAGTCAGGCTATCCTAGCTGAGGTGGGGTGATACCCCGAAACCGGTCCCAGGATGCTTGTTTCTGGTCCAGGAAGGACCTGGCCTGACAGTTAGGGTTGGACTGGTCTCATGGGGAGCAGGGTCAAGACCAATTTGCATATGGCTGGGTCCAAACTGGAATGGCATGGTGAGCAAAAAAACAATGGATTTAGGCCCAGATCTCTGTACTGGGGGTGAGTGTTTGACATTGTTCAGCATTCCGTTCATCATTTGCTGTTTTTGCATTTGTTGCCCTAAGTGGGACTGGTATGCCCAGATCTGGGTCCCATGTTCGACATGCCACCGAAGTCAGGCTATCGTGGCTGATTAGGGGTGATACCCCGAAACCAGTCTTAGGATGCTTGTTTCCGGTCCGGGGAGTACCTGGCCTGGCAGTTTGTGTTGGACTGGTCCCATGGGAATCAGGGTCAAGACTGATTTGCATATGGCTGGGTCCAAACTGGAATGGCATGGTGAGCAAAAGAAACAATGGATTTAGGCCCAGATCTCTGTAGTGGGTGTGAGTGTTTGACATTCTTCAGCATTCCTTTCATCTTTGCTGTTTTTGCATTTGTTGCCCTAAGTTTGATGGGTATGTCCAGACGAAGGTCCTGTGCTCGCCATGCTACAGTTGTCAGGCTATCCTGGCTGATGAGGGGTTTTACTGATCCCTCTATCATTTGTAGGGGTGCATCATAATCACACGTAGTCCGCATCCACATATATTTCTCGTTGTATTAACATAAGACATTAGAATGTGAATTGTAATAACGTGAATCGCGATGTATTTTAGCACACTTCAATGTAATGAGGAGAAATTAGTGCAGCAAGTAAACGCAACTAGCGGAAACATTAACTGAGACGCTCGTTTTGTGCAATTGACAATCATGTTTTTCTCGAAATATGCTTATTAGTCATGACGTTTTATAGGTAAAAGAGAATATTAACTGTATTTGTCTCAATTTTATATAATTTCGTAAAGTTCATGTTCCATCTTTCTCATTTTAGCTGAATTTTGTAGGCCTGAAGTGCATTCTCCCTGGAAGCTCTTGTGTTTTAATTAATAGTTGCATATCACGTACATGTTAGATTCTGTTCTTTCTCACGCTTGTGTTGCAGGTGAAAGAAGCATCCTTGTTAGTTAGAATAATGTCTTTGTTTTAGGAGCTAGGCAAGGAGAGAGGAGGAAACATTGAACGCTGATGCCGATAAGGAGAACTGTTGTACTTTCTCACCGGAGAGAGCCTGGGAATCAATGTCATCTTACTATTGCTTGGGAGCATTGCTGTCCAGTGGAAAACTACCTATGAGGATGTGGCCTGGCCGGATGGCGTGACCCGAAGAGGATCCTGGGAAGCCACCTGTGATATTGGTGTATGGCAAACAGGGAAAGAGCCCCACTTTTTCTCTGCCTTTGAGAGAGAAAGCATCTTAGAACGAGGTCTGTCTCAGTAGCTTCATGCTGCTTGACCCAACTGCAGTGGAGAGACTTCTAAGGAAGACTCCACTTGCTGACACCTTAAGTGATCCTGCCCCGCAATAAGCTTAACTAGGGATGTCACGTTAGTGTTAGTGTAAGGACAGATTAATGCTTTATTTCTATGAAATCTTCAATGCAGGGAAACCTGGACTCTTGTGCCCTACTCTTTTGTATCCTGATTCTTGAATTGATTGTCTTGTGCATGTTGCACCGCCTTAACCTTATTCGTAGATTTGGCTTTGTATTAGTTCCAATGTATTTCTACAACCTTGTCTTGAGGTGTCTGTATGTCCAGTTGTTTTTGGCTATGTAATAAATTAACTAACCTCACTTAGTAGTCTGTGATTCTTATATGGCTTTAGGGAACCACAATTGAATTGATCGACTTTGTTAACGATCTCCCTTCCCCCTAAGCTCTCATGCTGGGAAAAAGTACCATCAACCCGAGGTTCTAGAGCTAATCTAGAACATGCAAAACCAGCTCCTTCAATACCCTGAATCCGGCCTTAGGATGCTTGTTTCTGGTCCAAGGAGGACCTAGCCTGCCAGCTCGGGCTGGACTGGTCCCATGAGGAGTGGGGTCAAGACTGATTTGCATATGGCTGGGTCCAAACTGGAATGGTGTGGAGAGCAAAAGAATGATGGATTTAGGCCCAGATTTCTGTACTGGGGTGAGTGTTTGGAATTGTTCATCCTTCCATCCATCGTTTGCTGCTTTTGCATTAGTTGTCCGAAGTGGGACGGGTATGCCCAGACATGGGTACCGTGCTCACCATGCCACCAGAGTCAAGCTATCCCGGCTGATGAGGGGTGATACCACGAAACCAGTCCTAGGATGCTTGTTTCCAATATGGGAGGACCTGGCCTGGCAGGTCGGGCTGGACCGGTCCCATGGGGAGCAGGGTTAAGATTGATTTGCATATGGTTGGGTCCAAACTGGAATGGTGTGAAGAGCAAAAAAACAATGGATTTAGGCCCAGATCTCTGTACTGGGGGTGAGAGTTTGACATTGCATATAGCTGGGTCCAAACTAGAATGGTGTGGTGAGCAAAAAAATTTATGGATTTAGGCCCAGATGTCTGTACTGCTGGTGAGTGTTTGACATTGTTCAGCATTCTGTCCATCATTTGTTCTTTTTGCAGAGTTGTAAAGGCCAGCAACAAAAGTGTCAGAAAAATAGAGGCGGAAGGCAGAGGTTTGGGGGGAAGACCACCCAAAAGCTTATAGGTCTAACAAGAAGGACGAAAAAAGAAATGGGGTTGCAAGATATGTCCATCTCGTGGTATAATGTAAGTGTTACCCTATGCCTCTGAGAAGGTTGAGCTATGGTGCTCAAATGTGTTGTAGAGTTAGGGGTGTTAGAGACACATGGGTAACAACCTCGTACCCCCTCCGGCACTGTGCTCCAGTACCATTCACAAACTAACCCAGTGTTATGTGCACCTGTATCACACATATGTATCATTTGTATGAATCCATGGTGCTTGTAGATTCGGGGCACCATTTACTAATGTTCAAGCAAACAGTGGATAGAACACCAATTTGCCCAATATGATGTTGTTCACTAATTGTGGGTACGAGTGTTGGGTGAACTAGGAAGTGGTGGGGTGGAGAATGGCAGATAAACACACATATTAGAGAGTGTTAGGGAGACCAGCTATTGAGTAATCTAGCAGTGGACAACTTCAAACAACTTACATTTACATACACTTGGACAAAACATATTAAATTATGCGTTTCTTATCTTATAAAAATATCAAGTTGAACCATTGAATACTGCAATACCTCAATGTAAAAAGGATTACATTATTAGATCATTATTAAAATTAGACACAAAAGAGATTGTGGCAGTGAGCCTGCAATTTAGTGGTCTCTTTCACTTTTCCCACCTGGTGGCGAGAGTGCTTCTAGAAGGGTGCAGACTCCCACCTTTACATGCCTTGATACAAAAATGAAAACAGCACTTCAGGATGTTCGTCCTCCAAAATGTATTATAGAACATTGTCGACTCATTTCTGCTAAATAAATAAAAGTCTTGAGAAAGACAACCTTTCTAGAATAAATTGTGGAGGATATGAACTTCCTGGAGGGCTAGTTCATTATTGAATCAAGTTACAAAAGGGATTATGTCTAATAAAATTCAGTCTCAATGTCAGTCTACAACCACTATTCTGAATAGACAAAAATACCAAACGAGTCTCTCTTAAAATTGGGTCTAATCCTAACTCTAGGCACTAAAATCCAAATTAAATAAAACTAAAAACAGTAGGAGGAAAACAAATGAAAGCTTGATTAGATCTGTAATAAGGGTATGGTGGGGAAGGTATGGTACCAAAATATCATGGCCTACATGTCATCTAATAAAAATATCATGTCCTAAATATCATTTACCAAACCATCATCCCATTTGAGTGAAAAATAAAAAAATATACACCCAATGGAACAGTATTTTCAGATAGTTCTAGCTGACAGGACCTCCAAGATATGAATAGTTTCATAAGAGGCAAACATTTGTACTTCCCCTCATCTCTACACCTACTTAGGCTCTGATTACAAGTGGGTTGAGAAAGGGTGAGATATTTGCTGCGACCAGTAAATACCGGCATTCCATGCGGTCGTATTTAATGGGTATTGTGAACTCGTCCTGTTACCTCTGGAAAAAGTGTAATTACGCTAATAATTGGTGCTTTTTCTATTTGAATTCTGCATGTATCTGAATTTACTGCAGAACTTTCCCTTTTTGGCAGAATTGACCAACAGAAATTTACCATAGGAAAAGTGAGGAGGTATGGGGTTTTACTTGAGTACATTTGAGATCTGAGATAGACATACAAGGCCCAGACCTTAGTGAAAATAGGGTGCAGAAAATAAACAGAAGAAAAGTAAGGACTTATTGAAGGGCAGGTGAAAAATGGGTGGTGATTAAGAAGGCCATCCATTAATCAAGTAATTATGCCCATCCGAAGTCTAAATTAAGGCAGCTGGTGTGGAGATTGGAAAGATGAGGCGTTAAAGACTTAAAGTGATAGTTTGTAGGGTAAATGAAGAATGAAGCAATGGAGTGGCAGACGATGAACCTGTGGTGGCTCAGGCAGCTCCAATAGATAACAGGGATTGGGGGTCAAGTGGTCAAGGGGGTTGTCAAGTTAGGTGAATCAGTTTGGGATGAAGAAGTGACTGGGCTCAACCACAGCTGTGGGGCGTTTGGTGGGGTTGGTAACGGCACTACTTAGAAGGGTAATTAGGATGTCAACTATAGGTCTTGTTAGGTTCAGTCAGTTGAGGGTTTTCTTGAGAGTAGGCTCTTCCTTTTCTCTTCATTTCCTAATTCTGTGGGCTCTCCTTTCCCTCACTCATATTGTGGTCATTGCTCTAAGTATCTAGCACTGCCAACTTAAACAATGATGGATATCTAGAGCAAGATGGGATAAGTATCCCGTCCTTGATACCATTCAGTGGTATTTAAAGGCCACCAAAACTCTGCCTCATCGGAGTTTACGCCACCACTTTTTATCGGTCTCCTCTGTGGTCTCAACAAGCTGAATGTTTGTACCTGCTTGATCGGTAAACAGGGAGCACAAAGCATGTATGGAGACACCCCGAACTGATAAGTCAGTTACTAGTTTTAAGAAGTGTCTGGAAAAAAGTATTTTGGATCTGGTCGATGGTTTGATGCAAGTCTTCTTGTTTTGCCATTTATCAACATCTATTATATTAAATACTGTAAAGTAAGATGACTGAGGTACAGTGCAGTTATTTAAAGTCACAACAAGAAATAATATTTAAAAGCCACCTACAGGGGTCCATCGAGATAAAAAGTCAAATATTGATTGGTGTGGGTTTTTGTTAACTTTTGTTAGTGCTACCGTAACAAACTACAGCCAAGAGTTACATTATAAAGAAATCCTAAAGAACTTTTGATGCTTTAGAAAAGAGATATGTGTCATTCATGCTATCTGCTAAAATTTCTTTATCATTAAATATCGAATGTTGCTGCAGTTAGAAGAAAACTGGCAAGGAAATGCAGATACTTCATGTAGCTTATTTTGATTAAGATATTAACTTTGATGAAGAATTGTCTTTCCAGTCAACCTATAGTGAGTGTGGAGTGTCTTCAAGAACTAGCATTGTTGATTGAAAGGAACTGTTGCTGGTAAGGCATGCTAAGAAGTACTCAAGCTACTAAATTAGATGATTAATATTTATGATTTATCAGAATAATTACATTACTAAATGAATTATAACAGCAAGTACTGCATTTTCCTGACATCCATTGAATTGCACACATTCACCTCACAATATGAATTGATTCGTCTCATTGTAGTCTAGTTTATTAGATAGTTGTATTAAATAGCTAGATTACATGAGATAGCTATATCCAAACTGGGGATCATGTCAGAATTATAAAATATTATAATTTGCTACATCCTGTTGATAAATTGTTTTTGTTGTTCGATATTTAAGATTTAGACAATTAAACACAATTGTGCTTTTTCAGCATCCTCTCAATTAGAAATACTTAATTGACATTTATACCAATAAAAGTGAGTCTCACTCATAGAAATATATGAGCAACTGGACTTTGGATTAACCACTTTTGGGACACTTACCATAAACAGAGAGTCGAGAGGAAGGTTTCCAGACAACTGAGGGTCCCAGAACCTTGAAGATGACTCGCCATCAGAATGGGCGTGGTTGTCTAGCGTGAATATACCATTCACTGAACACATGTATGTAGCAATAAAAAGATTGATAAATAATTTTGGTCTAGGTGTTTAATGACCCCCCTTCTAAATGGTGACAACCTGAAAATTGAGTTCTAGAGATTGTGCGAAAAGAAAGGAACTGACGTCAATGCTCGGAGATGACCCTTATATGGAGTTCCATCACTTCCGGGGTATTTGAAGCCAATGCAGAGCTGCACGATGTCACGGGAACACTGCTGGCACCTGGTGGATTTTCTAAGGTGGGGAATCGGCAGACAAAAGAATCCATTATAAGAGGCATTTATTTTAAAAGTGTACAATCATTCTATTCTACAAAATGAACATACATATTAGGAGTTTATTTTCTTTGCGGATTTTAGGTCAAATCAAATCAGGGGTTTGTTAAAGCGCGACTACTCACCCGTAAGGGTCTCAAGGCGCTGGGGGGGGGGGGTGCAGGTTCCATCCATCAAGGAGGGGGTCTGTCGAAAAGCTAGGTTTTGAGGTTTCTTGCGAAGATGGGGAGCGATGTTGTCTGTCTGAGGTGGAGCGGAAGGGCGTTCCATGCTTTGGCCGCGAGGAAGGAGAAGGAGCGGCCTCCCGATCTGGTCTTTCTGGTGTGGGGGACCACGGCGTAGGAGAGCTGGGCTGATCGTAGGGTCCTTTGGGGTGCATGGAATTTGAGTCGGCTGTTCAGGTATGCTGCTCCGGTGCCGTGGAGGGCCTTGTGTGCGTGGGTGAGCATCTTGAAGGTGATTCTCGCCTCGACAGGGAGCCAGTGGAGTGTGCGCAGGTGCTGGGAGATGTGGCAGTGTTTTGGCAGGTTGAGGACCAGTCTTGCGGCGGCGTTCTGGATGTTCTGTAGCTTGCGGGTGAGGTTTTTGTTTATTCCGGCGTAGAGTGCGTTGCCGTAGTCGAGTCTGCTGGTGACCAGGGCGTGAGTGACGGTCTTTCGGTGTTCGAGGGGATCCATTTGAAGGTCTTACGAAGGAGGCGGAGGGTGTGGAAGCAGGAAGACGAGACAGAGTTGATCTGGCGGTCCATTTTGAGCTCGGAGTCCAGGATGATTCCCAGGTTGCGTGCGTGGTCCGTGGGGGTTGGCGGGTTTCCGAGGGCGGGGGGCCACCAGGTGTCGCTCCAGGCATCGGGGTTTGGGCCCATGATGAGTACTTCTGTTTTGTTGGTGTTTAGTTGTAGGCAGCTGTTTTTCATCCATTTGGCGACGGCTTCCATGCCTTCTCGAAAGTTGCGTCTGGCGGTGTTGGGCTCGTTGGATAGGGAGAGGATGAGCTGGGTGTCGTCTGCGTATGACACGATGTTGAGTCCGTAGGTTCTGACGTTGGGGGCGAGTGGAGCCATGTAGACGTTGAAGAGCGTCGGGCTGAGCCCTGGGGGACTCCGCAGGTGGTAGGTGTGGGGTCCGAGAGGAAAGGGGGGAGTCTGACCCGCTGCGTCCTGCCGGAGAGGAAGGAGCGGATCCAGTCGAGGGCCTTGTCCTGGATTCCTGCGTCGTAGAGTCTGCGTATTAGGGAGCGGTGGGAGACTGTGTCGAACGCCGCTGATAGGTCGAGGAGGATGAGGGCTACTGTTTCTCCTTTGTCCAGTAGGGTGCGGATGTCGTCTGTTGCGGCGAGGAGGGCGGTTTCCGTACTGTGGTTTTTTCTGAAGCCGGATTGGGAGGAGTCGAGGATGTTGTGTTCTTCAATGAATGTGGCGAGTTGGCCGTTGATGGCTTTCTCAATGACTTTCGCTGGGAACGGGAGCAGGGAGATGGGTCTGTAGTTTTTGAGGTCGGTGGGGTCCGCTGAGGGTTTCTTTAGGAGGGGGTTGACCTCAGCGTGTTTCCAGTCGTCGAGGAATCCAGGCAGTCGCCAGGGAGCGGTTGATGGTGTGGCGGAGCATGGGTGCGATGGTGTCGGCGGCTCTGTTGAAGATGTGGTGGGGGCAGGGGTCCATGGGGGCCCCTGAGTGGATTGACTTCATTGTCTTCAGTGTGTCTTCCGTGGTGAGGGCTGTCCAGTCGTCAATCGCTGGTTTCCGGGTGTCGGGGGTGGTTGGTGAGGGTTCAGTGTGTTGGTTATCTTCGTCGAAGTTGTCGTAGATGCTCTTGATTTTGTGGTGGAAAAAGGTGCTGAGTTTGAGAATACTGGAGAGGTGCACTCCTAGATGGGTATTATGTCAATAAGGAAGCTCAATCAGTATCTTCGTAGAAAAAATATACATCTTTATTTCAAACAATCCATAAGGTTTATGCAAAACATCAGCCAACGCGTTTCGTTCAATGGTTGAACTTCGTCAGGGCAATCGTAATTGCTGGCAAATAGTGGCGAATAATGCGCCCGTTACAAAGTAGGTCTTGGAACCCGATCCGGTCCAGAACCGGTCTAAAGTGAAGATTTAATATGTAGATCTCGAACTGCGCCTGTGCGGTGGGCCTCCTTGATAAGAGCCCAGTTAGTATTCCTGCAGTCCGTCGAAATCACATCTCAACTCATGGAAAAGCATGGTCTTGTGAGGGAGGGATGTCGGTAGACTCGCTAGTGGGTTGGGCGAACTCCTTGATGATGCTGAAGAGTTCCTTGCTGTTGTGCGCGTGGGTGGAGATTCTGTCTTCAATCGCTTTTTCCTCGTTTCTCTGATGAGTTGATGGTGGGCGTTGGTGGCGGCTCTGAAGTTGTCGTGGGCTTCTGTGGATTTGGTGTTCCTCCAGGCCTTTTCGAGGCGGCGGCATGTGCTTCTGGACTCTCGAAGTTCGGTGGTAAACCATCTGGCTTTCTTGGCGCGGGTATTGTTGTTTTTCTTGAGGGGGCTATGGTGTTGGTGCTGTCCATGATCCATCTATGCAGGGTTCGGGCTGCGGTGTTGGGGTCGTCGTTTTCCGCGATGGTTGGGGTGGAGTTGTTGAGTGAGGAGGTGAGCTGGTCGTCGGTGATTTTGGTCCAGTTTCTTCGTGGAAGCAGGTGCTGGTGTCTGTGGATGGTGGGTGTTCTGAAGGTGAAGTGGACGCAACGATGGTCGGTCCATGGGAGTTCGGTGGTGTGGCTGAAGGTGATGGAGTTTCCTGTAGTGAAGAGGGGGTCGAGGGTGTGTCCTGCTGAGTGCGTGGGCTCGGTAACGATCTGGCGCAGTCCAATGTTGTGGAGGTTGTCCAGGAGGGATGTGGTGTTGGGGTCCAGTTGGTTGTCGAGGTGGAAGTTGAGGTCTCCCAGCAGGGTGTAGTTGGTGGATGCGATGGCCTGCGGGGAGATAATGTCCGTGATGGAGTTGGCGAAGGGTCCGCGGGGTCCAGGGGGTCGGTAGATGAGGGTTCCTCGGAGGTTGGCTGTGGGGCTGGCCAGTATCTTGAAGTGAAGGTGTTCCATCAGTTCTGTGGGCTCGTCAGGGAGTGTGCTCAGTCGGAGGCTGGATTTGTGGACAATGGCGATTCCTCCTCCTGGGCGGGTGGGGCGGTCCTTCCTGGAGATCTTGTATCCTTGGGGGATGGCGATGGCGATGTCCGGTCCCGAGGTGGTGTTGGTCCAGGTTTCGGTGAAGAACGCTACGTCCGGGGTGGTGCTGTCGAGGAGGTCCCAGATTTCTGTGGCGTGTTTGTGGAGGGATCGGACGTTGAGGAGGATGCATTGCAGGGTCTATGGTTCGGTTGTGTTCTTGTGGGCGGGTTGTGCTGGATCCGTGTTCTTGGCGGTGCTGCAGGTGTGCCGGCAGCGGTGACAGCTGAAGGGTCCGTGGGAGTCGGCTGGTGATGCTAGCTTGCAGTTGTTGTTGCGGCCTGGGTTGAGTGCGTGGAGTGCTGCTGGGTCATAGCGTTGGCGGGGCGGAGGTCCAGGGTTCCTGGCGCTGGTCGCGGTCGGGTCGCGGACGGGCGCAGACAGGCTTGCCTTTGACGCGCCTTCGGCGCGCCGGCGGCGCGCCCGTGCCCCGCGTCCGCTGCGTGGCCACGCAGTGGCCGCCATTAAGTAGGGGTCGGGGAGGGCTGGACAGCTGGGAGGCGGGAGCGGGGAGGGGAGCTGGATTGGCCGGTCGCGCTGAGGGGGAGGGGCCGCGGGGGCAGCAGCGGCGGGGAAAGGTAAAGGGAGGAAATAAGGGATAAAGAAAAAGGGAAAATAGGCAGAAATAAGGCACAAAAGAGCAGAGATGCAGAAAGGTGAAAGATAAAAGAGGGTAGAAAAACGAGTGAAAACTAGTGAAAGGGCAGAGCGAGAGGAAGGGAAAATGAGCAGAAATAAGGCACAAAAGAGCAGAGATGCAGAAAAGTGCAGAAAGGTGAAAGATAAAAGAGGGTAGAAAAACGAGTGAAAACAAGTGAAAGGGCAGAGCGAGAGGAAGGGAAAATGAGCAGAAATAAGGCACAAAAGAGCAGAGATGCAGAAAAGTGCAGAAAGGTGAAAGATAAAAAAGGGTAGAAAAACGAGTGAAAGAGCAGAGTTAGAGGAAGGAGACAGAGGTCCACTGGACCACCAGGGATGAGGCGCAGGGAAACCTGCGGGTGGAGGAGGGCCTCAATCACCAACACTCGAGAGTGCAGGGGCAGGCCTCACTTAATGGTGGAGCTGTGAGGGTGGGAGAGCAATTTCACTGACAATGAGTCAGTGGTCTTGCTCGCCTGTCCCCGCAGTGGCCGCCATTAAGTAGGGGTCGGGGAGGGCTGGACAGCTGGGAGGCGGGAGCGGGGAGGGGAGCTGGATTGGCCGGTCACGCTGGGGGGAGGGGCCGCGGGGGCAGCAGCGGCGGGGAAAGGTAAAGGGAGGAAATAAGGGATAAAGAAAAAAGGGAAAATAGGCAGAAATAAGGCACAAAAGAGCAGAGATGCAGAAAGGTGAAAGATAAAAGAGGGTAGAAAAACGAGTGAAAACTAGTGAAAGGGCAGAGCGAGAGGAAGGGAAAATGAGCAGAAATAAGGCACAAAAGAGCAGAGATGCAGAAAAGTGCAGAAAGGTGAAAGATAAAAGAGGGTAGAAAAACGAGTGAAAACAAGTGAAAGGGCAGAGCGAGAGGAAGGGAAAATGAGCAGAAATAAGGCACAAAAGAGCAGAGATGCAGAAAAGTGCAGAAAGGTGAAAGATAAAAAGGGTAGAAAAACGAGTGAAAGAGCAGAGTTAGAGGAAGGAGACAGAGGTCCACTGGACCACCAGGGATGAGGCGCAGGGAAACCTGCGGGTGGAGGAGGGCCTCGATCACCAACACTCGAGAGTGCAGGGGAAGGGGCAGGCCTCACTTAATGGTGGAGCTGCGAGGGTGGGAGAGCAATTTCACTGACAATGAGGTGGTAACTTTTGGTCCAGGTCCCCGTATTTCTAACTATAGCTGAACTATGGGCGTGGCCAGGCTGCTGACCAAGATGGCCGCGCAGCGCTGAAGCTCCGCCGGAGGATTCCAACAATTGCATCCTATCTGGATTAATGCCACTCTCAACTCTCGACGGGACGGGTGCCCGCGTAGCAGATGAAGCTGTGATGTTGGGGAGCCATCTATAGCGGCCAAAACTAAAGAAATAGGCCCGTTCTGAGGCCGGCGGACGTGCGTGGGCGGAGCCGGTTGCTGCGGCGTGGAAAGGCCTAGAAGAAGGCGCGCCGATTGTCCGCTCCAGTCTGGGGACTCCGGAGGTGTTGCTCCGAAAGAGCGGTGAAGTCCTGATCCCACTGCGGGCGAGGTGAATGCGCCTGGTATTTCCCCCCCTACCCTCCACCTGCTGATCCAGTTCTTACTGTCTAGTGTGAGCGTGACCGGCCCGATTTGGTCCCGGAGGCCCTGCGGCGATAAGGGCCGTGGGTGAGCCTGGGAGACAGCCATCCGGCTGATCGGACCGGCCCGGGGGGGGGATCCCAATGCTTGGGGCCCCCCGCCTGCACAATATGTGGAGTCACCCGCCCTACCAGACATAGAGGCCGCAGTGAGGTATAAACATGAATGAAGCAGCACCGGTGAACTGACAGCGCTAGGCCAGCACTCCTGGGCATTCCACAACACTGG
Organism: Calotriton arnoldi; assembly: GCA_963921515.1. Classification (NCBI taxonomy): domain Eukaryota; kingdom Metazoa; phylum Chordata; class Amphibia; order Caudata; family Salamandridae; genus Calotriton; species Calotriton arnoldi. The sequence continues at coordinate 523,870 of CAWUFW010009883.1, forward strand.
ACATTGCAATAAACTGCAGAAAGGTTCGCACGAGTGGCACAGATGTTTTACTGTAGCCCATGCAGCGAGGTCCCGCTGGCGGCTGTGTAAGCAGCACATAATATATTCCAGTGAGCTTGTTGGACTTATATTGCCTGTCGCTTCCTAAGAGGCCCTTGGTATTTCCTCACTGATCAGACCTGCGCACCGTGCAGTGGCCCCCGGCCCCCTCAGCAGAGACTTGCCTGAGATAGATGTTGCCATCCAGTGGGCTTATGCAGAAAGATATGGGTCGTAAAGACCCCAAACAACGGCCACTGCAGTTTGGTAAAACCACAGAAAAAATGCCAGAGGCGGGCAATAGCATGGCTGAGGGTGGCTTGGATGTGGCCCCCACAGGCAACCCTTCCACAGGCTCGAACTCTCTACTGAAGGATTTGAGGGCCGGCTTCAGAGCTCTGGATGGTCGGTCTGACGCCCTGGAAAAGCGCCTAGACAATCTGCGCGCCAAATTAGAGGTGCATGATAAGCACCTTGACACAGTGGAAGGTAGGGTGTCTGATCTAGAAGACGGGGCGCCCCAGTCCACTAAGCGCCTGGACCGCATGGAAAAGATCCTTAAAGAGGTAGCTATGAAAAATGAAGATTTGGAAGCTTGCAGCAGGCGCAATAACATTCGCATCCTTGGAGTCCCTGAATCGGCCAATACTGGCCGAATGGATCTTTTTGTTGAAACGCTGCTGGCCGACATATTTGGCAGGGACGCCTTCACCCCTGGGTTTATTGTTGAATGCGCACACCGTTCTTTGGGTCCCCGCCCCAACCCTGGCTGTCCACTCAGACCCATAGTTGCACGCCTCCTGAACTTTCGAGACAGGGACACAGCACTGCGCTTGGCAAGAGAGAGTGGCACTATATCATGGCAGGGATCGGCGTTGGCCCTGTTCCCTGACTTCACAGCGATGGTACAGGAGTCGAGGCACAAATACAACAGAGTCAAGGCAGCTTTTTGGAATCTGGGACTCAGATATGGTATGTTATACCCAGCGCGCCTTCGGGTGGACGTCAAGGGCAGATCCGGATCTTCGACACCCCCACTGCGGTTCAGGAGTTTTGCAGAGACTATAAAGGCAGCAACAGCCAAAAGAGTAAAGACACATCCAGGGCTACTCCCCCTCACAGTGGCTCGGCAGCCAGCGTGGAACTTTTTTCCTCTGAATAACCCGGGCAGTGTGCCCCGGGTCAGTATGGCTCATTTCAGTATGTTTTCTTCTTGTGTTGAGATAGGATACTTATTATGCCAATATAGTTTATTGCAAAGTTAGGTTTCTGGTGTGGCGTTGCCACACCCTGTGTGTTTAGCACGATAAATGTGTCACAAGATCGTATTGTATCTTACTTATCTCCTGCTTAACTATCTAGGATGTTTACATGATGCATATGACTGCTTGTTCTATGGGGTTGTTCCCTGCGTAGGGTGGCACAGGGATGGGTGGGGGTGGTGGGTGGGGATGTTCGCAACCACTGGTTACTATTATGTGTATTTCAGTGTACTCACTGTACAACGAAGAGGTCTTGCTATGACGCACAACAGCAATCACTGTTTTTTAGTCTAAATGTCAGCATTGGATAGCCTGTCCACTTTTTCCGACCTGTCGCTTAGCACCTGGAACCTCATGGTGCTCAATAATGTTAGAAAAGGGAAGCATATATTACATTATTTACAACGACATGGGATTGACATTGCATTTTTACAAGAAACCCATTTACCCAGAACAGACGTCACCAATTTTGCTGCCAGTTGGGGCCCACATCGGTACTTTGCAAATTATAGCACTTAGGCGAGGGGCACCGCAATATTGATACACAAACGTCTCCCCTTTCAGCTAAACAAAGCACATAATGACAGAGAAGGGCACTATACCATGGTAGTAGGTCAGTTAATGGGTCACGGCGTGGCATTTGTGTGTATATACGCCTCTGATACAGACAGCCCAGAGTACTTCCATGATCAGCATGCACAAGTCTTGCAACTCGATGCCGAGTACGTATTCACGGGGGGTGATTTTAATCTTTTACTAGACCCTGCCCTTGACAGTTCCTCCACCTCCCCTGACAGAAAAGCATGCGTGCTCCGAGCGCTGTTAGACCTGTGTGACTCAGTTGGGCTGGTGGATATTTGACGGCAGCGAAATCCGGTATATCCCGCATAGTCTCACTACTCGGCCCAATATGATACGTGGACCAAGTTAGACTATTGGTTGATCTCCCCCAGTTTATCTAATTGGTATAGATCTTCCCAGCTTCTCCCCAGAACGTACTCGGATCATTCTCCGGTGGTGTTGAAGGCTCGTGTTCCCAGACCAGAGGGCAGTGAGAGGCAGATGCTATGAACGGCTCTACTGCCCACGGCCTGGACGGCTTTACGGGTAACTTCTATAAGACCTACAAGGACTTGCTGGCACCACGCCTCCTAGAGGTTTACAACGAGGCACTTGAGCGTAAAGAATTGCCCCCCACTTTACGAGAAGCGGTAATAATACTACTTCCTACACCTGGGAAAGACACGCTAGCTTGCGGGTCGTACAAGTCACTTTCCCTCTTAAACCTTGACTACAAAATCTTGGCTAAAATGATCGCGTTAAGGTTGGCCTTATTGCGGGATCGGATAATTTCCGCGGCCCAATCGGGATTCGTCCCCCACAGATCGACCTCCCTCAGCTTGAGGACTCTGTTCGCTGTGATGCATAGAATTGTGCCGGAAGTTCCGGCAGCCGCAATCCTTCTTGATACCGAAAAGGCCTTTGACTCCTTGGAGTGGCCTTTCTTCCAAGCGGTGATGAGGAGGATGGGCATGCCAAGAGGTTTTATTGATCTTACAGCGTTGCTGTATACTGCCCCAACTGCTCGGCTTCGCTTAAACGGTACACTATCGCGTTCATTCAATCTCACCCGTGGCATCAGGCAGGGGTGCCCACTTTCCCCACTGCTCTTTATTATAGCTTTGGACCCTCTGGTCAGACATTTTCAAGAACAACATCTGCATAGAGGTCTCCAGTGTAAAACGGGCCCTCTCCTTATTTCCCTCTATGCGGATGATATCATTCTTTACGTACATACCCCCCAGGGAGAACCTAGAACCTCTTATCAGAGAGATTATACGGTTTGGTGGTTATTCTCGAGTTGTGTGAGGACTCTGCTAAATATCTGGGAATTTATATCCACAAAGAAACAGAACAAATTATCCGATTGAACTATGGCCCTGCTATGCATAAATTAGAGCTACAAGTGGAAAGATGGTTGAGACTCCCCCTCTCGCTTGCGGGCCGTGCTGCGCTGATAAAAATGATTGTTCTCCCGAAATGTTTATATTTATTTAACAACATTCCCATCCCGCTCCCTAATAGATTTTTTCTCACACTGCGCTCTCATCTTATTAGGTTGATCTGGGGGGGTAGGAGACCCAGGGTTAGTTGGGATGCCATGACCCTACCGTATGACAGAGGGGGATTCAGTGTCCCTAATTTTCAATTATATTATTTGGTCATGCAATGCAGTTTCATACACTCCTGGTATCATACGGATGCAGGAATTCCCTACACTAGGCCTGAGGCCGACTTGGTTTTGCCCGCCTTTCTGAACATTGTGCTGCCACGAGGATTCCCAAGAGACCCCCGGGATATTCAAACTGTGTCTACTACCAGTTGGGCCTGGCAGAAGTTAGTGCGAGTCACTAGAGCTCATACTTTGTACTCTCCTGAGATTCCGATTTTAAATAGCCCATGGATCCCCATCATGGAAGAGAAACTGGTACAGCGCACACTCACCAAATACCCCATAAGTAAAATTGGGGACTTATTCACAGGGGGCCATGTCTCCTCTAGCACAGAGAAGGGGAGATTTAGCGATGCAACATTTATGGACCACTTTATCCTGAACCGGGTCCGCTGTGCACTAAGAGCGGGGATCTCTGGGTTCCCTTTGGAGCCCGAGCCTTTCACCCCATTGTCCACAGTGATTGCGAATCCCGGGGGAGAGCACCTTATTTCCAAGATGTATGGCGCGTGCGTGGCAATGGTTCCCAGCAGGGACGCTAACGTCCGGGAGGCGTGGGAGCGAGATCTAGGGCACCCCATGCAGGATTCGCACTGGGCTTTCTGTTGCACACAAACTAAAGAAGTCTCCCTAAATAGTCAACATAAATTAATATACTTTAAATTTTTGTGGAGGATTTATATGTCTCCGGAGAAAATGCACACTATTGTTCCCAGCAGGCCACATGCCTGCTTTAAGTGCGGGCGCCACATGCCAACTTCGTACATCTTGTCTGGAACTGTGTTAAAATTGGGGCTTATTGGCGAGCAGTGTACAGCGTTATAGCAAAAATGATAAGTTTGGAGGTAGAGCCCACACCTGAGAGCGCGCTTTTGGGCTACGTGTTTGGTTTCCCAAACGGGGTACGCAAATTTACGGCAATTGCCTTCCTGCTGGCGAAGAGGGAGATAGCTCTTAAATGGGGCTGTAGAACCTCCCCTACAGTAAAAGCCTGGCTTAATAGCCTAACATATTGCAACATGAACAGTGAACTTTACGCTGTCACCAAGCCTCCGGTGTCTCGGCCAAAAGATATCTGGGGGCCCCTTAGGAGTTATTTGCTTGAAGTTAGCGCTGCCCCTCTTCGCAGCAACTGGATGGGATTGTCCCCACCGGAGTGGGGTAAATAACCCAGGCATATGCCTCCAAATGCTGTTGGCTGAATTGAGAATGGGAGGTGTGTACCAATGGTGTAATGTTTTAACTTGGGAGAGGGTTGATGTTTGCAATTATAAATACAAGATGTATATGCTGTCATGAGATCGATGTGGGTCAGATGGTGGGTAGGAATTGCCACGCAAGTAATTGTTTTTCATTTTTACATCGTGCCTTGTTAAATTGCAAAATTGCAATGAGTAACCATGTACTGAATGTAATTGCTATGAAACTCAATCAATCAATCAATCAGGGAATTGTAAGCGTGCTACTCACCCCTGAGGGTCTCAAGGCGCTGAGGGGGGGGGGGGCGGGGGTCAGCAGATCTGTTTAGCCGAAGAGCCAGGTCTTGAGGGTCTTCCTGAAGGTTTTCAGGGAGGGGGCGCGTCTGATATCTGCCGGTAGCTCGTTCCAGGTCTTGGCTGCAATGTGAGAGAAGGATCTTCCGCCTGCTCTGGCTCTGTGGATGCGCGGGGTTTCGGCCAGTGCGAGGTTGGAAGATTGGAGGTTTCTTTTGGGTACGTGGAAGTTGATTCTGTCGTTGAGGTATTTGGGTCCGTTGTTGTGTAGGCATTTGTAGGCGTGAGTGAGGATTTTGAAAGTGACTCTTTTCTCCACGGGGAGCCAGTGGAGACTTCGTAGGTGTTGGCTGATGTGTTCGTGTCGGGGGATGCCGAGGATGAGTCTGGCGGCGGTGTTCTGTATTGTCTGGAGTTTGCGGAGTAGGGACTTGTTGATGCCGGCGTAGAGTGCGTTTCCATAGTCCAGTCTACTGGTGATGAGTGCGTGGGTGACTGTCTTCCTTGACTCAGGGGGGATCCACTTGAAGGTCTTGCGGAGGATGCGGAGGGTGTTGAAGCAGCTGGAGGTGACGGCGTTGACCTGTCGGTTCATGGTGAGTGATTAGTCGAGTACGATGTCGAGGTTCTTGGCATGGTCTGAGGGGGTAGGTGGGCTTCCGAGGGCAGTCGGCCACCAGGTGCTGTCCCATGCAGAAGGGGTGGTACCGAGGACGAGGACTTCTGTCTTCTCGGCGTTGAGCTTTAGGCAGCTGTTGGTCATCCAGACTGCGACGTCTTGCATTCCTTTCTGGAAGTTGAGTTTGGCAGTGGTGGGGTCTTTGGTGAGGGAGAGGATGAGCTGGGTGTCGTCGGCGTAGGATACGATGTTGAGGCCGTGTTGTCGGACAATGGCTGCGAGGGGGCCATGTAGATGTTGAAGAGGGTGGGGCTCAGTGATGAACCCTGTGGGACTCCGCAGGTGATTTTCGTGGGGTCGGAGAGGAAGGGTGGGAGTCTGATCCTTTGGCTTCTTCCGGTGAGGAATGATCGGATCCAGTCCAGGGCTGTTCCTTGTATGCCTGCGTAGTGTAGTCTGGCGACTAGTGTGCGGTGGGAGATGGTTTCGAAGGCCGCTGATAGGTCGAGTAGGATGAGGGCTGCAGAGTGGCCTTGGTCCAGGAGGGTGCGGTTGTCGTCTGTGGCGGCGAGTAGGGCGGTCTCTGTGCTGTGGTTGCTTCGGAATCCGGATTGGGACGGGTCGAGGACGGCGTTCTCTTCAATGAATCATGTCAGTTTCCTGTTGACTGTTTTCTCTGCAACTTTGGCTGCGAAGGGGAGGAGCGAGATGGGCCGATAGTTCTTGAGGTCGGTGGGGTCAGCTGTGGGCTTCTTGAGCAGGGGTCTGACTTCTGCGTGCTTCCAGTCGTCTGGGAAGGTGCCTGTTTTGAAGGTGGTGTTGAAGGTGCGTTGTAGTTCGGGTGCGATGGCGGCCACGGCTCTGTGGTAGATGTGAGGGGGGCAGGGGTCGGTGGGGGCCCCCGAGTGGTTGCTTTTCATGGTCGAGGCGGTGTCTTCGGCCGTGATCGGTGTCCAGTTGGAGATGGTGGGCTGGCTGGTGTTTCTGGGGGCGGGGGGCCGTCTGTGGCGCCTGGTGGATGGTCGTTGAAGTTGTCGTAGAGGTTTTTGATCTTGAGGTGGAAATAGGTTCCAAGCTTGTCGCAGAGGTCTTGGGATGGGGTGATGTCTGTGGCTTCGCTGCGTGGGTTGGTGAATTCCTGAATGACACTGAAAAGTTGAAAACTGATAAATAAAGGGGCATATTAGCAAGACCCACGTTAAAATTATCGCCGTTTTAGCGGCAGGAAACTGCCGCTAAAACGGCGATAATGGGCTTGCTAATATGCGTTATGGAATTCCAATAGAAGCCCAGGTTAGATGTCCTGCACATCTAACCTGGGCTTCTATTGGAATTCTATAACGCATATTAGCAAGCCCATTATCGCCGTTTTAGCGGCAGTTTCCTGCTGCTAAAACGGCGATAATTTTAACGTGGGTCTTGCTAATATGCCCCAAAGTTTTCAAAAAAACTATAGATGAACTATTGCTGAGCTAGGCACCAGTGAAACCTGATTAGTGAGCCTGGGATGAAACAAAACACCGCCAACTGTATCCTAGAGGACACCTGCAGGAAGTCAACTCCATACACTTGCCAGTTATATGAGGGAAAACTACATACATTACTCCTAAGCCTTCCCTTACAAAGTCTCATCTCTGGACCTTTTCTGATACTGCTAGGATCTCTGTTATCTGATTCTAACTCCAGTTATTTGAATGATAATATTAAGAAACACTAACACTGGTAATTGGGAAACCCAGTCTACCCCGCATCAGGGATAGAGATTTGCTGCACTACCATCACAAGCCTTCCAGGCGCACTGAATGTACACTCTCCATCCAGCTTTAAAGGGCAGCAGTTGTTAGAATCCTGCCAGGGAGGTGTTGATGGAAAGGCATCTCTACAGTCATTGCATTCTAGTGTGTGGTATACCTGGTGGTAGAATTGAAATGTTATTATCCTATTGCTCATGCTTCGTTCCGCAGTAAGTTAGCATTCATGGCTCCATTTTATTTGTGGCCGCCATTTTGTCCTACTGACCAAAACTCATTTCTGCTCTCTCAGCTAGAAAATTGCTGTGATGCATCTGTGCCTCTCAAGGTTGGGCCTCGCTGTGCTAATGAATACATTGTTTGTATTTCTGCATACCTTTCCCATGAGATGGAAGCCTGCTCCCACTGGTTTCGCTGCGAAGGCAGGCAGAGTGACCTTGGTGCACAGACAGTGTGTGCCCGGTCTCAGACTCTTAGCTCATCTGTGTGTGCCCCCTTTGTTCCTGCTGCCTCTCTGTGGAAAGTTACTGGGAGGGTGTGTCTTGTACTCATGCTAGAACCTATAATCTTTACCTCTATGCTTGAAAAAGTCAGTCCCTCGACAGCCATCCCAAGAGGCTGGTCAGACTGGGCTCCGCTGCAGTGTAATTTCAATAAATATCAGGTTTGTATTCTCTACTGTCTGACCGACTCTTCATTTGTAGGAAGGCAGAGAAGGTGGTCGTCAGTGGCCCTTTTCGGGTCACTTCCTTCAGTTGGTGCCCGAACAGGGACCCCACCAGGTGACCCATCCTCGCCCACGACTGGGTGTGGAGGTCGGGGTCGCGTCCGGTCGGATGGGCGGATGGGGGTACCCCACACGATCGAGCCTAGTTCTTGCAGCTGTCCTGCCCATCTGATCGGGCGGTGCCTCGCCCAGCGGTCGCCCGGCTGGGGTCCTGAAAAGGAGAAACCCTTGGATTTGACCGTTTGGTCCGAAGAGTTGGCAGTGGAGAATAACCTTGATTGACCTGTGTGCACAAGGTGAGTTTGTCTTGTCTCTTGGTATCTTGAATATGGTCTGAGGACCATTCTTGGCTTGTTTGAACTTGGTGGGTCTGTGGACCCTTGGGAAACAGAGTGTTTGCGATCGCTCTGCCAGGCCACTTGCTGAATTTGGTTTACTCTTGAAAAGGCCTGGGGCTAGAGCCTATCTTCTTGTCTTGGTACAGTCTCCGGACTGTCTTGTTTTGGTGCAGTCTGAGGACTGTCTTGGTTTAAGGACCGTTTTTGGAACAAGCGCTTGAATTGTTTGGGTTCTTTGTGAACATGGTGCACCATTGGTTTGTTTTTGGTACAGTCTGTGGACTGTCTTTTGGGAAAAGGTACTTGCAATTGCTTTGCCAGGCAAAATAATGAATTTGGTCCTTTCTTGAAAATGCCTGGAGTGAGCTTAATTTGTTCTCTTGTTGTCGTAGTTGCTTTGCAGATGCTTGATTGAAAGAAGAACAGCCGGCGCTTCCAGGAGGCATTGCTAATATTGATGCGCGCGAAGAGTGGTCTTGGCCCTATTATGTTTAGTGAATCACTGACAAAATATCGAAGGTCAGAATATCGACCTACAGAAATATCGACGCAAGAATATCGAAGTCAAGCATATCGACATCCTATCTACATTATGGTAAGTACCAAAATATTGGAAAAAAAATATTGATGTCAAAAATATCGTTAAAAATATCGTTTTTTATTTAAGTTAAAAAAATAAGGTAATATAAAGTAAATAATACATATAATTAAAATAAACATAGTTAAAAATATTTTAAAATGTTTAAAACTTATAAGTAATATATATGTAATGTATAAATAAATTAAACATATACATATAATATATATACTTACTAATAATTTTTAATAATTATTTTAATAACTTATAATGTTTTTAAAAATCTCATAAATTATAAATACATCTATACACATAAAACAATAATATAAATAAAATTTAAATAAATATATATAACAAATTAAAAAAATTACGATTATTTTTAATCTTTTTAAAATTAATTATATACTACATTAACTAAAATAATACAAAAAATATTAGATAGCGGAGGTAATAAAATTTCTATTCCAACTCCAAACAGTGCAACAGTAGGAAAAATGTTGGATAGCGTTGGGGTAAAAATTACTATTCCCACCCCAATGAGTGCAACTGTAGGGAAAGTGTTGGATAGCGTAGGGGTAAAAATTACTATTCCCACTCCAGTGAGTGCAACAGTAGGGAAAGTGTTGGATAGCGTAGGGGTTAAAATTACTATTCCCACTCCAGGGAGTGCAACAGTAGGGAAAGTGTTGGATAGCGTAGGGGTAAAAATTGCTATTCCCACTCCAGTGAGGGCAACAGTAGGGAAAGTGTTGGATAGCGTAGGGGTTAGAATTACTATTCCTACTCCAGTGAGTGCAACAGTAGGGAAAGTGTTGGATAGCGTAGGGGTAAAAATTACTATTCCCACTCCAGTGAGTGCAACAGTAGGGAAAGTGTTGGATAGCGTAGGGGTTAAAATTACTATTCCCACTCCAGTGAGTGCAACAGTAGGGAAAGTGTTGGATAGCGTAGGGGTTAAAATTACTATTCCAACTCCAGTGAGTGTAACAGTGTGGAAAATGTAGGATAGCGTAGGGGTTAAATTAACAAACTTATTAATTAAATAATTTTTGTAAAATAAATAACATATTAATAATTAATTAACTAAAAATTAATAATAAATACCAATAAAATTAAATTAATATTTACTTAAATAACATTAAATTACTTCCCACCCTATTCCCCCATAAACACACAACCCGCTACACATAAAAATAACACAATTAATTTAATTATCAATTAATAAATTAATAAAAATTAATTACCAATTAATAATAAATTAACAATAAATTAATTAACAATAACAATAAATAAAAATAATAATAAAGTAATTATAATTAATATAATTATGAAGTAATCAATTAATACAAATTAATTACCAATTAATAATTAATTAACAATAAATTAATTATCAATAACAATAAACAAAAAAATATTAATTAATTAATTATAATTAAATTACTTCCCACCCTATTCCCCTATAAACCCACAACCCGCTACACATAAAAATTAACATAATTAATTTAATTATCAATGAATCAATTAATAAAAATTAATTACCAATTAATAATTAATTAACAATAAATTAATTAACAATAAGAATAAATTAAAAAATAAATAAATTATAATTAATATAATGATAAATTAAGCAATTAAAAAAATTAATTACCAATTAAAAATTAATTAACAATATATTAATAATCAATAACAATAAATAAAAACATATTAATTAATTAATTATAATTAAATTACTTCCCACCCTATTCCCCTATAAACCCACAACCCGCTCTGATACTAAAACGCAAAATTTACTTAAAAAAATTACTAATTTCTAAACATTTAATACATATATTTAAAAATAATAAAAATACATTACAAAAAATGTTAAACATACATATAAAATACATACTAAAATACATAACACTAATATAAATATCGATATTATTAACAACGATATTTTTGCTAACGATATTACTTACTTCGATATTACTTACTTCGATATTACTTACTTCGATATAAAAAAAAACGATATTACTTACCTTAAGGTCGATATTCTGGTCACCGATATTCTTGACATCGATATTCTGTCCCTACGATATTAAAAACTCGATATTAGTGTAGGTCGATATAAAAAAAATCGATATTTTGACTGCGCACCATGTTTAGTACTTGGGCTTTTTGAATAAAAAAAAAAAGGGAATATAGTAATAATGTATATATATATATATATATATATATATATATATATATATGTTTGTTTTTGCATAGGATGAATGGTTTGAGAAAGGATGAAGGAATGTGTAATTGGGGGAGAATGTGAAATAAGACAGTTAAAGAGCATGATGTAAAAGATAAAAAAAAAAAAAAAAGAGAAAAACATGGATGCGCTGATGGCGCCCAGATCTCACATCTAGCTTTGGACATTGCAAAATGACAAAAGCTGTTTTGAGCTACAGACATGAAGTTGCATTCTAAAAGTTCGGTGCATGAAAGTAAAAACGAATAAATGAGTCCTGCTCAGATGCTGATACTTTTAGTCTGATGGGTAGTGTAAGGAATGCTCAAGTAATTAATTCATGATTGATTTGAGTGAGTGTGTTTAATTTGGATTTGGCCTCGCAATATAACGTGTACTTAATTTGGTAAAGGTGTTTCAAGCATTTCAGGCAGCGCGTATTTATGCTGAATAAAGAGGATTTTCAAAGTTGAAACACACAGTTAGTGATTCAGTTTGGTTTGGCAGGCCTAATGCGGCCTTTGGCCTTGAGATAAGAAATGGAATTCTCTCCCTGTTCCTCCCATCTTCATGAAAAGACATTTCTTATAATTTACCTTTGTGACTAACTTTTGTCGGTTTGCAGTTTGTTTAAACAAAAGGTTACTTCACTTCATAACGTAGAGTGAAAACTGCAAAGCACACATTTTTCTTCTTGATTATTATTATATGCATTCTCTGTTTCCGCATGATTCATACTTTTTGTTGGAATATTGGTTGCTAGCTGTGTTGTGGGGGTTTTTCTGAGTTCTGCAGACAGGGAAAAGGTGGGGGATTGGGCAGCTTCTGAGCACAAGCACAGAGAGACTGCTGTGATACGAAGTGTGGAATGAGGACAGATTCAGATGCTAGCAGTCTAAGTTTTATGTTTTGACTAACAGGCTTTGTAAGGTTTTCATTTGTCCTATGCATTTATTTCTCTTCATGGGAGATTTTGCAATCATTAAAAATTGATCTAGTTATATGTTGCACTCACCCTTGCATTATATTTCACGAGCACTTTCAGAGTCCTGACTGTCTCTTATGTCTCCTTTTCCATAGAAAATAGGTTTTTCTTTCTTTATGTGGTACTTTGTGTACAATATGCTTTGTGAGAGCATAGTTGAGCTGTTGTTTCTATTTCTGCTGTTTCTGCTCCTGCCATGTTGCCCAGGCTGTGTAGGCTATGGCACATTTTGCTTTCCTTTGTCCCGCCATTTGTGGCCATTATAACAGTTAGTACCCCTGACTCGCATATTGCCTCAGTTTCCTTTTTTGCTAACGCCTATACTTGTGGCATGGCCAGCAGTGATGATAATGTCTGTTATTTCTGCTGCTATTCCCACTGTGGTTTTTCATCCCCTGATATTAGTGAGTACTGGGACACAGGTATGTGGATTTGAGGATAGAGACTGGATGCAAATGGAGGAACGTGTGTGATCTGAGGTGGGAAATGCAGAAAAGAGGGAACTAGCTATTTCAGTTGCTGCCGCCAGGGGAAAGATGAGAGAGTGAAGGTGTTTCTAGATTCTAGTGGGCAGGATTTGTGTCTTAAAAGGGGATTTGATTGTTTGTTCGCAGATTTGTTTTTACTGTGTTTTTTGCAATAGCGACGTGGTTGTAGACATTTGAGAGTACTTGGTCTACATTGCCACTTTCTGTTACATATTTAACATAGCACAGTGTTATGAGTGTTTTGGTGGGTGTTTCAGATGCATTAGTTGTAGCACTTGTTTTGCGCCCTCTTGCTCTGATTATTGGTCCTCTTTACCGTGGATTTTCCGCTTGTGTTAATGTCTAATTGTGGTGAGAATGGGATGGGTTTGGCATCCTACTATTATTGCTCTCTGGCAGGTAAATGTATGATGATGGGTCTTAATGTAAGTAGTGAATAGTGTTTGCCCCCCCCCCCTGAGTTTTGCAGATGCGCCATTTACTTTATGGGTAACAGGCGATGCAGAGGTGGAATTGCTACAGATATCACCGGTTTGGATCTAAGCAATAGGCAATGCTACTTTGCCTTGTATCCCTTATTGTCGGATACAATGGGCGGGGCAGCGAGCCTTGTTGTGTATACTGCAGGATTTGGTTGAGAAAGACGTGGTTGAGGAGATGACTGTTGAATTGTAATAGCCCCATTATTTCGATTGTGTTTACAATTTTGTGCCTGAATGGTGTGCAATAAATGAGAATGTGGTTCTCTAACTTTCTGCTGTTCTAGTCATTGCTATGTTTCCTCTTGCTGCTCAATGTTTTCCTGTCACTAATATAACATACATTTTTGGTAGTATTATTTATTTCAATTTCAGACAGGGGTCACAGATGTAGGGTCAGTGCAGTTGAATAGTTATTGCGTTTGGCTTCTAATGACCATGAAGAATGCTTTTAAAAAGGTAAGTATTGTCGACAGGAGGTCACCTGCTTAGGTCACCTACTGTCAGAGGGGGGTAGGAGATTAGCTCCTTGGCGAACTAACACATTAAAGAAGTGCATGAGTTGCTTGCATGAACCTTTATTCTTAATGCCTGAAGCAGTCTTTTGAGCAACTGACACTTGGGCAACTAACAAACTGCGCGTTCATCAGCTTCTGTGCTTGGTATATATATTGTTGCATGCCGTTTTGTGTTGTAAGTACACAAGACGGCTATTTGTGCGCTTTCTGTCTTTGATGCTACCGCAAGAGCCCTTTCGAGCTGCCCAGGGGGCGGTCATGACGGTGGCCGTCTCTATAAGACAATCGATTGGACTCGTTTTAGTCACTGATCTCACAGTTATGGTACACCATGCTGTGAACATGCCCTTAAATAAACAGAGACAGAGCACCTCACCAGTGCACATCTAGCTGGCTATAAATTAGCATTGTTCGCCAAAAGTGTCATTATTAAAGGATGTGCCACTTTGAATTCAGCCATGTTACTGCCCCTCCCTTCTGTCAACTGATGGAATTGGAAAGGAAAAGGAGATGAAAGGACGGGTAGACTAGACTTATGTTCCCTTATCTGACCCTCAAGGGGAACAATATGTCGATGGCTCTTGAGTTTGAATTCCCAGGTGGCACCACCATTATTGCTTACATTACAGCAACACTACATACAGTCGGAGAGACACCACAAGTCCTTTATTAGTTAGTCCGAGTAACTGGGTTGTGAATTGTAAGTAAGTGTAGTGCCAACCGGAAAGTAACTGATGATGTGGGAAGGGATAATGCGTTTGCAGATCAGACGGCTAAGGAAAATGATTAAAATGAAATGAAAGAATGTTTGTAGCAGGCCCTGCTGGGTGGGTACCAGAAGTCACAATGTCTAAGTTGAAAGTATGGCACATTTGAAGGGACGAGGGATGGTGAATTAATAGGCCAGGGAAGAAAGAAGAATGTTGCCAGATGCATATGTATTTCCTGTGGTTATGATGAGACATTGCTCAGCCCGTGTACTGTATGGTGCGCATGACGCACAATTCTGGAAGGGGTATCCAGATGCCCCCGGTAATTTCGCACCACACATTTTTTCCTTTTGAGGTTCTTCAGATGAATAATATAGGAATAGACAGATATAACAATTCAAAGGATGTCCTGATTGTTCTTTAAGAGTTTAGCAAATAGATTGAGGCTTACCCCACTACTTAGGGGCCGATTCCGATCTCGGCCGGTAGGGCTCCGAATCGGATTTGGCTTAACCGGATCCAATTCAAAGCCCTATTTCCCGACCGATTCGTTCGCGCGTCCGGACGAGCGAGTACGATGCGAAATCGCCGACCGACTCGTTCGGGCGTCCCAACCGCTCCGACCGACTCGTTCCCGGGTCGAACCGCACCGACCGACTCGCTTGGACACGACTCGCACCGCGCAATGGAGACGTTCCCCGGCCGGGTAAGTACGATGCGCGCCGCGAGCAGTCCGACCAACACGCGCCGTCCGGCTCGAAAGAGCAGTCGGAGCCGTACTTCGGGGGTCCGTGTTGGACCCCCCTGTACGCGTAGTCGCGTGAGTCGCACACAGGGGGGACCCATGGGTCCCCCCTACCTGTGCGTGTACGGCACAAGTCGCTTCGCCGCGTACCCACTGTAGGGGGCGCCCTTGTTCGCCTCGCACCCATTGAGGCAATGGTAGCCTGCGTACGCGCTGTACGACCGGCTCCCATTGACTTCAATGGGAGTCCGACCGACTCGTGTACGATGGCATACGGACGCATCGTACTCGTTCGGTCGGGCTGCACAGGTCCGATTCGGTCGGAAATCTCTCCGGGTCTGGCTCGGTCGGAGAGATTTCCGGCCCGAATCGGAATTGGCCCCTAAGTGTTGAGAGGGAAAAAAAAAAGTATATAAAGTTTTATCCTTGCCAGTTAACTGAAAGTTTGCATTCTATCCACTAATAGGTCCAGGATGCCCTGCAGTCACATCACAGGGGCCCGGACTCGATGCACAGCCAGGCTGCCCGTTATGGACCATCCACTTGAATAAGATTGAGGCGGAGCTGCAGAGCAAAGAAGTGCTGGACGAGGCAGGACCACCAAAGAAAGGAAAGAAGGAGGGGCTATCCAGGAGCCCCAGTTTGTTGGTCCACCTGTGATTAAGTCCCAGCCCATTGAGCCCCTGCCCCTTGGTCCCCTTGAGTCTGACCCCCTTTTTCCTGACCCCTCTATGCCTGGAGTGTTGAGGTACAATTTGCGCAACTGCAGGAGGAACAGTGCACCAAAGGGAAAGTTAGATTAGTAGGGATGGACTGTATTGCTGAAGAATAGGGTGCATTTACCCTGCCCGTGGTACTAACAATAGCTTAGGGAAAAGGAGATTGGTGCATTGTTTGGACAGTCAACGAACAGGGCAAATGGACTGTGATTCTAAGGAAAGAAATACCTCGCCCTGCAACGTGGGATCTGAATCCGAGCTAGACGAACAGCTCCACCACCGGTGCTCAACAGCGCCTACGCCTAATGAATGATAGGGGTCCGCCAGCGGGACCCAGATGGACGCTGGGAACTTTGTCCCATTTTCTTGTTTTACGCCCATTGGCCCTATTGCATGTCCTTTCCGCTGATAAAACAAAAATATAACAGAGAAATGTGTACCCATTTGGTTGTCCATTAGGGAGGAAGAGCAGCTCTCTGCAGCCCCGCGTGCCGAAAAAAAAAAAAAAATGAGCCTGTTTGGTCAGGGTGGTCTGTTAATTTGCTATTGGTGTGACGCCTGTTCCCTCTGAACACATGACAATTTAATTGTTTCAATTGGTGCACATTCAATTCCTTTACCCCTGTTCCAGATATGACATTTATTGACCTCCGTACTGCAAATGAATGTGTACATTGGGCAAATGTCTATTATGATGGTTAATATGGCAGGTCGTTTTTGTATCCAGGGGGCGAGGAAGATTAAGGTGGGTAAAAGCACATGTGACTTCACTTATAGGCTGCTTGACAACAAGTCTGCCTCGGATCTTACTTCATAATGTTTACTTTACATATGGATCACAAATTCATGTTTGGCCTATGAGGGAATGGTCTGACAGATGTTGCCTCACTTTTCTTTTTCCATATCCTTGTTGCCTCATCTATGTATCATACATTCTATCAGCTACAACATGAAAGTATGTTTCTGCCCCGAGCTAAAGGTTTGCTGACACAAAAAGACATGCCCTGTATGCATTAATAACAGTTTGTTGCGCACATTCTGTTAAAGTTCTCATCCCAGATCAGTTAGCGCCAGTCTGTAATACACATGTTGTAATTGAGCTTTAGCTGGACTGCTAAAATGATGCAATATTGATGAAGGTATTTTTGACTATTAATAATGCTTGCATAATGATATCTTAGTAATGCTTTCCTTGTTATATGAGCCATTCTTGATACAAATGTTTCCCTTAGAATTGTAAGGCCCTTACCTGATAGCAATAATAAAATTAGCATTGAATGCTAACAGGAGGGTCTGTTAGAATTGAAATGTTATTATCCTATTGCTCATGCTTCGTTCTGCAGTAAGTTAGCATTCATGGCTCCATTTTATTTGTGGCCGCCATTTTGTCCTACTGACCAAAACTTATTTCTGCTCTCTCAGCTAGAAAATTGCTGTGATGCATCTGTGTCTCTCAAAGTTGGGCCTCGCTGTGCTAATGAATACATTGTTTGTATGTCTGCATACCTTTCCAATGAGATGGAAGCCTGCTCCCACTGGTTTAGCTTGCTGCACAGAAAGTGTGTGCCCGGTCTCAGACTCTTAGCTCATCTGTGTGTTCCCCCTTTGTTTCCTGCTGCCTCTCTGTGGAAAGTTACTGGGTGGGGGTGTCTTGTACTCATGCTAGAACCTATAATCTTTACCTCTATGCTTGAAAAAGTCAGTCCCTCGACAGCCATCCCAAGAGGCTAGTCAGACTGGGCTCCATTGCAGTGTAATTTCAATAAATATCAGGTTTGTATTCTCTACTGTCTGACCGACTCTTCATTTGTAGGAAGGCAGAGAAGGTGGTCGTGAGTGACCCGAGTGGACCTTTTTGGGTCACTTCCTTCACTGGTGTGCCATGCGCATTAATGAAAGCAAGGAATCTTGTGGGTGCTCTGAACCCCTCACTCCCATGAGCCTCTGTGCAACTGCTCCTACTGCGCCAGCGGCAACTAAGCCCCTGCCCAGGCTTCAAAACACAAGTTCCACAAGCCTGCATGATGATCCCTAGAGATGCCAGACCAGAAATGGGGGAAGATATACAGAGTGGGGCATGTGCTGCCGCAGGTGAGCTGCATTCGGAAGAGCAATCTCCCAGTTCATGGATATCTAGATGAAGGTGCTGAAGTGGCTAGAAGACCATACTGGCTGGGTGAGGGTGCTTCTTGATCTTGTGTTTCAGATCTTCTATAGGGGCTACCATGAAAAGGATGACTTTGGGAATTTAGCCTGAACCTAAGTGATGTTGAGTTGGAAATGGTTGGCTGACATCCGCCAGTCACCAGCATCTAAATTTCAGCAAGGTAAGTCCTTAAACTGGTCCGAACTCTAAAGTTACCTTTAAAATCCCATAAACATCATCTATAAACAAAATGTATCACCAACTCTGAGGCTCAGCCGAGTTCATCAGCACAGACCAACCATAGAACAATGCGACAAAATTACAAGACAAAGGCTCTCTCAGCATGTTCCCCTTTTCACAGGGCTCTGAAAGAAAGCATGTTACATGAATAGTGCCTCTTCAGAATACCTGGAGAGTCCAGTCCGGGGTTCTCATTCTGCACTCTTATAACACATATGATGAGCGGCAGGATTCATCATATAGCCTCACCCTGCTTACTACTTACTACATCTCAGAACCAACATCTGGCTCAGGTCTGTGATGGAATCCTTGAAACCTGGGCAAGGAAGAAGTGAACCAAGGGTGCTGTGAGGCCACACCAATGGCACAAGTGAGCTATATTAATATTTATCAAGAAAATAACAAAACAGCACATAATGCTACACATACTTACATGAACTGTGAACACACAATTCGAAATCAGCATTCCATCCTTCTCTGCTTTCAAGACCAGCCTGAAGAACCATCTACTTCTCAAGGACCTCATTTTTCATCACCTGTTCTCCTCCTAATAGCTATTGAATACATATATCTTTAACAACCCAAGCTTGCACTAAGTATATTAGTGCATAAAATTAGTCAGCCTAGAGTGTTAAAAACTACTTATCGCAATTCCTGTATAGTGTTTTAAAATCCCTTGGGATAAAGTCTACAGAAAAAAGCAACACTAAATAAATAAATAAAATGTTTTTGCCTACATGCCTCTTTGCTTGCTTTTACTCTTCGTTTAGCAGCATACATCTAAGCATTGCTTACTACCAGAATATTTGCCCCATGTGGTCTGCAACTCTGCTCTGACTCAATCATCCTGTTGACATATTTTGATACGTCCACCCACATCCTCCTACGTCCTCCCACATCACTGCTAACTTGTTATGGGTGTCTTGCATTTGACGAATCGTCACAAAATTTTCAAAACTAGTGTGCCAGTTAATTGAGCTGCTGTCTGGAAAGTTTCGAGGTGATTCTTCAAGGGGGGTCAGAGAAAAAGAGGGGTCCCAAAACACATTTTCCCCATGCAGTTTCCTAGGGATTCTGAACACGACTGCAGCCCGAACCGCTGAATGGAATTCCACCAAATTTGGCAGAATGGTAGATCTGCATCCAGAAAGAGTGCTTTTTGTAATTTGGTTAAATCCATTCAGTAGTTTAGGAGTTATTAAAGAAAAACGATTTATGTATATCTAGAGAACGTGGTGGGTCCGGAAATCCGACAGTTCTCAAAATGAGATCTGATTGGCTGCCACCACTTCAACCAGGAAGTGACGGCGACCATCTTGGAACCTGGACGGCCTAAGAAAAAACATTAAAAAAAGAAAAGGGGGCAGAGGAAGCATACCATGACCCTCTAGGCCTGGTGGTGGGGTCCCACAGGGACCCCATCAGGGGCAAAAAACATATTTTTTTAATTTTACCACAAATCCACTGAGGATCCATAGGAAAAAGAAAAAGTGTGGTTTCCGCACATGTTTTTACTACCCCCTGGCAGGCCAGATCCTGTTGGGGGAGAATTTATAATTATATAATGGGGGTTGGGGGGTGCATGTGCCTTCACCTCGGGCCGCTTTCGGCCCCAGAGACCCCATCCCCTGGGCCCAGCCGTTCACTTAACTATAACTCATGCCCTCGCCATGCACTGCTCATTACCCCACTGTTTACATCACTCATGACATCTTCTATGACATCATTGATAATATCACTGCAACATCTGCTGTAAAATTATTGATATAAATATATATATATATATATATATATATATATATATTCTAAAAACACAAAGGTTACAGGGACGTCATAGTTAGGTTCAGATTTTACACACAAAACCTATATATGTGTACATATATATAATTATTTCATTAATTAAAGTGCAAAATAGGGGAATATGGCATATATATATATAAATATATATTTATATATATATATATTTACAAAAAAGGAAGCTGGGAACTCTGGGTTGATCCCAAATTTAGTTGAAGAACTGCTCCTTTATGTGGATCTCCCTACAACACCACAGACACTCTGAATTTGCTCACCTCAAATGTCTGCTTTTCTAGCAGAGTTTTTAAGCATGGGATTAGCACAGTGCCATCCACGCCGAGCTAGAAAGTGACAAAGCCTTTTGCCATTTTTACATCAAAGTCTTTAAGCATAGAAATCGCTCTTACCATCCACACCAAAGTGAAAAATAAGAAAAGCCTTTAATCACTCCAGGCACAGTATTACAGCTTTAGATTAGTACAATACCATCCTAGCCAACCTGGAATAAATAAAAGCAACCCCTGACACATGTTTTGCTCTAATTAGAGCTCATCAGGGAGGTATAGCTTTGCCCAGACACAAAGGAGTATAAGTCAAAGCAATACCCTTTCAGGATTAGAGCATCTCATAAATAATGCAAAAAGGAATCAGGGAACTCTGGATAGTTCCCAAGCTTAATTGGAGAGCAGCTACTTTATATGGAGCACCCTACAACACCACTGACACCTATGTGACCAGAGGTACAATGATCTCTAGGTTTAGCGAGACACTAAAAAGGAGGCAGCTCAGTCTCCTTGTGTCCAGAATAACAATTACTTAGGACAGCCCTAATTCTAAGGACAATTTAATTACCTTTGGACATGTGGAAATACAGACTGAAGTCCACCAAAATTGTTCTTGAGTTGTACAGTGGTATACTTTTAAGATGCTAATGGATTTTTTAATAAATGTAATAAATCTGACTTGAAATTCACATTAACCATTTTTGTAATAGCTATGTTGACATAAGCTAGTTTAACCTTCTGACCACCTCCCATAAGCTGGACCTTGACTACACAACCAAATTACTGCAGAGAGCCAGAGACACTATGGAGACCAGCTTTCCACTTGAGGTCAAGTAAGCAGCATCATGGCTGTATTGCCCACAGGTAGTGAAACCTCTGCTGTTGTTAGGTTTTCCCTACAATTTCTCTGATTTGAGAAAAGGCTACACACTGAGGTTTTTCAAATGTGTCCAAAGGTGCAGCAGAAAGGGTGTTTTTTGAGTCCTCGCCACAGTAGTTGAAGTCGCCCATAGATAATACCCTTTTTTCCAAGACAAGAGATCAGTGAATGCAAATTTCCTTGTGGGAGATGGAGAGAATGTAAAGCATACAACATGTGTTGCCTTTTAGCTGACATTTGACAGTGATATGTTCAAAGAATTAAGCAAACACAAGGAGATGATGGACGGAGTGCTGAAACTTTTCAAACACTCACCCCCAGTCACAGATCTGGGTTGAATCCATCATCATTCTTTAGCTCACTTTGCCACCCCAGTTCAGACACAGCTATATGCAAATCAGTCTTGACCCTGTGCCTCATGGGAACAGTCCAGCCCGAACTGCCAAGCCATGTCTTCCCTGGACCGGAAACAAGCATCCTAGGACCGGAACCTATAGATGCATATAGCTGTGTCTGAACTGGGGTGGCAAAGTGAGCTAAAGAATGATGATGGATTCAACCCAGATCTGTGACTGGGGGTGAGTGTTTGAAAAGTTTCAGCACTCCGTCCATCATCTCCTTGTGTTTGCTTTGTTCGCCCTAAGTTGGCAGGGTATGCCCAGACGTGGGCCCTGTCACGATTCACTCCCTGTGCTCTCGTTCCCACCACCAGGGGGCCGAATTGTGGGGATTTCCAGTATTCTAATATGCTTCCAGACACTCCCCTGTATGCATATCCTGACTTCCAGGCATTTGGACATCATTTAGGAATTGACATCCATTCCCAATCCATGCCAGGTTTTGTGGAAGCCAGTCTGCTCATGCTGGAAACTCCATTACCTATAATCCCCTGCTCACTGCTTTGTCTCCACCCCTGCAGGCCAAGGATGGGTGGAGGAATTCAGTTCACCTGTGGCTGGCTGCTGCTAGCCTACTCACACCTGATGCATGTGATTACTGTGAGCTCTTTTAAGCCCCAGCTCCCTTCAGCCCAGTGTTGGTCATTGTAGCTGTTTTCTGGTGAGACCGATCCTTGTTTCCTGAGCTTTTGATATTCCTTGATTCCTGAGCTATAGTTAATCCTTGTTCCTTGATTCCTGAGCTATAGCTATTCCTTGTGCCTGAATTAGCACTGCCTGCAGTGCTACCTTGTTTCCTGAGTTCCTGAGCTATAGCTATTCCTTGTGCCTGAATTAGCACTGCCTGCAGTGCTACCTTGTTTCCTGAGTTCCTGAGCTATAGTTATTCTTTGTTCCTGTTCCTGGGCCTCAGCTATTTCTTGTTCCTGATTTGCACTGCTTGCAGTGCTCTCTTGACTCCTTGTTTCCTGAGCAGTAGCTCTTTCCTGTTTCCTTGAACCAGTACTGCCTGCAGTGCTACCTTGACTCCTGAGCCTTAGCATTCCTTGTTCCTGAACTGCAGCAGTTTCCCTTGTTCCTGAACTAGCACTGCCTGCAGTGCTACCTTGACTCCTGAAGCTTTAGTAATTCCCTGTTCCTGAACTAGCACTGCCTGCAGTGCTACCTTTACTCCTGAGCCTTAGCATTCCTTGTTCCTGACCTGCAGCAGTTTCCCTTCTCCTGGACAACACTACCTGCAGTGCTACTTTGACTCCTGAGCTTTTGCTCAATTCTTGTTCCTGCCCCAGCACTGCCTTCTATGCTACTTTGTTTTCTTGATTCGTAACCTGCACTATTCTAGTATACCCTTGTAGCCTCCCCTTCTGTATATCCTTTTCCAGTCCCTGCCTTTCTTCCCATTTCCTTGGTTCCAGTTCTAGTTTGCTGTCTTTCTATTTCTGCTGTCTTGCTTCTGTTACCTTGTATGTTTGTTACCTTCTTTCTGCCAAGTGTGCCCTGTGATTTCCTTCCTTTCCTGTTAAGCACTCCTCCTTTCTTGCTCCTTGTCTATTGTGCTTGTGTTTAGTTCTACCCCTTTGCTGTTACTGCCTTGCGTGTTCCTGTTTGATCGCCAGAATCCGTGGGCACAGCTGACTACCTAGGTGGTGTTTCTTGTTCACTGTGAGTATTGTCTTTGAGTTACTGTTATAACATCACCATAGGTATAAGCTCCACAGACCCTGCCTTTGCATACATATCCTATATGTGGGTATTTTCAGTCAGTATCTGTAACAGCAATTGTGGGTGAGGAACTTACTGAGCTTCAGTCTTACCGTGTGGAGCCCCTGAGTGCTTTACCCCACATTCCCTTTATTGTTAATGTTGTATTATATATATGTCTTGCACGTCCGTCCTGGGTGTAGTTAGTCTGAATGCTAAATTGCGTTGTGAGTGCCCTTCCTTTCTGAGTCTTAGCCATCTTGTTCCTTTGTACAGGCTTTCCCTTTGGATCCCTTTTCTCCTCTGACTTCCTGTGTGATCCTGGGCAGCGCTGTACTCCTCTCTCTGTGTATGTTTTCTACCCCGTTCCCAGTCCTTGCCCAAGTCCCTGACTGTGTTCCTGACATAGTCCCGGACAGTCCCTGACAGGTCCCTTGCTCACTTTGCCACTGGATTCAAGCTAGCCTGGCTGATGAGGGCTGTTAGCCCGAAACCGGTTCCAGGATGCTTGTTCCCGGTCCAGGGAAGACATGGCTTGGCAGTTCGGGCTGGACTGTTCCCATGAGGTACAGGGTCAAGACTGATTTGCATATAGCTGTGTCTGAACTGGGGTGGCAAAGTGAGCTAAAGAATGATGATGGATTCAACCCAGATCTGTGACTGGGGGTGAGTGTTTGAAAAGTTTCAGCACTCCGTCCATCATCTCCTTGTGTTTGCTTTGTTCGCCCTAAGTTGGCAGGGTATGCCCAGACGTGGGTCCCTTGCTCACTTTGCCACTGGATTCAAGCTAGCCTGGCTGATGAGGGTTGTTAGCCCGAAACCGGTTCCAGGATGCTTGTTTCCGGTCCAGGGAAGACATGGCTTGGCAGTTCGGGCTGGACTGTTCCCATGAGGCACAGGGTCAAGACTGATTTGCATATAGCTGTGTCTGAACTGGGGTGGCAAAGTGAGCTAAAGAATGATGATGGATTCAACCCAGATCTGTGACTGGGGGTGAGTGTTTGAAAAGTTTCAGCACTCCGTCCATCATCTCCTTGTGTTTGCTTTGTTCGCCCTAAGTTGGCAGGGTATGCCCAGACGTGGGTCCCTTGCTCACTTTGCCACTGGTTTCAAGCTAGCCTGGCTGATGAGGGTTGTTAGCCCGAAACCGGTTCCAGGATGCTTGTTTCCGATCCAGGGAAGACATGGCTTGGCAGTTCGGGCTGGACTGTTCCCATGAGGCACAGGGTCAAGACTGATTTGCATATAGCTGTGTCTGAACTGGGGTGGCAAAGTGAGCTAAAGAATGATGATGGATTCAACCCAGATCTGTGACTGGGGGTGAGTGTTTGAAAAGTTTCAGCACTCTGTCCATCATCTCCTTGTGTTTGCTTTGTTCGCCCTGAGTTGGCAGGGTATGCCCAGACGTGGGTCCCTTGCTCACTTTGCCACTGGATTCAAGCTAGCCTGGCTGATGAGGGCTGTTAGCCCGAAACCAGTTCCAGGATGCTTGTTTCCGGTCCAGGGAAGACATGGCTTGGTAGTTCGGGTTGGACTGTTCCCATGAGGCACAGGGTCAAGACTGATTTGCATATAGCTGTGTCTGAACTGGGGTGGCAAAGTGAGCTAAAGAATGATGATGGATTCAACCCAGATCTGTGATTGGGGGTGAGTGTTTGAAAAGTTTCAGCACTCCGTCCATCATCTCCTTGTGTTTGCTATGTTCAAAGAATTGGCATTCTTTGTTCAGAGTCAAGTGAAATTTGACATGATTGAAGGCGGCGGGAGCTACTGCATTATCGACCATACCTGGCCTGTTGTTAAAAAGCAGACAGACTATGGTCTGGGAAACCAAATTCAAACTACACATATGTAGTCCTATTTGGCTACATATCTTCAATCCATTGACTTACATATATTCCTATTGGATCACACTAATATCGACTGATCAACCTATGCATATCTATATTAATAGACTGTTTATCTTTTGAATCATGCATTTACCTTCCAATTCCTCCATAAATCTATCAACAAATAAAAAAAAAGTGCAGTTATGTTTCGCACGTTATTAGATTAATAACGAGGTTCCTAAAATGGACACATGGGTGGCAACAATGTGCCATAAGTATAAGTTGAAAGCTGCTATCTACGCTGTTGTAGGACTTAAAGGGCTAAGGCAACTCCATAATACTTGGTGGCCATTCATGGACTTACAGTCTTTGTGACGGCACTGTTTTTTTAAAGTCTGCATTAAATTCTTATGTTTTTATAATCTGTATCCAGATTTGTTCATTGTTATAAATATTAAACAGTATGTATTTTTCTTTCCAAATGAGCAGCCAATTTTGAGCCCATTAACTTAAACATTTATTCTTTACTCAAGACAAAAATAAAACACACTCGTTGACCTACTCAAATAAAAATACATTGATCTATCCACCAAATGACGCTCCTCTCTGTCTCCTCAAAGAGCCACGCATCTGTTAGTCTGCTGATCAGCACACCTCTACATATGCACATCCTAGGCCAGCCACCAATTTCCCTCATTCCCTATATGGACTTACACCCATCTATCAGTTCACTTGGCTGCGTTCACATCTGACGCACTGACCTATCATCTTGCTCACCCATCTAGTCCTGCTGAGGGACAGCAAAGAGAAATCTTATGAGTGGAAGATACTGGAAGACAACAGAGTACTTAACCTGTAGGCCGCGGACCCCTGGGGTCCAAAACGCTTACTCAGGGGGTCCGCGACTGTATAGAAAATTAAACATTAACATTATTAAGGTAGCAAAGGTGACAATTTTCATTTTTAAAATGTTCTGTAAATGTGAAGGAATTTGAAATTAAAGGCTGACTAAAATAAAGTTGGTATCCTTAGCTTGATTCATTGGAGCGTCACAAGTACATCAAGTAGAATATAGAATAGACAATGTGAGGACCCACTCGCAGTGGCGGCCGGCAGGCTCGTGGGTGGAGAGGGACAGCAGGGGGGGTTCGCGGGGCACAAATAAAAAATGAAATAAAAAAATACACTTACCTTGCCGCCGGGTCCAGTGTCCCGCTCCTGCTCTCCTCCGTCTCGGACTCTGTCACAGCCAGGCTTCCCTGACCAATCACCATGCTGCCATGCAGCGTTGTGATTGGTAAGCACCCAGGCTCCCCTGACCAATCACAATGCTGCAATGAAGCGTTGTGATTGGTCTGAGCGCCGTGACACAGCGCTCAGCCAGGGGTTGGAGGGGTGGGCATGTTCTCCACGCAGGCTGTAATGCAGCCTGCATGGAGAACAGGGAAAGTGTGCATGACTGTTTTGGCGGCCCGAGAGGGCCCACCAAACAGTCATTGCGCACTTAGGAGGGTTCTACCACTCCTCCCCTGCTCTGCAGCCCCGCCCCTCACGCAAAGCTGCCACAGCAGGACGACAAAATCAAATTATAATAACATTCCGTTATTATAATTTTATTTTTTCCTTTTTTCCTGCTACATGGCAGTAGGGCGCCGCTCCTCCTCCTTAGCGGAGGAGCCGCCACTGCTCACTCGATGCGCTGACAAAAAGAGAGCATGCTTTAGGACTTAAAAAGACAGAGGGCCATATTAGCAACAAAATGCGATAAATATCGCAGAGCGCGCTTAGCGCGAAATATTTTATCGCCAGCTATCGCTGGAATATATCGCCACGCTAACGCTGTATTAGCAACAATTAGCGCTATGGCGATGATTATTCCAGCGATAGCGGCATAATGCGAGAATATCGCTGGAAAACCAGCGATATTCTCGCATTAACGCTAAGGTGGATTCAGCATTAGAATCCACCTCCTACACTTCAAACAGGTAATTCATCCTCACTAGCAGGTGTTAAAATCTAGCGATAAACGCGCTTAGCGCGAATTATTTTATTGCTTCGCCTGCCTTGCTAATAGGGGGTAGTGGTGTTAGCGACTGTATTCGGTCGCTTTTAGTAGGGAACGCCTTCCTTGCATGTCATTAGCGATAATTATCGCTGACATGCAAGGCGATGGAAAACGCGGCCTCTAACGCCTGAAAGCTGTCGCTAACGCCTGTTAGCGACAGCTTGCTAATAGGGCGATAAAATTATCGCCGCTTTAGTGGCAAAAAGTGCCGCTAAAGCGGCGATAAAGCCCTTGATAATATGCCCCAGAGTGTTGTGCTAGAGTTTAGCATATCCCTTTGTCTTTAGGAATTCAAAAAGATAATTAGAAAAGCTCCAACCTTAACTTTAAAATTAAAATTTCGATTTTCCTGTATTTGATTGGGAGTTAAATAAAATATTTCAATATTTGTATACTTATTCGATGTATACTTGTTTCTTAATTTTTGTGTATTGTTTTGAGGTTCAAATCATATAAATTGCTTCCAATATTTACTGAGTGGGGGGCTCCGAACTCCAGTATTGATTCAGTGAGGGTCCACACATGTTAAAAAGTTAAGAACCGCTGGAGTAGAAAATGAAACAGCAACATATTTTAAATTGTTTAGGACTGTATGGATTGCTCCCTGGAAAGCTGTGATTAAATTCTGCTCTATTTCACCGACGCTTTCAAAGCCTAAAGGCAACAGTTTCCAATGAGGAAATAAAAGGTTACCACTAACCCTGATAAACGCTACCTCTCTTCTCTCAACTTCCTGCATCATCAAAGAAGGCACAAAGCGGCAGACCGCTGCTTATTAGAAACATTACTCCTTCTAAAGGCGGCTAAACCCCTGTCCAGCCTGCCTTCTCCAAGAAGTAATATGTCCAATTACCCCAGCCAGCACCATTACTATGAATGCCTCAGTAAGGCAGGGAGAGATGTTCAATGGTTTTAAATCATCTCATTGACCCCTCCCACCTCTGTTAAAGAAACCCTGTAGGCATGGATGCTGTTGAATGCTCAAAGTAAATTTCCAGCATGACGTTTATTGCACAAATCCGGGAGAGACATTAGGAAGCATTTTTCAAGAGAAGCAGGAACACGACGATGTACTGACTGGATAGCTATCAATCAGGTCCGCTCCTGAGAGCAGAGGAGGTATGACTTGCAATAGCTAATGAGACTGGTGAAGGAGGGAGCATGCCTCTACCTAATGCTTTGCATACCAGCCACTGCTGTTGTCTTGGTTAACAGCGACATATGGCTCAAAGAGTCTATGAATGTTTCAAGAGCTGCCTCAGCATTAAGGCTCTAGCGGATATTAGTCAGTGGCTCTCACAAATATGGGATCACGAAAGTTGGAAGATGCTCTCTTAAACGTGTTGGATAGGTATGCTTGAACTGGTCTAAATGACTGCTCTAAATGCATCCCTTACCTTTTTTTAAGATTTTAGGAAAAATTACAGACAGAGGACCAACAAGACAAGCAAACAGCTAAGTAAGGCTAATAGCTAATGGGCACCATATATAAAACAAGCATTTGCAATGCAATAGGTCTCGCATTCACACAAGTTTGAGCTATTGGCATTGTAAATGACAATGCCTTTTATTTATGTTTTGGGTTTTAAAACATAAATAAAAGGCATTGTCATTTACAGTACTAATAGCTTAAACTCTCACAAATGTGAGACCTATTGCATTGGTTGTGGTATTGGTGGTGGTATTGGTGGGGGTGGTATTGGTGCTGGTGGTATTGGTGGTGGTGGTGGTGGTATTGCTGGTGGTGGTGGTATTGGAGGTATTGGTGGTGGTGTTATTGGTGATGGTATTGGTGGTGTGGTATTGGTGGTGGTGGTGTTATTGGTGGTGGTGATATTGGTGGTGGTGGTATTGGTGGTGGTATTGATGGTGGTGGTATTGGTGGGGGTGGTATTGGTGGTGGTGATAGTGGTGGTGGTGGTGGTATTGGTCTTGGTGGTGGTGGTATTGGTCTTGGTGGTGGTGATATTGGTGATGGTGGTATTGGTGGTGGTATTGGTGGTGGTGGTGGTGGTATTGGTGGTGGCATTGGTGGTGATGGTGGTATTGGTGGTGGTATTGGTGGTAGTGGTATTGGTATTGGTGGTGGTGGTGGTATTGGTGGTATTGGTGGTGGTGGTATTGGTGGTGGTATTGGTATTGGCGGTGGTGGTGGTGGTATTGGATTGGTGGCGGTGGTACTGGTGATGGTGGTATTGGTGGTGGTGGTGGTAGTATTGGTGGTGGTGGTGGTATTGGTGGTGGTGGTATTGGAGGTGGTATTGGTGGTGGTGATGGTTGTATTGGTGGTGGTGGTGGTGGTATTGGTGGTGGTATTGATGGTGTGGTATTGGTGGTGTGGTATTGGTGGTGGTGGTATTGGTGGTTTTGGTGGTGGTGGTGGTATTGGTGGTGGTGGTATTGGTGGTGGTATTGGTAGTGTTGGTGGTGGTATTGGTAGTGTTGGTGGTGGTATTGGTGGTGTTGGTGGTGGTATTGGTGGTGGTGGTGGTATTGGTGGTGGTGGTGGTATTGGTGGTTAAGGAGGTGGTGATATTGATGGTGGTGGTGGTATTGTGGTGGTGGTATTGGTGGTGGTGGTGGTGGTGTTGTTGTTGTTGTTGTTGTTAATAAAATAGGCTTTTGAAAACAACCCGTCAGGTGGCTTTGTGCAGATGACATGTAACACAGATGTGCTGTTGTCAGCTTCAGCCCATTAGCACAGGATTATGTGCTACCTGGAATTCACATGACTTAATTCGCTGATCATTTCTAAATCCATTTTACTTGGGGGGGTATGAAACAGACACAGAATAATGCTGTGTTAAAGTGATTGAAAGCGGGCGCCCGTGTTACGGGGCGGCCCTGCTGCTTAAAAAAACAAGCGGTTTCAGCTGAAGCAGCGCATGTCCAACCTGCAGTAAGAGAAACTCAATAAAGTAAATAGTGCTTACAGACTAAATAACAGGTCCCACATAACAACCAAAGTAAAGGGGCCAGTAGCCATGGGAGGTTACAAATGAAGACAAAGCCGTACTAAGGAAGGACTAACTAACAAGCATATTCACGAATCCGAAGGCAGCATTTACGAAAGACAATGATACAAGCCAATGAAAACTATGGGAGGAGAGTGGGCGCAGCTTCTCTCCCATACTCTACTACAGCAGTCTCACAGAGCGAGCAGCTCATATGCGCTGCCGCTAGGCTCATACCCATAATATTCCAAAAGAAAAGCGATGCTTGTGTTTCTAGAAGAGCATATGGTTCTTTTGGAATATTAAGGGTGATGACGCACCCCAAGCCCCGACCCGCATGGCAGGGACTCCCGAGCGTCGCTTTTCTTTTGGAATACTATGGGTACGGGAGGCCCGCCGGCTGTACTTCAAATAGTGGATTGAGTGAAGGTGGCAGGGCCACTTCAAGAGGACCGCCTGTAATACACTTGCGAAACCTTTTGGAACAGCCAGGGTTTGCAGGGGGATGTACCCCTGCACGCCGTGATGATGAAAACTTTATTTCAGGCAAGTGTGCTCAACATCACAAGGGAACGTGATTGTAATGGGAGAGACATGCCTTTGAACACTACAGTGATATTATGTGACCTTGCCACACTTGGAATTTGAGCCTTTGAAGGCTTGCGAAGGGCACTGATTTATTGTGGAAATCAGAGGCAAAAAAGAACTAAAACAGTGGTTATGAAGGACATCGAAACGGTATACTTACAATAACAAAGCATTATGGGAGTTGTGGTTTAGAAATTTGAAGAATCAGGAAACTGAGTTCAGTGACACTAAAATGTGGATTTAAAAAATCCTAACTTGGTACTTACCAGCATATTGAAATCTTAGAAAATAAGCATCACTGATCCTGAAATAAAGGAGTGTATTATAACATCGGTTTGATTGACACCCTTCCACTTTAAAGACGTCTTTAATGTTTATGTATCTGTGGGTCCTTCTTCACTGTTGATGTAGCTACACCTATAAAGACTCAAGGAGTGTGGCCTCTCACATCTGCATATGATTAAGACTCATGAGGAGTCGAAACGCGTTATGCTGCACATTTTGCCAGTATCAAATAAACCCATTACTAATGATCGGCTGGTGGGCTTGTATTTGTGTTTCTAGAAGAGAAGCATATGGGTCTTTTGGAATATTAAGGGTGATGACACACCCCAACAATCCCCGACCCGCATGGCAGGGCCTCCCGAGCGTCGCTTTTCTTTTGGAATATATATATATATGTATATATATATATATATATATATATATATATATATGCGCTTCTTCGCGTCCTCACTCCATTAATGCGCAGCACAGCGTGATATATATACATATATCTATATATATAAACTCCAGCTCCAGTTTCCTTAGTACGAAACGGACACCGACACAGGGGCAAGATTTCCGATAAGTTCCTTGTTTATTAAATTACGCTGTAACGCGTTTCGGCACTTCCTGCCTTACTCACACAACAAAATGTCATCGTCAATCCTCCATTAAAAATATAGAGCTTACGATCACATGGTGCTTGCTTCTCATCAGCATAGAAAACAGACTCATTGTCGGTAATATTGTGATTGAACAGATTCTCACAATTGCGACTTAAATCATAGCACATTTTACACATCGTTCTGGTTCTGTTTACATTTTTTTACCAAACGTGTTGACAATTAGAATTCATTATCAATCACCCGTCGCTGATGACAAATAGGGGAAATCACCAATTACTAAAAAGGGAGACTTCTTTTCTTAGCTTCCTCGGATTTTAAAGAAAGTGCAAGTGCTCCCTGTTTTAATGGCAATACTTGAAAGTACAGTTGCATGAAAAATAAATATGACCTTAAATAACAAATATGAACAAACCTTAATTCATATGCGGGTATAATTTCCCACTCATCAAATATGGCTTGCATCATCATTTCCTGTACATAACATTCGGTACATAAAATCGGATTTCACAATTCAATCCCTCTGAATTTTGAAAAAATTTACAAAATGGTTCACTTTGTGCAATGGCTCGCATCTAAGTAAATAAATAAATAAAGTGCAAGTGCCTCACTGCTAAAAGTTGAATTCCCAAAGTGCAAGTGCCTTCATAGAACTTACTTGCCAAATTGATATTGCATCATGAGGGAATAAACTTTCAAAAGTGTCAGTGCTAAATATGTTCAACCTAATGAACGTTAAAGTGCAAGTGCTTTCATACCAATTGTTATTCTCTGACTGTCCTCAAGGATGGGAACCTCTTCTCAAAAGTGCAAGTTCACCATATTCCAATCATAGTGATCACCTATCACACATATACATGAATGAAACTCATCCTTGTAGGCTCTTCGTTTGAGATGCACATATTTTATTTACACTTCATTAACAAATCAAGAAACAACCATATTGTGCATCTAATGTACACCCAATAACAGATAGTACTGTGTGATGCATCTAAAAACCCATAACAAAATATATTCCATAAATATTATAGATAAAACTTCTACAAAATATAAATATCTAAATGCCACTTCTTCAAACAATAAGCT
This sequence comes from Calotriton arnoldi, assembly GCA_963921515.1. Classification (NCBI taxonomy): domain Eukaryota; kingdom Metazoa; phylum Chordata; class Amphibia; order Caudata; family Salamandridae; genus Calotriton; species Calotriton arnoldi. The sequence goes on from CAWUFW010009883.1 coordinate 556,623, forward strand.
CACGCTCTGTCTTAATTGGTGATGGTCCCCTAAAATAATTTAATGTACCAATACTTCTTAAATCACCTCTGGATAGTAACGCCCTGCAGCTTCTTAAAACCCTGATTCTGGATACCACTAACAACCCAAATGGATGTGCAAATCTTCTTTTGAATTTAACCCAAATGGGATTTTGGTGTTAAACAACAGTATATATCTGGATTCCAACTGACGCAGTCTTAACTCTCGGTTTTCTCTCCTCCTTAGTTTAGTTGCCTGGTCTATCGCAAAGTACGAAAGATCGTTTGCATTGCCCTTATGCACTTCATTAATGTGACGTGCAACTGGATAGTTTTTTATCGTTGTTCTTGACTGCCCTCAAGTGCTGTAGTATCCGAACATGCACCATATGGATGGTGCTGCCCACGTATAATTTGGGGCAAGTGCACTGCAATATATATACTACAAAATCACTCCTGCAGTTAAAAAAACTTCTAACTTTCCAGGGGCTTCTCATCAAAGGTGATACTACCTGCTTCTCATTGCGTGCAATTTTACAGGCCTTACATTTAAAGCATTTATGAAGCCGGGACTTGCTTTTAACCACCCCTCCATTTTACCAATTTCCGGACTGCTGTTCACCAAGTCTTGCCTCATAGACCTAGCTTTTTTAAACGTGATTAGTAGTCTACGTGGCATCATCGCACTCAAAATGGAGTCCCTTTTTACCAGATACCAGTGCTTACTCAAACAGTCTCTCACCCTTGAATGGTAAGCACTGTATCCAGTAATCATCCTAATTTGCTCACTAGTGGTCTTCTTTTTGGTGCTGTTTGATTCATTAGGTCGAAGTAGGGTGTCCCTATCAATTTTATTCACTTTATGTAGTGCTTGGTCCAAGACATGTGTGCTGTAGCCTCTTTGGATGAATCTCTTGGTTAAGCATTCCTCGGCTCCTGACAGGGCGGATACCTCACTACAATTGCGTTTCATTCTAAGGTGCTCTGCATAAGGGTGAAAGCTCCTTGTGTGAAGAACGGAATTGCCGGCCGTTGGTTTCCTGAAAGTGCGAGTGTGTAATGCATTCTCTCTGACATATACTTCTAGATCAAGGAAGGAGACTTGAGACCTGCTGATTGTGTCTGTGAATCTGAGATTCAATTGGTTATTGTTTAACTCCAAGACAAAGTGTTGTGCTGATTCCCATGAACCATCCCACACTACAAACAGGTCATCGATGAATCGCAACCATATAATTATGTTTTCCTTCCATTCTCTAGCATGTTCGACTTTGAGCACCTGCTCCTCCCACCAGCCCATATGCAAATTAGCATAGCTGGGGGCGAAGCAGGTGCCCATTGCCGTCCCTCGCATCTGCTTGAATGTGTCACTACCAAACATAAAGTAGTTGTTATTCAGACACAGCCTGCACATTTCTATCAGCATTCCAGAATGGTGATATAATGAAATTGGTTGTGTATTCAGGAAATGCCGTACAGCCCGTAGCCAATCCTCATGGGCTATGCTCGTATAGAGGCTTGTCATGTCTAATGTTATTAGCAAGTATGAGTCCTTCCACACCACATTGGCGATCTTATTCAAAAAGTCCCTCGTGTCTTGGATGTATGCAGGAAGTTCTTTTACGAACTCCTGCAGAAAATAATCCAAGTACCTGGAGGTGGGTTCAAATAGGCTGCGTATAGCAGCAATTATTGGCCTGCCAGGTGGGACCTCTTTATTCTTATGGACCTTTGGAATAAGATAAAAAATTGGTGTGACTGGATTTTCCACCTTTAAGAACAGATATTCGCCATGAGATAACATGCCCAAACCTCGCCATCTCGCAAGCTCTTTTAAGTATTTGTTTTTCACCTCTGTTAAGTTACTCTGTGGTACTTTTAGGTAACATTTGTTGTCCCTCAATTGTGTCTTGGCTTCATCATTGTACAAATCTAGTGGCCAAAGGACCACATTGCCTCCCTTGTCCGACTGTCGCACTACTATGTCAGTTCTATTTTTGATCTTCTCAACAAGCATGGAGTATTTCTTATCATACTGACTACCACTCTTCATAAAGGTCTTACTGGATGTTAATGATAACTCTTTCAGCTCATTAATTACCAACTCAGAGAAGACATCAATTGCGTCCTTTGGAGTATTAGGAGTGAAAACTGATTTCGGCTTAAACACGGTTTTAATATTTTCATAGATATCTAGACAAATAGCACAAGCAGTTTCACTCAATACTATGGGTACGGGAGGCCCGCTGGCTGTACTTCAAATAGAGGATTGAGTGAAGGTGGCAGGGTCACTTCAAGAGGACCGCCTGTAATACACTTGCGCAACCTTTTGGAACAGCCAGGGTTTGCGGGGGGATGTACCCCTGAACGCCGTGATGATGAAAACTTTATTTCAGGCAAGTGTGCTTAACATCACAAGGGAACGTGATTGTAAGGGGAGAGACATGCCTTTGAACACACAGTGATATTATGTGACCTTGCCACACTCGGAATTTGATCCTTTGAAGGCTTGCGAAGGGCACTGATTTATTTTGGAAATCAGAGGCAAAAAAAACCTAAAACAGTGGTTATGAAGGACATTGAAACGGTATACTTGCAATAACAAAGCATTATGGGAGTTGTGGTTTAGAAATTTGAAAAATCAGGAAACTGAGTTCAGTGACACTAAAATGTGGATTTAAAAATCCTAACTTGGTACTTACCAGCATATTGAAATCTTAAAAAATAACGGCACTGATCCTGAAATAAAGGAGTGTATTATAACATCAGTTTGATTGACACACTTCCACTTTAAAGACGTCTTTAATGTTTATGTATCTGTGGGTCCTTCTTCACTGATGATGTAGCTACACCAATAAAGACTCAAGGAGTGTGGCCTCTCACATCTGCAAATGATTAAGACTCATGAGGAGTCGAAACGCGTTATGCTGCACATTTTGCCAGGATCAAATAAACCCATTACTAATGATCGGCTGGTGGGCTTGTATTTGTGTTTCTAGAAGAGAAGCATATGGTTCTTTTGGAATATTAAGGGTGATGACGCACCCCAACAAGCCCTGACCCGCATGGCAGGGCCTCCCGAGCGTCGCTTTTCTTTTGGAATATATATATATATATGCATATATATATATATATATATATATATATATATGCGCTTCCTCGTGTCCTCACTCCATTAATGCGCAGAACGGTGAGATATATATACATATATGTATATATATTTATATATATATATCCACAACGAAATCCCAGAGCGCGACCATCCAGAACGGCGCAACACCAGGATACAGACTCCGTAAGCAAGGATGCAGGTAAGTGTAGTTTATTCAAACATCATAAGTCCAAATGACGTGTTTTGGCCGCCAGACATGCGGCCTTGTTCACACCCTCTTCATTACCTGAATAATTAAACCACGAGTCCCAGCATGCATATGAATGAACTGACCGGATTAACCGGAAAAGGCACACCGGAGGCCTATAAATTGGTGAAATGCGAGGAACTGTGGGTAACCCAAAACTTGATGTGCTTTCAAAACTGCCTCTGATGAAAGAGCACGTTTGCTCTGAAACGCGTAAGGCAGATGGACAGAAACTACCGGAATTGTAATTCTGTTTCTTGAGAATAAAGGGTTGTTATTCACCAGCTGGAGGAGTCCGCCTCTGAATGCATGGGCATTTTTGGAAGATATATATATAGTTAGACCTGGCACCATTGGCATGGGACTCCCTTCCATCTTTCGCTTTTGTCTCCTCTGTGTTTGCTGGTGTTAGATGCTCTGTTCGCTGTGCCACTGCCATTGAGTGCTACAGTGCGAATGCTCCCTATTGTAAATTGCCTGTATGAATTGGTATTCCCATAATTGGCTCATTTGATTTACCTGTTAGTCACTAGTATAGTGCACCGTGCGTGCCCAGGGCTGGTAGACCGAATGCTGCTGGTGGGCCTGCAGCGCTGATTGCGCCACCCACAGAAGCAGCTTGTAAAGTGTGTCTCAGACCTGCCATCGCAGAGTCTGTGCGCAGTCCAGAACTGCCATTTTTGACTGTGAAGTAAACCCACTTCCCAGTCCCTCAACCTTCCCTTGGCATCATGTAAGTCACCCCTATGGCAGGGTGCATTGTATGTGAAAGGTAGGACCTGCCTTGGTCTGTGTGGCATGTCCTGATAGTGAATTACACTCCATTTCGTTTTTCACTATTGCAAGCCTATCTGTTCCCTTAGGCCAGGATGGGCAGTTTGATTATTACATCCTATAATCCTAGCTGACCCAAGGAACATGTTTGGAAAGTCAAATTTAGTATTCCTGAGCTCACAATATTAAAGTACATCTTTTAGTGAGGATTATTTTTATATTCTGTGTTTGAAAATACCACTTTTAGAAAGTAGGTATTTTCTTGCCTAAGTCTTCCAGTGTGCTCTGCTGTTATGTGTATTGGCTGTCTGGTCTTTGAGGGACAGGGCAGGCTGAGCCCGACCTGGATTGAATAGAGAGATCTGCAGTTGGAGTATGGGGAGGGGTGACCCTTTGATCTGAGCAGGGCTGTGCCTGGCAAGGTGAATGATGGCTCCACCTCCCACTGTGCGTCTGATGGCAGACCCCCTCTTCCTCAAAGGCAGGATGCAGCCTTGTAAACAAAGTGCTCCAGGACCACACCGAACTGGCTCTGGCTGGGTTCAGTGACTTGTGACTTTTGAGAACAAAGACCTGTGGGGTCTAAATATCTGTGCCAAAACCCCTACACGGTGTGTTACTTCTGGATGTCAAGACGAACCTCTGTCTGTGTAACTAGAGGGAAAGGACTTTGAAACTTTCATCCATCTTGCTGAAGCAACTACCCAAGGGCCTGATTTGAGCTTGCCTCCTGCTGAAGTCTCAGGGACATTAGACTTCACCCATCAGCCTTCTGAATTCCTATTGAGGGGGATTCTACTCGCAGGTGAGGCTTCTGTCGAGAATTCCAGAGCCTCTGGGTCTACTGCGGGGAACGCGGGCTGAGAATCATCGCTATCGCTATTGTGTGCCGCTGCAGCTGAGGAGCTGTTGCCGCCGAGAGCCCTCATCTGTCTGTGCTACGAGAATCATCGCTATCGCTATTGTGGGCCGCTGCAGCTGAGGAGCTGTTGCCGCTGAGAGCCCGCATTTGCCTGTGCTACGAGAATCATCGCTATCGCTATTGTGGGCCGCTGCAGCTGAGGAGCTGTTGCCGCTGAGAGACCGCATTTGCCTGTACTACGAGAATCATCGCTATCGCTATTGTGGGCCGCTGCAGCCGAGGAGCTGTTGCCGCTGAGAGCCCGCATCTGTCTGTGCTACGAGAATCATCGCTTTCGCTATTGTGGGCCGCTGCAGCTGAGGAGCTGTTGCCGCTGAGAGCCCGCATCTGTCTGTGCTACGAGAATCATCGCTATCGCTATTGTGGGCCGCTGCAGCTGAGGAGCTGTTGCCGCTGAGAGCCCGCATTTGCCTGTGCTACGAGAATCATCGCTATCGCGGGCCACTGCAGCTGAGGAGCTGTTGCCGCTGAGAGACCGCATTTGCCTGTACTACGAGAATCATCGCTATCGCTATTGTGGGCCGCTGCAGCCGAGGAGCTGTTGCCGCTGAGAGCCCGCATCTGTCTGTGCTACGAGAATCATCGCTATCAGTATTGTGGGCCGCTGCAGCCGAGGAGCTGTTGCCGTTGAGAGCCCACATCTGTCTGTGCTACGAGAATCATCGCTATCGCAGGCCGCTGCAGCTGAGGAGCTGTTGCCGCTGAGAGCCCGCATTTGCCTGTGCTACAAGAAACTTCGCTATCGCTATTGTGGGCCGCTGCAGCTGAGGAGCTGTTGCCGCTGAGAGCCCGCCTTTAATCACCGTCTCAGGATCATCGTGAGTGCACGCCGCGGACCGCTGCAGCTGGGAGCTGTGGCCGCTGCGAGTCCACCTGTCATCATCGCGGCTTCCTCCCAAAGCTGTGTGCCATGCCCCTTTAAACCTCAGGTACATTGTGCATCACCGGGTCGCGTAGACCCCGGCCTCGAACTAAGGTTGTTTCACACGCTTTTGAGTTCTTTTATTGCCTTTTAAGTGAACCTATATTTATGTGCATTGTGGCTTCTTGATCGTCTTTGAGCTCTGTGTTAAGCTTATATAAAGATACTAATTTTTCTATAGCTACTTGTGTGGTGTCCCTTTGTGGTGTCTTCACTGCGTTATTGTGTATGGTCATAAATGCTTCACACACTGCCTCTGAGATAGGCCTGTCTGCTCGTGCTACGTTACCGCAGGGTTGAGCAGGGGTTATCAAAGGGTGTAGCCCCCTTACTCTGACTTAGGAAGAAGGGTCCCTACTTGGACATTGGCGCCAGCCACTGCCAACTAGAGATCCCCATTTCTAACATTGGTGGCAGCGGTGGGATCAGGACTTGCATTTGTGATCCACATACAATAACTGGTATACACTACTAGTGAGTGCAGACCTAAACGCAACCACATACGTTTTTGATCTTGTTCTATTTTTGATCGTAATTGCCAGTTATTTCTACAATGGGTAAGCCAACATCCAATGCTTCGGAGGATCTCACCTTTGAGGAAGAGAGGTTAGAAACCTACACTGCCAAACAGCTAAAGTCTTTTTGCAAGCAATTCACCATCCCTATTGCAGGTCTCTCTAGGAAGGAGGAGTATCAGAAGGCGCTAAAGGCCTGGTTGGAGGCGAGGGAGTCCCCCGGGAATGGGGGAGAGCCTGTGGACGGGGGAGAGAATGCCAGAGGGCAGCAGGATGATGAAGTGGATTTAGTGGGAGGTAAAGCACTTTCCAGTCCAGGTACTAGTGTGTCCTCAAAGGGCCTGTCTCCAGAAGAGATGGAGGACAGGGAGAGAGATAGGAGGCATAATTTGGAGATGGCCAAATTAGAAGGTCAGAAGGACCTAGAGAATAAAAAGTTGGATATTGAGAATAACAGGTTGGCATTTGAACTTTAGAAAATGGAACTGGAGCATGAGAGAGTATTGAGGGAGCTGGAGATCAAGGCTAAGAGTTTAGAGATCTCCCCCTCTGGTGGCAGCATACCTTTAGTACCTACCGAGAGTAGAGTTTATATACCCAAGGATGTTCAAGGATTTCCATAAGAGTGAGGATATTGGGCAATGGTTTGCCGCCTACGAGATAGCAATGGTGTCCCACCGGGTCCCTGAGAAGGATTGGGGAGCGGGGTTGTGGGGACGCTTTGTGAGTGATGGGAGGGATACCCTGTTGGATCTGCCTGAAGAGAGCAGGATGGTGTATGCCCATATGAAAGAGGCCTTGATGACGCGATATGGTTTGACCCCAGAAATGTACAGGCAGAGATTTAGAACCTGTAAGAAGTTAGAGGGTACCACTTGGGTTGAATATGTGTCTTTTTTTGCAGAGCAATGGATCGCTGGGTAAAAGGTAGCAAGGTGGAAACTTTTGAACAACTGTATGATTTGTTTGCGTGGGAGCATTTAGCTAGTAACTGTTTTCCAGAGCTACGCCAGCACCTTATTGATAGCAAGCTAACTAACCTTAGGAAGCTTGCTGAGGAGAGCGGACCGCTGGGTGAGCACCCGGGTTCGCAAGGGTCATGTGGGAGACTTCGCCAAAGGTGGGCAGGGTCCCCAGCAGAGAAGTGGGGGGGACAGGGGTAAACAGAGGGAGTTCCAGAGAGGGCCCCAAAGTAATTCCCAAGGGAACCCAGGAGTGGTGTCCCAGTCTCCCCCTGAGAAGAAGCCAGTGCCCCCGACAGGTAGGCCTGTTCATAGGGGGCCCCTTACTTGTTTTAAATGTGGTCAAGTGGGCCACCGGTATTATGATCCCCAGTGTCCCCAGAGGGACCTCAATGCACCACCCCGTGCACCAACCCGCCAGCTTGCTAGAGTAGCCCTGGGAGGGGAGGAGATGGGTGCCCAAGGTGGGTGGGATCCTGTAGAATTGACCCTTGTCTCGCTAGGAGACTTTGAGAAGGTCCCTAACCCCACGCTGCCTGATAACACTAAGAAGTACAGGCAGTGGGTGACCATCAATGGCCATAGGGTGGAGGCTCTGAGGGACACCGGAGCGAGTGTGACTGCTGTCAGCTCCCAGTTGGTGTCCCCAGAGCAGGTTGTCCCCCATGCATTCTGCCCAGTAGTGTCAGCAGACAACTCTGAGAGCCAGTGTGAGGTGTTTAAGTTCCCTTTGAGTGGGGGAAGTCTCAGGAACTGTTCAAGTAGCTGTGAGGCCAGCCATGCCCGTAGACTGTCTGTTGGGCAACGATTTAGAGAATTCCCCGTGGGCTACGGTGGAGAGGAAATCGCACTTGGAAATGTTGGGTCTGCCTGAGTGGGCGTGCGCGACCACTCGGTCCATGGCAGCCAGTAAGGACGTTCAGAAGGACCTGGAGCCTGAAAGTATGGCCCAGGCCCCTGCCTTAAAGAGAAGGGGTAGGGAGCGCGGGAAACTGGCCCCCATAGTTCCCATGATCCAGGAGGGAGCAGACCTTGAGGGGGATGCCCTGGAGCCTACAGGGGAACAAGTAGCCAAACTGGGGGACCTGCCTGGGCTGACCCATTGGCAGCAGGAAGGAGGGCCCACCAGGGAGGAATTTTGTGAACAGCAGAGAATGTGCCCTTCTCTTGAGGGGCTGCGGCGACAGGTTGCAGCCCAGGCAGCAGGTGATCAGTCAGGGTCACATCTGATCTATTGGGAGAATGACCTCCTTTACAGCGAGCCTAAGGTTGCTGAGCCTGGGTCAGCCCGTGTGCTGGTGATACCCCAGTGCTTCAGAGCCTTCCTACTGGGGTTGGCTCATGATGTGCCATTGGCAGGACATCTAGGGCAGACCAAGACCTTCGAGAGGCTGGTCAGCCACTTTTACTGGCCCCAGATGCGCAGGAGCTCAGATGCTCACTGCAGGACATGTGAAACTTGCCAGGCAAGTGGGAAGAGTGGGGGGAAGATCAAAGCCCCACTCCAGCCCTTTCCAGTTGTCAGTATCCCATTCGAGCGAGTGGGCATTGACATTGTGGGGCCTCTGGACCCCAAGACAGCCATGGGCAACAGGTTCATCCTGGTCTTGGTGGACCATGCCACCCGGTACCCTGAAGCCATCCCACTCCGGACAGTGACGGCCCCCGTGGTGGGACGTGCACTGATGGGGATTTTCTCCCGTGTGGGGTTCCCCAGAGAGGTGGTGTCTGATAAGGGTACTAACTTCATTTCCAAATATATGAAGTCTCTGTGGGAGGAGTGTGGGTTAACTTATAAGTTTACCACCCCTTACCACCCCCAAGGTAATGGGCTGGTTGAGAGATTCAACCGGACCCTCAAAGGCATGATTATTGGCCTAGAAGAGTCCATGAGGCATAAGTGGGACGTCCTCTTGCCATGCCTGTTGTTTGCTTACCGTGAGGTGCCACAGAAGTCCCTAGGGTTCAGCCCCTTTGAACTACTCTATGGTCACCCGGTAAGAGGGCCTCTGAGTCTGGTCAAGGAAGGCTGGGAGCAATCTCACAGGAAACCTCCCCAGGATGTGTTTAGTTACATGCGGGCCTTCAGGAACCAGACTAGGCATTTCAGAAAGCTTGCTGAGGCAAATCTGGAAGCCAGCCAGGAAGAGATGAAATGTTGGCACGATCAGAATGCCACTCTGATTGAGTTTCAGCCTGGTCAAAAGGTTTGGGTCATGGCCCCAGTGGAGCCCTGTGCACTCCAAGATAAGTGGACCGGACCATTTGAGGTGGTGGAGCGCAAGAGTCCTGTTACCTACTTGGTGGACTTGCTGTCTCCCCGGAACCCCTTGCAGGTCCTGCATGTCAACCGCCTGAAGCCCCACTTTGAGATGTCCGAAGTGGGCATGCTCCTGGCCACAGATGCTGATGGAGGAGGAGAGTGAGCCTCTTCCTGACCTCCTGTGTGCAAAGGAGCAAGATGGGTCAGTGGAGGGTGTGGTCCTCTCCCCCACACTGACCCCTGAGCAGCAGAGTGATTGTCGCCAACTGTTGGGAAAATTCAGTGATCTGTTCTCCCTGGTGCCTAGTGTCACTGATTGGTGGGTCCATGAAGTGGACACTGGGGACAGTCCTCCTGTTAAGCACAAGGCTTACCGAGTGACTGACCGGGTTAGGGCATACATTAAGGAGGAGGTTTCCAAAATGTTTGCTTTAGGGGTGATTGAGTCCTCTAGCAGCCCTTGGTCCAGCCCAGTGGTCTTGGTACCAAAAGCTGCAGCGCCTGGTGCCACCCCAGAACTTCGGTTCTGTGTGGACTACCGAGGTCTCAATTCAGTCACAAAGACTGACGTGCACCCCATCCCCAGAGCTGATGAGCTCATAGATCGGCTAGGGGCTGCATGGTACCTCAGCACGTTTGTTTTGACGTCTGGGTATTGGCAGATCGCCTTGACTGATGGGGCAAAGGAGAGGTCAGCATTCTCCACACCGGATGGGCACTACCAGTTCAGGGTGATGCCCTTTGGGATGAAGAATGCCCCTGCCACCTTTCAGAGGTTGGTCAACAGGGTGTTGGTTGGGCTGGAGGATTCCAGTGCCGCCTACCTGGATGACATTGCAGTGTTTAGTTCCTCATGGGAGGACCACCTGCGCCACCTCTGGGAAGTGTTGATGGCACTGCGAAGGGCAGGCCTCACAATCAAGGCAAGTAAGTGCCAGATTGGGCAGGGTTCTGTGGTGTACTTGGGACACCAGGTTGGGAGCGGCCAGGTGGCGCCCCTACAGCCCAAGATTGAAACCATCCTGGCTTGGGAACCCCCAAAGACCCAGACACAGGTGAGAGCCTTTTTAGGACTCACAGGTTATTACAGGAGGTTTGTCAAGGGGTATGGGAACATTGTTGCACCCTTGACTGAGCTGACTTCTAAGAAGCAGCCAAAGATTGTGAACTGGACTGACACCTGTCAGGAAGCTTTTGACGCCCTGAAGACTGCCATGTGCACAGCGCCTGTACTTCAGGCGCCCAACTTTTCAAAAGAATTTGTTGTCCAGACAGACGCTTCAGAGCATGGTGTGGGGGCTGTTCTGTCACAGATCAATGAGGAGGGCCTAGACCAACCGGTAGCCTTCATTAGTAGGAGGTTACTCCCACGGGAACAGAGGTGGAGTGCAATTGAGCGTGAGGCATTTGCTGTGGTCTGGGCACTGAAGAAGCTGAGGCCATACCTGTTTGGGACTCACTTCCGGGTTCAGACGGACCACAGGCCCCTCCGATGGTTGATGCAGATGAGGGGTGAGAATCCAAAGTTGTTGAGGTGGTCTATTTCCCTACAGGGGATGGACTTTACGGTGGAACACCGCCCGGGTACAGAACACGCCAATGCTGATGGTCTGTCCAAGATTTTTCCGCCTTAGTGATGAGAACCCCCAAGTGGGTGGGTAGTTCTCTCCACATTTCAGCTGGAGGGGACACGTGTTAGACCTGGCACCATTGGCGTGGGTCTCCCTTCCATCTTTTGCTTTTGTCTCCTCTGTGTTTGCTGGTGTTAGATGCTCTGGGCGCTGTGCCACTGCCATTCAGTGCTACAGCGCGAATGCTCCCTATTGTAAATTGCCTGTATGAATTGGTATTCCCATAATTGGCTCATTTGATTTACTAGTATAGTGCACCGTGCGTGCCCAGGGCTGGTAGACCGAATGCTGCAGGTGGGCCTGCAGCGCTGATTGCGCCACCCACAGAAGCAGCTTGTAAATTGTGTCTCAGACCTGCCATCGCAGAGTCTGTGCGCAGTCCAGAACTGCCATTTTTGACTGTGAAGTAAACCCACTTCCCAGTCCCTCAACCTTCCCTTGGCATCATGTAAGTCACCCCTATGGCAGGGTGCATTGTATGTGAAAGGTAGGACCTGCCTTGGTCTGTGTGGCATGTCCTGATAGTGAATTACACTCCATTTCGTTTTTCACTATTGCAAGGCTATCTGTTCCCTTAGGCCAGAATGGGCAGTTTGATTATTACATCCTATAATCCTAGCTGACCCAAGGAAAATGTTTGGAAAGTCGAATTTAGTACGCCTGAGCTCAGAATATTAAAGTACATCTTTTAGTGAGGATTGTTTTTATATTCTGTGTTTGAAAATACCACTTTTAGAAAGTAGGTATTTTCTTGCCTAAGTCTTCCAGTGTGCTCTGCTGTTATGTGTATTGGCTGTCTGGTCTTGGAGGGACAGGGAAGGCTGAGCCCTACCTGGATTGAATAGAGAGATCTGCAGTTGGAGTATGGGGAGGGGTGACCCTTTGATCTGAGCAGGGCTGTGCCTGGCAAGGTGAATGATGGCTCCACCTCCCACTGTGCGTCTGATGGCAGACCCCCTCTTCTATCAAAGGCAGGATGCAGCCTTGTAAACAAAGTGCTCCAGGACCACACCGAACTGGTTCTGGCTGGGTTCAGTGACTTGTGACTTTTGAGAACAAAGACCTGTGGGGTCTAAATATCTGTGCCAAAACCCCTACACGGTGTGTTACTTCTGGATGTCAAGACGAACCTCTGTCCGTGTAACTAGAGGGAAAGGACTTTGAAACTTTCATCCATCTTGCTGAAGCAACTACCCAAGGGCCTGATTTGAGCTTGCTTCCTGCTGAAGTCTCAGGGACATTAGACTTCACCCATCAGCCTTCTGAATTCCTATTGAGGGGGATTCTACTCGCAGGTGAGGCTTCTGTCGAGAATTCCAGAGCCTCTGGGTCTACTGCGGGGAACGCGGGCTGAGAATCATCGCTATCGCTATTGTGGGCCGCTGCAGCCAAGGAGCTGTTGCCGCTGAGAGCCCGCATCTGTCTGTGCTACGAGAATCATCGCTATCGCTATTGTGGGCCGCTGCAGCTGAGGAGCTGTTGCCGCTGAGAGCCCGCATTTGCCTGTGCTACGAGAATCATCGCTATCGCTATTGTTGGCCGCTGCAGCTGAGGAGCTGTTGCCGCTGAGAGCCCGCATTTGCCTGTACTACAAGAATCATCGCTATCGCTATTGTGGGCCGCTGCAGCCGAGGAGCTGTTGCCGCTGAGAGCCCGCATCTGTCTGTGCTACGAGAATCATCGCTATTGTGGGCCGCTGCAGCCGAGGAGCTGTTGCCGCTGAGAGCCCGCATCTGTCTGTGCTACGAGAATCATCGCTATCGCTATTGTGGGCCGCTGCAGCTGAGGAGCTGTTGCCGCTGAGAGCCCGCATTTGCCTGCACTACAAGAATCATCGCTATCACTATTGTGGGCCGCTGCAGCTGAGGAGCTGTTGCCGCTGAGAGCCCGCCTTTACTCACCGTCTCAGGATCATCGTGAGTGTACGCCGCGGACCGCTGCAGCTGGGAGCTGTGGCCGCTGCGAATCCGCCTGTCATCATCGCAGCTTCCTCCCGAAGCTGCATGCCGTGCCCCTTTAAACCTCAGGTACATTGTGCATCACCGGGTTGCGTAGACCCAGGCCTCGAACTAAGGTCGTTTCACACGCTTTCGAGTGCTTTTATTGCCTTTTAAGTGAACCTATATTTACGTGCGTTGTGGCTTCTTGATCGTCTTTGAGCCCTGTGTTAAGCTTATATAAAGATACTCATTAGGTCTCGCCTGAGCCAGCGCATGCGCTGGTCTGGCGAGACATTTAGTAGTCGGTTTCAGAAATGCGACCACTTCTTTTTTGTCCTGGCCTAGAGCATGCGAGTACGCGCACAGTAACGCGCGCATTCCTCGCATGCTCCAGGCCATCTGGCTTTCCTTCCAACCCTCCTCCCCCTCCCCCACCACAGAGCGCATCTAGCAGCCGCGCGGCCATGTCACTTTCACGGCTGCGCGTCACTTGCTCTCCCGCTCCTCCCCCTCCCCCACCACAGCGCGCGGCCAATGCTTGTTTTAATTACTGTCCCTCACCTCAAGCAGCCTGGCAGGGTTTCACTTCACTTGCTGCAGCGCCAGCCTGATTCTGCACTGGTGACTTAAAGGTTTGTGCTGGTCGCCAGCATGCATTGTGATTCATTGTCCTTGGGTTTTGGCTGTTCTTAGGTGCTTCAGTTGGACTCGGAGTACTTTGCAGCCCAAGTGGGTGTTCCCTTGTCGGGTGTTCTGTGTTTGCTGATAACAGCTTGGTGGTTTCCTGTGTAGATTCTTCACTTAAAATGTACATCTTGTTGGCTTAGCCTGTGGCAAATTAATGCATGGGCAATAAGTTCCACAAGTATACTTGTTTCCTTATGATAACGTTATGATAACGTGTATGGCTTTCCGCCCCGGACTGCCTCTGTGTTCGAGATGACATAGTCTGCCCGCAATAGCTCCCCTTAACGAGTGGGCAGGCTAATAATACCTGGTTTCATCCTTTAGGACGTGCATAAGTAGCGGGTATGTAGCAATATGCGCTGTTAACGCGAGTATATATACATGCCGTTTGACAACACTTATTTATTTACTACACTCGTATGCGCACTCATTACACAAAACGTCTTTGTGTAAACATGGAAAATGTTTGGTTTAAAAAGAACTGCAAATGTGGCCCAGTTCCTAAATGCCGTGGAACGTTGCTCTTAACAACCTGGCGATATTGAAAACCTCAAACTTTTCTGTCGGCTTTATAGACACGTTCATAGCACCTTTATAAAACGCAAATTTGGACTTAAGAAAGGCGAGAATTGCAGCCTGGTGTGATAACGTAATGCTACTGGAATAAATGTGGACTTTTAAAGATCACTATAGGGATGATCTAACGGTTTTGTTGTTGGTTGATGATCTATGCAGAATTGTGTACTTTGCTAAGAGTGAATTCCTTGTTAGCAGTGTGAGATAGGTGGCCATGGATGAAATGTGCATGAAGTGGGCCTTCAGAGCACCAGAACAGTATGAGGTAACTTGAAATGACAGGAAGGAATAACGCATCTCCAGTTTTTACTCTCATACATTGCCAGCACTAAGCATGCACAATAAATCATCACAGGAGACTCAGGTTTACCCTGTGCTTCACTGGGATTACAAAAACATGACACCTTCCTCATCACATTTCATAACTGTATTCTTGCTCCCTTTACTTAATTGGCTAATAAAATTATTCATACCTATCCGACGGGATTTCCAATTTCTGTGACTGACAATTTTGGCATGTAGTTGGTACCAGTGGTGTAGCAAGACCTGAGACTGCCCGGGGCGGTACTTGCGTTTGCCGCCCTGCTGCGGGACTCATTGAAGAGCAGAGGGCGGTGCTGGCGAATTCTCAGATTGCCGCCAGCGACTGCGCCGCACTGAAGAGCGGGGGGGTCTACGGGGTGCTGGAGAATGCCGCCCCAAGAAGGCAGGTGAGAGCTGGGGGAGGCCGCCGCCGCCTCCAAAACTCATGCCGCCCGGGGCGGACCGCCACCCCGTGCTACGCCGCTGGTTGGTACCTTTACCTTGTTTTTTTATTTCTGCATATTGGCAACAATAAGCACCCACACGTGTATGTGAAAAACAGAAAACATTCTCAGATGAAGACACACGTTTTCGACAGAGTAAAAAAGTGGAAGTTTTCACCTATTATTATTTATGTGGCATGTATATTTTTGGGATTATGCATTTTGGAGTTTCAGTGACAGAAAACCATTACAGAGTTGGAGTTGCGCTAGGAGGAAAAAATTACATATTTATTTTAAAGAAAGTACTATTTTGAATTTGTTTACGCAAAACACCAAAATGTAATTCTTCAAATTGGTCAAGTGAGGGTTATTAAAGACCTGGGCTCGACCAGAGAAACGTTTTGTGCTGTTTCTGCTATAAGTTTCATTGTTGCATTCAGGTTTTCCTCTGCTCCCTCTCTCTAATTCCTATCCATCTTTCTCTTCTTTGTTTCCTCTTTCTGTCTTCCTAACAAACTCTCTCCTTCATCTTTCTTCGCTCTCCTTTTCCTCTATCCCTCTCTCCTTGTTATCTGTTTCTCTCCATCTTATCCTCTCTCGCACACTCTTCTTTTTTCTCTTTTTGCTGTCTTCTTCCTCTGCCCTCTTATTCCTTCATTTCTCTCTGTTTCTGCCTATCTTTAACGCTCTAGTTTATTTCCCCATCTCTTTTTTGCCATCATCTCCTCTCTCTTTCTATAGAATTCTTTCATTTTGCTAATATCTGTACCACCCTCTTAAAGTTCCCTCTTTCACATCTTTCTTCTCTTGCCTTTCTACTTTCTATTTATAACATTACCTAACCGTTTAGTTCTCAAGTGTTCTCTTTTTCTTTAACAAACATCAGTTCACGATTTTTTTCTCAGTCACTTTTCAATTTCTCCCCTTCACTCCTTTGCTTTTTCACCCTGGTTTCCACGTATTTTCCTTGAATTTCGCCTTTCCTATATATTCATTTCTCTCCCTTTCGCACTTCCTCTGTCACTCTTTCTCTTCTTCCTTTTTCTCTCCTATATTTCTCTTTCGACTCATCCTCTCCCCATTTCCCCTCCCCTCTCCTCTTTTTCTTTTCCTCTTTGCTACTCTTTTTCTCTCCGTTTCTAGTCTTCTGCCTTCTCTCTTTCTTTGTCTAACATTCACCCAGGCACTCATCCTCTATTTCTTTTGATCTCTCCTGTAGTCACTCTCATTCTAACATGCACTATCTGGTCCCCCTCTCTCAATTTCACTCATTCTCTCTCTAGTTTCTTCTGTCTCTCTCTCAAGCACATATGCACACAAGTTCTTGCTCTTTCTCTCTCTTGTTTCTCTTTCTTTGTCACTCTTTGTCCTTCTTTTGGGTATCATTCTTTCTATTCTCTTGATCTACTCTAATACTAACTCAGTAGGTCTTTCTCATACACTCTTTCTGCTCTTCTGTCTGGAGTTCATTCTGCAATTTGTGCACAAACTACCTATCTCTCTCTCTGTCTTCCTATCTATGCTAAGCATAATTCAACTACACAAATCCACTCCACACCACACAATTCCACCCCACACAAATCCACAACTAACATTCCAATCCAACCCACATAATTCCACTCCACACCACATACATGCGCTCCACTCCAAATCAAAACGCATGGGTAAAAGACATTGCCATTTACAATGCAAATAGCTCTAACTCTTGCAAATGCGAGACCTATTGGCATTGCCAATGCTTGTTTTTCTATAGCTACTTGTGTGGTGTCCCTTTGTGGTGTCTTCACTGCGTTATTGTGTATGGTCATAAATGCTTCACACACTGCCTCTGAGATAGGCCTGTCTGCTCGTGCTACGTTACCACAGGGTTGAGCAGGGGTTATCAAAGGGTGTAGCCCCCTTACTCTGACTTAGGAAGAAGGGTCCCTACTTGGACATTGGCGCCAGCCACTGCCAACTTGAGATCCCCATTTCTAACATATATATATATATATTTATATGTATATATCACAAGACCACAACTCTCCTCGGTTTGCAGAAAGTATACACACACTCCCAAATTTGCTTTCACCAAAGTTTAATGTCAATAATCACCAACAAGTGCAAGGATCGGCACAACGTTCCCAATGCGTTTTGGCGAACAAGTCGCCTTGATCACGGGTGGGTGGCTGCCTCTCCCTGATAGGTTTAAAAGCATGTTACACAACATGATAGCTGTGACATAGAAAACAGGTTAACTGTTTGTATTATGTCATTCAAAAAAGCGGTCGCCATGTTTGAACTATTATTCTACAAGTAACGTTTTGTCAAAATAAAGAGCATACACTTAATCCATGGCCATCTCTGTTCACATAAAAGCAATTACATTCATTGTATGTACCCGGTAAGGTATCCAGGTGAGTAATGTCATATGTGAGGTCACAAGCAGTGCATGACGGGGGCACAAGTTATAGTTAGTGCTGCTAGCTATAACTGGTGAATTTCTGTATTTTTTTAGTTCAAAATGTTAGCGTTTCTCATTGAGAAACTCACCTAACTATAACATTACTTTAACCTGTGTATTTTTCAGTGAATTTCTAAGGTTTTTTTTTTAAACAAAAACAAATCTTTTTATTAAACCTAACTATAATGTTACTTTGACCTTTGGATTTGTTTGTGAATTTCTTGTTTTTTGTAAATTAATTAGTTTTTGAGTGTATCTAGGGTCAAACACCAAATAAAAAATCCTGTGTGCGGACATTATTTTGAAAGGGAATGGCTTTGGTGTTATTCTATGACAGGAAATGGTGCACAGTTTGCATGAAAGTTGTGCGTAGTAGGGTGTGGGGAGGGACTGGCCTCTCCACTCAGACCATGTTTTCAGTGGGAGAATCTACACTGGGTCTGCCAGTGGAACCTTTGGTCGACCGCCCATTGGACATTGACCTGTCAGTCAAATTACCTCAGACAGTCTGCCCTATTTAGGGGAGACATTTTGATGCACTTTTTTCCTGTTCAAGACAGCCAAATAAAGCCTTGTGGGTCTGAACAGGAAACCCAACAAATGACCCTGAGGGGTTGGGGAAAAAACTCCCAGAGTTTGTTTTCAGTAACAATTTCCCACTTAGGGAGTTTGCTTTTGAAAAACAAAATACTTTGATGGGTTGGGCACAGTAAATGTGGTGCCCATTCAGGGAAGTATCGGTACCTTAAGATAAATAGCAATGATGGATGCTCTGCTAATAGCATAGAGATCTCATACTGCCTGGCATAGATCACTAAATATGGAGGACAGTTCTTTTACCAGGCCAGCAGAGAGAATCCATCTGCTGTGCTGGGGGACCGATGGACCAGTTGCTGTACTCTAAATAAGGGCCTAAGTCTTTTACTACAGATGCCTCTCAGTAGACCTTCAATGCACAGGAGAGGGAAGGTGGGTTAAGGATGAATAGAATGAGGACGACCACCCTTCCAGTATGTTTTACCTGCTCAACTGCTGAATTTTTGTTTTGACATTCAGGCACACCACCAACATGGTTGGTTTATGGGGTAGACTCTTTCAAGCATTCCACCCATAATTTTTTGCTGTTTTAATTTGGTTTCTCTATGCTTCTGAGATCCCTTATCTCTCTGAGTTACTATGCCAACACCAGTGGAAAATTGTTTCCTGTGCAATCCGTTTTATACATAATCTTTCACTGGAGTGGGAATAGTAAACTTGACCCCTCCGAAGTCCAACGCTTTCCCTACTGTTGCACAGATTGGAGGGGGAATAGTAAATTTTACCCCTCCAAAATCCAAGGCTTTCTCTACTGTTGCACAGACTGGAGCGGGAATAGTAAATTTTACATCTCTGAAGCCGAACACTTTCCCTACCTTTGCATAAACTAGAGTGGGAATAGTATATTTTGGATTCTTAGACTCCAATAGTTTTCAGTGTTGGGTAAATAGAGTTTATATCATTAATTGTTTTAGTTTTTTATATTTTACATTATTTGTTTTTATTTTTGAATTTATTTTAATGTTTACAGTATTTTTTGTAAATCAGTTTTTTGGAGTTTAAAATTTGTATTTACTGTCTAAATGTTTTAATATATTTTTTCTTAATAATTTTTTTCTAATATTTATGGTTTTATCGTGTATGTTTGATATATATATATATATATATATGTATATATTTAAAGTACAAAAAAATAGCGTGAGATAAATATTATATATATATATATATATATACATATATATATATACATATATATTCATATATATATATATATTCATATATATATATTCATAGTAATACATTCTAAATATACAAAAATTATTAAAATGTAAAATATATATTCTTATTAATTATGTTACACTATATAAGCGCTTCAACACCCCATCAGGGGTAACAGGCGCTATATGAATGCAAACCTTTCTTTCCCTTCTATCCCTCCGCTATCCTTCTCACTCCAAATAACTGACTAATATCCACCACTCAAATTACTTTCATATTTCACCATACTAATTCACCACTAATCCTTTATGGGTTTCCGGAGTAGCGTGCTACTCGCCAAAAAAGCGATTCAACACCCCATCAGGGGTTAGAAGCGCTATATAAATACAAACCTTCTTTCCTCTTCTATCCTTCTGCTATCCTTCCGAATCCAAATAACTGACTAACA
The DNA here is from genome assembly GCA_963921515.1 of Calotriton arnoldi. Classification (NCBI taxonomy): domain Eukaryota; kingdom Metazoa; phylum Chordata; class Amphibia; order Caudata; family Salamandridae; genus Calotriton; species Calotriton arnoldi. Next base: position 576,565 of record CAWUFW010009883.1, read on the forward strand.
TATCCACCACTTAAAATTTACTTGCATGTTTCACTATACTAATTCAACACTAATCCTCTATGGGTCCCGGAGTAGCGTGCTACTCGCCGAAAAAGCGCTTCGACGCCTCGTCAGGGGTAGTAAGCGCTATACAAATGCAATTACAATACAATACAATACAATATACATATAAACACATATATAGGTGTTTGAATGTTCATGTAGGTATTTGTTTTGATATAGTATTAAATATTAGTGGAATAAATTTAATTTACATTATTTTAAAGTTATATATTAAAATATTTAATATTTACTACTTTAAGCTCTTTTTATAATAAAAATTCGAAATTTTTCCCTATTTTTGGATGATATTAGTGTCAACGATAGGTTTTCTCCAATATTTTTGTACATACTATTATAAGTAGAGGATCACAATATTCTGGTAAACAATATTTTTGACATAATATTTTTGTCAAGGATATTTTTTACCACAATATTGTGTCAGTGATCCGCTAAAGATCTGCGATGTTGGCTGCTCAACCGACTGCAATTGGACCAGTGGCCGACCCGGACAGATGTATCATTGCTGGGTTGAGGAATAGAAATGTTTCCGTTAACTTTGCTTGTGCATTATTCTATGTAAGTTAGCATTTGCGGCACCATTTTATGTTTGGCCGCCATTTTGAATCATGTTCGAAACTGCTCCTCGCCTTTTCGTGGAACGGGTTGTGGTAATTTTCCTTTCTCCAAAGTTGGGCCTTGTTTTGCTAATGAATACACTGTTCTTATTAGCGTATACCTTTCTCACTAGATAGAGGCCTTCTCCCACTAGTCTAGTGGCGGGCACGGACAGAGCGACCTTGAGTCAATGATGTGCTAATGTGTGCCCGGCCTAAGAATCGAAACTTATCCTTCTGTACTTCTTTGTTTAGCTGCATCTGCTTGGAAAATTCCATTGTGGGCGTGCCTTCATTAGTTCTGAAATGTACATAATGTATCGTTATGCTTGCTGATGTCAGTCCCTCTCTGCAGCACTCCTAAGAGACTGGGCAGACCGGGCTCCTCTCAAGCGTATCTGAATAAACATATATTGGTTTGTATTCTCTACTGTCTGATCGACTCTTCACTTGGTATGGAAGGCTGAGAGGTGGTCGTGAGTGACCCGGGTGACCCTAAACGGGCCACTTTCTTCAGTGGGAGAGGTGGAGATCATAGAACTCTCGTGGAAACCCTTCAGTTGGCGCCGGAACAGGGATTCCTTCGGGTGAGTGACCCATCCCCTTCCGCGGACGGGTGGGGAGGTCGAGGCTATTGTCGGGTCGGACGGACGGATCAGGGATCCCTCCATGAGATGGTTCCTGTACTCGCAGCTGCCCCTTCTGTCCGCCGGACGGTGCCTCACCCAGTGGTCATCCCGACTGGAGTACTGAACGGCGAAACCCTCGGATCTGACCGTTTGGTCTGAAGAGTCGGCAGTGGAGAATAGATTTGTTTTGACCCGCATACATCAGGTGAGTTTGTTTTGGTTCTTTGTGGATATGGTACCATTTTGGTTTGTATTTGGTACAGTCTAAGGGCCGTCTTTTAGATAAAACATTTGCAAATGTTTTGTCAGGCATAAAATAGTGAATTTGTTTTCTTTGAGAATGCCTGGAATAAGTAAATTGGTTTCTTTGTGCTGTCACTGTTGTTATGCAGATGCTAGATTGGAAGAAGCTCAGCCGGTGCCTCCGGAAGGCACTCCTAATTTTGATATGTATGTGAAACATGGTCTTGGCCCTATTATGCTTAGTTCAATATAGCACAAATATACGATGGTCAATGCCGAGTTGCAGTGCCCGTTTACGGGCACTTTTGATGAACAAAAAATTGGGTTTTTACAGGAAAAATTGTTTGCGAAGCGAAGTAGGCAGTCTATGTTTGATTCTCTTCGAACGTGGCAAAAGGAGGCTAAACAGAGACAATTAAAGATGGAAAAGGAGGCACGAAAGGGGAGAATGCAAACATTGACTCAGAAAGCTGTAGCACATGATAGAGAGAAACATGAGATAGGGATTGAACGTGAAGATAGGAGGTTTCGATTACATATTGATAAATCTTATGTAGCCCAAGAAGAAAGTGACACTTTTGTGGCGGAATTATTAGATAGTCGATCCCCACCTCCGTACGCACCACAAAAGATATATCCCACTGTTCCCCTGCCCTCACAGCCACCTGTTACTGTTGCTTCTACTGTCTCTGTTCCTGTATCTACTGCTGCTTTTTCGATGGCCATGGAATTGGCTCCTTCTCCTCTTTCTCTTCCTCCTGCTTCCTTGCCGCCCGCAGAAACTGTGACTGTTAGCACCCCCTCACGCCCATTGTTTCAGCATCTTTCTCACCAGCATTCCCTCCTGTGACGCAGCCCTCAGCATTGCTGATACCTGTCACTTCAGTTGCCTCTCCTTCCCTGGTTTTTCATCCCCCGGTTTCCTTGAGTGATGGGATGCCAGTGCGCGGGTTTGGAGACGGAGATTGGACAAAGTTTAAAGAGCGCATGGGTCCGTATGTGCGATCTGAAGTGGGAGATGCAGAGAAAAAGTGGCTAACCAGGCTGCGCAGTGGGCCCGAAACACCATTTACGGTGTGGAAGATGTGTGGAATGTGATGAAAGATTATGAGCCTTTTGTACAACAGCATGCCCTTAAGCATATGTCTGCTACTCTGATTAGTCTTTGAGAGCAGTGTTTCAAAGATGCAGCACCACAGATTTTGTATGATATTAGAGATCATGTATATGTTACTAATATGGAGCCTGGTCAGGTTTTTGGTAGTATTACGACATTGATTGCTTACCGGGGTAGGCTACTTGAGAAGAGCCCCACTCCGGTATCTCAGTTCCCGATGCGGGAGGTTCATCCTATATATCACCCCAAAATATCAGAGCTAACGGATAAGCATGGTATTGTCACTAGACCAGGTGTGGCGGCCCGTTTCCAAGAACAATGGGTTTATTCTCCATGGAAAAGGAGTGACGTTTTGTCTCTTAAGACTCAGTTACCTGATCCTAGAAAAAATCCTACTGCATATTATAAAGAATTGACTGAAGCTGCCACTTCAACAGTAATGACGCTTGCGGATATTGAAATGTTCTTTGGTTTACTGGTTCCGGTTGCGGATAGGTCTCAAAATGCTGTGGCCTCACAGGGTCGTTCTGATAATAATTACTTTGATGATCCTCGGGGCAGACAGTATTATCATGATGATTATGACACAGATGAGGTGACAGGAATGTCTCACAGCTAGGACAGCCAGGGACAGAGTGAGGGACCAGTTCCGATACCTGTAGATCAATGCGGTCCTTATGTTACTGCGGATTTGCATGGTTCGCATAAGGAATTTTTGGTGGATACAGGTGCAACGAACAGTTCTATTTCTCGTTCTTTGGTCCCTGGGGCGGCTCTGTCTGGCCATAATAATGTTTCGGTAGGTTTCTCTGGTGTACCGGTTGTGAGCCCCATTTCAAGACCTCTTGCATTTACTATTGGTACTTTCACAGTGTAGATTCACCATTCATATTGACCTCTAATTGTGAAGAGAATTTGATGGGTTTGGATTTGTTGAAGAAATTGCATGCTACGATTTATTGCTCTCCGGCAGGTGTTTACATGACAATTGGTCCGGATGTGGCACGCGCTAAACAGTGTCTGTCCAAAGATGCGCCCCTTCCTGCTGAGTTTAAAGATGTGCTGCCCACTTTGATGGCAACAGGCGACACAGATGTGGGACTGTTACAGATATCGCCGGTTTCGATACAAGTTAAAGACAATGCTATTTTGCCTCGTATCCCTCAGTATAAAATACCGCAGGCAGGTAAGCGAGCTTTATTTCAAATTGTACAGGATTTAATTGAGAAAGGAGTGGCTGAGGAGACGACTGCTAACATTTGTAATAGCCCTATTCTTCCCATTCTAAAACGGACACCTTCGGGTTCCTCTGATGATCATGCAGATGTTTATCGTTTTGTGATTGATTTGCGCTAAGTTAATAAAAAAGTAGTTCCCCAGTTTCCTGTGGTCCCCGACATTACTACTCTTTTAACAATGCTTCCTTCTGCTGCCAAATTTTTCTCTGTCATTGATTTGAAAAATGCATTCTTCAGTGTTCCTATCCATCCCGATAGCAGGTATTTGTTCGGTTTTACACTAGCTGGCAGAAGTTTTAGATTCTGTCGAGCTCCTCAGGGCTATACTGAGAGTCCAAGTATCTATAGTCAAGCTTTAAAGTGCCAATTGGATTCTCTTTCGCATTCTACAGGTAATGTATTGGTTCAGTACGTTGACGATCTCCTCATCGCTTCTGACACAGAACAAGGTTGCAGGGATAGTACAGTTAAATTGTTGTTGCATTTGGCACAGCACGGACAGAAAGTGTCCCTTTCCAAATTTCAGTATTGTCGACAGGAGGTCACCCAAATTCACCTACTGTCGAAGGAGGGTAGGAGATTGACTCCTGAGCGCATCAGTACCATTGTTAAAATGCCCATCCCACAGACTCAAAAGGATGTGCGCGCGTTCATCGGTATCACTTCCTACTGTAGGCATTGGATACCTAACTACTCCTTATTAACCAAACCCTTGCTTGCACTAACCACTAAAGATGTGCATGAGCCCCTGCCTTGGACGCCTGAATGTCAGCAGTCTTTTGAGCAATTATAGGCTGCGCTTTGTTCGGCTCCTGTGCTTGGCACACCCAACTATGGCATGCCCTTTGTGTTGTACGTCCATGAGACGGCTGGTTGTGAGCTTTCTGTTTTAACACAAAAATTTGGAGATAAGCAACGGCTGTGTGCTTATTTCTCTGCTGTTCTTGACCCTGTTGCAAGAGCCCTCCCGAGCTGTCTAAGAGCGGTCGTGGCCGTGGCCGTCTCGATAAGACAATCGGCTGGGCTCGTACTTGATACTGACCTCACAGTTATAGTACCCCATGCTGTGGATACACTTTTGAATAAGACCAAGACACAGCACCTCACCAGTGCACGTCTGACAGGTTATGAATTGACATTGTTCACCAAACACATTACGATTAAAAGATGTGCCACTCTGAACCCAGCCACGTTACTACCCCTCCCTTCTGAAAATTATGAAAATGAGAAACATGATTGTATCTTCCGGATGGAAGAAGAGACGAAAGGACGGGTAGACTTGACTGATGTTCCCTTATCTGACCCACAAGGGGAACTATATGTTGATGGCTCTTGTTTCAAATTACCAGATGGCACTACAACTGCTGCTTATGCTATCACCACATTGTGTACAGTCGTAGAGACATCACAAGTCCCTTATCAGTCAGCCCAAGCAGCTGAGTTAGCCCCCCTTATTCGAGCTTGTGAATTGAGCGAGGGACTGGTTGTCAATATTTATACTGACAGCCAGTATGCCTTCGGGGTCGCGCACAATTTTGGGTGACTCTGGGCTGAGAGAGGATTCCTTACTTCCCATGGAACAAATATCTAACATGGTGACCTTATATTGAGGCTTTTGTCTGCGTTGACGTCCCTAAGAAGTTGGCAATAGTGAAGTGTAGCGCCCATAGGAAAATGACTGATGATGTAGGGAGGGGGAATGCTTTTGCTGATCAGACAGCTAAGGAAACGGCATGGACTAAAATGAAGAAAATGTTTGTAGCAGGTCCCGCTAGGTGGGTACCTGAAGTTACCATGTTTGAGGATACGCTTGAGAATGTGAAAGAAATACAGAGTGAGGCTACAATAGAAGAATTAGCAATGTGGCAAGAAAGCACGGCACAATTGAACTTTGAGGGATGTTGGATTGACAAGTCAGGGAAGCAGAGATGGATGTTGCCAGATGCATATGTTCTCCCTGTAGTCACCATGGCCCATGGCCCAGCCCATATCAGCGCTAGAGGTATTTGCAAGTTGCTATGGCAGAATGACAACATTTCAAAAACAGCTGCACATTTAGTGAAATATTGTATGGTGCGCATGATGCACAATCCTGGAAAGGGTACCCCTACACCACCCGGTAATTTTGCACCACCTACTTTCCCCTTTGAGGTCCTTCAGATGGACTACATAGAGCTAGACAGGTGTAATAATTTGAAGTATGTGTTGGTGGTTGTCTGTGCATTTAGTAAATGGGTTGAGGCTTATCCTACTAAAGACAATACAGCTATTACGACTGCAAAGGTACTCCTGAAGGAGTTCTTTCCTCGTTTCGGCTTGCCCATTTGATTTGGAGTGATAAAGGAAGTCATTTCAATGCCAAGATCATTCAGCTAATTTGCGATGGTTTGCACATAAAACACAAGTTTCATGCTGCAAACCACCCACAGTCAGCAGGATTGGTTGAGAAGTACAATGGTACTCTCAAACTGAAATTGGCAAAGATTCAGGAGACAACAGGGTTACAATGGCCAGATGCTCTACCATTGGCTCTCTTGTCGACAAGAACAACAGCACATTCTAGGACAGGATTGTCACCGTATGAGGTCGTGTTTGGACGCCCGGCAAATGTCTGGAGCGTCCTGCGTCCTCAACGGTTTTCAGATATTGAGTTTCCATTGTTGACCGATTACCTTTGCCAGTTAACTGAAAATCTGCATTCTATTCACCAACAGGTCTGGGAATCCCTACCACCCACACCAGAGGGGCCCAGACACGACATTCAGCCTGGCGATTTCATCCTGATCCGTAATTTCCAGAGGAAGAAGAGTTTAGAGCCTTGTTGGAAGGGACCAGAACAGGTCCTCCTGGCTACACGTACTGCTGTGAAGGTCCCAGGCCGAAAGAACTGGGTCCACGCTACCCACTGCCACAGGATACCTTTGCCCTATGACCAATGGGTGAGGGACTGATTCGGGGACTCTGAGTGCGAGAAGGTGCCTCAGTTCGTTCCCTTCAGTGCTGCAAAGCTAACTTGGACCCAAACGGATTTGGAAAATGAAGTGCTAAATGCAGCGGTCCCCCCAGAAATACGAGCTATTAAGGAGCCGCTGTTTGTTGATCCAATGGTGCCTGTGGTTGCCAGGTACAATTTGCATCCTCGGTTGAGGAACAGTGCACAAAAGGAAAAGTCAGATTAGATGGGGATGGACTGTGTAAGTCAGATGTACTTTGTGATAGTACCAACGGAATTAGTTTAGGGTGATGTGAGACTTGTGCACTGTTTGTTTTCGAACTTTGGACAGGATAGCTCAAAAGGTATCCCTTTGGGGGTACATTATCCTGATCAACGTGGGACAGCACGAGCTTAGAACAGAGCAAGCTCCACCGCCGGTGTTCAAGAGCCAACGTATTGATGAACAATCGGAGCCTGTACCAGTGAGGCTCTGACGGACACTGGGAACACTTACCTTTATTATTATTTTTGTTGCACTTTCATTCCTGTGGCATTTCTCTCCTTCCTTAATTATGCATCCCTTTGGTCGGCCTATTGATGAGGAGGAACAGCCCTTTGCACCATCGCGTTCAATGAGGGGTTGGTCGACAAAGAGTAAAATAGACTGCATACTAATTGTTGTGATTACAATAGTGACAATATTTGGAATATCTTGGTTTTTAGAGGAGAAGTTTCCTGTACACTACTTAGTAGGTACTACTCCCACTCCCCCTGAGCACGTTTTTGTTACTCTAGCCCCATACAAAGAAGTACATAGGCAGTCCTACACAGATAATGTCTTCATACAAATGTTGCATCATGCTCATAATGTGTCCAATACGACTAATTGTTGGGTTTGTGGGTTGCTCCCTTCGGTCACTCATAGGAGCGACAATTTGTTGTCAATGCCACTGTCGTATATTGGTAGCTGCGAGGGTTGGTATGAATTGTTTCGGTTGGTGTACTTCCAATTTCAACTTTCTACTTTGAATATAACATCCACTGATTCTCACACTGCGAATGAATATCTATGCTTCTATCAAGGGTTTACCCCCATAGGACCAGCAGGACAAGGTGCTCTAGGAACAATGTCCTCAAAGTCATGCTTGAAAATGTACCATAAAGTAAAGAATAATACCTGGTTTCGAATGGAAATGGCTGAGTCAGAGCTCCATGTTTTCTTTTTTTGCCCTGGCTACAAACCAGCAAGGCAGCGCTGGCTTATCCAGCTGTGCAGGAATCTAGGGTTCGTGCACTGTGAGGAGGCATTTAGAGTCCTGAAGTTTGACACCCGCAAACCCATTGTTTTTGCTGTATCTCAATTCTTATTTTCAATGTGGCACAGGCGCTGGACTTTTCTAAATCTGTTATCACAGTCGCAAGCGCACACACTGTCCCTATCTGCCAATAGTTTAATATACATTTTTAATCTTTTTAATGTCTCAACGTTTCAAATTCTAACTTTATTGATGAACTAAGTTTTTACTCTTTTTTCGTATGTGTAACTTTTTATCCCTAAGGTGGCTTGTGATACGATTTTCCTGGATCCACCATTTTATGATCTCTGCAAAGCACCTTAACGCTGTTTAAAACCAACTGCACTTGTATAGCCACCTTTAATTGGTCCTATTTTGTGCTTGCCTCTTCCTGTTATTGCCTTTTGTAATGCACATATATCGCACACGCACTTTAATGAGGCTATTGGATTTGGACATGTGTCATTGTAAATTGTTTTTATGGAATACTAAGGTGATGCACATGCACTTTTGCAAGATGGATGGATTCCTTTTTATTATTTTATTCTTTAATGAAATGTATTGTACTGTACACATACTTTTATGGTCTTAATGACCGAAATAAAGTTTTTCTGAACTGAACTGATATAATAATTGAGGTACTTATAGCCAGAACTGCTTACGGACTTCAAATTCTACTTGATGCTTTTAATAGTTTTATGGGAAATTTGGGACTTAAGGCTAATCGAACTATATAATTTATAATGAAATGTGGTCCAAAGTTAGCCAAAACAAAGAACTTTTTCAGGGGGTACCGAAATTTTAAATACTCCAAATTTTACATATTTAGGAGTCCCCATGGATGTTGATTTTCATTGGAAATTTATGTTGACCATTAGAGCTCTTCAATTTCAAAGGTCACTTGCTGTTTTTAGATTTTCCAAAAGACTAGGGTGGGAGCCAATAGAAGAACTATTATGTGTGTTCAAAAGTAAAACTCTCTCTATTGTTTCGTATAGTGCTCGTATCTCGGGTTACGTCAATAGTAAATCTCTGAAAATAATCGAGAATACATTTTTAAGAAGGTTCTGGCCGTTCCACAGTTGACCCCTTCCTTATTTTGCCATGAAGAACTGGGCTTAACAAATCTGGAAGATTAGTTAAAATCGCAACCTTTGTTACTTTGGCTTAAAATATGGAAAAATCCTAAAGCCCATTTTTGTAGGCAGATTTTGAGCGACTGTTTAGGCCTGGAAAAGTCTTTAGTAATCACTTGGCTGAAATATATTAAGCTTAGTTTTACTAAAATGGGTGTTCCAGAATATGTTTTTGGACCAGAATGCCTTAAGTATTGTTTTACAACTACAGGTATGATTGCGATGTCAGGCGGACTCACGTCTGCCCGACACAGTTGCAGTCTTGGGACCGACTCACCTCTGGTCGGCAGTCCTAACACCGCAAATGCAATGCGACCGCACATAGGGGTCGATTAGGATGGCGGACGGAAAGCCATCCAGACCGCCGTGGCTGCGGAAATTAACCGTCCGCATGTAACGCGGGAAAACCGGCGGTCAGATTATGATGAACCACCAGAAAAATCTGACCGCGGCGGACGGATTCCACGAAACTCCGCCGGGAACGTCAGGAAAAGCTGAAAATCGTTTTGCGGCGGTCAAATTTGCTGCGGAAAGACCCAAAACCGCCGTCCGACCAGCGGATTGACCGCACATGAAATTAGGATACGATAGAGGCGATAACTGAACGATCAGTTGTTTCCGACCGCCGCGATCCCAAGAAATGAAGAATGGGAGAGCCGGCGGAAGGGCTGTTGCATTCCGACCGCCGCGGTCGCGCCGGAAGAGTAATGGCGATCGAAAGCAACCACACAACAAGGCTACCAAGTGTGATTATGAATTTGGTGCAGCCTCAAAAAACACCTAACACACCCCAATGACACATCCCCATGGCAAGTAAAAAATACAAATCCCAGGTCAACCCACACAACACACCTGACATGAATACTCCATTTTGACCCACCCACATAGCTGAGTATAAAACCAGCCCCTTCCCTGACCAGAATCCTTTGCACAACTTCACAACTGAAGGGCCCAAACCCACAACACAAAGTAGAGGCAAATCAGCACACATCACAACCACACACACACCACACACATCACCACCACCACATTCACACCTGCACTTTTCCCACATTTGCACATTACACACCATGTCACAGAGGAAGATGCCCAAATTCACTGACACTGAGTTGTCAGTGATTGTAGATGAGGTAATCAGAGTAGAGCCACATTTGTTTGGAAGCATGGTCCAACAGACACCAGTAGCCAGAAAAAATCAAATGTGGGCAAGGATAGTCAACAAAGTCAATGCAGTAGGGACCACCCTGCGCACCCAGAAGGACATCAGGAGGAGGTGGCATGACCTCAAGACCAGGGTGAAAGAGCGTGCCAACAAGAACCATGAGCTGGCTCAGAGGAATGACGGTGGCCCTCCCATTCCACCACTAACATTCACCGAATGGGAGGAGAAGGTGCTTGCCATACTGCATCCAGAGAGTCTCACAGGAATACCCGGGGGAGTGGAGGCTGGTAAGTTACAAAAAATGTCTCCCATTACACTGCTATGTACTGTCTTGCACAACTACAAAGCTACACTTCCGAGGCCCAAATGCACTTATGTGCAACACACTCTTCCCAACACATGTCTCACAGATCTAACTTTTACTTCCTCTGAATCACCCCAAAGGTAGCTAGCAACATTCCCAGGGGGGCATGTGTACAGGCAGCCAGCACTACAACTCCCACCAGGCCCTCTTGTCCCACAGCAGAGCAGGATGGAACACTCCCAACCCAGCCAGAACCATGTGGCAGCTATTGCATTGCTCTCTTCAAACTTACAGGTAGGTAGCCATCTTAACAGGGAGGGGTGTCTGTGGGTGGGAAGCCAACACTACAACTCCCACCAGGCCCTCTTGTCCCACAGCAGAGCAGGATGGAACACTGCCCCCCCACACCCACAACCATGTGGCAGCTATTGCATTGCTCCCTTCAAACTTACAGGTAGGTAGCCATATTAACAGGGAGGGGTGTTTGTGGGTGGGAAGCCAGCACTACAACTCCCACCAGGCCCTCTTGTCCCACAGCAGAGCAGGATGGAGCACTCCCCCCACACCCACAACCATGTGGCAGCCATTGCATTGCTCTCCTCCAACTAACAGGTAGGAAGCCTTCTCATGCTCTCTTGTCTCACCCCTGAGCAGGATGGAACACTCCCCCCATCCAAGAGACATGTGTAACCTATTCCCATCCTCTGCCCCACTTCACAGGGAGGTAGCCTTCTTAACATGAGGGGTGTTTGTGGGTGGGAGCCAGCACTACAACTCCCACCAGGCCCCCTTGTCCCACAGCTGAGCAGGATGGAGCACTCCCCCCAGCCAGAACCATGTGGCAGCTATTGCATTGCTCTCTTCAAACTTACAGGTAGGTAGCCATCTTAACAGGGAGGGGTGTTTGTGGGTGGGAGCCAGCGCTACAACTCCCACCAGGCTCTCTTGTCCCACAGCTGAGCAGGATGGAGCACTCCCCCCACACCCACAACCATGTGGCAGCCATTGCATTGCTCTCCTCCAACTAACAGGTATGCAGCCTTCTCATGCTCTCTTGTCTCACCCCTGAGCAGGATGGAACACTCCCCCCATCCAAGAGACATGTGTAACCTATTCCCATCCTCTGCCCCACTTCACAGGGAGGTAGCCTTCTTAACAGGAGGGGTGTTTGTGGGTGGGAGCCAGCACTACAACTCCCACCAGGCCCCCTTGTCCCACAACTGAGCAGGATGGAGCACTCCCCCAGCCAGAACCATGTGGCAGCTATTGCATTGCTCTCTTCAAACTTACAGGTAGGTAACCATCTTAACAGGGAGGGGTGTTTGTGGGTGGGAGCCAGCACTAAAACTCCCACCAGGCCCCCTTGTCCCACAGCTGAGCAGGATGGAGCACTCCCCCCAGCCAGAACCATGTGGCAGCTACTGCATTGCTCTCTTCAAACTTACAGGTAGGTAGCCATCTTAACAGGGAGGGGTGTTTGTGGGTGGGAGCCAGCACTAAAACTCCCACCAGGCCCCCTTGGCCCACAGCTCAGCAGGATGGTACACCCCTCCCGCTCATAACCATGTGGCAGCAATGTCCCTCCACTGTGTCACCGAACAGGTAGGTAGACAGTGCATGCACCCTGCCATCCTTCTCAAATTGCATGGAGCCATATGACCACACCAGCCCTCACATGTCATCCAACTTGGCATAGATCCAAAAGCCACATCCAGTGTGCAGACAGCTAAGGGTATGTAACTGTCACAGAAATTAAACTTTGAGACACCAAGTCACATGTTGAAGAAATTCAGGGCACAATCATGCACAGCACAGAATGCAATGTGTAAGTGCAATGGTGTCAGAGCATGAAGGCCCATATGAACACAAAACATGCATGGTCAATCGGAAAAACAAAGTAAAGTACATGATATGAAAAAGGTATGTATAACATTACAATGGCTAGTTCTTGCTTAGCTGAAACTGATTCCATGCAGAGCAAACCAAACAGACGCATCACATAAAGTTGATGTGCTGCTAGTCGTTAGATGACGACATGTCCTTGTAATCACACAATCTGTACGTGGCACATGGTTACTATTTACATGTCACACCATGGACAAGTAATGTATGTACCTCATCATCATGTCATGATGCTCAGTACCTTGCAGCCATACCAAGTGATTCCAATGTAAAGTGTGTGGTGTATCACATGTAACATCCAAACGTCTAACACCAAGCTTGTGGAGTGCACTTCAATGACCATTTCACCTCTGTTCAACAGGAGATCCACAAGCAACTGCTGCAGAAGACAACACCAACCTGCAGAGCCAGTCTCCACCCCCGGAACTTGAACTCTTTGATACAGACTCCCTAAGTTTCTCGGATGAGGAGTAACAACCTGGCCCATCCGGACTGCCAGGCTGCACCATGTCCCAGGCCCCCATTGTCCCCACCACCACCACCACAGCAACAACAACAGTGCTGACCCCTGCTGCAACGACCTGTGTGGCCTCAACCACCACCACCACTGCTGCCTGCAACACTCTCCCTGCCTCAGTGGTTACCAACACCACCACACAATCAGAGGAGGGCAGGGAGAGTTTGCGGGTGCATCGAGTGCCAACGCCACAGGTCCGGATCAGCAGGGCAGGTGGGAGGGCAACTGGCGGACAAATACAGGAGGACACTGGGACCGAAGCCCTGGCCAACATCGCCAGAATCCTTGGGACATATGAGCAGACCCAGGGACACATGGGCCAGGTTGTGGAAGAAGTGCGTGAGCTCCACCTGCTGCTAAGGTCCATGGACACGCGTATGGGCCAACTTGTGGACCTCATGGGCCAGCTCGCGGGTGTTCTGAGGGACAGACATGCGGCCCAAAGGACAGCTCAACCCCCCTCCAGTGGCCCGCAGGATGATACTCCCACCACCTCAGCTGCGGCCACAGAGAGGGGTGAGCTGCAACAAGATGACTCCTAAGACACCGCTGAGCCCGCAGCAGTGCCCCCCCCCCTGCCAAACGCACAAGGGGCCATCCGAAAAACATCAGGGGAGGATCACGTGGCAATGCACCATCCAAACGCTAGTCGCCGAGCCAGCCATGATGGCACCTCTGTTCCTCTTGACATTGACTCTGTTGACTATCCTTACCCACATTGCCATGTTGATAGCAGGTGTCTGTTGGACTGTGTGACTACATCAATGTGGTGACTACTCTATTGTCTCACTTACCATCACTGACAACTCATAAATTCACTTAGCACCATTTTGTAAATAATCACTTTTCTGTCAGAAATACTCATTGTAAATAAACACTCTTTACACACCTATGTCTTTGTGTCAGCTCCATGTTTATCACAGTATGTACAATGTCAACTCCGAATCCAATGTACCACAAGCTCTGATTGTGACGAGGCATTGAGAGGGTGAAGGGACCTAGAAAGACACAAGAGAATGACATTTACTTGTCAGGTGATGCCATCACAGCTAGAACACACCACTAGTCATCAAGGTACACCAATCTTCACACATAACAATGAGCAACAACATCAACATAGACATAAGGTAGCTGGTCATAAATACCCTGTGCCACACACATCAGCCATTAGCACAGAGCAAACAACAGCCAGCAGTCAAAAAGCTCTACTAGGCCTTGTCACTACCATCAAAGACAACAGACAATGTCACTGTTGTACAATGTCACTCACACTCAAGGGAAGTAGTTGTTGATGAGCTGTTGACGCAGGTCAACACCTTCCTCCTCTCCACTATCGTCGTCACTGGACATGTGTGGGTTTGCAGGGGGGGGCATCTGCTGCTCATCATCGTCCAGGAGCAGGGGGATCTCTTTGCGCAAGGCCAGGTTGTGGAGCATGCAGCATGCAACTACGATCTGACACACCTTTTGGGGAGAGTAGAGTAGTGCACCTCCGCTCTTGTCCAGACACCGGAATCTAGACTTCAGAAGCCCAAAAGTACGCGCCACCACACGACGTGTCCTCCCATGTGGCTCATTGTAGCGGACTTCACCCGGGGTCCTGGGATTCCTCAGTGAGCTCAGCAACTAAGGCCGGTTGGGCTACGCAGAGTCACCTAGGTGTGAGATACATAGACCAATTTTGTAATATAAACAGTAGCTGAGAACAGCATGTCACACATACAGCACACTACTTGACTCTGCGTACTCACCAACAAGCCACGCACACTCCGGATGCAGATTTTCCATCAGCTGTGGTAAGATGCTGTTACGCAGTATGTAGGAGTCATGTGCTGATCCTGGAAATCTAGCACAGACATGGGAGATTATCATATCCGCTTGGCATACCACTTGCACATTAATGGAATGAAAATGTTGCCTGTTCCTGTAGATGTGCTCACGTGCCTGTGGTGGAACCAGTCCAACATGTGTGCAGTCAATGGCGCCAACAACATTCGGTATGTTGCCAAGGTCATAAAAATCACCCTTCACAGCTGCCAATTCATGTCTCCTTGGAAAATGGATGTAGTGGTCCTTGTATGTCATCATTGCGGACAGGACATCAGGTAGCACTATGCTGAACATTGGTTGAGACATCCCACCTGCACTGGCCACCGTGTACTGGAACGAACCAGTTGCAAAGAAATGCAGGGCCGCAATCACCTTAACTGTTGGTGTCAAAGCAGTCGGATAGGTTCTGTGAGGCCTCAGATGGGGCTCCAACTGACCACATAGGTCTTGAAGGGTAAGGCGATCCAGATGGAATTTCCTTATGATGTCCTCATCCTCCATGTCCGCCAGCACTGTGAACGGACGATGCACATTTGGTCGTCTCCTACATAAAATGAAAGTGGACACATGTCAATTTAATTCCCCTATGAGATGTGTCCAACATCTTACGTCTTGACTGACACAGCGCCAACAATGACTGGACTGAAACAACAGCTTAATGCACAAGTCACATGCAGAGACACCTTGATCTCAAGTAGTTGTACATGTGGTCAGTATGTACATACTGAATACCTCCAAAACAGATTCTGACTATGTGAATGGAAAATGATACATTCCGACAGCTTGTGTCACCAGCCCTGGGAGTAGTTGACACAGCACATGTTTGAAACAGCAACACTGCTGACTTCTACGTAGCTGCTGTACCTGCCACACCTTCTTGCTTGAGTCGCACAGAGCACACATTTTCCACACAATGAGCACAGTGTGTGTAAGCAGATCAACTATCAAAATGATTTCAGCAATCTACACAGTGAAATAGGCACATTATATAGTCAGTCCATCATTACTGTGGGTTGATTGGCCATCTCACACATTGACATGTTCACAAATATGAGAGTCCATTACACAACAGATCTGTGTACATGCACACAAATATCATATGTGACATGTGTGGAAGTACATGCCAATGCATGTAATCCTGTGCACTGACATGGCATGTGTAGTCATCAGTGAGTTCAATGTCACACTAGCATTGAATTTAGCAATCAGGTGGCATAATTCATTGTAAGTGTCTAGTGTTCCATGATGAGAATTGGCCATTGCCATTGCTACAGCATGATGTGTCCATAGGTGCGGTATGCGTGCTCGGTCACCGCAATCAAGGTCATTGGCCACAATTGAAAAATGCCAATTCGCGGTAGGGACCGCCTGGGCCCCGCGGTGTGACACCGCCAATGCCCATGCCTTACAGCCAATGGGAACCGCGATCGCAGTCGTGAATTCCACATTTGAAACCCGCGGTAGGCGTGCTCCGCTACCGCGGGCCCGGTCATTGGGTATAATCAAAAGATGCACAATTGCGGTAGCGACCGCCTGGGCCCCGCGGTATGACACCGCCAATGCCCATGCCTTACAGCCAATGGGAACCACGATTGCGGTAGTGAATTACACATTTGAAAATCGCGGTAGGCGTGCATCGCCACCGCGGTCCCGGTCATTGGTTACATTTAAAAAAAGCTGACCAGGAACACCAATTGCAGCAGCTGAGTACCACTGAAACAACCCCAGGGGGCTATATATGTCTGTGATAGAGCCACACATTTCAATTGCATCCAGACACTGCTGCCTGCCATTCTTCACCAACAACTGCTGTTGTTCCTGTCTCCTGGACCCAGTGATGGCGAGAACTGAGAACATCAGGGCCCGTCCCTTCACCACAGAGGAGCTGGAGGTCCTGCTGGACGAGGTGCTTTCACAGTATGGGTGGCTATATGGTGCTCCAGATGTACTGGTAAGTGTTTCAGAGTGACAGTGTGAGAGTGCTCACAGTGCTCACATGATATTGCTCTGCAGTAGTATGTGCCTGTGTGTGCAAGTTAATGTGAATGCATCCTCATTTTCCATGTACCATGCTCCATACATGGCCTAGTAAATAGTGCACTTAGAGTATTTGGGGAGGATGGCAACATGGACAATTCTACAGCCCTTCTCCAGCAAGAAAAATACAAACGTTGGTCTGAGACTGGGTAATGTAAATGAGTGATACACTGCCTAGCATGCTGACTTCATGCCAATGGGGTGTGTAGCCTTATTTCCACAGATCCATGGCTGCATTGAAGGATGGGAGGGACATGCAGTGTCTTTGCAGCCATACAGTCACACTGCACAGTCGAAGTCTGAAAAAACATTGCCTGGGCTATGTGATGTCATAGTCCACGAGGTTTTCACATGCTCATTTGTGACATTGCAAAGGTATTTATTCCAGAGGGTAATGAAGAATGGGTGTACAGTTTTCATATTGCCCCCATGGATATGTGTGCATTAAGCACAAGAGTAAAATGCCAGAGTGTAACACTTTTGGTGGTAATTCACCTATGACACATCAGATAAATGTAATTTGGAGATATCATCCTTCCATTGTTTTCATTATATGTTCTGTCTCGCATGTGTAGGCACTGTTTGCCCTCTCATATTGTACATGCATGTGATGTTTAAATTGGCCCACGTTTAACCTCAGTGTGAGTCCCCCTGGCCTGCACAGAAACTGCCCAATTTGACAAGGAACCATCAGTAAATGGACAGAGTGAAACATGTGTGTTGTCCGCTTCCCTATTTCTCAATGAGCTATCTTAGGCCTGAGGATTGCACAAGACAGGCCTACACCTTGTGGGAAGAGTGTGAGAATGTAAGATCATGGCCCTAAATGTGACCTCCATGGCACAGGTAGCCATTAACTGGCCAAGGACATTAAGGGGTGTGTAGTGTTGGACACAGTGAGTCTGCCCTGACACATCATTTCAAATGTATTGTATGTATTTCTCACTCACATACTGCATCACAGATGAGGGTCTTCTTCACATTGGTTTCTGTGCTGGCACTCTGCATGTGTATGAGATGGCCAGGTACTGTGTCCATCATCATACATGTATACATTTATATGAGAGTATTTGATGCAAGTATACTACGTGTCATGCTGTATTGCCTCTGCTCAACATTTATGTATTGGTGTGCTATGTTTTTTCATGCTCCTGTACTGACACACAGTGGTACATAAAACAGTGTCACTGAAACTTCCTCTTCTTGTCTCCCATGCCTCCAGCTTAAGGTCCACCAGCGTAAGGCAATATGGAGGGCCATTGCACGCAAGGTGCGGGCTCTGGGTGTCTCCAACCGACGGCACACACACTGTCACAAGAGGTGGGATGACATTTGCCGGCTGAGCAAAAACGTGGCAGAGATGATGCTGGGGGTGCTCCCTCAGAGTGGCAGGTTGGCGCGCAGGAGCATGACACCACTAATGGCCCGCATCTTGGCAGTGACACAGCCAGAGCTGGATGGACGCTTGAGGGCCCAGCAGCAGCAAGTTGGGGGTGAGTATTCTGCAAAGTGTGACTTTGGGTGTGAGTGACTGCATGAATCCCAACCCTGAGCCAGTGTGGAGCTCTGTGATGTTTCTAGTGTGATGCAATGGCTTCTAAGTGGCCTCTGTGTTGAGTGCAGCTGTCATGCATTTTCACGACATGTAGTTTCTCATGTGTTTAATATAATGACCCTTGACATTGCAAGATGAGATGTGGCCTTGTGACATATGCTGCATTATGAGTGTCATAGACATCACCTGGCAGTGAACAGCAGTGAGCATCATCTTAGTGTGCTTTTGTAGATGTGTGCTGTGCACAACTTAAAATTTGTGACAACTACACAGCTGACACCAATGTGCAACTATAGTTGTGCTTCAAAGCACAACATGGTGGATAGCAGGAGCTTATGGCCATTGCAAAAGGACATTTGGGAGTCTGTATCTGTGGTGCTCCCTTAAAGTGACTCCATATGTGACAGAGGCAACATGTTGAGATGTATATCTATCTCACCTACAGGCACGTAGGTATGCTTACAGAGATTAGTATGTTAGGTTACAAGGAGGCACGGGCCAGCTATTTAGCTGTGTCAACGTCACATGGGTCATTAATGTCAACTATGCATGTTTCCATGCATCTTCTGATGATTGCATAAAGGTTGCACATTCAGACTGCACATGGTGGTGGGCAACATGGGGGGATCATTTTCTAGTTTTGTGCTTTGCTTGCATTTGATGTTTGTGAGTATAGCACTATACTGAACCTACGTCTCTGTCTATTGCAGCATCTACCGAGGGCACGGAAGGATAGGGGACGGACACCAGTGGGGAAGCTTCTGGCATGACTGCTACACATGAGCTCACTGACACTAATGTGACCAGCGCCTCGGAGGGGGACAGGAGTGCCCTGGATGAATCACGCCCGGAAACACCAACCTCCACATCATCTGACTCCAGCTGTGACTCCTCGATGTTGGCAGGCACAGGGAGTTCGAAATCTGCCTCTTCTTCCACCACACATCGTCCAGTGCCCACCCTCCCGGATGCTACCACAAGTGCTGTCTGTGCCCGCAGCCCTAGGAAGGGTAGAGTCTCCTTCCCCCCAGGCACCGCTGCCCCTGTCTCCCCTGCTGCCCTCAGTGTGGAGGCAGTGGACCTTTTGCGCCAGCTGTGTGTGGGTCAGGCTGCTCTCCTGAATGCCTTCCAGGATCATGACAAGAAGTTGGCACAGGTAGTTGCCTTCATGGAGTGCATTCATTCTGACGTGGGTAGGCTACACCGAACTGTCCAGTCTTTGTCCTCCACAGTGACAGCAGCCATTCAGCAGGCACAGGCTCCCAGTCCAGCTCCAGTCCCTTCAGCAACCACCCTGCCAGTGGCAACACCTGTCGAGAGTGCCCACACGCCACAGCCCTCAGGCACCAAGTCCTCCACACGCAGCACACAACAGCAGCACTTCAAGCGGCCCAGACCACAGACACCATCCCCACAACACAAAACAGGCACACAGGAGCACAAAGGCAAAAGCCCATCACATGACACTCAGGGGCATCAGGCCAAGAAGCAGGCCTCAACTTCTCATTCATCCAAATCACCCCCATCCAAGGGCACTCCCATCCCCACACCTGCTCCCAAAGACAAACAAACAGTTGCCCTGTCTGCTGTGAACCTGGTGCCTGCAACGACTAAGCACAAACACTTCTCTAAGGCAGATTCACCCACAACGCCAACTCCCACCCTCACCCCTGTGAAGCTGAGACAGGAGAGCAAAGTGGGGGGTTTACCTGGACAACAGAGGATGGAGGGGAAAAGGCAAGGCCACCCCAAGCGTACCACCAGATCCAGCAAATCCACACGGGGAGAGCCACCTGCACCTGATACACCTTTGGTTGAGAGTGAGGCTGTTGTGCCCACCTCACTTCCCACTCCGGCCAAGACAATTGTGGGCTATCGAATTCCCAAGAAGTTGAGACCCAGCCCTCAACATTCACCCTCACACACTGTGTCTCCCGGCAGCATGTCTCCGCCTCCCTGTGCCACCACACCACCCGGTCCAAGCATCCCTCAGGCTCCCACAGCCACTGATGCCTCTACCTCAGCCGATCCTCTCTCTCCCAGGTCCAGTCCTCCAACTGGCCCGACAATCAGCCACCTCCCAGTTCAACTGACAGCCAAATTTGAGGCAAAGTACCCCTCCCAACACCATCTCTCCCACAGCAGTGCCTGGACTGCCCATTTGTATCCCTTGAGCTGTGGTGATTCCCATGGCAGTGGACAGTGTTACCCAATCCCTGTGCAGTTTCTCATGCACACATGTGCACACCGGAACTATGGACTGGCCAATGGCCTTGCTGTTTGTCACTTTGGATGCCCATTCCCTGTGCAGTTTCTCATGCACACATGTGCACACCGGAACTATGGACTGGCCAATGGCCTTGCTGTTTGTCACTTTGGATGCCCATTCCCTGTGCAGTTTCTCATGCACACATGTGCACACCGGAACTATGGACTGGCCAATGGCCTTGCTGTTTGTCACTTTGAATGCCCATTCCCTGTGCAGTTTCTCATGCACACATGTGCACACCGGAACTATGGACTGGCCAATGGCCTTGCTGTTTGTCACTTTGGATGCCCATTCCCTGTGCAGTTTCTCATGCACACATGTGCACAGCAGAACTATGGACTGGCCAATGGCCTTGCTGTTTGTCACTTTGGATGCCCATTCCCTGTGCAGTTTCTCATGCACACATGTGCATACTTTGAATTTGTACTGGCCAATGGCCTTGCTGTTTGTCACTTTGGATGCCCATTCCCTGTGCAGTTTCTCATGCACACATGTGCATACTTTGAATTTGTACTGGCCAATGGCCTTGCTGTTTTGTTCTTTTGATGCCTATCTGGGTATAATGTAATAAAGACTGTTACTCCTGTTGTCTGCTTTGTCAGTGTCCTTGCTAAATAAAAGCTTTTATGTATGGGTATCGGTTCATGTGACACATGCTCTGTATGCCACTTTCACATTGCAAATTACTTGTTTAACTTTTTCAGAGCTTTCCAGAGGTAACAGGCACTTTTGTTTTTCTTGAGTCAGAGGCTTGAGGGTGAAATGATGGTAGTTTGTGATGATCTACTCTTCTCCTAATCATTCTGTGCTCAGGTTTGCTAAATTGTACACATGTCATGTCAGGCTGCAATACCAGAACAGAGGTGAATGCTATCCACAGGATTACTTGCGGGGTGGCTAGGGTCCGGCATTTCTGTGGGCTCTTTCTTGATGTGTGCACAGCAGTGTTGGTGTGTAGTCAACTTCTGTGTGCCTGTGTTCATAGTCATATGGGTACATTTGGATGTGTGCACTTGAGTAGTCATACAGTATGAATGGCCTGTCATTGTCAGTAGTGTTGATGTGTGTGTGCCCCTGCAATGCCAACTACACACATGTATGACCCAGGTAATGAGTGCCTGTTTGTTTAAATTGTCAGACATGTGCTTCAGATTGTGGGCACATGTAGGAGTTGTAGGTTGAGCACTGTGCAGTGTGTCGGTGTGTCCTTGCACTCCTGGGGGACACCTACTTGTTGTTGCTGCCAGTTGTGAGTATGCGGAGTGTGTGACTGCAAAGTCTGTGTTGTGTTTTGTTGATCAGCCATGTATCTTGTTTCTGTTTGTGCTCACTGTGCTGACCTGCTCAGCCACACTGACATTATTTGTGAGTTTTCTCATGCATTGCTGTCACTTGACACATTTTTGGCTCCAGTATGGTATGTGGTATGAGGAGTCATACCATACACTATAGGTGCTTCTGATGCCTACACATTGTGAGTTACTCCTCTATGTGTTTTTGCACTGTACACTCCTCACCTGTCCAATACTGATGTGCACACCACTTCAGTCTCATGTCTTCCACCCCATGCTTTGCCAGTGTGTGACCCTCCCCACCACTTCATAGTGTGACACTATACTGTGTGAGGATGATCTGTGTACAGGACCAATGTGCCACTCAGGACAGTTTCACAATTGGTTTTATGTTATTTTCTTCTACTAGTTTGCAGTCATAGTTGCTCATGTGCAGTGCATATCTTTGAGCAGCACAGTCCTCTAGTCATGTTGTTTGCATCTGGGTTTCCCTGAGTTGTGCATCTGTGGGTGAAGGCTAAGCTGCATGTGTGTTTGCTGAGGTACTGCTACCCTTCCTGAGTGTGATGTTATCTGTGTGCTTTGATGATTTGTGTTGTGGGAGTTCATGGTGGGGCACTCAGATATGTGTGCTACTGGTTTTGTTGTTGTGCACACACTGCTTGGTGTGCATGCAGTGCTGTCAGTGTATGTTGCCTTGTACTTGCTTGGTGTGCATCCCCCTGATGTCCAGCGGAGTTTGCTATGTGATGGATTAGTATGTGCATCTGTTGTGTTTTTCTTGTGGATGGATGCAGTGTTTGGCCTGTGTTGGCTCTTTCTACTGACAGGTGCAATGTGTGTGTGATGTTCTATTTGGATGACATTGTGTGTGAGTAGTTTGTGCATTGTGATACATTCAGATGTGTGTTGCATGTGTAGTGTGCATTTCTTGTGTGTATGTCACATGCAGCAATTTGGATTCATGTTCATGAGCTTGTTTTGAGTGCACAATAGTGGTATGTCCTCCTATTTTTGACTTGTCACTTGTCAGGTTTGTGCATATGCATGCTTGTGGTACACTATGACACCATGTTCACTTGATGACTGGTGTGGTGTCTATGTCTGTGTTAGCTGATTTGTCCCCTTGATCCCAGTTAGTGTTCATGATAGTCTTTTGATGATGCAATTCTTGTTTGTGTTGGGGTATGGTGTCTGTGCATTGGTCCAGAGTGACAATGTTGTGTATGCCTGTTCTGTCTAGGGTCACATTGCCTTTCCACTGTTTGTCTGCACATGGCTGGGCTAGTTGGACTTCTGTGTATGTTGTTTGTGAGATTTGTGTTTGGCTATTGTTTTTGGGTCAGCATTGGTTCAGACATCCCTGAGTGTGAGTCTGACATTTGTAGATGCACCACAGGGTGTGTGATTGGTTGTCAGTAAACTCACAGGACATCATTTGCACCATTATGTGTGTTTCTCACCGGTGTTGAGTGTTGCAGGTGTGAGATGGGTAGTTGAGGGGCATGTGTGAAGGCCCTACTTGTGTTTGACAGTCAGGGAGTGTGACAATGAGCCATGTGTGTTGTGCTGATGGCATACACATGTCAAGTAAGTTGACACAGATGTGTGGCTGTTCACTGTATGACTTCTGACACTTCCTATCATTCCTGTGCCTATGCATAGCTTGCATTGATGTATCCCTGAGTTGTTGCACAGAGGTCACTGTGGTTTAATTTCACTCACTGTGCCACCCATGTCTGATTTGAGGGCTTAAGGGTGGTGTGATATGTTCCTCCTCTTGCATGTGATGTACACATGCTATGTGGCTTGCTCCATGGCTTACCAGCACTGTCCACTTCACTTTGGGCTAGCCCATTTCTTGTCCTCCATTGCTGCTGACCTATGGTATGTGATGTGGCAGAGTGTCAGTGTGGGATATTTCTGAGGGACTTGACAAGCAGTGTGAACAGTTCAGTGATTGTTCATATGCAGTGTGAGTCTTCATTTCTTAATTATACTCAGTTTGATTCACATGAGTGGAAGGTAGGTGTGAATAGGAGGATTGTCCAGCCCCTGACCTTCTGTGCAGGGTGTTCATCTTCACCCCCACCTTCCCAGTCAATCTACCTTGTCCTTTGATGTGTGAGGTGCAAGGTCTAGCCACACCTGGCTGATAAATTGTGCAGGGGGGGGCACAGGAGGGGCACACAGCATGTGCCCAAATGGGTGTGGGAAGCGTACTGTGGGTAGGGTGAAGGTGGAGCCCTGTGAATCTGGCCAGACTGCCCATGCCTGGCGCCGGCCCTGCCTACCACATTGTGCGCAGGTTTTCCCGCGTCTTCACCGCTGCAGTGACTTGCCCGGGACATTGCAGTGATTTCGCGGTTGATGGGTGACCCGGATGCGGAGGTGTGGATTTCTAGCAGGCAGGACATGTGTGAGTACACTGGGGGATATGTTCCTGTCCCCACCAGAGTGTCTGATGTGGACAGGAACCGTATTTCAGCACAGGAGTTGTGTGTTGTGGTTGTATGCGGAGTTGTGTTTTTACGTACCTGCGGCGTTGTCCGCGGCGACGTCTTATTTGCTGGTAGTGGATGAGGTACAGCAGCGGAAGGGCTTAAAGAGCTGGATCCATAGCGCTCGGGACCGCGTGGAGGTGACTGGGATTCTAGTTTCGCTCGCCGCAGTAGTGCTTCTACCGTCTCCGGGTGGCTGGATTCTCCGCTGCGGTGTGATGGGCTGTTTGCGGCATCGTGATTTGTCCGGCGGTCGGGACGTCATTCTGCACGCCGGTGTTTCTCTATTGGCTCCCTCTGCCACCGTTGCGGACGGAAATTTCTGGCGGATCACGTAACTCCGCAGCGGACTGAAAATGGGCTATGTTTGCCCATTGTAATATGGCGGACGCGAGGACCGCCGATGGAGTGCGGAAAAGGACATTTTCTGCCACCGCCGGCAACGCGGATGTGCCTACGACCACCATCGTAATGAGCCCCATAGTGCGGTCGCATACTCCCATTTCTCAATATAAACCGGCCGTAGCACAAGCTCCGATAGGGAAATGGGAGCCTGTGTAAATCCCTGCACCATGTGGCAGACACCTCACAGCAGGGATTTACAGGGGCACCATAGGTGCCCCACAAACACCCAACTGGAGGGCCGGGGGAAGGGGGCCCTGGTAGGGACCCCCAAAGGCACTTTTAGACAGCAAATCCATGTTGGAAAGGCCGACATGGATTTGCTCTCAGAAAGTCCCATCATAATCCCACAGGTGGAAACGCCTTCCTCATGGGATTATGCGGCCCTTCCAACTGGCCAATGGGTTCCTTGAGCCCTTCGGAAGTCAGCCGGATTGACTGGCCAATTTGAATTCCGACCACCGTAATTGTAATATGGTGGTCGGAAGTCAGACCAGGGATGATGATTGGAAAGCCTCCGACCAGGGTCATCCTAATTAGCCCCTATGTAAATTTGGCACGGGGTTGAATAGAAGCTCTGTAGTCAGAAAACCCCACCAACCTCGCTCTCTTCAGCCGGCTCCTTATCTACAGATAATTTTCAATGAAAGGCAAAGTTTTTTGCTGACAAGGCTTTGCCTTCAAACCTTACATTTTCTGGTAGCTTTTCCTGAATGGGGCACTTGGTTCTCTTTTCTCCCTCCATGCCAGTGCAATGGATATGTAGCACAAAACACCAAGCACTTTATTCTATTTTGCCCTATTTACACTGCACAGAGTAAACAGTTCCTTCATCCTCTGTTTAACATTGGGTATAAGCTCTCATGAACAGACCCTGAACTATCTTTATGAATTGGGTACCCCAGAAGTCATGTATACTGCTTTGAATTATATTTTTAGCACCTTAAAGATTTGCATCAAGTATTGATTCTTTATTTTATGTATTGTAGTAAATGTTTATTGCTTGGTGTAACATATATGAAAAGCTTATAGTGTTCTGCATGAATTTTGTAAAGTGTCCCTATTTATCTTTATTCATGAATACTTTATTCCCGGCATAGTGTTGATATGAAGTTATTTTATATGTGAACATTTTTTTAATTGTACTTTTATGGTTTTATGTAAAAACTGAATAAAGATTTTGATGATGATAATTGTTTAACTTAATTTAAAATTTCAGATTTTAAAATGTACAAGCATCTACTGCCTGAATTTTTTCAAAATGTTTTTTAATTAGAAAAGTTATGTATTATTTAAATATTCATGATTTTTATATTTAATTATTTTATATGATGTTTTGATACATATAAAATATACATTATTTATTAAATATTAATTCTATTTGCTATTGATTTATTTTGCAATTGTTTTATTTCTTTTGATTCTTATATAGTTTATTTTTTGTGGCAGATTTGTATTGAAAATTATTAAAATATTTATGCCAAATTATTTATTTTTGTGTTTATATTGATTAAGGGTTTATGTGAATGAATTACTAATAAAACATTATTTTTTTGTGTATTAAAATGTTTTAAATAGCACTGTAATATCTACGTTATTGTAGAATTTGAATTCATTTGATTATTAATTTGAAATCATGTATACAATTTTTATATGTAATTTAAGAAAAAATAAATACTATTTATTTTTATGTTTTGAAAAAGTATATTACACTTCTGAGCATTTTAATTTTTTATTTCATTTGATTAAATAGCAAAATAATATTTTTATAACTATATATATATTTTTTTTTAATTGTTATATTGGTTATAGTTTTGTGTATGTTTAGTTTCATGATTTACTTTTTGTTTCCTTTTTTCATTAATATGTGTTTTTTTATTTTAATTCAGATTTTTTATGCATTAATTTAATTTATATTATGATACAATATATTGGTAATGTATATTTGCAAGTCATGTTATTTAATTGCATTAATGTGTTTTATGTAAAATATATTTTTTTTGTATGAATTATAAAATATTTTTATGTTTTTGATAATAATATTATAAAATATTTGTTATAATTGAGCACTAAATATCAAATCTAATATATTTAGTGTCAAACACCTTCTGATAATAATTTAGATTGGATTTGGAATAGCAAATGTGACCCCTTTAGTGTCCAACACTTTCTTAAATGCCCCCCTTCCAATGGGAGCTATCTCCCATGGTGAGGGGGGAATTAGATAGTTTTCACTGCCCTTTACTGCCAGAGTTTTTCGAGTGGTGACAGGCTCTGAAAACTGACCTCATCTAAATTAAGTGGGCAGACATAGAGGTCAGTCTCTGACAGCCCTTACTTCATCGGGCATTCAGAGGGGTGTAACCATGGAAGAGACAGAGTAGCCCCCGCCATGGTCACACCAGTGGTCCACCCGCCTCCACATTCGGTGGGCAGACCATGTTCTTGGCAGTAAGGATACTCTTGCTGTTACTCTGTTGCAACTGAGTATCCTTTCCTCCAAGATTTAAATCAACCCCTTGGACATCTGTCAGACTGCAAAGTTGGCATGTGGTCACATGTGCACAAAGAACTACTGTCATAATAGGCAAGTCTGGGTTGAGGGATCTTTGCCCATTCGATCTTGCAGAAGTTTTTGGTCTTAACCCACTCCAAATACCCTCCACCTTTCGGATGTACTACTTTGGTACCCATTCTAAAAGTGAGGAACCTGTGGTTAGAAGTAGCCATCAGAACAAGTTAATTACCTTCGGTAATGTTCTTTTTGGTGGATACTCTATCCAACCGGAATTTCCTCACCCCCCCCCTCCCCAACCTGCTTGTTCTGTATGTGGTCTCCTTTTGTCATTTAAAAAGGTCTCAAATTAGCGGTCTACACACTGGTATCTTCGACTGTATGTTGGTGCTCTGTGTCCGAGAGCGCAGAAAGAGTCAAGCAAGAAACAGATTTTGACGCAAAGGTGTATGCTGCTCCGATCCATCTCTTTAGGGGCCAATGCCGAGCCACAATATGCCACCTAGTGGCACACAAGATCACTGCTTTGCAAAAGTCCGGATCGAGTCTGGTGTCTGGGAAATAGTCTAAATTTGAGGAATCGGCAGTTAGAGTATTCACCAAAAGTAGCATTACAAAAGATAAGTAATTTGTTCATACAGGCACTCACGCTATAAGTAACTGTGAAGCCTTTTCTTGGTGGTTTCAGGTCAGAGCATAAGAGTTTTAATAAAAATGGGGTTGTTTACCACTGGCATCCTGGTCACACAGCACTGTTGCAATGCAACTGGATGGCCAAGTACTCCACCTTAGAACTAGTCATTCACAATGTAGAAAGGTCAAGCAGCCGTAAAGTGACGTAAAGCCCCTAAGCTCCATATTGATTAGGCCTCGACCCCATCTTAGGTAATAGGATTCACCATTTTTTTTTAAATGTATGCAGAATCATTGTGATGTCTTATCATTCCAAGAACTATGAAAGTGTCAAGTCATTCAGACAATGGCATAGATATAACACCTGATGCATGTTATATCATATCATATAGCCAAAACAATGTAGCCTGAATTGACATACATATATGATCATCAGGATATGTTTGGGACAAACAACTTGATGCAAATAATCTCTATCAGAAATTCTTGAACTTATGTCAGACATTCCTTGATAAGGGATAGTATAAGTATAAATGGGCTGCCCCTTGACCACTTGTCAGGAGAGGTCCTTTGCCCAGATTATTGCACAAGATACTGCCGGAGACAGTCTTGACTGCTGCCAGCACACCAAGAGAACACTGCCTTTATTTTATGCCTCTGATAATCACAGCTTTTGCTTTCAACAAGTTATGCAGTGCGTTGCTCCTTCCTAAAAAAGCCCAGATTGCAAGTTCTACTTTCCATGCTCTATTACTGTAGTGCATAGAAGTAGGTTTTAGGTGTTAGGTTTTAAATGACATTTAACTATGTTAGAAATCTTCATTTTATTCTCATTCTTCATTGAGTGCATTCTTGCTGATCTTATGATATTCTGTGTGGTTGTTTTAGATGTACTGAGAAACAAGTTCGCCCTGTTGCAATAAATACTTTTAGTTAAAACTGCCTATTCTTCTTAGTATCATTTGTGTGAGATATTGTGAAGAATGAAATAGGTTTGTTTCTGGTACCAGGGTGTCCCAGATCCCATCTCAGGGATTGTTAGTAACCTAAAAAGAACTGATTTCACTTCAACTATATATTAGGTGGGGTTCTGAGGGGCTACAATAACCTGTCTTTCACATTCATTGCTGATGCATTGAACCAAGTTCATCCATGTCAACTGCGTGTGGAAAAGTAAACCTTGTAGAGCTACAAAGAGTCATAGTTTACGCACCACAAGGAGGTGGTAATGAGGTAGCCACTCAGAGTACAGTAGCACATATAATAAAAGCCAGCTCTTTACTTAAATTATAGATCTTTCATTAATCATAAGACTAATATTATACAAATAAAAACTTTGCACAGTCTACACCAATACTGTCTATCATCTTCACTGCCTGTGATCTAGCCCCAAAGAGTTTTGTGGGTTCAAATCAAGAAGCAGTTGTAGGCTAGTTATTATTCACACCTACAATGTCTTGTAGATTGTGAATGGCAGAACGTTCAGTGGACTGTCAAGTTCACTGAGAGGAAAACGAACAAGGGGCTTTCCAGAAATGTACAAAGGCAGGGCGGCATAGCTTCACAGTATCATGCAAAGGATGATGGTTGCAGCAGCATGGTCGTCCAGATCACACAGACTACTCCTCAGTACCCGAGGCTTGGTAATCTAATAGGGTACAACTTCTTGAAAGTCCACCAGCATTACAATGCAACATTTCTGAAATACGCTCGGCCCTCACAGGAACATTGGCCTCACAAGTAACTTGTGGTTTTCACCCTTCATTAATATCAGCCATTTGAGAATCTTGTCTTAACCACAAATGCAGTCCCAGACAGCGAAGACCTGAATCACCAAATAACTAGTAATGGCCACAAGATGACTAGTAATAGCCTTCGAACGCTACTTCCCTTACATAAGAACTTGCAGTACTCTCTTGTCTAAAGCATTCTTTTAGCTGCTGAAGGACTGACTGTGTTTAGGAGCCTTCATATCCGGCGCATGGATTAGTGCATCCTTCAGGTCATCAAATGATTTATAATGCGTTGTAGATCCAATCACTTTACTGGCTGGTTCTTCGAGGTGAGGGCTGTCAGGAGATCAACTATGGTCCCATAGTTGGGCATACATTTCTGGTATTAACCAGAAAGGCTTGGCCAGCAAAAGCTTTTACACCGATCTGGGTAATGGGCTTGGCATTCACGTTCAGGAGCTGAATCTTCCCACTACCTACCTGGTGTCATAAGTAGACTATGGACGATTGAAGGACAATTGAGCAGCTTGTGAATTTGTGTCAACAATGTCAGTTTGACCCCCTACATCACATCCATCACTTTCTCCAAGTGCTTCATGTTGGAAATCATATGATTGCACAACATCTGGAAGGTGGCATGGGCATTTGTAGACCAAAGTATACAACATTAAATTGATAGAAGCCCTATGGGGTGGAGAATGAGGTCATCTCCGTGGCTTTAGCTATCAAGGAAATCTGCCCACAGCGACTGGACAGATCAAATGTACTATGGCACTTGGCTGTGCCCAACTGTCCTCCAACTTGTCAGCATGGGGGATAGGATGGGTATCAGTCTGGTGATGGTTTCAGACTCTGGCAGTGAACACAGAAGTTCAGATCCTTGGACCATTACTTCTGTATAAGTACAGTGACCTGGCCCAAAGACTGTAGGAGAGCTCAATAACTCACAGGAGCAGCATTTTAGCAACTTAGTACATTCCTGCATCTTTCGGGCATCCTGTATGACTTTCCCTTCACTGAATGACTATCCATCATTGATATAGGCAACAAAATACTCCCTTTGGATGTATAGTTCCAGTCTTTAGATCATCTGGATCATACGGCAGACTACTTGGGGTTCCTGAGTATCACTCATGTTGCCCATAGAGCTAACAGTTGAGATTTTATTGACAGCTTTGTAGGGATTACACCACTTGTCCTCAAACACATGATGACAAATATGTTGGAGAATTCAGACTTCCTGGTTCTCTTGTTAGCCAGTAAGGGTATTCTTCATGATCTTTTGGCTAGCATGAAGGTTGTCCATAGCATTGTGTGGGAGTGAGCCATCTTTTTACAGACGCACAGAATGTAGTCAGCCACTTCATGTATAGGCTGTCCTAGAGTAGCCCTCTCTGCCTTCCTTTACCATAGTGAGGGGGCCTCAGACAGGGTACCCCTTACTGAGGCACCTCCATGTTGGCAAACACAGGACCAGCAGGGGTCTATCTTAAATGTACTCTTGCAAGCATCCATCATGATCATCAACACTTTATAAAACATTTCTGTTAAACCGTTGGTCTGGATTGGTTCGACATAGAGAAGTTGTAGGTCACCATAACCTCACCATATATGGCTTTTATGTATTCTGGCATGATGTTGGTTCCCTTTCAGAAGCCATACTCCGGGGATTTTGACTCATGTAAATATACAAAGATGTGCTTAGCAACCAAGGGATCAGCAGTGCTTCCCAGAGGTGCAATCATCAAGTGCCTGGTGGCATGGTCCATTTCAGTAAGGAAATATTTGTTATCTGAAGTGCTTGGAGATTCCAGGCATCTTGCACTGTTGACCCTCACTCAACAGGGTTCTTTCAAAGGGTACTTCTACCATTGGTAAGACTACTCCTGTGGCTCTGGTCTGAAAACCTGACTTTTCACTCACTTGGCAAGTTCTTCAAGTGGTGCAGAACCTTGCTACATCTTGTCCCATATTGGACCAAAAGAAGAGAGCTGTCAACATCTTCTTTTCTTTTGACTATGCCGGAGTCCAGCTAAGAAGTACCTCACTGACCAGCTGCATCTTTAAATTCATGTCAGCTGGGGGCACTACTAGCTTTTGGCTAGTGCCTGGTTCACAGTCAGATGACTCACTGTACAGGAGCTCATCCGCACAAGCGACACTGAATGTGTCTGCTACTCCTCCAGTGGACTGGTCCTCAACCATATTCCTAAGGCTGACCAGAGTGGGACGCTCTGTCTTGACAAGTCAAATTACATCTCTGGATGGCTCATCAGCAATTGGGTGGTCGCTTGGCAGGCTGTGCTCCGGTTTAGACAATAGACATTAGCATTGGAGCAATAAGATTAGGGTCCTGCCTTTTCCTTACCCTGATGTCGGCAGTGGTGGTCCTGCCATTGGCTTCCACATCTATTCGGGTGAAGGGGTGTTCCATGTTATATCGACTAGTTACCATAGTTAGGCCTCTGCTACTGAGAAAGATTTATATAGGCATTCTCTACCACTGCCCCATAGGCAGCAGTGCAATGTCAGGAAACTTATGACCATCAATCTGGGCTACCTGAATAAAATATAATTAATTGGAATGTTTACATTTCAGTGTCTCCTAGATCAGGTTCCCAGATGTCCTTGGTGACCTTAGTGCCCTCAGTAACAAAAAGAAGACTGTTTAAGGAGCAGCAAGTGTAGTGGCCTTGACCTAGTAGTAACTCTTAACGTGACACTCTTTGGCAAACTTGAAATCTCCAGTTTTCTGGAATGAACAGGAAAATGTATTGTCTCTGTTGTTTTAAATCTCTGTCCCTGGGACCCATTCCCTCTGGGCCTCTGGCTATACTGCTGGAAACTTTTATCCCCATATTGCTTAGAACTGTGAGGTTCCAGAGGAAGATATATGACTTGGGAGATAAGGCCAATAGACTGATCGCCTGGCTGGAAAGAAGGGATGAGAGTCGGAACTGGGTCTCCGAAATCAGGACGGCCGAGGGGGTACAGGGAGGAACAGGTGCGGACCTGACAGAAGTCTTCGCCAAGTATTATGAGAACATCTACCAGTCTCAAACTGAGCGGGGGCTATAGATTGTCATGGACTGTTAAAGGACATGGCCTTACCGACCCTGGGGAAGGAAGATAGGGAGACGCTAGACTCAGACCTCCAGGTAGAGGAAGTAGAAAGTGCTATTCGGGATTTACAATCTGGGAAAGCGGCGGGCCCAAACGGATTCCCCACAGAGCTGTTTAAATGTGTGGCAGGGAAGCTCGCCCCTCACATGCTCAATATGTTCATGGGGGCAAGAGACGAGGGTCGACTCCCGGAGGACGTGAGAATGGCCACCATAGTGGTCATCCTCAAGAGTGGCAAACCCCATGATCTCTGTAGTTCCTACAGACCAATTTCCCTTCTGAATTTTGAGGCTAAAGTCCTGGCTAAGGTCATCGCAAATCGATTAAGCACGGTCATACAATCCCTAATTCATCCAGATCAATCTGGCTTTATGCCACATATGAGCACTAGGCTCAACCTGAGACGTCTCTATGGTGTGATGCATATGACTCAGGGGCAACCTGATGTGCCTGCAGCCCTCCTCTCCCTCGATGCGAGGATGGCATTCGACAGTATTGAATGGTCATACTTATTCGCTGTCCTAGATAAGATTGGCCTTGGCCCGAATCTGCAGCAGTGGATACGTCTTCTTTATACCGCTCCGATGGCGCGGGTTAGTGTCAACGGAACAATCTCCAGGGCATTTGCGCTCCATAGGGGCACGCGGCAGGGGTGTCCGTTATCCCCGATGTTATTCACGCTGGCGCTGGAGCCGCTGGCTGTCTGGATACGGGGGGACCCGCTGGTGAAAGGTACTGATGTCGGGGGGCTGAGAAGAACGCATATCTCTGTATGCGGATGATATCCTTCTTTATGCCCACCGGCCCGACAAACATTCCACAGGCTCATCCATATAATACAGTCCTTTGGGTCGTACTCTGGATATTGCATCAACTGGGATAAGTCCCTAGTGGCGGGCGAACTCCCAGCCCTAACATCGGTATGCTCGGAGCTAGAGCGAAAGGATAGGTTTAAATACCTTGGTGTATGGATCACAAAATCAGAGGCCGAGTTCATACAATTAAATGTGCAGGCGCAATTGAACAGACTACGAGATGACTCGACCCACTGGAGGGGGCTACCTGTCTCCCTTATGGGTAGAGCTGTTCTTTTTAAAATGATGGCTCTCCCACGCTTATTATACGCAGTTCAGAATACCCCATATTGGATACAGGAGTCATTCTTTCGAGCGGTTGAGTCCGAACAGCGCATGTTGCTATGGGGGGGAGGCGCCCCTAGGATCGCGCTCAGGAAACTCCAGAATGGAGTGTACGAAGGGGGACTGGCTGTCCCCGATATCAGGAAATACTACTGGGCCTCTCAACTTATTAATGTTAACGGTGGGACTTTTCGCCGCGTGAGGAGCCAGCATACAGAGTGGACCGAATGGCGATGAGCAATGGTGGCTATCTGACTGAGCTATATCGTTCGGGACGGGGAAACCCGCACCTCCCGACGCACATTCGGACGGTTATCGACATATGGCATAGGGCAACAAAAATTACGGGCTGGAAGGCTAAACTCACGGAGCAGACACCTCTATGGGAGGGAGACTACTTAAGAAAATTGAAACAATTAAACGGCTTCCGGAAATGGAGCCTTATAGGAATTGACTTACTGGGGGATGTTTGGAGGGGCGGTAAGATGATTGCATTGATACCTTGCGGGAGGAGTTCCAAATGGGGGAGGGGAACACCTCAAATATCGGCAACTGCGTCACTCACTACACTGTCATCTGAAAGACGGGACTGTAATCCCGGAATATTCACCATTAGAGGACAGACTCCTCCTAGACCCCATGGTTGAGAAAGCAATATCCCTCACATACAGGAAACTTGTGAACAACTCCCCAGACTGCATGGGTCCCCTGAGGGAGGCCTGGGAATCCGATGTTGGGCTGCTAGAGGACGAGGATTGGCCTGAGGCACTACAGAGCCCTAGAGAATTAGCCATTAGAGCGCCTTTTAGGCTTGTTCAGCTCCGTATTCTTCACAGATCATATGCCTCCTGAATGGTGCAGTTACGCATTGGTAATTGTGTGTCTGAACAGTGCGTGAGAGGGTGTGGGGAGAAAGGATCCTTCTTCCACATATTGTGGTCCTGCCCCAAGATTCAAATGTATTGGGAGGGGCTAGTACGCATAATGGAATCAGTAGTGGGAGACAAGGTCCCGATGGAGTCGAGATGGCATATTCTGGGAGTAAAGGGAGAGACCACATGGCCGCAGTGAGCCAGGACCTGGTTGGCCTTGGCAGAGGGGGTACCCCAGCCAAGAGAAACATAGCCAGAGCTTGGGGGGCATCAGAGGCCCCATCACTGGAATCCTGGGTGAATGATATGGACTGGTGCCATAGGGCGGAACAAGTGGTTTATCAAAGCAGAGGCTGCCCACGTAAATGGGAAAAGATATGGGGTGCGTGGGTACAGTATAGAGGCCTATGAGTAGGGCTATGAGGTGGGCTTTGCAGTCTCCCGGAGACAATACTAAATATAATACTACCCTCAACTGAAATGATGTCAGCAGCAAGCAATCGATGTCAACGGTTGCGTCACGGGATACAGGGGACTTTTGTTGATCCATAAAATATGTGTCTATATATGTTGTAAATCTGAAACTTGTTTTTGCGTTTACTAAAAAGAATTTAAAAAAAAAGAACTATGAGGTTCCTGCTTCTTTTGAATATCTTTTTTCACAAACCCATGTCTCAGCTATGACAGCAAGTAGGTTGGGGCCTATCTGACCAGAAAAGTATTGTCTGCTTTGGGCTGTACACTCCTTTCTGAGTTACTTACCCACCAAAAGATGGTGTAAATTTGCTTAATCTTTTGTCTCCATCTCTTTCTCCCACCCCTCTGAGTTTCTTTAAACCACATGCATCCATGCTTCATAAAAGGTCACATCCTTTTACACTCCTTACTTGGTATTGGTATACTATTCACTTGGTAGTGAACGGAAGTCATCCAAACTTCCTGTTATCAACATCATTAGTGATTAATCCAACTGCTCACTGTCACTCATATGGTTTATGGCCTCTGTTCCCACGGCGGGGGAACAAGGTAGTCACCACCTTGTCCTAAGTGGCCACCTTTAGGGCTCTGGGAGGGAGATAATAAGCCTTCTTTTTAGGGCGGGTAGTTGCAAAGGGTAGCAGTTTAGCCCTGATTACTTTATGTAGATGCTCAAGTTGAGTGGCATTTAACTCAGCCAGTCATGGTCCAGATTTTCCAGTAGCGGGGAGCTCGAGGCATTGGTGCCATCCACAGTGGCCACAAGACAACCCAAACACCAAACCATACCACCCTGTTGCTCTATTGAAACACTTACAAATATGTGTTCCTAGTACTAGAACTTAGAAATGGCCTGTACTACAACTCTTGGGGACTCATTACTAGTTTGGTGGTGAGGGAGTGGGGTGGCTCCCGACCGCCAAACCCAAACGCTGCCTGCCTGCCAGATTACGATACAAATCGTTGTCTGGCGGGCAGGCAGTGTGGTGGTCCCACGGTGATGCAGTAAACCGCCACAGCACGTTCTAGCACGGCATGGACTGTAAAGTCCATGCCATGCTGGAACTGGGGCGCTGCTTGCACACAGGGGGGCACAACATGTGCCTCCCTGCATGCACC
This sequence comes from Calotriton arnoldi, assembly GCA_963921515.1. Taxonomy (NCBI): domain Eukaryota; kingdom Metazoa; phylum Chordata; class Amphibia; order Caudata; family Salamandridae; genus Calotriton; species Calotriton arnoldi. Next base: position 613,196 of record CAWUFW010009883.1, read on the forward strand.
TAAGTGCATGGGTCAAGGGGGGCCCTGGAGGGCGCCCTTCATTTCCCCACTGCCAGCTTTTACATGGCGGTGCTGACCACCATGTAAGGCTGGCGGTCGGAAAACTCAAAATATGCATGGCGGTGCCGCAGCAGCACAGCCAGCATATTCTGAGCCCTTGAATGCCGCGCCACCACCAGGGAACGCGGTTTCCTGGCGGTTGCGGTGGTCAAATGGCGGTCCGACCGCCAAACGTATAAAATGGCGGTTGAACTGCTGGTGCGGCAGTGGCTGGACCGCCACCGCTGTGCCCCCGTGAGTCTGTCGGTCCATAGACCGCTAAACTCATAATAAGGCCCTTATTGCAGAAACTTTGCAATGATGCAAAAAAACAGGCAAACCCCTTTGCATGCGTTGTAACAGGGATTTGGGGTATGTGCCCTGAGTGTCGAAACCAGAATATCGATGGCACAGAATATCAAGGACAAAATATCGAAAATGAAATGGTGATATATATTTTTAAAGTCCATAGACGTGGAATTAGGGATAGTAAATCTATACTTCTCTATGTATATTTACCATTCGATATTTTGTCCCTCGATATTCTTGTACCAAGATATTCTGGGGTTCAATATTCAGTAGTACAACAGGGAATTGAGCAAGTGGAATTTGCATAATGGCAAAACATGGAGAAGGACTTCACACTATGTTTGCCATGTTTATAGTATGACAATTTTAAAGGAGGAACTATATTGTCAAATTTGAACGCTGTGAATCAAATTAAAGGAAAATCAGTTCTTTCCATTGCTTGTACGTAAATCACAAAATCAGTAAAATCATTGCTCTCCATTTGCTTTAAAGAAATATTTCTAGACTATCATATATTTGTTAAAACTCTTTTGCACACCTAAAATCTTTAGAGGCAGCATAGAAAACAATTATTCCACAATGAATTTTCTCCATTTTTTGCCAAGAGCAAATGCATTTCTCTAAAAGGAAATGGATCAGAATTTGTTTTCTCTAGTTTGTACTACTCATGTGCCCAACCAGTGCAAACTTGTGACCCCGTTTTTCTGCATTAGTGCCAAGTTTCTATAATATGGCCCCTCAATGGTACCCATTGCCATTATAAGGTGTGGGTAATTGCTCAGGGCACCCCATTTTCCAAAGGACCCCTGGAGAAAGTGATTTGTTTTCTCTATTTGACCTTTTTCTATTCTATTTGTCTATCTAAACATATCTTTCTTTCTTTGCTCACCTTGACCTCTGACACTGAATCGATCTATCTGCCCAGTGTCATCTTAAGGAATTTTGGGTCCCCGGGCAAGGCTTATTTCGACCGCTTTCGTGTGACCAATTTCTAAAAGCTTAATATATAATTCATATCTGTTTGCCATTTTGCAGACTTAAATTTTAGGAAATGGGTAATAAAACTGAAAGTTGTTCTGAAGTTGGGCCCCCAAAATATGTTGGGCCCGATTCACAAAAGTAATCTGAGACAAAATCCTAACTTTACGACTTTTGGTATTCACAGAAGGCATTTAGGAGTACTAAAGTTAGGATTTTGTCTCAGTTAAACTTAAGTTTTGGTCTTCAATCAATCAATCAATCAGACATTTGTAGAGCGCACTACATACCCGCGAGGGTCTCAAGGCGCTGGGAGGGGGGGTGTGGGGGGGCCGCCACTGGTCAAACAGCCAGGTCTTGAGTAGCCTCCTGAAGGTCAGCAGGTTTTGGGTCTGTCGTAGGCTCAGTGGGAGGGTGTTCCAGGTCTTGGCGGCGAGGTGGGAGAAGGATCTCCCGCCGGTGGTTGTTCTTCAGATGCGAGGGACGGTGGCGAGTGCGAGGCCGGCGGAGCGGAGCTGGCGGTTGGGGATGTAGAAGGAAAGTCGTCTGTTGAGGTAGGCTGGGCCGGTCTTGTGGAGTGCCTTGTGTGCGTGGATGAGGAGCTTGAAGGATATCCTCTTGTTGACGGGGAGCCAGTGCAGGTTTCTCAGGTGGGGGGTGATGTGGCTGTGGCGTGGTACGTCGAGGATGAGTCGTGCAGAGGCGTTTTGGATGCGTTGCAGTCGTTTGATGAGCTTGGTTGGGGCGCCCGCGTAGAGGGCGTTTCCGTAGTCGAGTCTGCTGCTAACGAGGGCCTGGGTGACTGTTCTTCTTGTATCTGTCGGGATCCACCTGTAGATCTTGCGGAGCATGCGGAGGGTGTTGAAGCAGGAGGAGGAGACGGCGTTGACTTGCTTGGTCATGGAGAGCGTTGAGTCGAGGATGATTCCCAGGTTGCGTGCGTGGTCGGTGGGTGTCGGGGCTGCCCCCAGTGCCGTCAGCCACCAGGAGTCGTCCCAGGCTGAAAGGTTGGAGCCGAGGATGAGGACCTCCATCTTGTCCGAGTTCAGCTTCAGTCGGCTGATCTTCATCTAGTCGGCGACGGCCTTCATTCCTTCGTGGAGGTTGGATTTGGCGGTGTTGGGGTCCTTGGTGAGGGAGAGGATCAGTTGAGTGTCGTCGGCGTAGGAGATTATGTTGAAGTCGTGCTGTCGGGCGACGTGTGCGAGCGGGCCATGTAGATGTTGAACAGTGTCGGGCTGAGGGAAGATCCCTGGGGTACGCCGCAGATGATCTCGGAGACTTCGGATCGGAATGGGGGAGGCGGACGCTCTGGGTTCTGCCGGAGAGGAAGGAGGTGGTCCATTCCAGAGCCTTGTCTCGGATCCCTACGGCGTGGAGGCGTGCGCGTAGTGTGTGGTGGCAGACGGTGTCGAAGGCGGTGGAGAGGTCCAGGAGGATGAGGGCCGCGGTCTCACCGTTGTCCAGCAGGGTCCTGATGTCTTCGGTGGCGGCGATGAGGGCAGTCTCTGCGGAACCCTGACTGGGAAGGGTCCAGGATTCTGTTTTCTTCGAGGTATCGGGTTAGCTGTCTGTTGACGACCTTCTTGATGACCTTGGCCGGGAACGGAAGCAGAGAGATAGTCCGGAAGTTCTTGAGGTCTCTTGGGTCCGCCTTGGGTTTTTTGAGTAGGGCGTTGATCTCGGCGTGTTTCCAGCTCTCTGGGAAGGTCGCGGTCTCGAGGGAGAGATTGATGACGTTGCGCAGATGGGGTGCGATGGAGCTGCTGGCTTTGTTGAAGATGTGGTGCGGGAATGGGTCTGACGGGGAGCCGGAGTGGATTGTGCTCATGGTCTTGATGGTGTCATCGATGCTCACGTTGGCCCAGACTAGCAGGGGGTCGTGGTCGATGGTGTGCGGAGAGTCTGTTGTGTTGATGTCTGTTGGGGCTGTCTGGGTGTTGAAGCTGTTGTGGATGTCTGCTATCTTGCGGTGAAAAAAAGTGGCGAGGGAGTCGCACAGGGCTTGCGACGGCGGGATGTCGTTGGTGTTGGAGCTGGGGTTGGAGAGTTCCTTCATGATGTTGAAGAGCTCCTTGCTATTGTGTGCATTGTTGTCGAGGCGGTCTTTGAAGGAGGTCCTCTTGGCAGTCCTGATGAGGTGATGGTGGTTGCGGATGGCGTCCTTGTGGGCTGCGTGGCTGTCCGGAGTCTGCTCACTGTGCCATTTCTTCTTTAGTTTCCGGCAGGCTCGCTTGGAGGTTAGGAGTTCTGGGGTGAACCAGCTGGCCCTCTTGCTGGTGTCTCTGTAGGAGGGTTTCTTCAGCGGGGCGAGGGTGTTGGCGCAGTCGTCGATCCAGCGTCTGAGGCTGTGGGCAGCGTCGTCGGTGTTCGAGGGTTCGGTGGGTGGGCTGAGAGCGAGGTTAGCGTTAAACTTAAGACAAACAAGTTTAACTCAGACAAAATCCTAGTCGTAAAGTTAGGATTTTGTCTCAGTTAAACTTAAGTTTGTCTTAAGTTAAACTTAAGACCAAAACTTAAGTTTATCTGAGACAAAATCCTAACTTTAGTACTCTTAAATGCCTTCTGTGAATACCGAAAGTCGTAAAGTTAGGATTTTGTCTCAGATTACTTTTGTGAATCGGGCCCGTTGTGCCCAAAGCCCCTAAAATCCTTAAGATGACCCTGATGTTACATTCATTCCAGTTGTTCACAGAAGTGATTTTAATTCCTCACTTTAATAAGAAGTACTCAGTGAATTAGTGGAGTAGAGGAAAGAACACTGGGCCAGACGTGCTAACCACTGGTCACATTTTGTGGCCACTGTGCTATTTTGTGAAGCGACTTATGTACTAATAGGTCAGTTGTCATAATACTGAATCAGAATGGGTCACAATGCGACCTACCTTGTGAATATTAATGAGGTAGGTAGCAAATTGTGGCCCGTGCAGGAACTGGGGGGTGCAAAACTACAGGGGGGGCACAACATGTGCCCCCCTGCATGCACCCCCGTGCACAGAGGCAACCTTTCTTTCCTCTCTGCCAGCAGTTTCATGGAGGAAGAAACTTCATGAGACCGCTGACGGTGAGGAAAGTCGGAATATGCTTGGCGATGCCTCAGGGCACCACCAAGCATATAGCGGCACTCAGACCGCCGCGCCACTGCCAGGGATTTCTGATCCCTGTCCGTTGCGCTGCAGAGGTGCAATGGCGGTCTGGCTGCCCTATTTGTAATTGGGCGGTTGGAAGACCACCACCGCCGCACCACCGTGAGTCTAGCGGTCCGTGGACCACCAGACTCATAGGACCTAAGAGTGTCTCTCAACTGAGGGGGGGCTCTTTGAGGTGGTGTGTTTATGGGTCAAATAGGTCCCTGCACAGGAGTGTGTGCTGTGGGGTGTGCTGACAAAAAAGTTTGTTTCACTTTTTTTCTGCTGCTTCCAAAGTTAGCACGTGCAGATTCTCGGAGCCCCGTGCAGGAGAGGAACTGGAACCAGAAGCTGACAGAAGTTGTTTGCAGTCCCAGCTTCAAGAAAGGTCCAGGGTGATATGTAAGACAGAAAGAGGCTACTAAGATCTCTGTGTGCCCAAAGATTTTCAGGGGAAGACAAGGTAACTCTGGTGAATAATGTTCTTGTTGGAGAGATTTATGTTTTGTCTAGTCAAAGTTTTGACTTCTCATAAAGAAGAAGAGGGGGTTTATGTACCTGCTGTAAAGAACAATATGTAACAAGCAGATCACAGTTTTGTATTTTATGTAGATCAGTGGGTTGTTGCTTTGCGCCAGAATTGCATTTTTTACATGCAGTGCATAAGTTACATTCATTGAGATGCATGCAAACCTCAAGGCATAGGTGTAGAACCTTACTTTGTTTTTTTCTCAATCTTTCGTTATTATAAGGTTTTCAAAAAGTGTTTCTTTGGGCAGTAAAATAATCTTATTAGTATAGACAACTCCAACCAATTTGTTACTTTTTACATTCAGAGTTTGCGTTTCTCCAGACCAAGCACTTGTAACATGTAAGGATGTAAAGATGTAGTAAGAATGACATGTGACTTCTAGCCCTCATCGCGTTATGTAATATTTGCTACACATTGATTTACACACTTGTATGAATCACTGTAATAAGTGTGTGTAATATAAAGCTCTCTAACACTCTACATCGGGAACAATTTAAATACACATGAGAGAGGGGTTACAGAGAGATGAGGGGCAACAATGGAGGGTAGAAGTGAGGGGAACCATGGTAAAGAAAGTCCAGTGCTGAATTTGTAAAAGAATAAGTGCTGAGGCTCTCGTCCGGAGGCCACTGCAGCTTGCACCAAACATTGGCCCTGCCAGCTGCCAATGACAGTACAAAGACAGCTACTAACCATCACACTCTTACAAGTGTGACAGTTCATACTAATCCAGGCCCCCAAAGCTAAAAGAATGGCTTGGGAGGCAGGTATGAGTCATTGAAAATGTAAATTGAACTAATAAATGGCTGTTGTGCTCATACCTAAATTAGCCAGACAGCACCACCATGTGGCAGACAGTCATAAGCTCTGGTGCTGGTAATTTGGTGCCGGTGCCGAGCACTGGAAACCACTGGCTCAAATTAAGCACTGAGTAAGTCATGGGATCAGGGGTGCCAATAAAGATGGTTGCACTGGGCAGCACCAACATCTATGATATAGGTCTGTTATGTAAAGCGCTATGACACCTTACATTAGGATTAGTAGAGCTATATAAGAAATTAAATAAACGTGAGGGAGGAGTTATGGAGAAAGTCAGGGAATATTTGGAGGAGGAGGTCATGGGGGGTAGGCCAACAAAGATTCTTGCAGCGGGCACCACCAACGCGAATGCCAGCCCTGGGTGTTTGTGTGGCCTGCCTCGGACTCAAAAAGTGAGACACAGTCCCAGTGACCCATCCACACATTGGTGCAGAGCATCCAGGCTGCTCTCTTTACCAAGATAGCTATGAATTCTCCGAACCGTAAGTTTTTTATCTTTCATTTAAATGGCCTGGGTGGGTAAAAAACAACATATAGACACCAATAAAATCTTAGTGAAAGGGAACCTGCGCACAATGTCAATTGCAACCATTAGTAAAATAAAAATGTTACCTTAAAAAAGCCTGTTTGATCATGCAGGTTTCTCAGAAAGCTATATATTAGAACTGTCATAGCATGGCTACCATTTTAAACATATGCGTCTTAAATACAAAACCCAAATGCACTTGATGGCACACAAAAATTGTATATTTCATCACATTTTCTAGTAAGTTCCTGGCACATTTAACTGAGTGGTATGTACGTTTGCACACATACCTGCTCCCTCCAGCCATCATATGAAAAACCACCAGCTAGTTCTAGCTTTTTATCCAACAACACTGTGCATTTTGGTAAACATGGGATTAGCAATCCCTTTTTGCACAGTGCTCTGGGGTAAAAAGTCAGCGATGACTGAAGGTGTCACATGTGACAGGTTGCCACTTGGCAGCTGTGCACATCTATCCCTTCACACTGCATCACTGTTTTGTCACATAGGCATGCTCTGCTGCTGTGCTACTTATCTGGGTGAGAGGCGCTTGGACAGTTCTTGTGAAGATGGTGTCATTGTTCCTTGTTTTCCAAGGTGTATCACTCTTGTTAGGGATGTCTGCAGTACTCCTGTTTCCGGTGCGGTATTTGTTTCATGAGGGAAACTTCTACAGCGGCTACCCTTAATTTTCATGTTTAGTGCAAGAGCAGCTTCCACAGCTGCTGTCCATGCTGGACAGTTGTGGCTGGCATCTATGGGGAGTGGTGGCGTGGGCAAATGGGTGGTGAGTGGTGGGCAAAAATAAAAATCACTTATCTTAACCACGGCCTCCTCCTTATCGCATGTCCTCCTCCTGCTGCTACAGTCCGACGTGGGCCCCAGCCCCTGCCTTAACCAATCCTGGCGCTACTCTCACCAGTATGAGAGCAGCGCCAGGATTGGAGGGAGTGGCCTCCTCGCACTCCCGAGGACACTGCAGCCCTGCACTTGCTCTAACCCACCTGTCTTAGGACAGCTAGGTTAGAGCCTTGAAAGTGTATACATGCTTAGCTGGCCGCCACAAGACGGGCGGCCCAAGGCACGTGCGCACTTTGAAAAGTGTGCAGGCAGCCAACCCTCCTCCCTGCTGATGCGACTCTGCAAGGCCTGCCCCGTCTTGACCCTCTGTTCGGGACAGAGGGATGAAAAATAAAATGGTAATACATTAACTTTATTACTATTTTATTTTTCAACTGTGGGGCTTTTGGGGGACAATTTAGGTGGCGGGACGACGCTCCTCTGCTCTCACAGAGTAGCCACCCCTGATGCTGGACCTGTTTTTCTAGGGAGGCTTGCTCTGCTGCTCACTCTAATTTACTGATTCGAGAGTGACATCAATGCCGATGTTCGTCCAACACCTTTTCTGTGTGAGTACCGCTTGCAGTGCTGTTGCTGGTGATGTACCTGTGCTTTATGGGAAGAAGGAAGCTTGGGCAGCAGCTGCCTCTGCAATGCCTGCTTTGCAACAGGGAAGCTTGAAGTGCAGCTCTCTGTGCCAATCTTCTTCTGAGTGAAGGAAACGTACACTGCTGCCTGGGCATAACCTGCACGATCAAACCTTTCTCTCCCTTTCAGCAGGGCCGGCTTTAGCGCTGGTGGCGCCCTGTGCGACAATGTCTGTTGGCGCCCCTCCACTGACCACCTCTGCCACGGATTCCCTCACTAGCACCCTTTAACAGTGCCTCTCAAGTCTCCACAACCACTGTCTCAGATTTATTTAGTTTTATAGCGCCACTCATACCAGTGTAAGGTGTCAGAGCACTTTACACCACACATACATTGCACAGAGACAAGCATGTGTCTGTAAATCAGTGTATAGGAAATGTTACATCAGACGGTACTACAAGGTGTAGTGTAGGAGTGACATGTCATCAGTACTGGTAGGCAATATAGTTAAAGTTCTTATTCAGGAAAGGCACAAATTCAGAATTTAAAATATAACATCATTGTTAGGGGTTCTCTTTCATAATAAGAATTGTTTTCTACCCAAATGAACACTTTTCACAAGATTAGGATAATGAAAGACTGGGCAAAAAAACATATAGCTCTAACATATACCTTGCAGTTTGCAGCAGCTCTAGGGTGACAGTTAATAGCTCAATGTTCTATATTAGGATTGTGACTTATAAACGACAAGTAACAAAAGGAGCTCTCTTACAGAAGCAGTAATCCACTGACCTATTTACATTATATGCACTTCGTTATCTGCATGGTACATGTTCTTAGCAGAAGGCATTTTTAACCCTCTGTGCTACCTTAGGATGAGTCAAAACTTACACTAGACAAACCTCCGGTCTCTTTCCAGAAAGACGATTAATCACTGGACTTCTCTTGACATTTTAATTGATGTCTGAAATTTGCTGGAGGCCAGGAACGCGGCAGCAGGTGCTTTTAAAATAATACACATTTTCAAAAATGACGCCCCCACCCCAAGTCAACGCCCGGTGCGGTCGCACCGATCGCACCGCCCTAGAGCCGGCCCTGCCTTTCAGTACTGCCATCTATGTAGTACCGGCTGTGGGCGTGTTAGTCAAGGTTGCACTGCTGCTACGTATGAACTACTTCTTGTGAGTGTGAGCAACTTGTCTATGCTGTACACATATAGAATGGGACTGACAGGAAAAGTACATTGGAAGTGAGGGGCAGAGAGAATAGAGAAAGTAAGACCAAAGGCTGGACAATGGCAAAGAGCAGGAGAGTGTGCAAGAGTGGGAGTCTGACACAAAAGGAAGAGAGATCTATTGCAAATTGGAAAGGAATTCAGCGGAGATGGGTATGGACATTACAGGGTGAGTTAAGTTATGGATTGGGAATGAGAGAAGTGAAAGAAAGAAGTTTGATCGGAGTTTGAAAACGTTAGAGGGGTAAAGATGGAGGTCGTATATAAACTGGGGATGTAGAGGGGAGAAGGATACAGAGACAGAAATGGTAGTGAAAGTTACATTGACTGATGATAGTGAGGGCATGAGAGGGATAAAGTTGTAAGTACAAGGTGAACTGAAGAGAGAGAGAGAGAGATAATAAGTGGTCAAAGGTAAGATTAAAGTTGTCAGAGGTAAGAATAAATGTGAATGGAAGAGAGTATGGTACAGAAATTAGAGCTAACGCGAGGTGTGCAGGTTGAAGGTAAGTGTGAGGAGGGAGGGGAGAAGAAGTGCTAGGATGGTAGTAAAACTGGGAAAGATAGAGTTGAGCGCTTGTAGGTAGGAATATAGTTTACTGAATGAGAGTTGGAGAGTTGGAGGTAAACAGCAAAAGGAGAGATTATGGTGCAAAGAAACCCACGAGAAATACAGAGAAGATGGCAAAATTGTCAGAACATGTAGGGAACGTGTGAGGGAACATGACAGAGGCATGAGAAGAAGAAACATAAATTTAACTGTGAAAAGAAAACTCAAAGGAAGGGATGAAACCAGTGGACAGATGGAGTTAAGAGTAGAAGTGGGAAGGGGGAACAGGGTGGGAGAGTGAGGAAAACTGGGAAAGATATAAGGTAGAATGACAGAGTTAAAGGACAGCAGTGCTATTGAGAGAGGGGGTTACATTTGTTGGTGAGGAGTAGCAGTGCTGAAAGAATGAGAAATTGGGTGATATATTCAAAACAGAAACGGCGATGAGAAAATGAGAGCGAAACATACGAGGCAGACTCGGAAAGATGGGATTGAGAAATGTGAGTAATAAAAATGGCTGATAACAAGGTCCATTGTTGCATTGCAAATGAAATTTTCTATAGCACAAAGTGACCATTTTTGCCCACTGTCATCTTTGATATTCTAGTAGCCCTATGACTGTGCTCTGGGATCCCTCTATGTCACCAAACATTCCTCTTATGGAGTCCCTATAGCCATATTTTTTAAATAAATAACACAAAAAATGTTTCTGACTTGCTCTAATGGCTCCCTGACTGCAGAACTTGTTGATCTCTTTGAAACTCTTTGGATCACTGAAACTCCTGCTGATGGCCAAGAGCCCATCGGCCATTTGCAGGTGGGCATCATTAGTCGCTCCACCATGGAGGGTGGGGGACTAAGGAAGTGGGTCATGACCGGAAATGGTCATGAGTTATGTGACAGAGGGGAGGGGGCAGTGTGGAGCCCTTGAAAAGTGGGCTACCCACCAGTGACTCCCTCTTTGTCCCCTGATGTGCTGCTGGAGCTGGACTGAATGTTTGCTACCCACCCCAACATTTCTACATTGGAGCCCATCGTAGCCGTGTAATGGCACTAATGCTTGAGAGCACTAAGATGCCCAGTTGGCTGCCTCCTTCGGGAGAAGCCTTTCAGGGGTGAGGCTGGTTGGAAGGAGGGCTGACCTGCTGGTGGCCCTACCCTTCTAGCCCTACCTCGGGTACCCTGGAGAATATGTGGGGCATGACCAAGAGTAATGGGATGCCTCGGCAGGGACCAATGCGCTATGCGGTCTCTGGAGATGTCAGAAATGTTTGCTGTGTCAGTTTCTCACCTGGTCTTTCTGTACTATGTTGACCCCGAACTGGGGGGTGTAAATAGGATATGTGCAATGCCGTGTTCGGGTTTGCTGTGTATTTTGCAATATTTTCTATTGTGTAATGTTATTTGTTTACAGTGGTTATTGTACCACCTTGTTTCATGTTAAGTAATTTTGCTACGTCCTAACCCAACAAGTTGAGTCTGTTGCCTTTGTGGGGGGGGGGAGGTGACAGCGCAGTTCTTATGGGTGGTTGCCCATCTCCATTGCACGAGTGAGCACATTATAGCTTGGGGGTAGGTTAAAGGGGTGAGTTGCTTGAAAACCGCAGGTGCCAGGGTGATTGAATATAGGGGCCCTCTCGCAGTATGTTGCAGGTGGGCCCCTTAATGTTTTGTACACCACTGTGCATGTGCTTTACGTACTGCTTAAGCTCCCCTCTATAGGACACTCACTCGGGCTGCTGTTATATTAAGTAAGTGTAACTTATTTTTGCTGTTTCCCAGGAGTTACAGTCGCTGCATTCTCACTGAATGGTAACAAGATGGTACTATAAAAAACAGAGAAAATGAATAAATATCAACTTAAATATTATTCCTGGGGGGGAGGTGGGGCGACCAGCTTCTCTTGCACTCCTTCCCATACCCTTCATTTGATTTCCCCATCTGTACTGACACTCCTTTCTCTCTCCCTTCATCAAACCCACATCTGTAATCTGCTACTTCTCCTGCTTCTTTCTCCTCCACACTCCTTCTTTACTTCCACCCCCTTCTTTAATCACACTTCCCTCCTTTGTTGCCTACTCTTGCGCTCCGCATTTTCACTTCCGATCCTCTCTCCTCCGCTCCTTTCTCTTTGGGCTTGTGCTGCTTTTTTTGCAGGAGGACATTTTGTAGCTATACAAAATTACGAAAAGAAATCAAATTAATATTTCTTCCGTTTGTCTATCTGTGCATTCAGCAAAACCAACATGTATACAACATAGCTGAACAAGAGCATGTCCACGGTAAGAGAAACCAAACATTCAACTATTCATCTACTCAGCCAGTCTAAGCACGAGTCCTTCCAACTGTCAACCACTCACATTTCATCTTCACAGCTTTCCATCCTTTCAGCCCTGTCTGTTCATCCATCCTGTCCCTCCTTCTTTCCTCACATCCGTCCAGGGGCGCAACTAGACCCGAACTTCGGGGGAGGGGGCTAAGACTCCCAGCCACTGCTGGCCCTAGCACTGGTCGCACACAGTGCAACAGTCTTTTTTGGCGCTCCACCCCCATTTCCTCCTTCTCCATGTATTGTCTCACTACCACTCACCAACAATGCACCTCATCTCGCTATAGCCCCTTTCTGACAAACATTTCATTTTTTTTATAGGGATACTCGTAGTTTACTCACAGTCAGTTCTGTGATCTGCATGGTACACATTCTTTGTAGCAGGCGCATTAACCCGCTGGGCTTTGTGGGTGACAGGAGTGCCCATGTGAGTGCACGGTGAGTGATGCAACAGTGTGAGAGTATGGTGAGAGGAGTGACTGCAGAGTGAGTGAGGTGACCATATGAATTTGGGTGCGGATGTAAGTGCAGAGTGGGACGAAGGAATGTGTGGTTAGTGATGGGCTTGCTTGAGTGAGATTGCAGAGTGAGCAGTGAGGGGGACAGGTGAGTGAAGTGTCCCATGAGTGCAGGGTGAGTAGTGTGCTTGTGTGACTGCAGGGTGAGGTACAGGGTGAACAGCGCAAGTGCATTGTGAGTGCAGAGTGATCACTGTGAGTGCAGAGTGAGCAGTGTGCTCATGTGACCGCAGGGTAAGTGGAGGGAGAACAGTGTGAGTTCATGGCGAGTGGCATAAGTGCTGTGTGGTCATTGTGAGTGCAGGGTGAATGGTGTGAGTGCATGGTGATCAGTGTGAGTGCATTGTGATTGCTGTGAGTGCAGGGTGAGTGTGAAAGTGAAGGGCGTGAATGAGGAGTGAGTTGTCTGAATGCAGGGTGCATTCCCAGACACTTGAAGTAACTCAGCATGTTATTGAGGGCTGGAGTAGGGTTTCAGATATAAGTTGAACTATTGCTATTATGGCATTATTCAGGGACACGGCCGGACTGGCCGTAGCGGGCACCGGGTGTTTTCTCGGAGGGCCGGAAGGGTGGGGGCCGGTTTTGGACCAGTGGGGGCCGGTTTTGGTACAGGGGGATGGTTTTGCAGCAGTGCTGCAATATTGGCCCCCTGTACCAAAAGCAAAGCAGCGGCAGTGTTATCCACGCGCACTCCCCCACCCCTCTCCCCTGCCGCCGGTCCGACTCAATTGCCAAGGCCGGTTTGCGTTCCCAGTCCGGCCCTGTTCAGGGATCGAGGGTGGAGGAATACATATTGTGCTCATCCTGCAACAAACTTCCAGTCTTGGGATTAGGGTTGCCAGCTCATTATAATGATGTCCCAGACATTACAAAAATAAGCAGTCACCTAAAGCCTATTTTCAGGCCTTATCTATGCATACTTGGAACAGCAAACATAAATAGAAAGCATGTTTAATTGTGTTCTAGGGCTGCCTGAATGATCCATGACTGATAATTAAAGGGAACAAAATACAAATGAATACATATGATTTTATTTATAACCCTATTTAGTGTCAAGACAAGGCATTTGCAGGCTCTTTAAACAACAAATGGCTGGTATTTTTCTTTTGGCAACCCTACTTAATATTTCTTTTCATGAAATGCATTCTCACACTACGGCAGTAAAAGTAATAGGCAGAGTGGGGGCCTAGGGGGTACTGGAACCAGAAAAAAACTATGCCTCGGTAACCAGTTTACAAAAGTATGTAAATATGCAAACCTATGAAAAACTCGGGCGTGCCGGAGATAAGACTCTAGACACTGCCTAGCTGAGCCCACAGAGCTCGAGCTACAGCAGCCGTTTCAGCCCTATTGGCGTTGCACGCCTGCATCCATCCATCCATTTATCCATCAATCCACCGATACCCCACCCTCCCACCCATCCGTCCATCCATCCTTGCATCCTTCCGTCCATCCACCCACCCCCCCAGTTTCTTTTATTGGTGCAAATGTTCCCCTGTTCACCTATCCATCCATCCATACTTCCATTGGCACAGTGAGCCAACCTATTTGTGCACCAGACCTCTGCCCGCCCGTCATTCTGTCCGCATATCTATTCATCCATTCTTCATCCACCCAAATGCCAACCCATCCACCCATTTATCCATCCTGACCCATCCGTCGATCAATCCTAGCCTCACTATCCCCCAGCCCATCCAGGCAACCACTCTGGCCTATACATGAACTCTAACCCTTTCATCCATCCTGAGTCGCCCAGCCCATTCATCCATCCATCCGCCAATTCAAGTCTTGCATCTTCAAGGCACAACTCTCATTGGTCGACAGACTTCTCTTCCTTTTGCACCGCACTCTCCAGTTACGGCACCACAGGTACACACTGCAGGTTACCTTGGCCTGTTTTCAGACTCGCTCGCGCATCTTAGAAATAAATGGTTCTGTTGCTTTCTCTCAGACAGAAAGCCCCAAAGACCAACTTACCAAAATAGAAGTAAACACAGTTCTCTGCTGGTTCGGCACCTCTCCCCTCACAGCTCGTGCGCGCAATCTTCCACCTCCAACCTCGGTTAAGTCATTGAAGTAAGAGAGGGCCTGGAGCGCGAGCCGTTCTACAATACTCACAGCTGGAGGGCGAGCCTGGGGACCCGGGCTCGCGCGCTTCAGAATGTAGAAATCACGCGCTCACATCCAGACACAAGGCGCCTTTGAATTAACAAGGAAATAATTCCCTCCCAGGGGCCTGTGACAAAACGAACCGAATCCCCCAGAAGAGACGACGCTTTCGCTTCACAGATCCTTATAGTATGCACTGCGCTCTCCCTGTGGGGCTTTCTTCTCTTTCGCCTCTCCGTTGTGCTCTCTTTGTTTCTCTATATTTGTTGTTTATTGCTCCCCCCCATCAGCAATCTCTTCCTTGTTTCTCTCTCCTTCCTCACCCCACCTATCACAGTAAATCTTATCTCTTTATCTCTCCTTCATTCTTTCCTATATTGTCTTTCTGCCGGTGTCTTATTGTCCTCGCGTTTCATCTTTTCCGCTCTTTTGTTATAGCTTATTTTTCTCTCAGGATTCTCTATTTTCTTTTCTTTACCCGATATTTAGTCTTTCTTTCTTTCTTTCTTTCTTTCTTTCTTTCTTTCTTTCTTTCTTTCTTTCTTTCTTTCTTTCTTTCCTTCTTTCCTTCTTTCTTTCTTCCTCTTGCAGAAGCTCCACCCAGAGTGCTGTGCAAAACATATTTCAAAAATAAGTAGTCAACCCTGTATATACGTATCATATAGATGAAGAAATTTAGCACGTGCAGCATATATAACAATTCATTTTCTGCATTTTTTACGGATGTGATTGGTGATAAGCAGTACAGCTGTTTTATGCACCTATAATAGAGATGAGAGATGCACGTCAGCAGAAAGCCCTTCTCTATCTAATGAATGCACATTATTGCTGAGAATTTTTAGTTACCTAGATAAAGGACATTGATATGACTGAACAGGGTCTATAATCCATCGGACCTGATGCTGACCGAGGATCGCAGCAAGCGCACTTCTCAAAATCAGGGATCTGCTCTCCCCTCAAATTGTGCTAAACTACCCTTGTAGTCCTGGTCCATTTTGGGATTCCTGATCCTGAGGGCTACTGTCCTGTCTACTATTCTGTATTCTTTAACTCAAGGCATGACTCCCACAATGCATGACTTTCTCAGCCCCAGGATACCCTCCGGGTGAGTTGTGTGCTATATAAATACACATACAGAACATAACACAAGGCCTGTGCAAAAGCTGCTTTGAGATAAGCATCTTCAATGGTGAGGGACCTCCAAGTAATAAGACAAGAATATCTTTACTGTCGCCTTCCAGGGGCCACCATCCTTTCATGGCTGACCTCAAATAGGGTTCCTTTGTGGGATAATCACCTACGTCTAGTTTGCATACTGGGCCAATGTTGCAACACGTGCTGTACCCCCTGACTTGGTTGCTCTCCCTTTAAGGGCCCATAAATTGAATTGTTTCCCTGTCCTCTCCTCTAGTGGTGAGAGGGAGGGGGAATTATGTACAAGACCACCAGGCCCATGACCTCATTGAAGGTCACCAAGTAATCTCTCTTTGACTACATGGTATAAGAGGCTCCATGGATCTCCTGTGAAGAGTGCTGTAGATCTGTCTGGCTGCGGGAATAGCTATCTGAATTTTTCCTACTGAAAGTGAGAGAGGATATTGGCAACTGACTGTGCGTTGATCTCTAAGTTATCTATGAATTGCAATTTAACCATGTGCCTCAGTTTTTGGAGTACTAGCAGGCAGTTAGCTGTGCCGATAGTCAGACCTTAGAGTCATCTTCAAATCCCCAATTCTGCCTGTCAATATGTGCAGTCCTGTGACAAAAGTATACAATGAGCCCAAGATTATTGAATTTAATGATTTCAAAAGATTATGTCTATAAGTTATAATTGGATATAATGTCATGGATAATAGACTTACCATAATCAGATTCCATGGACAGCCTTTCAACATGACAGTCATCTAGGTTAATGTCCAGCAACTAATGTGGTTGAAGAATTAGATCAATTTTAGAATTAAGTCCAAACCAAAATTGATAGGACATGCAAACAGGCTGTGCTTCTCATGGTTGGAGACTCGAATGGCGTAATAGGCAGCATAGTTGAAGCAGGTGACCGTGGAAGCAGAAATGACACAGGAGAACAACTTATCAGTTTCTGTCAACCCAGTGACCTCATCCTTGCCAGCATTTTTTCAAGCAACCAAAGTGACAAATCTATACATGCACATCAGAAGATGGAGCTCACAAGAATCAAATTAATTACATTTTCAGTTCCAGAACATGGAAGAGCTCAATTCTAAAGGCAAAGACATTGGCTGCAGTAGACCATGGAACAGATCATTAATTTCTCAATTGTAAAATTTAAGTCAAGCTGAAGAAGAGCATCAAAGGCATTTTGCTACCCAGGTATGAGCTGGAAAATGTACCTACACACGTAAACAAAATATAAAAGAAGAGTTTGAAATGCTGAATTCGAATGCTAGCGAGTCAGAACAAATATGGACAAAAATCAAAGAATCCACCAAGCAGGAATCTCAAAAAGGACTTCTCAAGATAAAAAAGCAAAGGAAATCCAAATGGATGACAGAAGAAACAGTAGAAATTGCAAAGAAAACGAATGTCAGCTAAGATAAAAAAAAAAACTGCTGCTTAGGCGAGAATTGAACTTGTGTTTCAGAGGGCTACATTACATCACCTGCCAGGACACTGAAGATGGAAAATCAAGGACAGTTTTTAAAAACATTTATAAAATCAAAAAGAAGTTACAACCGCAAATTGGTATACTGAAAGACGCAAGAAGATCATAGAGAGGTTGAAAAAATACACTAAAGATGTCAACAACCGGGATGTCAACATCTGAGGTACCCCAAAGGACATTAGCTTCACACAAAAACGTTAATATTTTAAGAAGAAGTTATATCAGCACTAAGGTCATTGCCAAGATGGAAAGCTACAGGAATGATGGTACTGCGAGACAAATGTTAGAATCCACAGAAGAAGATTCAGTCAAGGTACTTGCAAACTTTAAAAACAGATTTCGAAAATAACACAATGGCCAGCAGATTGGAAGAGATCAGTCCACATTCCAAAACTAAAAAACTGAAACCTCCATATTCCAATACTGAAAAAAATGAAACCTCACAGACAGTGCAATTTTCCTTCAAATTTCAGATTTCAAATACCAGCAGGATGATTTACACCAGACTAAAGAAGTACCAGATGTACTAGCTGCGTGCAGGAAAAGCTGTGGTTCAGGAGACATCTTTTCAGACACCTGTTAGGTGAATCAAAAAAGGAAAGGAATACCTAATGAGAATCAACATGTGCTTTATTGATTAAAGCAAGACCTTTAATTGCATAAACCTTGTCAACTTGTGGAACGTCCATAGGAAACAAACGTTTCCAAGAACATCTCATTCTTCTCAAGTGTAGCCTATACATTGGAAAAGAAGCCACAGTCAAGACAGACACAATGAAACAAACAGGTTCAGCATTGGCAAAGAAGTTAGACATTGCTGCAGCCTTTCACTCTACCTAGTCAACTTGTTGTCAGGAACTCAACATGCCAGGCTGTTAGGAGAAAGCAGGTAATCTGTAGGATGAATACAATGGGCACTGTTAGAAATGGGATCTCTAGTTGGCAAGGGCTTGCACCTTTGTCCAAGTAGGGACCCTTCTTCCTAGTCAGGGTAAGGGTTGTTACACTCGTGAAGTAACCCCTGCTCACCCTCGTGGTAGCTTGGCACGAGCAGTCAGGCTTAATTCAGAGGCAGTGTGTAAAGCATTTGCACATAACCAACAGTAATACAGTGTAAGCACTACAAACGAACACCACACCAGTTTAGAAAAATAACCAATATTTTATATACTCAAGACAAGACCAATTACGACAAAAATCCACAATACTATACTTTACGAATGAATACTTGATACGGTAACTTCTTCTTTGCAGGAATAGCACAAAAGCAAAGTTCGTACGAGTCGGTAGCTCCGTCCGAGCCTACTGTGATGCTGAAAACCCCAGAGTCTAACAGTTCCAGCCGACCGCGTCGATACGGGTCAGCAGAGTCATGAACAGACTCGGTCACAGTACCTTTTCTCGTTGTGGCTGGTACGGTGTGTACGAGCCGGTCGGCGTTCGTCGCGGTTGCGGTGCAAGACGGAGCGATGCAAGGTGCGGTGTCCCTCGATGCGGTGCAGGCAGCGGCTCGATGAGCGTCGTGCAGACGGAGTCGGTGAGTCCAAGGCGTGCGATGCAGGGTGAGACGATGCTCGATGCGGTGCTGACAGGTTGCGATGCAGGCGACCTAGCCGGAGTGCGGGAGCTGGCGTCGGACAGCGGTGCGAGTCGGAGCGGTGCGTCGCAGACGTGCGAGCGTTGCCCCAAATGCGGTGCGGTCACGACTCTTGAGCCAGTTGCAGCGACCTCGTCGGTCGGGTCCGGTTGGTTCAGTGAAGCGATGCGATGCGAACTGCGGTGCCCACAGGTCACGGTGCAAGCAGCGGCTCGATGTTGGCGGCGTTGGACGTCGCCCACGGTGAGACCAGGGTTGCGATGCGAAGCGGGGCGATGCGGTCTGCGGTGCAAACAGGTCACCGGCCAGGGATGGATTCGGTGGACGGAGTCGGTTGCGGTTCCCTTCCTCTGTGGCAACTGAAACAGCGTTCCAGAAGCGGTACCCAGAGGCTTGTGAAGTCTTTGCAGTCCCTGAGACTTCTTAACAGGAGGCCAGCTCGGTTTCTGGCCCTTGGAGATACTCAGCACAAGTTTGGAGAAAGTTCAGTCCAGTCCTTTCACTGCCCAAGACAGAAGCAGCAACTGCAGGCCAACCCAACAAAGCAACAACACAGCAAAGGGGCAGTACTCCTCCTGGCAGCTCTTCCAGCTCTTCGTCTTGGCAGGTTCCTTGATTCCAGCGAGATCTAAATTCATGGGGTCAGGGCCCCAATATTTATATCCCAAATTCCTTTGTTCTCTGAAGGCAGAGAGGCCTTTGCCTAGTCCAAACCAGTTCTGGAGCACTTTGTTGACAAGTCTCCGTCCCTTCTTTCAGTGAGTAGGCCAGGGACATCAGACGCACCACAGGAGGTGGAGCCAGCATTGTGGAGGGAAGGCACTGTCCTATTCAGGGCCCAGGTGCGACCCCTCCCACCCATCTACATGTAGATCTTGCTATTCAGCCCTGTGCTGACTCACCCTGTCTCCCGGCATCCCCCATCCCATGGGGGACTCACACTCCAGACAAGGAATACACAATCTCGCAGAGGCAGGCTTGGATGGTTAGACAAGAAAATACCCACTTTCTAAAAGTGGTATTTTCAAACACAGAATGTTAAAACCAACCTTACTAAAAGCTGTATTTTATCATTCTGAGTCCAGGCATACTAAACTCGAATTTCTACCATGTTCCCGGGGTCAGTTAGGATTATAAGCTGTAATAATCAAAACTGCCCGTTCTGGCCTAGGGGGAACAGGTAGCCTTGCAATAGTGAAAAACGAACTAGGCTGTAATTCACTATCAGGACATGCCGCACACACCAGGGCATGTCCTACCTTTCGCGTACAACGCACCCTGCCCACAGGGGTACCTTGGGCCTACCTTAGGGGTGACTAACATGTAGCAAAGGGAAGGTTTAGGGACTTGCAAGTGTGTGCACTTGCCAAGTCGACATGGCAGCCCCAGGCTGCGCACAGGCTCTGCGATGGCAGGCCCGAGTTACACTTTACGGGCTGTTTGCGTGGGTGGCACAATCCAGTGCTGCAGCCCACCAACAGCATTTGGTCTATAGGCCCTGGCACTCGCAGTGCACTTTACAAGGGACTGACACATAAACCAAATAGGCCAATCATGGAAACACCAATCCATAACGCATTTTATACAGGAGCACTTGCACTCTCCCACTGGACCGCAGTGAGGAAAGTGCGCAGAATCATCACACCAGCAAAAACAGAGTCAAAACCGGGAGGTCAGAAAGCAAAAAGTCAGGGGAAACACGCCAAAAGATGCCAAGTCTAACACATGTCCCCTCCAGCTGAAAGTAGGGAGAACTACCCAACCCCATTGGAGTTCTCTTCACTAAGGCGGAAGAACCTGGACAGACCATCTGCGTTGGCGTGTTCTGTACCAGGACGGTGCTCCACCGTAAAGTCCATTCCCTGTAGGGAGATGGACCACCTCAGCAGTTTTGGATTCTCACCCCTCATTTGCATCAACCATCTGAGGGGCCTGTGGTCTGTCTGAACCCGGAAGTGAGTCCCAAACAGGTATGGTCTCAACTTCTTCAGCGCCCAGACCACAGCAAAAGCTTCCTTTCTATGGCACTCCACCTCTGTTCCCTGGGAAGTAGTCTCCTGCTAAGGAAGACTACAGGCTGATCCAGGCCCTCTTCGTTCAGTTGTGAGAGCACCGCTCCCACACCATGCTCTGAAGCGTCAGTCTGCACGACAAATTCTTTGGAGAAGTCAGGTGCCTTGAGCACGGGCGCCGTGCACATGGCTGCCTTCAGGGCATCAACAGCTTTCTGGCAGGACTCAGTCCAGATCACTTTCCTGGGCTGCCTCTTAGAGGTCAGCTCTGTTAAGGGGGCAACGATGGTGCCATAGCCCTTAACAAATCTCCGGTAGTAGCCGGTGAGACCTAAGAAGGCTCTCACCTCTGTCTGGGTCTTGGGGGGCTCCCAAGCCAGAATGGTGTCAATCTTGGGTTGTAGGGGCGCCACCTGGCCGCTTCCTACCTGGTGTCCCAAGTACACCACAGAACCCTGCCCGATCTGGCACTTACTGGCCTTGATCGTGAGGCCTGCACCTTGCAGAGCCCTCAACACTTTCTCAAGGTGCTGTAAATGTTCTTCCCAGCTGGAACTGAACACAGCAATGTCATCCAGGTAGGCGGCACTGAAATCCTCCAGCCCGGCCAACACCTGATTGACCAACCTCTGAAAGGTGGCAGGGGCATTCTTCAACCCAAAGGGCATCACCCGGAATTGGTAATGACCTTCTGGGGTTGAGAATGCTGATCTCTCCTTGGCCCCATCGGTTAAGGCAATCTGCCAGTACCCAGACGTTAAATCAAACGTGCTGAGGAACCGGGCAGCTCCCAACCGATCAATGAGCTCATCAGCTCTGGGGATGGGGTGCGCGTCAGTCCTGGTGACGGCATTGAGCCCACGGTAGTCCACACAAAACCGGAGTTCTGGTGTGGCACCGGGCGCCACAGCCTTTGGGACCAAGACCACTGGGCTGGCCCAAGGACTGTGGGAGGGCTCAATCACCCCTAACGCCAACATCTTAGAGACCTCCTCCTTGATGCTGGCTCTGACCCGGTCAGTCAACCTGTAAATCTTGTGCTTCACAGGATGGCTGTCACCGGTGTCCACGTCATGGGTACACCAGTGAGTAACACCGGGGGTCAGAGAGAACAGTGGGGCGAACTGTCCCAACAACTGGCGACAGTCCCCCTGCTGCTCCTGAGTCAGAGTAGGGGAGAGGATCACACCCTCTACTGACCCATCATGCTCCTTAGTAGACAGGAGGTCAGGGAGAGGCTCACTCTCCTCTTCCACCCCATCATCTGTCGCCAAGAGCATACTCACTTCAGACCTCTCGAAGTTGGGCTTGAGGCGGTTCACGTGAAGGACCCTCAAAGGGTTCCTTGGAGCCTGCAAATCCACCAGGTAGGTGACGTCACTTTTGCGCTCCTTTACCTCATATGGCCCAGTCCACTTGTCCTGCAAGGCACAAGGTGCCACTGGGGCCATTACCCACACTTTTTGCCCAGGTTGAAATTCGACCAGAGTGGCGTTCTGGTCATACCATCTCTTCATTTCTTCCTGGCTTGCTTCTAGGTTCGCCTGAGCGAGTTTCCTGAAGCGGGCAGTTTGGTTTCTAAATGCCAGCATGTAGCTAAATACATCCTGGGGAGTTTTCCTGGGAGCCGCCTCCCAGCCTTCCTTCACCAAACTCAGAGGTCCTCTGACAGGGTGGCCATACAGGAGCTCAAAGGGGCTGTACCCAAGAGACTTCTGAGGCACCTCCCTGTACGCAAAGAGTAGGCATGGCAAGAGGACGTCCCACTTACGCCTCATGGGTTCTGTTAGACCCTTGATCATGCCTTTCAAGGTCTGGTTGAATCTCTCCACCAGACCGTTTCCTTGTGGGTGGTAAGGAGTGGTGAACTTGTAGGTTACACCACACTCCTTCCACAGGGATGTCATATACTTCGATATGAAATTGGTCCCCCTATCGGAAACCACCTCTCTGGGGAATCCCACACGGGAAAAGATCCCCATTAACGCCCGGCCCACCACTGGCGCCGTCGTTGTCCTGAGAGGGATTGCCTCCGGGTACCGGGTGGCATGGTCCACCAAGACCAGGATGTACCTGTTGCCCATGGCTGTCTTGGGATCCAGTGGCCCCACAATATCCATCCCTACCCTTTCAAAGGGTGTTCCAACAACCGGAAAAGGTTGGAGAGGAGCTTTGACCTTCCTCCCACTCTTACCACTTGCCTGGCAAGTTTGGCAAGACCTACAGTGTGCATCTGACTGCCTTCGCATTTGGGGCCAAAAGAAGTGGGTGACAAGCCTGTCAAAGGTCTTGTCCTGCCCCAAATGTCCTGCCAAAGGCACGTCAGGAGCCAGACCCAGTAGGAAGGTCCTGAAGCGCTGGGGTACCACCAGCACACGGGCTGACCCAGGCTCAGCAACCTTAGGCTCACTGTATAGGAGACCGCTCTCCCAGTAGATCAGATGTGACCCGGACTGATTACCAGCTGCCTGGTCTGCAGCCTGCCGCCGCAGACCCTCCAGAGTAGGGCACTCATTCTGCTCCCTGCAGAACTCCTCCCTGGTGGGACCCCCTTCTTGCTGCCAATGGGTCAGCTCAGAGATGTCTCCCAGTTCGGCTACCTGCTCCCCTGTAGGCACCGGGGCGTCCCCCTCGAGGTCCGCCTCCTCCCGGTCCGTGGGAACTTCGGGGGCCGGTTTCCCGCGCCCCCTGCCCTTTCTCTTGGCAGGGACTTGGGCCACTGTTTCAGGCTCCAAGTCCTCTTGATCACCCTTTCTGGCCGCCATTGACCGAGTAGACACGCATGCCCACTCTGGCAACCCAAGCATCTCCAAGTGAGACCTGAGCTCAACCTCCTTCCATGAGGACTGCTCCAGGTCGTTTCCTAGCAGACAATCTACAGGCATGGTAGGGCTCACAACCACCCTCAAGGGACCTGAGACCCCCCCATTCAAAGGGAACCTGCGCCACCATACACTGGCGCTCAGAGTTGTCGACAGCAACTACTTGGTGGAATGCTCCTGGGACTACTTGCTTCTCAGACACCAGGTGACACCGGACTGAGGTCACACTGGCTCCAGTATCTCTGAGAGCCTCTACCCTGTTCCCATTAATGGTCACCCAGGTGCTATATTTCTTTGTGTTAGGGGGCACCTGGTTTCCTGGGACCATCTCACTGTCCCCTAGTGAGACAAGGGTCATTTCTGCGGGATCCCCACCCTCCTGTGGGCACCCCTCCTCCCCAAGCGCTACACTAGCCAACACTTTGGACTGTCCACCGGTGGGTGGCTGCGTCCCCTTCGGGCACTTGGGGTCCCCCTTAAAGTGACCTACCTGGTCACATGCATAACACTTGCGGGGGCCGGTCTCAACAGGCTTCCCTGTAGAGACCCCTTTCTTCTTATCACCGGGGGCTGGGAACCTTTACCCTGGGTACTAGTTTGGGGCCCTTTAGAGAACTCCTGTGCTTTACCCTTGTCCCCCCCACCTTTCTGCTGGGGACCCTGCCCACCTTTGGCTGAGTCTCCCCCAAACGCTTTCTTGTGGACACTGGTACTCACCCAGCGGTCCGCTTCCATAGCAAGCTTCCTGGCGTCAGTTAGCTTACTATCAACTAGGTGCTGGCGCAGATCTGCAAAACATAGACTAGACAAGTGCTCCCATGCAATCAAGTTGTAGAGCCCCTGAAAATCTGTTACACTACTGCCCTTCACCCAACCATCCAGAGACCTGCAGAACACATCCACACATTCCAACCAAGTGTTGGCATCAGACTTCTTACTGGACCTGAACTGATCCCTGTACTTTTCAGGAGTAAGACCATACTTCGTGAGAAGGGCATCCTTCATGTCAGCATAGGTGAGGTGATACCCCTTACCCAAAGCTATCAGAGCATCCCTTGCTTCTTCAGGGAAAAGTGGCCACAATCCTGCTCCCCAATTCTCCTCAGGGACCCCATTCATGTGTATGGCTGCCTCATAACCCTGAAACCACCTTTGTATGTCATCCCCCTTCTTGAACTCCTTGCCTACGTTCTTGGGAATGTGCACAATCCTGTCTGCCTTTCTGGACGAATTGCTGCCACCATCTGAGCCTGACTTACTCCTAAGTTCTAGCTCCTTCAGTTCTCTCTCATGCTCTAAGAGCATCTTCCTCTCCTCTATGGCCAATCTCTTCTCCTCCCGCTCACTCTCCAGCCTGAGCTTCTGCAGCTCAAACTGCCTTGTCTCCCGCCGGTCCTCCAGCTCCTCTGGGGACAGACTGCTGCTACCTGATCTGGCGGGTTCCCCCTACCCAAAAGCACATCCACCCTGGAAATAGGCTCCTCCGCCTCCTCACTGAGATCACCAGGCTGCCCATTGGCATGTCTGGCTGCTACCCAGGCCCTCAGCGCCTTCTGTAGCTCCTCCTTCCTTGTGAGGCCTTTAATTTGGACTTTCAGGTTTTTACAAATCGCTCGTAACTCCTTTACGGCGTAGGATTCCAACCTGTCCTCCTCAAAGATAACTTCCAGAGATGCAACGGATGATGCAATTGATTCAGGCATGACAAAAGTCGTGAGTTGAAAACTGGCAAGATCAAAAATAGGCCAAAAGAAAAAGAACCAGTATGTGGTACGTAATGGTCTGCGATATGGTAGTAGTGCACACCAATCACTGTAAGTCAAGTGCAAACACAAGTCCTATCCTCACCGCTGACAACCAATGTTAGAAATGGGATCTCTAGTTGGCAAGGGCTTGCACCTTTGTCCAAGTAGGGACCCTTCTTCCTAGTCAGGGTAAGGGTTGTTACACTCGTGAAGTAACCCCTGCTCACCCTCGTGGTAGCTTGGCACGAGCAGTCAGGCTTAATTCAGAGGCAGTGTGTAAAGCATTTGCACATAACCAACAGTAATACAGTGTAAGCACTACAAACGGACACCACACCAGTTTAGAAAAATAACCAATATTTTATATACTCAAGACAAGACCAATTACGACAAAAATCCACAATACTATACTTTACGAATGAATACTTGATACGGTAACTTCTTCTTTGCAGGAATAGCACAAAAGCAAAGTTCGTACGAGTCGGTAGCTCCGTCCGAGCCTACCGTGATGCTGAAAACCCCAGAGTCTAACAGTTCCAGCCGACCGCGTCGATACGGGTCAGCAGAGTCATGAACAGACTCGGTCACAGTACCTTTTCTCGTTGTGGCTGGTACGGTGTGTACGAGCCGGTCGGCGTTCGTCGCGGTTGCGGTGCAAGACGGAGCGATGCAAGGTGCGGTGTCCCTCGATGCGGTGCAGGCAGCGGCTCGATGAGCGTCGTGCAGACGGAGTCGGTGAGTCCAAGGCGTGCGATGCAGGGTGAGACGATGCTCGATGCGGTGCTGACAGGTTACGATGCAGGCGACCTAGCCGGAGTGTGGGAGCTGGCGTCGGACAGCGGTGCGAGTCGGAGCGGTGCGTCGCAGACGTGCGAGCGGTGCCCCAAATGCGGTGCGGTCACGACTCTTGGGCCAGTTGCAGCGACCTCGTCGGTCGGGTCCGGTTGGTTCAGTGAAGCGATGCGATGCGAACTGCGGTGCCCACAGGTCACGGTGCAAGCAGCGGCTCGATGTTAGCGGCGTTGGACGTCGCCCACGGTGAGACCAGGGTTGCGATGCGAAGCGGGGCGATGCGGTCTGCGGTGCAAACAGGTCACCGGCCAGGGATGGATTCGGTGGACGGAGTCGGTTGCGGTTCCCTTCCTCTGTGGCAACTGAAACAGCGTTCCAGAAGCGGTACCCAGAGGCTTGTGAAGTCTTTGCAGTCCCTGAGACTTCTTAACAGGAGGCCAGCTCGGTTTCTGGCCCTTGGAGATACTCAGCACAAGTTTGGAGAAAGTTCAGTCCAGTCCTTTCACTGCCCAAGACAGAAGCAGCAACTGCAGGCCAACCCAACAAAGCAACAACACAGCAAAGGGGCAGTACTCCTCCTGGCAGCTCTTCCAGCTCTTCGTCTTGGCAGGTTCCTTGATTCCAGCGAGATCTAAATTCATGGGGTCAGGGCCCCAATATTTATATCCCACATTCCTTTGTTCTCTGAAGGCAGAGAGGCCTTTGCCTAGTCCAAACCAGTTCTGGAGCACTTTGTTGACAAGTCTCCGTCCCTTCTTTCAGTGAGTAGGCCAGGGACATCAGACGCACCACAGGAGGTGGAGCCAGCATTGTGGAGGGAAGGCACTGTCCTATTCAGGGCCCAGGTGCGACCCCTCCCACCCATCTACATGTAGATCTTGCTATTCAGCCCTGTGCTGACTCACCCTGTCTCCCGGCATCCCCCAGCCCCTGTCACTCACACTCCAGACAAGGAATACACAATCTCACAGAGGCAGGCTTGGATGGTTAGACAAGAAAATACCCACTTTCTAAAAGTGGTATTTTCAAACACAGAATGTTAAAACCAACCTTACTAAAAGCTGTATTTTATCATTCTGAGTCCAGGCATACTAAACTCGAATTTCTACCATGTTCCCGGGGTCAGTTAGGATTATAAGCTGTAATAATCAAAACTGCCCGTTCTGGCCTAGGGGGAACAGGTAGCCTTGCAATAGTGAAAAACGAACTAGGCTGTAATTCACTATCAGGACATGCCGCACACACCAGGGCATGTCCTACCTTTCGCGTACAACGCACCCTGCCCACGGGGGTACCTTGGGCCTACCTTAGGGGTGACTAACATGTAGCAAAGGGAAGGTTTAGGGACTTGCAAGTGTGTGCACTTGCCAAGTCGACATGGCAGCCCCAGGCTGCGCACAGGCTCTGCGATGGCAGGCCCGAGTTACACCTTACGGGCTGTTTGCGTGGGTGGCACAATCCAGTGCTGCAGCCCACCAACAGCATTTGGTCTATAGGCCCTGGCACTCGCAGTGCACTTTACAAGGGACTGACACATAAACCAAATAGGCCAATCATGGAAACACCAATCCATAACACATTTTATACAGGAGCACTTGCACTCTCCCACTGGACCGCAGTGAGGAAAGTGCGCAGAATCATCACACCAGCAAAAACAGAGTCAAAACCGGGAGGTCAGAAAGCAAAAAGTCAGGGGAAACACGCCAAAAGATGCCAAGTCTAACAGGCACGCATTACTTAGATCTTCGTAAAGGGAAGCCTCGAAGAGAAGCTGCAGGAGCGAGCACTTAGGGAATGGGGGAAGTTGTGCACGGGTCTCTGGAAGCTGGTCCCACAGGGCAGTAAGAGAGCAGCTGGGGCAGGAGGCAGAAGTAGGCCAATGGGAAATTAGAAGCATCCCAGAAAAGAACTTCTTGGGTAGTTTAAGTAGTTGAAGTAGGCAGGATGAGTAGCCTTGCAACTTCATTTGATGGTAGGGTTCCCTCCTCCCACAAGGCCGCCACCATTGTGGCAGTCCAACTTTATTTGTATCTTTCTTCACCTTTCCCAGATTTCCTGATTATAGTGACCCTGCCTTAAGTTTATCTTGGCTTCTTTCTACTTTTACTGGATGCTCTGACTTCTGGTGTACTACAGACAGCTACTCTTCAATCTTTGCGCTTGCTTCGGTGTTGACCCCGAAGCTGGGGAGTGTTTCCAGGAACTCTCTAGGTTTGTCAGTAGCCCTTATCTGGAGCATCGGGTAAGCCAAGAGAGGAAAGGTTGTTTTGTTTATTGATGACAACTTTTAAGACAGTGTAATCCCCACCCATATTTACCTTGCATTCGTAGGCATTACAACCATTGACAGGACCTGTACCTTATGCCAGGCTACTAAGCGAAGTGCTTTGTCATTGACCGTACTACTTTAAATGAAACAATGCTGGATCAGGTGTATCCTGTGCTTCTCTTTTTCTCATTCCCAGACTCCTTTTCCCTCATGGACAGACTGCAAAAGATTAAAGTTCTGCTTCTTGGGTACCAGCCCTCGCTAGGTAGGAGTTTGGTGGATTGACATCAGGAAGTCTGCTACTACTTAGAAGACTCTGGTATCGGGCACTCCTATGCAGAATGCATCATGAGAGAGGCTGATGTGGAAGATGAAGGTGGATTCAAAATAAGTGGAGGAAACATCAACAACTTTGGTATGCATAACTGAAGGTCAGGAAGATCTGTGAAGCTCCATAATAAGAGTTAGCGAGCACAGTGAAGGAAAGGCACTATGACTGAATATAAAAAGAGACAAAAATGTTTATAACAGATGCAGCCATCAACTTCAAAGTTGATGTTGAATATCTACAAGTGGTGGGCAGCTCTCGGATCAACCATCAATAGTAGAGGTTCAATGCACCCAGTTCCTGCTGCACATGTCAGATTTGTGCAAGGCACAAGGCCATGCATTATGCGCAGTGCTGGCAACAAACAGTCAAAGGCTGTCCAAATTTTGTTTCGGAGGCACGAGAACAGGGTATATACGATTCACAAAAACCTTTGAAAATCGGAAAAAATACATGGTTAAGGATCAGTCAATTTTTACATTTAAGTTCTAGGATAACACAGGCGGCTAAAGTTCTTGTGTTGTACTCTCTACTATATAAAACCTAAAAAGTTATGAAAATCCCCAGTTAAGCTAGATACATAATTATAACTCCCACCTCCACCGTGCACAGCTCACACATGACATTACAGATAAAGTCACAAGTGTCTTAATGACATCACTAGTTGCATCACATATCACATTGCAATCGGCATCGTCACTGATATCACTAATGCTATTCAAGGACTTCAGAACGCAGAGTTTATTGAGAAAAGCCTCGGCTGTACCCAAGAGGCCTGGGCATACAGGGACCGGTCTTTACCCCTCCCTGCCCAGCTTGAACTGAGAAGGCATGCTGGGTGAAGAGACTTCTTGAGCAGTTCTGTGTCGATCTTGGAGCTGGGCTTAAGCTACAGTGAAGGGGTGCAGAGATCAGAGCCCACCCTGACATGCACTTAGGCTGCGGATTCTCCACTATTACTTCAAAGTCCAGCTGCACCCTGCCCTGTCCTTCTCGAGTGCCGGGGTCTGCTTCATGCACCCACCAAGTGTGGACAGCTACAATATGATCCACTGATGGTGTTCACCAGCCAATAGGTAGCAATTTTTCTACCCATTGGTATCCTTTCCCATATTGTCCTGACATCGGGGTCCAGCATTTCTTCAGTAATTTACATTGATTCATAACTACATTTTTTGGTTGCTACCACATTTTTGTCCTGATTATGACACTTTTTCAAATGGTTTTGCTAGGGCCGAAACTTTGAGAAACTGCACTAGCAGACTAATACTAATGATATAATGTACACAGTGCACTCTTACTTAGAGTCTTGTTCTTGAAATTATATATCTATCAGCCCCTTTTTCTCTGCCTATATGCTTGCATATTGCACCAGTACATATTTATTCACATTTGCCACCAGTCACTTTTCACTGGGCCATTTTGGTTGGAGCACCTGTTTACAATGCAATCTGTGTTTCATATCATTTATGAAATTGTACAGCGAATACATCCAACTGTCCTTTTCAAACATTTGAGGTCTGATTATGTTTAGGCAAGGAAGTCTAAGCTTGTACTTCCTCGAGGGGACCACCGCTGTGTATGTTTAATTTACTTCCCTTCACAGGAGCACAAAGCAGCAGCTATTTTCCCTCAGAAAATGCGAAGGAGGAAGCATGGGCTTTGGAAACTGAAATAAAGAAAGCCAAAGGCAAAGTTCTGCTTTTTCTCTGAGCAAAGAGACTGTGCTCTCGCATTTACCCACCAACTCCCACTCACATCCTGAGGAAAGAGAGTGCGCTGCTTTGTTTCCTCAGCTCTTCTCGAGAGTGGTGGCACCACAGACCCCCTCAGCCCGCTTCACATTAACGGACTGAAGGCACCAGCACGCCACTGGGCTGAGGCGAATTAAAATAGGATCGGTTTTATATGGTCCTAACGAAAAAATAATAAATAGATCAACGTGGCAAAACCTTGCAAAGGAGAGATTTCCCCCAACTCTTTCACTGAACTATGTGGTTTTTGAACCTTTAAGTGCTTTTTTTCAGTATTTTTTTTTACTTTCTGTAACTTTCTGGTCCATTTGTTATAGTATCATATTGGGAGGAGATATAGTCTCAGCTTAAGTGCGCGACAGGGTGGGATGTACAACGCACGATCAGCCAATGCCTACTGGGACTCCTTTCTCATAACCCCTAATAAAAGGCGCATAGCAGTTGGCTGGCTCAGCCCACGACCCCCCACACGGGAGGCGTGGAAGAGGGGCCTATTGGAGTGGGCTGGTGCAGCGGAGGCGCGCGAGCAGCCGCAGCCCGTGCAGGCAAGAGAGGTGCGTCGTCCGTCGAAATCCCCCCCACCCTGCCCCACAGCTCCACCGCCCTTACCTGCTTGGGTCGCGGCTGGTAATGAAGTTAGTATGTATTACAAGGATTAAAATATCCTCTGCTGTGTGATATGAAATCTGCTGTGTGATGATATTGTAGTCACTGTAGAGTTCCGTGACCCTGCAAAACAACTTGGCCTTCGAACTCCATCTATATGGCCATTGAACTCCTCAGTGATTTATAATATTATAATATATGGCAGATAATACTTTATTCCATATATTTATTCTTGTTCTTTTATTATTCTTCTCCTTATTTTTTCCTTCTTTTTATTTTTGTTACAGGTTCCTCATGATTCCTCTTTAACTTACCTCATATTTTCAAGCTGCAGAAGTTGTCATAGCAATGAGATTGTTTATTTAAAATGCTTAAGTACCATAACTGGTCTTCATATTGCTCAACAACTTTGTGGAATTGCCTGATTAATTTTGTTTATACTGAGAACATTTGTGGCTCAACTCCAGTGATGGGTTTATTTTAGCCGATTTGATTGACAAATGTTAACTTCATAAGGAAACACAACAAATTGTAGGATGCTGAATTGCCACCAACATGTAACATGGTGTAGGAAAGTAGGATCTGCTTCTTATGGTTACCCCCACTTTTTGCTTCATGTTATACTGTACTAGTCTGACTGGGATCCTGCTAATCAGGACCCCAGTCTATCTGCTTTCTCCCTAAACTGTTATGTCATGTACTTAGGTACCCTCCAGATTGGATACTGGGGTACCCTTGTCAGTCCCTAGTATATGGTACCCATGTACCCAGGGCATAGGTACCCCAGAGCCCTCTCATGGGCTGAAGCATGTACTATGCCACCCATGAGAAGTCATGCAAAATGGAACTACATGCCTGCCATTGCAGCCTGTGTAAGATGGTGCATGCACCACTTACTTTAGATATAGGTTAACTATATCTAAGGGTCACTACACTTAAAACCTATAAGTCACCCCTATAGCAGGCCTTGAAAATCCTGAAGGCAGGGTGCTTGGTTCTGAGTGAGAAGGTGCCACTGCATGAGCAGGACACCCCTGTAGCATACGGAGTCCATTCTCCTGGGTTGTTAGTGCTGCAGCCATTTAGGACATATAGAGTGGCATTATGCGACAGCATAATGACCAACTCTAAAACGGCTAAAAGTAACCCTATCGTGTTTGGTGTCAAACATTGTGGAATCATACCCCCACACCGGTAACCGGTGTGGGAGGTATGATTCCACCCCTCAGAAACAAGCTTTGTGAGGTCCCTGGTGTTCCCAGTACCAGCCTTCTAGTCCCGGGCAGCCCAAAATGGTTGCTGCCGACCAGAGACACATTTCTGCCCTCCTGCTGCTGAGCCAAGCTCGAGCAGGGCAAGGCAGAACAATAGGCATCCTGTCACAGGGTGGTGCGGCCACCTCCCAGACAGGATTTAGTGTATTAGGCCTGGGTGGGTGCGCTTGCCAGCGACCGAAAGTCTGCATGAGGGGCACATTTGGTGTCCCTGTGCATAGCCCAGTTCAAACCAGTCCTGGGAGCCGTTGTCTCCTGCTCTGGCACAAAATTGGACAAAGGACATGGGAGTAACCTCCCCACTCCCTGAATCTGTCCAACCCTCTCCCGTGGGTACAAATGAGCTTACCTGGCTGTAGGACCCTAGAGTCGACGTGGACAAGATTCTGAACAAGAAACCACTGTCCTTCGACCGTCTGGACACTCTGGACTTCGTTGGACTTCGCTGGACTTCGTTTGGGCCCAACTTCGTCTCCCCCTCCGTCCAAAGCATCATCTGTGCCCGTGCATCATACAGGCTCCGTGCAGGACCTGTGAAGCATCAAGGACAACTGAAGATATCTCCCTTGGAGTGAAGGATTCCCTCTCCTGAATCCGCAGGCACCATATCACGATTGACTGGTCTGCTGCTCCTGAGCTCCTATGGACTCCGAAGGCTCCAGCAACACAGGAGGTGGGTTTCCAAATTTCTTGAGATCTAAGCTGCCATCTCACCAAGTTTGAGGTCAGAATCCCTTGTGGGGGCTGCAA
The DNA here is from genome assembly GCA_963921515.1 of Calotriton arnoldi. Taxonomy (NCBI): domain Eukaryota; kingdom Metazoa; phylum Chordata; class Amphibia; order Caudata; family Salamandridae; genus Calotriton; species Calotriton arnoldi. The sequence continues at coordinate 646,288 of CAWUFW010009883.1, forward strand.
TACCATGTACCCCTGTGCACCGCGTACTTTTGCAAGTGCATATGCTTGTTGGTGTTTCCAAAACAAGTGCACTGGGCTCCGAGTAGCCCCAACCTCTGGCACCATTTCCACCAAAGAACTTTGGCCTCCTTGCACCGAGTGCTCCGGGGTTGTTGCTTTATGAAACTGATTGAGGTCCCCTCGCGACTCCTGTGCCTCGGTCCTATGGGTTCTCTTGAGGGTCATCTTTGCTTTTCTTGGGCTCCCATGGTTACTCCAGGCTTGCCCTGACTCCCCTGTGTTTGGTGAGTCTCTTGGACCTTGCTGGTCCGAACCGTAACCTTCTTTGACCTTCTGTGCGGGTTGCCGTTGCCAAGTCTTGTTGGTGCTCCAGCCGGACACCGGCCCCTCAGTACTCAACATCCTTTGTTGGACAGCTCGTATCCAGCTCCTGGTTGTCCTCAACATCTCCTGGTCCCGGTGGCTGCAGAGTCAAGAACCCTCTCACCGCACCTGAAGCACCCGACATCGGAGGGCATTCGTCTACCGAGCCCCTGGTCACTCCTGAGTGACCCAGACTCTGTCCCTTCTGCTTTCATGTACTCTTCAACAAGAATCCCCCTTTGGATTCCGAAGGACACTTTTCTTCTTCCCAGCAGTGGCTCTTCTTCGAAGTCCTCCATTGAGTTCGGCGGCGGTTTCCGACGCCACTTCTGTCCTATGCACCCGGCTCCCCTGGGATAGGTAACTCTGGTACTATGGTATCCACGGGTGGGGTGGCTCTCCAACCTCCTAAGTTCCACGGGGTTTCTTCGAAGTCCACTCAGAAGGGTCCTTAAACTTTAAAACTGCAACCGCGACTCTCCCATAGAATTGTACGGCGCATGGCTAATATTTTGTGCAGCAGTTGAAGTGGCACCAGGGAACACGACCCACTTCATCACATTTATGCCTGCCTTTTTGCTGTATTTTATTATTACAACTAGGATGGCCCACTTTATTTGCTTTCATTAGCGCCTCTTATTGCACCACTGTCACTAGGGGTGATTTCCGGATGTTAACTAATGTCACAACAAACCTTTGATTAGTTCTGAAATCTGACTTCCTATCAATGTGGGAACATTTCTCTCTTTTTAATCTGAAGATTTTATTTCTTGTCATCTTCTATGAAACCGACTGCTTTTGATTAGCGCATTCCTGCGCCTGTCTTAAAGGCCCTCACTTCTACTTTCAATCAATCAATCAATCAATCAATCAATCAATCAGGGGGTTTATAGAGCACGCTACTCACCCTTGAGGGTCTCAAGGCGCTGGGGGGGGGGGGGTGGGCAGCTCCGGCTCAGTCGAAGAGCAAGGTCTTGAGGTCCTTCCTGAAGGCGCGCAGGGTAGGGGAGCGTCTGATGCTGACTGGGAGCTCGTTCCAGGTCTTGGCTGCAATGTAGGAGAAGGCCCTTCCTCCTGCTCTGCTTCTGCGGATGCGGGGGGTCTCTGCTAGGGCAAGGTCGGCGGATCGGAGGTTCCATTTGGGTGCGTGGAAGCAGACTCTCTCGTTGAGGTATTAGGGTCCGATGTTGTGGAGGGATTTGTAGGTGTGGGTGAGAAGCTTGTTCTCTTCTCGACGGGGAGCCAGTGTAGGTCTCGCAGGTGTTGAGTCATGTGTTCGTGCCGAGGGGTCCCGAGGACGAGTCTGGCCGTGGCATTCTGGATGGTTTGGAGCTTGTGTAGAAGGGACCTGTTGACACCGGCGTAGAGGGCGTTTCCGTAGTCCAGTCTGCTGGTTATGAGTGCGTGGGTGACGGTATTTCTATGTTCGGGGGGGATCCTTTTGAAGGTCTTTCGGAGGATGCGGAGGCAGTTGAAGCTGGTGGAGGCGACGGCGTTGATCTGGCGGGTCATGGTGAGGGAGGAGTCGAGGATGATGCTGAGGTTCCGAGCGTGGTCTGTCGGGGTGGGAGGGCTCCCGAGGGCGGAGGGCCACCATGTGTTGTCCCAGGCGGAGGCCGATTCCAATTTAGATAAAATTAGTTACACTTTCATTTTCATCGAGCGTTTTCTTTTAATATATAAGTAGGACGACGAGACCTGATCCTCTTACAGAAACCTTTTCGCTATCCTTCAGATGCGGTAAAATTTGACCTGATTACAGCGCTGTCTTTTCCAAGTAAGTGTCTCGAAAATGATGGTTCCTCTTTTTGTTTCTCTCTTTTCCTCATCTGTTTGTCGTCTAACCAGTTTTCTCAGGTTGTGACACACAAGCAGAAAATATTCAGGCTATGTATGGTTTGTTCTCCATGTTTTCCATGCTAGATCATGGGCGTGGAAGTTGTCCATTGGTCATCCTCGATCTTTCGGTGGTCTTCAATGCCATGAGTCACGAGGCACCCCTTTTGGTCTTTTGGGATGAAAGTACAGAACCAGCACAGCAGCTTTCTTGACACTAGCATTTTTTCCTTTGTCGCTGGCTGTTCACCTTCATTTTTGTTTTATCCTAAGAACCTCTCACACTGCAGGTCTGGTGCCTCTCTGGGACTTCCTGAGTTTGTCCTGAGAAAGGAAATGGCCTCCATCAGCCTTCCACACTTGTATTCTCAAGGTCTGGTCTAAGGCAGATGGGCGCTCTTTGTGTTTATATTTTCGAGTGAATGTAAGTTCTCAAACATTTTGCATAGTTTTCACTAGCATAAATCTTTGTACGCACGATTAGACCAAGTGAAAGGTTTCACCATCATTATTGGTGCTTCTAGTGTTGGGGTTACCTCTGTAACTATTTTCTATAAAATTCTAATCATGTTTTTCAGATGGATGATGTGTCCTGCCCACAGAGGATGCCCCACTTCTTCTTCCCCTTCTGAAGGATTCTGGGACAAGAGTTGACTCAGAAGACATTGGTAAGGGGGAATCTGTTTTTCAACCTGATTGGCTCAATACTAGAAGCTGAGAGATGTATTAGCTGTGGTTGGCTGTCAAAGGCAACCCAAGTGCTTGACTTTGTGTAATAACCTAGGTTGCCCAGCAGCTCAGTGACAATTGTTTGGGGTCACTGTATGGACCCTGCTGTGGAAATTACTTTCCAAGAGTTGAGTCAATATGCTGCTCTTCCTGCCACTCGCTGGCTAGGAGAAAGTCTGAAGGCTTTGTACATGTTCTTCTGAGCATTACTGCTGGAGCTGTTGCCCTGTGTGGAAGCCCCCATCAAGTTAAAGCAAACCTAAGCCTGCCGACTCTATAGATCACCATGAGACCAGAAGGTTGTTGTTGAATAATTTACCTTGCTGACTGCTGTGTTCACAAACATCTACAAACTCCCTAACAAGCGACATAGTGAGGCTGCTGAAAAATCGACTATTAGACTGTGCAGGTAAGGCAGGTGGTGATTGTCACTGCACCAACGTTTATTATTTTCTTTGTTGCTGACCTGCAAAGTGCATTGGTCTAGCACTCGATGGGTATCCAGAGAGATGATTGTGGTTTGCAGCAGGGCTTCTGTGCTTTGGAGCTTGAATTTACCATTGTAGGCCACGCTCTGCATGCCCCTTTAATAAGCACGTGCACTTGAACTCCAAAACACTGACCCCTTTAGATTAAGGGGTCGATTCTGATCTCGCCCGGAAGCGCACTGAATACGATTCGTTCGGAAAAAATACGAGCCGACCGCGTTTTTCCCGAACGATTCGAACAGTCGTCCGAGCGAGCAAGTACAATGCGCATTACTGTCAAAATTCCGAGCGAGCCGTACGTACCCATTCCAGCTCCAGTTCCCCGACCGAGCTGGAACCGGAAACGCCGAATCGAGTCGCACGGAAGTGAATACACAGCACCTTCCGGCCGGACAAGTACGATGCGCACTCCGTACGCGCCGAACTGGTCGCTACGTCCGGCACGTCAGAGCATCCGGGAGAGCCGCACATAAGCTCCGATTCGCGCCACAAGACGATCCACGGCTACGAGACGAACAAGCCAGCTACGAGTACGAGTCGAAGCCACGAGAAACCCGAACGAGACGACCCAACCATGAATCCCATCGCGCAGGTCCTACCAATACTGTACATCTATTACCGGAACCGGTGCGGACGCGTACGGCGCAGACGGTAAGTCAAACACCCCCTACACAAACAAACGACACGTACCCGACATATGTCACACACACATAGGGATGCAGAAATGACGTACACTAGCAACAGCCGAACCATAGGGGCGGGATGGCTATCACCAATGCCATACACACCCATAGGGGCCTGATGGCTACCACTACCACCACCCCCACTCAGGGGGGGGCTGGATGCCTGTCACTACCACCACCCCCACTCATGGGGGGCTGGATGCCTACCACAACCACCACCCCTACTCAGGGGGGGCTGGATGCCTGTCACTACCACCACCCCAACTCATGGGGGGCTGGATGAATACCACTACCACCACCCCTACTCATGGGGGCCTGGATGCCTACCACAACCACCACCCCTACTCATGGGGGCCTGGATGCCTACCACAACCACCACCCCTACTCATGGGGGCCTGGATGCCTACCACTACCACCACCCCTACTCAGGGGGGGCTGGATGCCTGTCACTACCACCATCCCCACTCATGGGGTGCTGGATGCCTACCACTACCACCACCCCTACTCATGGGGTCCTGGATGCCTACCACAACCACCACCCCCACTCATGGGGGCTGGATGCCTACCACTACCACCACCCCTACTCATGGGGGGCTGGATGCCTGTCACTACTACCATCCCCACCCATAGGACGGGTAATGCATGACACAACCAGCATACTCCAACATAAGGAATGTCAGCAAAAGACATCCCCCCAACATCATGACAAGAGTGGTGTGTAGTCTGTGTCAAATGCCTACAACACAGAACATGACATTGAACATACAATGTGACCCCCTATCATATGTGTCACACAAAAATGTGTGTGCCCTTCACAATGCAAGCAGACCATGACCACTGTGGGAATGGGATCTAAACCGCCATCATCACAGTGACCAAAAGGTAAGTGTGGGGTCCATAGCTGAAACACATTTTGAACATTGTGGCAATGGGGTCTAAACCCCCATCATCACAGTGACCAAAAGGTAAGTGTGGGGTCCATAGCTGAAGCACATTTTGAACATTGTGGCAATGGGGTCTAAACCCCCATCATCACAGTGACCAAAAGGTAAGTGTGGGGTCCATAGCTGAAGCACATTTTGAACATTGTGGCAATGGGGTCTAAACCCCCATCATCTGACCAAAAGGTAAGTGTGGGGACCATAGCTGAAGCACATTTTGAACATTGTGGCAATGGGGTCCAAACCCCCATCATCACAGTGACCAAAAGGTAAGTGTTGTCATGGAAAAAGCTGCAACTGCCAAACAGCATGGATGATCCCTGGTCACAGAACAACAAACACATCAGTGGCAAAGTAGTGGTTGTGTCCCATATCAACATAGATTGGGTGAGGCAAACAGTGCAGTGCAAATAAAACAAACCTTTGGCCATGTGCAGACAAACATCACCCATGGGGACTGACATCGTCTCCATTTATCAATTACACAATGCCAGAAGTGGTCATCATAATGCAGACCCACATATCTGCACTAATGGACACACAAATGTAGATATCCTGGGGAGACTGTAGATGTGAGGTGAACAAATACCATACCATGGCAGCAATGGGACATACGAACCATGATTATTGTGCTGACTGATGACCTAGGAGTTCCAGGGACAGCATGGGAAATCCTCCAAACAACATACAGGCAATGGCACACCAAAGATATGCCAATGCAGTGGTGCAGATGCACAAACACAAACAGGCAGCCTCACACTGCATATCAACCACAACTGGTGATGGGGGGGTGTGCCAGTGTTCCCAGGCAACCACACAACACATGAGGAGGCCTGAATTCCAATTACACAGATGTGTATACAGTGCCATACAAAAGTAACTCATGGATCGGATTCCCCTATGTGGGCAATCAGGCATTGTTAGATGAGAGGGAGCCCAAATTACACATGTCACACAAGCTTGTAGGAACCGCAACTAACACAGCAAGAGACAGACCCACCACAGCACTACCCCCAGGGACCCCACATTGTGGTGACACTAGCCTGCATGATAATCCCACTGTGATGACAAAGCTAGATGTTGTTCACACTGTGAACCACAGCCATGTGTCCTGAGCAACAAACTACCATCACACCTACACCAGCACAAATCAATCAGCACGGCCTGTCAGCCAAGGCCAATATGGAGGTAGGGGTCTAGCCGTGCAACAACTCACATTTGCACACACTCAACACCACACACCTTCATCTCCACCAATGTGCAGCAGTGAAGCTCACATGGACAGGTGACATTGCACATGCACCCATGACAATCCCAGGGGTGGTTGTGGGAACTAAGGTGCAGAAACCCATCACACCTGGCCAGTCAACAAGACTTGTGAATGTCTGACACACTGCACAGTACGCCGTACATGGGCATGACGTGAAATCCACCCCAATCAATGGGATCCCGGCCACAGTCACACACCAATGAAGAAGCCAAGGTCACCCACAAAGAACACAAGTAGACAACTTCCAACATTGCAGCTCTGACCCTGAGGAGTGGCAGCAGTCACACACACAACGTGTCACAATCACTGAAAGCTACCACAAACTGTAAATTACATGACTTGTGTAACCAACAAGTGCCAAGGGGAATCCTGACTGTGTCTCATCTGCGTTTGCCCACATCACCAGCCCTGACAACAAAGACAACTAGGGATGGCAACCTGATGAACATTAGTTTGCCATGCACCCACATCACCGAGAAACCAGGTACAAGATGCTGGATGAACACAGGACAACTCAGCAAGCATCACAAACAGGAACATCCGTAGGGACACAGCCGGTGTAGGAAAAGGGAAGGGAACACACACAGACATGCTTACACAACACACAACACGGGCCCAGGCAATGTCACGGGATTACACACTGCCATGAGGGCACTCCACTCCTGTGGAAGGTCCGCTGTGCCAAACCTTGTCTGTGCATGACTCAAACATGTCAGCAGAACACTCGGTCAGTGAGTCAACAATTACAACACACTGAAGGCTCTGCTCACATCAGCCTGGGTACGGGAGTGTCACTTCAGTCATCTGCATATACCCAAAACACGTGTCAAGCAAGTTGCACTGTATACACAGATGAGTCCTTCAACATTGATGTGCTAAACTGCATGTCCAGTGGAGATGGGCACACAGTCAGAGAAATAGAAACATTGAACAGTGGTAAGCCCACCAGATGTGCATCAGTGTAAGCCACAGATGTTAATTTACAAATGCAAAACGTACATCCCTGTGTCAAATGCTGAACATTACACCCTCAGACTGCAGCAAAGGATGCTATGGATCCAGACTAGATTAGGACACATATCCCATGGACCACATGGAGTCCATCAAAGCAACACTTCATTTTCCTGATCTGAACACTATTACAACAGCAAATGCATGATGATACTCATCTACATCATGTACATCAAAAGAAAAACCACTAGTAAACAAAAAGAGGCTTTATTCAGCAAATGGGAAAGAGAAATATGAAGTCCAAAAGAAACTAAGGCCAATGGCCAGTCCACATACACAGTCCGAACAGGGTGATATGTGACAACTTGTCACCCATTGCTTGCCTGCACTGGTACAGACAGGGGACATCCCCCTCGGAGGGGCATACAAGGGGCAGGCCAGGCACCGCAGGGACAGGATCAGGGGATGCCAGAAGGAGGCAGTGAAGGGGTGGTGGGTGCAGGAGTGTCACCGGCAACTGCAGTGGAGGTGTCTGACTCAGTGGGGGCCGGCACCACTGTAGGGCACAAGTCAGATGGTGTGGGTGCTGGCACCACTGCAGTGGGCCGGTCAGATGGAGTGGACTGGGTCCCCACTGCAGTGCCCAAGTCAGATGAGGTGGTTGTGGACTCCACTGCAGTGCATAACTCCAAGGGAGTGGAAGGGGGGCAGATGAGGTGGGCAGGACAGAGGGGGACCCGGTCTCCACACCAGTGGCACAAACAGGCCGAGCGTCTGTGTTGGGGGTGGAAGAGCAAGTGGTAGGGGGGCCTAAGCAGTTTGAGGATGCGGTATGGGTGTGTGGGGGAACCTGGGGCAGGGTGTGGCGGGGGAACCGGTGGAGTGGTGGCCTGGGGGATGGAGGAGAGAGACTGTGTGGTGGAGCTGCGTGGTGGTGGTGGTGGGGTCTTGCCCTTCCTGGTCCGGGGGACTTCCGAATGGGGTCCTCAGTCTGCCTGTGCCTGGGGGAGGGTGTCCGGGTGTGAGGGGCACTCCCCTCTGTGTGTGGTGGTCGCCTCTTCCGCCTGTGCGTTGGGTCAGATGGATCTGTGGGGAAGAGGCCAAGCTCACAGAGGAAGAGCTTCTGGGAGGGGGTTGCAGGTGAGGCAAGGGAAGGGGTTTTGGAGGGAGAGGTAACTGAGGACTGCGGAGTGCTCGTGGATGCGTGTGTGTGTGTCTGGGCCCCATCCCCTGTGAGTGAGGTATCAGACCCCTGACTGTGCATGCGTGTGCGTCTGGATTTTGGCGTGTGTGTCTGTGTGCTGCTTGTGTCTGTGCTGGTGGGTGCCTGTGCCGGTGTGTGTGTGCTTGGGACAGGTAGGGTGCTGGGGATTGTGGATGGGGCAGAGGTAGGAGGGGTGAGGGACTGTTGCAGGAGGGACACTGCTGCCGTCAGTGAGGAGGCCATGGACTTATTGGTCCGATGTAGGGCAGACATGCCAGATGACATGCCCTCCATGAATGACACCAGTTGTGTCAACAGACCCGTGTGTGCATGGAGGACACTCAGCACTGATGTCTGCCCTACATGGATCTGTTTCAGCAAGTCCACAGACTCCACACTCAGGGCAGCAGGGGAGACAGAGGCAGGGGGTGCGGTGCCTGGCATGAAGGAGACACGCTCCCTACACGGGAGCCTCCACGGACATGTGGGATGGGAGCAGATGGGAGGATGGAGATGGTGGTGGTGGCGGGGACAGACTTGCTTGATTTTGTCTGTGGTCTGCTGACACTCGCCTCCACAAGGGAGTCCTCACTGGAAGTGCTGTGGTCCTGAGCCGAGGTGGTCGCAGCTGAGGTCTCCTCAGTGTGGCTCCCCTCACCCTCCGTGCCACTGGGTCCCTCGGTCTCCCCTGCAGTGGACCCAGTCTGGCTCTGCCGCTCCTCTTGGTCCGTGGAGCTGTCTCCTCCTGTGGCCGTGGATGTATCTGCAAACAATCAGGATAAACAGAGCAACATTAGTCACCTGTACTGACCACACACACCACAGTAAGTACAGCACATCACAGAGCAAGCCCTGCCATCATTCGCTAGACATTGCAATAAATGCTGACACTGATTTGAAGAAGCCCATTGTCTGCCTGACAGTCATTCATGCCACACATATCCTACCTGTCCATGCACCCATCTGTCTGGTGCCTGTTGTATGCGACTAATCATATGTGCACACATGCACCACATACACAGTTGTTGGACATCCAAGAGAACATATGGAAATGTGTCACTCCAAACACATGCCATCTCCTGCCACTGACTCAGTACATGTGTCAGGAAAAGTGATGGGCAGAGTCTCTGTTGATATGCAGGTTTTGCTTCCGTCACCAGACACAATGATGTCCTCATGTCCTGATAGACAATGCGACAATGGTGTGCATGTAGAACATATCACACTACTGCTGGATCACCCTTTGCGAGTTGAATGTCATGGCACAGGCCTGTCTGACAAGTCAGTCATAACTGTCTCCTGTCACAGGGGCAGTGCATACACACAACACCAGTCTACACTGTGTCACAATCATGGAAGTTTTGGGAATGCAACCCCTGTAGCTGACAGGTGCACATGTGCACCCCTGGCCACCCACATCATGAGGACTAAGATGATCCCACGTCAATCAAATGAGACATTTGAGTGACTGCAAACACAAATCCATACACATGAGCACTTCACCGTCTGATGAGAATGAACCAAAGCTGCCTGCACCTCAATGTTTCATACACCATTGTGCACAGTCAAGGGACCAGAGACCTATGCATTAAGCAATGTGCAGATCCTATAGTCACAACTCAGATGGCTGGCCACCCCAAATTGTTAAACACTCCAGGAGTCCAAAAAGCAAGGCCACACCACGGTGACACAGAGGCAGACATCTGAGTGCACTCTTCACAATGCCCAATATGTATGCTGACACACAGGAGTGGGAGAACAGAGTGCCTTCGATGTACGGAGTAGGCATTACAGTCCTGGTCCATGTGCAACATGATATTACCCTGAACACTAGGCAGGTGGCTATGCATGTGTCACACACATGATGTACATACTTCTGAGGCTCCCCCCTTGGTCTCTGCTGCAGCATGGGTGTGTGGCACATACCCCAGACATGTGGTGAGTCAGAGCAGCAATTGGAACACATATGAAAGCCATACCCAGAGTACATGTCAGATCACAGGCATTGTGTGAGCAATTGTACCACCCATGCAGCCCACAACAAAGTTCCTGTAACTGATGCTGTCCCCAACTTGAACCACAGGTAACTGCAAGTACACAGTACCCAAGTGACCTAAGTCACAGACTGTAAGGGCCACACCTGTGTATCAGATGAGGAGGGGGCATGACACAAGTGAGGGACATGAGTCCAGTACGACAAGACAGTTGTACTGTGGAAGTGGAACCAGGCTAAAGGAGTGCATAGAGCATGTTAGTCATAGTACACAGAAAAGGCTAGCACTTACCCCCTCCTCGCTGCTGTCTGGCCTTCAGCTGCCCATCCAGGTCAGGGAAGACCACCACCAGAATCCGGAGCATGTGGGGTGTCAGGGTCCGGTGTCCGCCCCTCCTGCGAGGAGGCGACAGCTTCAGCTGGACCCTTGCGATCCTCCGGGTCCAGCCACGAAGGTCCTGCCACCTCTTCTGGCAGTTGCGGATCCTGCGCCTGTAGACCCCCACAGATCTTACTGCCCGGACGATGGTCAGCCAGATCTCCTGCTTCTGGTGGGCATCAACCTGTGAGGATGACAAAGTGAAAAGGCCATTACTACACATGCAACATATCCGTGCATCACACAGTTGGATATACATGTCTCAATCACAGGGGCATATGATGAACACAGCTAGTGCAACTATGGCTATGAACAGTTGTCCAGCAGTTACTAAATGGTATCATTGCCTGGGAAGTAAAACCTTGTTGGAATGCACTGTTACTGCACTATACCTGTTCAGTGCATGTAACTACACACTTTGGGGGCTGACAACTACTCAGTGAGCATGCTAGCCACTGGTGTACACACTGTGAGTCTTGCTAGTCAGACAACATGCACAATTAGTAAGGCAGTGGACAGCACACTCACCTGCTCCCCTGGTTTCCCATACAGCTTGCTGTACTGTGGAAGGAGGCTGTCCAGCAGGGCCTGGTTCTCCTCAGTGCTGAAGGCTGGGGCTCTCTCCACAGTACGTGCCATTGCAGTAGCCAGAGGATGCAGAGACAGCAGCAGTGGTGGTGGCAGATGTCGTCCTGGATCATATAGTGCAGGCAAGTGAGCTCTCAGGGGAACAGCCAGCATTATATGTGTGCTGCAGAGGCAGATACTGTCCCATGTGTCCAAAGTGATAGGTCCAAGTCGTTTGCATCTTCTGAATCTGGCCAATCCATGGAATTGCACTACTTATACACGCCCACAGCATCCTTCAAAAGTTCAACTTCATGACACCCATGAATTTGCAACATTGTTGTGGCTGGCCAACTGAATTCACTGCATCCGGCTCGTAAAAGCTTCGAAAACGCGTCCGTTACCATGTCAGTCCATAGCCAATGCTTGCGCACCGATCGGTCCATTGCTGTACAACGCGTATTTCAAAACACAACACGCATCCGTCCACATCATATGCAATAGCCAATGCGTGCGCACCGATCGGTCCATTGCTGTACAACGCGTATTTCGGAGTACAACACGCATCCGTCCACATCATATGCAATGGCCAATGCGTGCGCACCGATCGGTCCATTGCTGTACAACGCGTATTTCGGAGCACAACACGCATCCGTCCACATCATATGCAATGGCCAATGCGTGCGCACCGATCGGTCCATTGCTGTACAACGCGTATTTCGGAGCACAACACGCACCCGTCCACATCATATGCAATGGCCAATGCGTGCGCACAGATCGGTCCATTGCTGTACAACGCGTATTTCGGAGTACAACACGCATCCGTCCACATCATATGCAATGGCCAATGCGTGCGCACCGATCGGACCATTGCTGTACAACGCGTATTTCGGAGCACAACACGCATCCGTCCACATCATATGCAATGGCCAATGCGTGCGCACCGATCGGTCCATTGCTGTACAACGCGTATTTCGGAGCACAACACGCATCCGTCCACATCATATGCAATGGCCAATGCGTGCGCACCGATCGGTCCATTGCTGTACAACGCGTATTTCGGAGCACAACACGCATCCGTCCACATCATATGCAATGGCCAATGCGTGCGCACCGATCGGTCCATTGCTGTACGACGCGTCCCTGTACAAGTCACTCGCATATGTCACCATGGTTGTCACTGGTGAACGTATGCCAGCCACAATTACTGGCCAGGGACTCAGGGGCACACCTACAACACCAGAGCCTGTCCACACTGTATCCTAAGGCATGTAAGGCTGCATTACCTGTGTGTGTATGGGGGTCAACATGTTGTTTGTTGGGTGGCACTTGGGGGCAGCCACTTCCAGGCTGTGCACGTGTTCATGGGGACAGAATCCTTTGTGTGTTGTGCACATGACCACTGTGATGTGCAACTGTTCAGTTCAGAGCATGTGGCATGGTCACATTTCCAGGTTGTGTATGTGTATGTTATGTCACATACACCCTGAGTCCCATGTTGGATGGTATGTACGTCACAGGGTGACCCATTGCCACAATTGTGATGGCCCTCCACAGTCTGTGTGCATGTTGTGTTTCAGATGTCTCTGATTCCATGTGCACAATGGGAGACAGTCTCCACATCCACGTTGTTTGTGCATCAACTTTGAAGTTGTGCGTGTGTGTGTCACAGACGTCCATGTCTGTCCTGCACAGGCAACAGGGGCCACTATCTGTGGGAGTCATGGTTGTTTTGCTGACGTGTACATGATACGCCATGTCATGCCAGTGTCCATGTGGCAATACAGGGTCCCTGGGAATCTACCTGTCAAAGAGCTGTGATGCCTGGGGCACATCTGTCCTCACTTGTCACTGTGGTGTGTTTGGAACGTGACAGCAGTACATGGGTACTGTGACACAGCCTAATGATTTCCCATAGCACAACCTGGAACTTGTTGTCAACACATGTTGAACTGAGATGTTAGATGTTGGCCATGTAGGTGCCATATATGTCCATACAGAACGGCACACACATCAAGTACTTGTGTCTCGTAATGATGTATCATGTGATATTGAGTATGGTCAATGACACATATGTGGGGTGACTGACAATCTTTCTTTGTTCACCTATGCACTGCAGGGCACTAGCTGTCCATAGACCATTCCCTGATCTTGCAACCATGGTTGAACGTGACTGCATCCGACGGTACCGCTTCAACATGCCGCTGATTGAGGAATTGGCGGTGCGGTTGTCCCCACATTTGCAACCTGGCCGGCCATATCCTGCAGCGCTGACCCCCAAGGTGAAGGTGATGGCAGCCCTACACTTCTTTGCCACCGGTACCTTTCAACACACTGTGGCGTCTGCTGGTGGGATGTCACAGACCATGTTCAGCCGTGTGCTACGCGATGTTTTGGAGGCGATGTTGAGATACTTGAACCAGTACATCTATTTTCCTAAAGGTCAACAACTCACTGACGTCAAGAGTGACTTCTATGCCCTGGGGAGGATGCCACATGTCATCGGCTCCATTGATGGGACACATGTGGCTTTGGTACCACCACAGGCACATGAGCAGGCATACAGGAACAGGAAACATTACCATTCTATCAATGCCCTGGTGGTATGTCTTGCAGATATGAGCATCTCACATGTGTGTGCACGTTTCCCCGGTTCTGCACACGATGCCTACGTAATGAGGAGTAGTCGCATCCCGAGGATGATGTCACAGATGCAGAACCAGCGTGCCTGGCTTGTCGGTGTGTACTGACTTTGTACCATTGTGTGTGTTCTGCAATGTTGTATTCCACCCTCTTTTCCAACTCAGCTGATGTGCAATTGTCTGTATGTAGGTGACTCCGGATACCCCAACATGCCGTGGTTGCTGACACCCCTCAGGAACCCTGTGACACCAGCCCAGATGCGCTACAATGAGGCACATGGTCGGACCAGGAGAGTGATCGAGCGGACATTTGGTCTCCTGAAGAGCCGCTTTCGCTGCCTGGACAAGACAGGAGGGGCCCTCCCATATGCCCCTGCAAAGGTGTGCAAGATTGTCATCGTCTGCTGCGTGCTATACAACCTGGCAGTGCGGAAGGAGTTGCCTCTCATCCTGGATGACGATGACCAACATCCGCCACCTGTGGAGGATCCTGGCCTGGGCCACGATGCCAGTGATGATGATGATGATGATGAGGGTGATGTCCGCACACAGCTCATCACCAACTTCTTCAGCTGAATGTGAGTATACAGAGTTGGTATGTCAATGATTTGAGTTTGCATGATATGTGTTGGTGGTGCTCTGTTGCTGTTTGAGTGTGGCCATGTGCTACTTGACTGGATGCGTGCAGCGATGTGTCCTTACAGGTAGTCTGTACTCCCCAACAGTGTTGACATGCTAACTTGGTTTTGGGTTGGTATCTTGTGACATGTATTGGGCATGAGTATTGCAGTTCTGTCCTGTTCTTCAGTGCTTTTGACTGTGTGTCATGTCTGTCCTTCACAGGGTACTTTCAGAGTTGTTTGGTCAACTCGGATCCCCCGACACCATGATTCAACTTCCAGGGTGGAAGCAATCGTTTCCCTACAGGTGATGTGCCACACACCCCTGGACTTTATTTCTTCTACACTTGGTAACTGTGTGGCCACTGCCACGTGGGATTACCTTGCATCTGTAGTGGAAACAACATGTTGCAAATGTGTAATAAACCTGTGCTTCACTTTGGGATGTGCGTTGTCTGTGGTCACACATCTGACTGACATTTGCTTACTGCACCTGTGGGCTAGTTAACACATACTCTGAATAGGTGTGGTGTCTGTGCATTCCACTGTATTTCCTGGCAACATCAGTGTAGGCGATGAGTCAGATGGCCCTGGTGTGTATGTGTTGTGTAGCCCTAGTGGTGTGTCTCCCTCATATGTGTCACGTCGCCATGACTCACATGACGGTGTTGAACTTGCTGTAGCAGTTAGCATGCACAGTGTCATTTAGCAGATCATCATCTCCATGACAAAAACAACGTTGGAATCACAACAGAGGCAAGTATGGTGTGTTAGTGAGTTTATTTACATACATATGTGAGGATAGTGCACAGGATGGTGGGTGCTGTACATTGGGATTGGAATCCAAAGTTCCCAGATGAGTTGGAAGTGTTGGTAGCAGAAATGTCCTGAGTAAAGTCCACAGTCATCTGATACATTAGTCCAACTTAAACGCCCCATGTCATGTGGGAGAGTTGGGTTGCATTCGACAGGGTGAACAGTTTGCACACAAAGGTGAATTTCCAGAACAGGTGTTGGGTTCCTGGGGGATGTACATGGCCATCGGCCTCTCAGTTTTCCTTCCTCGGACGACCCCTCTTCTTTCTGGGGGACCCTCACGTGCAGGCCGCTGCGGTGCAGAGGACTCTCCACCAGAGTCATCCTCCCTCCCTGTGGCAGTTGCAGTTGTTGCGGCACCAGATGTTGTGGGCACACAGGGAGGTGTGGACATGTTGGTGCTAATCTGGCAGAGGCATGTCAATATGTCCCTCTGCACCACTGTCAGTTCTTCCAATGTGTTCCACTTGGACTCCATGCCAGACATGTGTGTCTCCACACGGGACATGTGTGAGTCCAAGCAGGCATGATGGGCAGCCTGCTGCTGTTGAATGTCCTTGAGGATCCCCACTACCTGGCTGACCTCGCCAGTGCTATTCTGGTACGCATCAGCAATGCGTACCAGTTGTGGGTCATCATGCAGTCCAGACCCCTCTGCAAACAGCGACCTCTGCCTACCACCCCTCCCGCCACCCCTGGCCACACGTGCGGGACCTGCGGTGGCACGCACAGGTGAGCCTAGGCCCCCTTGGGGGTTGGTACTGGGGTTGTTGTCCATTGCTTCACGGTGGGCTGGGGTCCCTGTGCTGTTGTCATTCAGTGTCCTTGGTCTGTCCGTGTCGGCGGGGGTGGTCTGTGTGTTGGCAGATGTTGGAGGAGTGGGTGCAGGGGGTGCAGATGGTGGTCCTGCTGGTGCTGCATGATGACTCACACCGGAGGTGACAGGTACGTCTTCGCCATCCGAGGAGGGCAGAGGCTGTTCCACACCAGAGAGCTCAGGGGCCACCGGAGCCTGGGACAGGGACTCCTCATCATCTGCTGCTGTGTCCCCATCATCACCTGTTTTTGGAAGAGACACACAATGTATGTTATGTTTCTACAGGCATCAATGGTTCAAACACCTGACAGTTGTGACTGTACCTCTGGATGCGGGCCTGTACATTGCATTGTCCTAAGTTGTCACAGTCAGAGGTTGATATTGGTGTAGAACATTGTCCTGCCAACCTGAAGCATTTCAATGTGAATGTTGAGGTGTGTGCATGACCAGCATTGGTGGTATTTGGTTGACATCCAGACCTCCTTCTCCCCCCAGCCCAGTTATCCCACCATGAAGCATGCCACCCTTGCAGTGGGTGCAGGTTAACTCTCAGGATGTCAGTCAGTGGTGTCCTGCTGTTGGTTGGTGCCCAGTTCCCAGCAGGGCCTGGTACTCCCCACAACAGAGCACCATTGTCAGACATCTCAGAAGTGGCTTTTCACTCCCTGTGAGGTGTGCATGCTTCAGTGTGAGCTTGCCGGGCCATGTGGTTGGGGGATGTTGAGCTGTGACTACCACTCCCATCATGCTATTGCCTACACCCCCCTTCCCAGCATGCCCATACTTCCTTCCTTTTGAGTCGACTTCACTGTGTGTGAGTGTGACAGCAATGGCAAGATGGCTGACAGTGTGGTCCTGTTGTTTGTTGGTGCACAGTTCTCAGCAGGGCCTGGTACTCCCCACAACAGAGCACCATTGTCAGACATCTTAGAAGTGGCTTTTCACTCCCTGTGAGGTGTGCATGCTTCAGTGTGAGCTTGCCGGGCCATGTGGGTGGGGGATGTTGAGCTGTGACTACCACTCCCATCATGCTATTGCCTACACCCCCCTTCCCAGCATGCCCATACTTCCTTCCTTTTGAGTCGACTTCACTGTGTGTGAGTGTGACAGCAATGGCAAGATAGCTGACAGTGTGGTCCTGTTGTTTGTTGGTGCACAGTTCCCAGCAGGGCCTTGTGCTCCCCACAGCTGAGGCCAGTGTCAGACATCTTTGAAGTGGCCTTTTACTCCCTGTGAGGTGTGCATGCTTCAGTGTATGCTTGCTGGGCCATGTGGGTGGGGGATGTTGAACTGTGACTACCACTCCCATCATGCTATTGCCCACATCCCCCTTCCCAGCATGCCCATACTTCCTTGCTTTTGAGACGACTTCACTGTGTGTGAGTGTGACAGCAATGGCAAGATGGCTGACAGTGTGGTCCTGTTGTTTGTTGGTGCACAGTTCCCAGCAGGGCCTTGTGCTCCCCACAGCTGAGGCCAGTGTCAGACATCTTTGAAGTGGCTTTTCACTCCCTGTGAGGTGTGCATGCTTCAGTGTGAGCTTGCTGGGCCATGTGGGTGGGGGATGTTGAGCTGTGACTACCACTCCCATCATGCTATTGCCTACACCCCCTTCCCAGCATGCCCATACTTCCTTCCTTTTGACTCTGCTTCCGTGTGGGGTAGTGTGCCTGTGCTGACAGGATGGCTGACAGTGTTGTCCTGCCGTTTGTTTGGCTACAAGTCACAAAAGTGTCCCAGTGCTTCACACAGCATAACCAAGTGTGGTGGTTCTTTGTGGGATATTTAATTAGTGTGAGAGGCAATGCATTCTCCCAGGTGAGTTGTGTGGAGTTTGTGTTAAGGGGGTGTGTGAGAAAAGCTGCTGGTAACTGTGGTCAGAGCTGTCAGTCCTCCTTCCCACCCAGCCAGATATCCCACCATGGAACGTGCTTCCATTGCAGGGAGTGCAAGTTGGCTTTCAGGATGTCAGTCAGTGGTGTCCTGCTGTTGGTTGGTGCACAGTTCCCAGCAGGGCCTTGTGCTCCCCACAGCAGTACCCAGTGTCAGCCATCTTGTCAGTTCTTTTCCACTCCCTGTGATGTGAGCATGGTTCAGAGTGGTGTTGATGGGCCAATTGTGAGGGTGACCAATATCTGTGACTACAACTCCCATCATGCTATTGGCTACACTCACTTCACCAGCATACACACAATTCCTTCCTTTCAGTGAGCTTCCCTGTGAGGTGGTGTTCTAGTGGTGGCAAAATGTCTGACAGTGTTTGTTGGTTAGATTTGTGCCACTGCCTTGCTCTATTTGTTGTTAGGTTTGTACATGTCATGACACAGTTACATATCACTATGAGATGGCAGGTATTGTGTTTGTCTAACTGACATACACATCTTGGGATGATTATCTTTTGGTTACTGTGGCTTTGCTAACGGTGCATGGTTTCACTATCCCCTTGACAGTGATGTGTGTGTATTGTCGCACAATATAGGGTATATTGGTTGTGTACTCACCAGGCTCTGGGATGTTTGATAGTCCATGTACGCTCTCTGGTGGTAGGATGGCCCGCACCTTCTCCTCCCAGGGCCTGAGGTATACTGGTTTGGCAGGAGGGCCACTGCCGGTGCGATGACTCAAGGTGTAATCCTTCTTGAGTAGGTCCTTGACCCTCCTGCGCACATCATACCACCTGTTCTGGATGTCTTCCTTTGTGCGCAAACATGGTGATTGTGCGTTCACCCTGTCGACGATCCTCTCCCACATCTTGGTTTTCTGCGACATGGGGGTCTGTTGGACCAATGTACCAAACAACTGTGGCTCTACCCTGAGGATTTCATCTACCAGGACTTCCAATTCACTGTCTAGGAACTTTGGATTCTTCTTTGGGGGCATGGTGATGGGTGGTGGTGGGGATTGATGTGTGTGTGAGTGTGCAAGTGAGGGTGGGTGAGTGTAGGTTTTGCTGGGTGTATGTGAGGGTGCTATTTGGGATGTGCTAATGGTGTGTGGCTTGTGTGATGGATGAGTTGTGAGTGTGTCTGTGGTTGCTGTCTGATGGTGTTCTGTGCTGGCAGGTCAGTTGAATTTGCAAAGGATCATGGTAGGGATTTGTGGCCTTTATATGGGTGGAGTTGTGGGTGTGTCTTTGTTCCATGTTTTTTCCCCCCTGTATTTATTGACTTTGTCATTGCTTGTTTGGCCCTTTTTTTGTATTTTTTCCTTTGTAGTTTTTAGGCATGTAGGAGACGTTCTTCTGACCGAGTAGGACGCTGCAGTTGTCTCGTGCGAGCTTCTCCGAGTCTTTCAAGCTGTGTTTCTGCTGGGTTTCATGTGCGGCGTACGCGTCGGACGCGGAGTATTGGGTTGCTTCGGCTCCCTGGTTTGTATGCGTGTCGGTCGTACGGCTTGAGCGCCGTGCGACTCGGTCTGGTTTTACACGCATTGCATCGTACTGCGCGGGTCGGAGTTCGCGGGTACGTTTCTGTCGGGTTCATTCCTGGTGCGTGTCGGTCGGTTCAATTCACGTGGTTTTCCGGCCGGATAGCTGGTTTCCGTGCGGTTCGGTCGTTCGGCTTGTGTTCCGTACGAGTCGGTCGTAATTCACATGATTTGCAACGTACTACGCGGATCGGGCAGCTCCGGTACGTGTCGGTCAGACTACATTCCCGTACCGAGTCGGTCGGTATGTTTTCCGGCCAGAATCGGAATCGGCCCCTAAGTCTGTGTGAAATTTTATTGACCCATGATATATTCCGTAATTTTATGTTACGTCAAATTTGCAAAATTTATAGAGATTTTGCTTGTTGGAGCTATGCAGAATTTTTGTCTGCGGGGTCGACCGGTTTGTGCAGAAAATGTCTCATCAGAGGCATTTTCTGCTTTAACCAGTTTCCTGCCTCTATCTTGTGATACATCTTTATGCAAGGTATTCCCTGATGTAACAACAATCATGCAATATACCAAAAGACTACATTTCGCGCTAAAAAGTGAAATTTTGCCTAATTCTGTAAAAAATAATATTCATGAAATTTCACAAAAATATTATGCAATTTCACACCAATACTTTTGATACTGTTGTTGACTTGCCTTGGTTTTTGGTTTGTTATGTTTTACTTTGATGTTTGCAAATCTTAAATACAAAGCAACCAATTTTGGGTGGGAAGATTGCAATTCTTCATTTTGATGCAGAATCCATTTCGTGCATTATGAAAAATAGCTGCTTACAAACACCCTACAATACCATATTGAATGGATTCTGTGCCTTATAATTTCATGTTCAGAACTTCACAAACATTTTAGCTATATGAACAATTGAGCTTTACAGGTTTTATATGGAATGTTTAGCCAAGCCGACTTGCTTCATTGCTGATTGTGGTGTTAGGATCTGCTTTACCCGATGACCTGTTTCTCCTTGAGAACACCATTCTTATTGTGTGAACACTAGTTTTGTTGAGTTATTAAAGTGTTACGAATGGGTACTGTGCATTGTGTATTTTGTATTTGCTGTGTACAGTACATATTGTCAATATGTTTAATATATTACAGTCCCTCAGTCTGCCAAGGACAAAATGTCGGAGCGTGGTGTTACGCCAATATTGGTAATGCTGCGGTCCGACATTTTTAAAACACAGGGAGGCGCCGTATTTTAAAAAATACGGCACACCCCTGTGTTTCCCCTAGCGCTGACGCTAATAAAGCTGCCTAGCCCAGTGCAGGCACCCTTGCGCCATGTTGCAAGGGTGCTGCCTGCGCTGCAGGGGCTATTGTTTGCGTGCAGGAAGGGACACCTTCCCACATATAAACAATCTTGAAAAGCGATTTGCTCTTTCTATGTATGCTGCAAAATGTAGCACACATGAAAAGAGCAAAAAAAGAGGAGGAAGTAATAATTTCTCCTCATATCGCCAGTCTAAGACAATGTATTACCTGGCCTTAGTTTTTGGCGCTGCCTCTGCCTTGTAAATATGGAGCAGCATCAAAAAGGAATGGGTGTTGCGGAATTAAGCAAAATATTAGTATCAAAAATGTTGGCAAACATGCTTTTTAAATAATGAATAAGTCTACAACCCCAAAACATACATATTGCAATGCCAAACTTTGAAAAGCCAACTTCAAAACATACATTAACTAAAAAATAACACCTATGTAATTGCATATAGCAAAACATTAAACATTAATTGCTAAACCAATCGGATTCAAACCTGCAACTGGTAACAAGTACAAAACATCAATTAAAAATGTAGGGGTATAAAAGAGCACCCCACAAACAATCATAGTTTGTGAGGAAAATGTTATTCTGCATAACAGAAACAGCTGAAATTCCAACTAAAGTTTGTGCACATTTTTATATCTAACAATAAGAACTATATGTGTTGTAACCCCTTCTAATTAGCTAATAAATGTATTTTAAAAATATATGTGTGAAATAAATATCCCATTAATATATTTCCATTTCAGATACATCAGCTGAAAAACGAAAACAGCTATATATTAAATATTGTATCCCCTAATAACTAAACACAGACTATTATTTTTTAATTTTTTAAAGTTACATTAATTTCAGGTCTAAAACTTTAAGTGAACCGGTATATACACCCTACAAAAATGGAAAAACACTATTGGCATACAGAGGTTACACCCAGTCTAAAGAAAACACTGTAAATTAAAGAGCACACCGGAAATGCGCTAAATGCTATTCCAGAGCTTTTTTATGGATGAATTACAACTATTAATGAAGCCATTGAAAACATCAGAGACCCTAATCGCCTGCCTCCAATGACTAAAATTAAAACAAAAGATAAAGCATGTGACTTAAAAGCCATGTCTTCATACCTTTTATAGGCACTATATTTAAAAAAAACTATGACCTCAAGTCCCTGCATAACTAGTGAGGCAAATGTACCCAAGGCATAATGTTAAAAGAACCAGTTACAGAAAAAAAGAGCAGAGAAACAGGCCACATGAGCACCCAAAACTTTACAAGAAATTGAAAATCCCTTCTTATTAAAATGCACATTGAAGAAGACTCTCTACTCTTGAGCCACTCCACAGATGGTGGGCTGCCAAGGAGTAGGGTACCAGGCTTACAGCTTGTGTTCAATTGTTTAAGAAGGGGCAGATCCAGTAGAGAGCGGGTCCTTGAATGCCAATCTTGTGCATGTGCCTGATGAAGATGGGATGTGAGACTTTGTGAAATGCTGCAGAGATGTCTAGGAAAATAAAGGCTGCTGTGTCTCATCTGTCAAGGATCATGCGAATGCCATCTGTGGCAGTTATGAGTGCTGTTTCTTTACTGTTGTTGGGCCTGAATCCAGACTGCATGGCGTAGAGGAGCTGGTGTAGCTGAGGTTGTTGGTGAGGCATTACTTGATTAGTTTCTTTAAGACCTTTGCCAGGTATGGTAGGAGGAAGATGGGTCTGTAGTTGGAAAGCGTGGCTGGATCAGCGGAAGGTTTCTTGAGCAGGGGTGTTACTGCTGCATGTTTCTAGGTGTCCAGGAATATGACTGAGTCGATGGAGGTATTGAAGATAGGTGTTAGTGCTTCTCATATCGGTAGGAGTCCTTTGGTGGAGGAGTGGTGGGGTAAAGTGTTAGATGGGACCCCCGAGCAGATGGTCTTCATGGTAGCAGTGGTTTTGATGGTGGTGGTGGGAAGACATGAGGTCAGGATTAGCTCTTTGGCTCTGATGGGAAGGTGAGCTGCAACAGTGGTAGGGTCCATTTGAGGGTCGACGTTTGCCTATATGTAGGCGATTTTGTCTCAGAAGAATTCCAAGAGCTTGTTGCAAAGGTCTTGCAAGGGGTTGATGTCGCTGGAGATGGCAGGTGGCGCAGTGAAATCTTAAATGATGGTGAAGATTTCCTTCCTGTTAGTGTCGGCATTGATGCAATCTGCAAGAACTGTATGCTTGGCGTTCTGTATCTGCTGGTATGCAGCATCTTAGGGCAGATTTGAAGATGTCTTTATCTGTGGTGTCTTGACTTGCTCTGCATTCGTGTTTCAGTTGCTTGTAGAGGCGTTTCATCAGCCTGAGTTCCTTTGTGTACCAGCTGGCCTGCAGTCAGGCTCTTTCCATTGGGCTACGCTTGAGGGGAGGCAGGGTGCCGGCGCATGTGGTGATCAAGCTGTTGAGGTTCTTGATGGGTCTCAGCAAGTTGCTGGTGTGCTCAAGCCGGTGCACAAAGATGGCAGAACCAACTCCTCTTTTGTGATGCTTTTCATGCTACGGCAGGTGGGTCCGGTAGTCGTAGGTCTGTGGTGCTATGGATGGGGATGCTGAAACTGACAAGGGCTTGGTCTGCCCAGGTCACAGCTGCTGGCTTGTCTACTATGATGTTGCTGATTGAGGAAAAAATTGGGTCCAATATTTGTCTGGCAGAGTGGGTGGGTTTGGTAACGTGCTGGAGAGGCTGAGGTTTCCAAGTTTTCTATAAGGGCCATAGAGTTTGTGTTAGTGCAGTCTTCAAGGTGAAAGTTTAGGTATCTGAGGAGGATGAAGGTACTGGTGTTGATGATGAGGGGTGTGACAAAGTCCATGATGTCACTGGCAAAATTGGTTCGGGTCCTGGTCATGTGTATACGAGGGTTTCACCCAGAGAGATGAGTATCTTGAAAATGAGGTGTTCAATGTAGCTGGTAGGGGTGTCCGTGGAGGTGGTGCGGCTGATGGTATCTTTGAAAATGATGGCAACTCCACCTCAGGGCTTATACTGACGGTCTTTCCTGGAGATCTTCTAGCCAGAGGATATGGCTGTAGCGATGTTCAGTGCAAAGGTTGGGTTTAGTCATGTTTCTGTGAGGACAAGCAGGCCCGGCGTGTGGTCGTGCAGTAAGTCCCATACATTCAGTTGCAATTTTAGATCATTCCCTGTGAGGCAGGGTGAGTAGTAGTCCTGTTCGGGGGTTTGGTGGCACATACCCTGTCTCTTTGCTTCTTAATCTCTCACCCAGCCTGTCAGGTTTCCTCTTGTGCACCCCATGGTTTGGCCATGCACCAGTTCAGCAGGAGTTGAATTGTACCTGCAGAGTGTATCGAATGATCTTGAAAATGAAAACAAAATGGTGAGAATCTGAGCTCCCTCACTAACTCATTCGGTTCCTCTGGAAGAGGGAGGCTTCCGCTTATTTAAGACACCCCACGACTCTGCTCTATCTGGGTCCACATGCAATTTCTCTCTGCAGTGCCATTGTCCTTCTGGCGCCTGCCTGGAATACCTCCCTGTAATGGACCCGCTCTTCTTTGCTATTGGACAGTCATCAGCTATATTCTCTGAGCAGTTCCTCCCCACCAGTCATCCTCTCCTTAGGCTGTACCAGGGAGATTTACATTAAAGTTCCCGGTCTCATCCAACAGCATTACAAGTCAGTTCAGGACTCAATGTTTCAGCGATCTGCCTCATGATTAAGTAGGCTTATATCCAATTGGCATATTTACCTAACTTATAAATCCTTTGTAGAGTGGTATACCATATACCCAGGGGCTGTAAATTAAATGCTACCAGTGAGCCTGCTAAAGGAACAAATCATGGACGGAGTGCTCCTCATGGGAACCGTCCAACCCAAACTGCCAAGCCTGGTCCTTCCTGGACCGGAAAAAAAGCATCCTGGGACCGGTTTCGGGGCATCACCCCTCATCAGTCATGCTGGCTTGAATCCAGTGCCCCAGTGAGCATGGGACCCACATCAGGGCATACCCTTCCCACTTAGAGCGACACAAGCAAAAGGAACAAATGATGGACAGAATGCTGAACAATGCACGCATTCACCCCCAGTCAAAAAGTTCTGGGTTCAATCCATCATTCTTTTGCTCACCACGCCACCCCAGTTTGGACCAAGCCGTATGCAAACCAGCCTCGACCCTGCTCCTCATGGGAACAGTCCAACCGAACTGGCAAGCCAGGTCCTTCCTGGACCAGAAACAAGCATCCTGGGACCGGTTCCACTGTTAGACCTGGCATCCTTGATGTGGTTTCCCCTGCTTTTTTGCCTTTATTTCCTGTATTTTTGATTGTGTGCTGGACTTTGTTATTGTTGGTTTAGGTACTCTGGGCACTTTGGCACTGCTAATCAGTGCCAAAGTGTAACTGCTCCCTGTTCAAATTGTAATTCTGATTGGTTCTCCATTATTGACATATTTGATTTACTGGTAAGTCCCTAGTAAAGTGCACTGTGTGTGCCCAGGGCCTGTAAATAAAATGCTACTAGTTGACCTGCAGCACCGATTGTGCTTTTCAAATGTGTCTCAGACCTGCCACTGCAGTGTCTGCGTGTTCAGCTTTTAACTGCCATGTCGACCTGGCAAGGGCACCCATTTGCCAGGCCCTAACCTTCCCTTTTCTTACATGTAAGGCACCCCTAAGGTAGGACCAAGGTACTCCCATGGGCAGGATGAAGTGTATGTGAAAAGAAGGACATGTACTGGTGTGCTTTGCATGTCCTGATAGTGAAATACTGTGCATTTCGTTTTTTACTATTGCAAGGACTAGCTCTCCCATAGGTTATCTTTGGAGCTGCCTTGTAACATTTTAAAAGTGCAGCTTTCAATTGGGAACAGCTAGAGATTTGGAGTTTGGGCTCTCTGAACTCAGAGTTTAATAACACACCTTTTGGTAAAGGTGGTTTTAAATTGAGTGTTTGAAAATGCCACTTTTAGAAAGTGGAAATTTTCTTCTTTAACCATCTTGTGTGTCACTGCCTGCTTGTGGATTCACTGCCTGGTTTTAGACTGGCAGGGGCTGCTTGTGCATTCACTCCAGATGCTCACACAAAGGGAGCTGAGGTGTGCCCTGCATATGCTGATGGGCCATCCTCAGCTAGAGGGGTGGGACGAGTTGCCACTGACACCTGAATTGACTGTGGCTGCTCTGCACAATGCTGTCTCCACCTCCTTTAGTGAAACTGGATCAGGGAGGACAGAACTAGTCTTATTGAGGAAGAGAGACTTTCTGAACAAAGTCTTCAAAAGGAAAAAGAGGTATACGTACTAGACCTAAAACTTCAGAACTTTAGATTGCTTATGGACTAAGAGGACCCTGCCAAGAAGAAGAGCTGACAGGAAGTGTGCTGCTCCCTTTGCTGTGTGGTGCTTTGCAGGGTGGATCTGCTTCTGTCTTTGGGCAGTGAAAAGGACTGAACTTTTGCCATGCTGTGGCATTCTGCTTAAGAAGATCTCCAAAGGCTTGATGCAGAGCTTGCCTCCTTTTAAGAAGTCTCAGGGACACAAAGATTTCATCTGCAGCTTACTTGAACTCCATTGCTGGGAGTTCTGACATGCCTTGTGGTGCCAAACCCAGTTTTGGGCCCTTGGAGGTTGTTCCTGCTGCAAAGAACTACAAGAACTTGAAGAAACCTGAAAACTGATGCTTCACCCTCCTTTCGGCTGAATTTTCCAACGCAGCACCACTGTGCGGGAGAAATTCCCGACGCACAGCCACATGCGGCTGAAGAAATCCTCGCAGCGCCTGCCAGTGGCCCGAAGAATCTCCGCACGCCGAGTCCAGTGCACTGAAGTCCGAGATCTCTGCACCAACTCCGACGCATGCCCTGCTTTGCAGCTATGAGAAACGACGCATTGTGGGACAGCTGCTGAACAAATCGACGCAGCGCCTGTTTGCCACCACCGCATAGACCTCCAGCGCGCCCCAGATTTCCACACATCGTGCCTGTGCACCACACTTCGCCAACGCAGCACCCGCAGACCAGAACCATCTTGGAATCGACGCCTCACTTCCCCATACAGTCTTGATTAGATGCATCACTTTTCCTGCGTGCAGCAGAACTGTTGCATCGCCTCCCCAAGGACTCAGGAACTGACGCATCACTATTTTCAAACGCTTCCCTCCTCTGCAGCTGTTTTGCCTTGTGAATTGTGACGTATCTGAGATACTTTGTATAGAAATCACGCATCCATAGTTTTCTATGGACAGAATTGATTGAAAATTTTTAAAAGTCATACTTTGAGTTCTGTATGTTGGATTTTTGTCGTTTTGGTCTTGTTTGGTTTAGATAAAGATACTTTATTTTTCTAAACTGGTGTGGTGTCCATTTGTAGTGTTTTCACAGTGTTACTGTGTGTGTTTTCTACAAATATGTTACACATTGCCTCTGAGATAAGTCTGTCTACTTGTGCCAAGCTACCAAGTGGGTGAGCAGGGGTTATCTAGGTGTGTTACGCCCTTATCCTGACTAGAAGAAAGGGTCCCTACTTGGACAGGGTGCAAGCCACTGCCAACTAGAGACTGCCATTTCTAACAAGCACTTATTGTGTCATCCACTTAAGTAACACCCTAAACCTTGACCTAGTCCTGCCACTGCCGTCTGAATGCAGTTTGAAACTGACATGCCCACTTGGCATTAAATCCCCTTGACAAGCCTTAAACACCCCCTCTAATACATATAAGTCACACCTAAGGTAGGCACTAGGTAGCCCATGAGGCAGGGTGCTGTATATTTAAAAGGCTGGACATGAAAAACTCCTAAATTTGTTTTTCACTACTGTGAGGCCTACCCCTGCCATAGAATAATATTGTGGATTACTTATTACATTTAATAGGCTGTAATTTCTAGTTGGGAGCCGGTAGCTATGTCATGTTTTTTGTCTTTGGAATTGTAATGAAAAACCCTTTTTAGTGGTAAAGTTGCATTTTTGATTACTGTAGGAAAGTAGGATCTGCTTCTTATGGTTACCCCCACTTTTTTCTTGATGTTATACTGTTTTTGACTAGTCTGACTGGGATCCTGCTAATCAGGACCCCAGTCTATCTGCTTTCTCCCTAAAATGTTATGATGTACTTAGATACACTCCAGATTGGATACTGGGGTACCCTTATCAGTCCCTAGTATATGGTACCCATGTACTCAGGGCATAGGTACCCCAGAGGCCTCCCATGGGCTGAAGCATGTATTATGCCACCCATGAGAGGCCATGCAAAATGGAACTACAGGCCTGCCATTGCAGCCTGTGTAAGATGGTGCATACACCACTTACGATAGCTATAGGTTTACTATATCTATAGGTCACTACACTTAAAACCTATAAGTCACCCCTATAGCAGGCCTTGACAATCCTGAAGGCAGGGTGCTGGGTTTTACGTGAGAGGGTACCCCTGCATGAGCAGAGCCCCTCTGCAGCCTTCTGAGACCATTCTCCCGGGTTGTATGTGACACAGCCAGACATATAGGTAGAGGTGCATTATAACCTCGCGGTAAATGCTATCTCGAAAACAGCTGAAACAAAACATGTCGTGTTTGATATCAAACACCTTGGAATCATACCTCCACACTGGTAACCGGTGTGGGAGGTATGATTCCAGCCCTCAGAAGCAAGCTTCGTGGGTCCCTGGTCTTCCCGGTACCAGCCTTCTCGACCCGGACAGCACAAAATGGTTGCTGCCGACCAGAGACACATTTCTGCCCTCCTGCTGCTGAGCCAAGCTCGAGCAGAGGAAGGTAGCACAATAGGCATCCTGTCACAGGGAGGTGTGACCACCTCCCAGACAGGATTTAGTGTATTGGAGCTGGGTGGGGGCACTGCCAAAGTGCCTGAAAGTCTGCACGAGGGGCACACTTGGTGTCCCTGTGCATAGTCCAGCTAAAAGCAGTTCTGGGAGCCGTTGACTCCTGCTCTGCCGCGAAACGGGACAAAGGACGTGGGTGTAACCAACCCCCTGTCCTGACCCTCCCCTGGGAGGGTCTCCTGATTCTGTCCAACCCTCTCCTGTGGGTACAAAAGGGCTTACCTGGCTGTAGGACCCTAGATTCGGTGTGGACAAGATTCTGAACAAGAAACCACTGACCTTCGACCGTCTGGATACTCTGGACTTCGCTGGACTTCAACTGGGCCCGACTTCGTCTCCCTCTCCGTCCAAAGCATCGTCTGTGCCCGTGCACCATACAGTCTCCGTGTATGACCTGTGGAGCATCAAGAACAACTGAAGTATCTCCCTTGGGGTGAAGGAGTCACTCCCCTGCATTTGCAGGCACCGTAGCGCAACTGACCAGTCTGCTGATCCTGAGCTCTTGTGGACTCTGAAGGCTCCAGCAACACAGGAGGTGGGTTCCTAAGTTCCTTGAGGTTGAGCTGCCCTCTCACCATGTTTGAGGCCAGTATCCCTCTTGGGGACCGCATAACCCGAACCCCTGTGCACCGCATACTTTTGTAGTTGCATATGCTTGTTAATCTTCCCCAACTTTGTGCATTCGGCTGTCGATAGCCCCAACCTCTGCACAAATTTTAGAAGAAGGACTCTGGCCTCCTCACACTCTGTGCCCTGCAAGCTGTGACTTTGTGAAACTGCTAGAGGTCCCCTCGCAACTCCTGTGCCTTTGGCCTGTGGGTCCACTTGAGGGACAATCCTGATTTTCTTGGGCTCCCCTGGTTGCTCCAGGTCTGCCCTGACTCCCCTTGCTGTGGTGAGTCCTCTGGTCCTTGCTGGGCCAGACCGTAACCTTCTTCGACCTTCTTCCTGGGTTGCCGTTGCCAAGGCTTGTTGGTGCTCCCGCCAGACAACGACCCCTCAGCATTCACCATTCTTTGTGGGACAGCTCGTATCTGGCTCCTGGTTGTCCTCAACGTCTCCTGGTCCCTGCAGCTGTAGAGTAAACGTCTCCTTCTTCACACCTGAAGAACCCGATATCGGTGGGCATTCGTCTACCGAGCCCCTGGTCACTCCTGAGTGACCCAGACTCTGTCCCCTCTGCTTTCAGGTTCCTTCCATCAAGAATCCACCTGCGGATTCCACCGGACACTTTTCTTCTTTCCAGCAGTGGCATTTCTTTGAAGACTCTCATTGAGAACGACGGCGGTTTCCGACGCCACTTCAGACCTATGCACCCGGCTTCCCTGGGATAGGTAACTCTGGTACTTCGGTATCCACGGGTGAGGTGGCTCTCCAACCTTCTATGTTCCAAAGGGTTTCCTCGTAATCCACTGGGAAGGGTCCATTGACTTTAAAACTGCAACCGCGACTCTCCCATTGAATTTTACGTAGCAAGCGGTCGTGTACTCACACTGCACCCGTCCTCCGTGGGGTCCCTACTTACTCACCTTGGGTCGTTCCTTGGGGTCCCAGTGATTCTACACTCTCTAGACATTGTCTTGATTCGAGGCGTGGTTCTTATACCACTATTTTAGTATATGGTTTGGTCTCCCCCAGGAGCCCACTGTGTATTAGTGCTACTTGCGATTGTTTCTGTGCTATAGTATTGTGTGCTTTGTGTTGATCTGCATGTAGCAGATACTGTGAGGTATTTAAGGTGTTATAATAATAAATATATATTCTTATAACTGCTGTGTGGTTCTCCTTTCAATTAACCAATACAATAAGATTGCATTCTGGTAAAACAAGCTGCTTAACATTCCTTCAAGACTAAGCCTGAAGGCTGCTCTCCACAGCTACCACTTGGATAGCTTTTTAAAGTTATCTTTGACCTCTTAAATCACCATAAGTGTTGTTTGGACTGGTGCAAGGTTCCCACTTTAATTAGTGGACAGCATATACCAGGCCAGCTTCTCACATTGGTGTGCAGCGGTTGGGATTCAAGCCTGCATTGTTTTACCAAATAAATTGTTGTATTGATTAACTGAAAACCACTAAGTATTAGGTACATATAATACTAGCTTAGAATAAGTAAGTTCTACTGAACTTAGGGTTGGGTAAGTCAAGGGTCTAGCACACCCTTTCTCCAACCTCAGAGAGTTTAGTTCCCACTAGGTTAGGTAGGTGCAACACCTCACCACACTTAGTATGTCTTCTAAAGGAGATGCCAGTGGCTCTCTGCCCTCTAGATACAGTGAGCTTTCATTCCAAGAATTGAAAGCCCTGTGTGCCTCTAAAAAGCTGAAGACAGGGAGAACTGCAAACACCCAGCGCCTAATAGAGGCCTTACTGCTTGATGACCTTAGGAAGACCCCTGGGTCAGATGAACAGGAGAAAGTGGGTGGGGCAGGGAATGAGGACAGGTCAGGAGGACACCTTTTATGACCTTGACTCAAACCCTGGCCAGGAGGATCAAGATGATTCCCACCTGGACAACTCAGATCTTCAGGGAGAAGGCGAGGAAGGCCAAAATGGCCCTCTCTTCACCCCTCCTGGAAGAGTGCAGAGTTTACCAAGGAGATCTAGATCTCCCTCTGCAGAGTCACATCACTCAGGACAGTCTGTAGGGGCCTCTGTATCTAGCAAGAGGGACCACTCTTTTGATAGGGAATACCAATTTCCTGAACTTGAGAAAGCTAGGCTTAGGCTCAGGCAAGAGCAATTGGCCCTGGATAAAGAGTCCCTAGAAGTCCAGAGAGCTAGAAAAAAGTTGGGACTAGAGTCCCATGGTGGCAGCAATAGTGTCCCTAGAGTTAAAGAACATTATTTTGACAATAGGAACCTTTGCAAGATTGTCCCTCCCTACCATGTTGGGGATTACATCCATAAATGGATAACTGCTTTAGAGAGGTCCTGTAAAGTTCAGAGGGTCCCTCAAGAGCAGTGGGCAGCTATCTTGTGGCTCTCCTTTCCTTACAAAGGTAGAGATAAGCTCCTCACTGTTAGAGAAGAGGATGCTGACAACTATTCAGTCCTGAAGAGTGCTCTCATTGATGGGTTTGGCTTAACCACTGAACAGTACAGGATTAAGTTCAGAGACACCCAGAAGACACAGACTCATGACTGGGTAGACTTTGTGGATAGTGCCATTAAGGCTCTGGAAGGCTGGTTGCTTGGCAGCAAAGTGAATGATTTCAAGGGATTGTACAATTTGATTATGAGGGAGCAGATCCTTAATAATTGCCAAAATCAGTTGTTGCAGCAGTACCTGTTTGACTCTGATCTGACTACTCCCCAAGAATTGGGAAACAAGGCAGATAGGTGGGTCAGAACCAGGGTGAAGCAGAGAAACCAGAACCATGGTGGTGACCGAAAGAAGCAAGATACTAAAACTTCAGATAAGGGTGGGGACAAAGGTAAAGATGACAAGTCTTCATCAGGGCCCCAAAAACCTGCATCTGGGGGGGAGTCACAATCCAAGAAAGGAAAAGGCAAAAAGAAACCTTGCTGTTACTTATGTAAAGAAAAGACCAATTGGACAAAAGATGCCAATTGTCCAAAGGCCAAGGATTCAACTCCAACCACCACTGCCCCTAAGGCAACTGCTCCCCCTAGTACAGTTTCAAGTGATGGTACAGGGAACAAGGAAATAGTAGGGTTAACCTTGGGCTCTGAGATGGGGTCTGGCTTAGTCAGAACTCCAGCTCAGGCTGTACTTGTCTGTGATGGTGGCATGGATATTGCCACCTTATTTGTCAGTCCCAGTAACCTGGGCAAATACAGACAACAGCCTTTGATTAATGGTAAGGAGGCCGTGGCATACAGGGACACAGGTGCAAGCGTCACTATGGTGACAAAAGATCTTGTGGACCCTGAACGGATCATACTTGGTGAGATGTACCAAGTGACCAATGCTAACAATGTCAGGACTGATCATTACTTGGCAGTTGTTAATTTCAGCTGGGGAGGGTTAACTGGCCCAAAGAAAGTTGTGGTTAGCTCAGACCTTCCAGTGGAATGCTTATTGGGCAATGATTTGGAAACTTCAGCCTGGGCTAAAGTGGAATTAAGGACTCATGCAGCAATCCTTGGCATCTCTGCAGATGTGTTTGCTGTGACCAGGTCACAGGCCAAACTGATGTCTACTGAACAGGCCCTGGATTCTGAAAAAGTAGACCAGGTGCCTTCCAAGAGAAGGAGCAGGAGGGGTAAGGCTGTGTCTTCCCCCAGGCTCAGAGAGAGGATCCATCTCTTGAGGGAGATGATCCCAGTCCCTGTGAAGGAACTGTCTCAGAGGAACTGGAACCTGATCATGTTGAGTTCTTGGAGACAGGGGGCCTTCCAGGGCAGAACTGAGCTAGGAGCAGCAAACCTGCCCCTCTCTTGAACCCCTCAGACAGCAAGCTGCTGCTGAGGCTGCTGGGACTGTCAGTGGATCCCACAGGATCTATTGGGATGAGGGACTCCTTTACTCAGAGGGTAGAGACCCCAAGCCTGGTGCCACCAGGAGGTTGGTCATACCGCTGAAGTTTAGGGGCTTCCTACTCACCTTGGCACATGACATTCCCTTAGCAGGACACCTACGCCAAAGTAAAACTTGGGACAGGCTTGTCCCTCACTTTCACTGGCCTCATATGTCAGAAGACACCAAGGAGTTTTGTCGCTCCTGTACCACCTGTCAAGCCAGTGGTAAGTCAGGTGGTACCACAAAGGCCCCCCTAATACCACTACCTGTGGTGGGGGTTCCCTTTGAGAGGGTTGGGATGGACATAATTGGTCCCATGAACCCTCTAACTGCATCTGGGCACAGTTATATTCTAGTGGTGGTGGACCATGCCACTAGGTATCCAGAGGCTATACCCCTTAGAACCACCACAGCTCCTGGGTGGCTAGGGCCCTCCTGGGAATTTTTTCCAAAGTGGGTTTCCCTAAGGAGGTCTTAACTGACAGAGGTACCGACTTCATGTCTAGTTACATCACTGCAATGTGGAAGGAGTGTGGAGTGAATTACAAATTCACCACACCATATCCCCACAATGCAATGGGTTGGTTGAAAGGTTCAACAAAACCCTAAAGGGCATGATCATGGGCCTCCCAGAAAAGCTTAAGCGAAAATGGGATGTCCTGTTGCCCTGGTTTCTCTTTGCCTACAGAGAGGTCCCACAAAAGGGGGTTGGCTACAGCCCTTTTGAACTTTTGTTTGGGCATCCAGTTAGGGGTCCCTAGTGTTTAGTGAAAGAGGGATGGGACTTACCTCTCAAACCTCCCAAGCAAGACATAGTGGACTATGTACTTGGTCTCTGTTCCAGGATGGCTGAGTACATGAAGAAGGCCAGCAAAAACCTTGAGGCAAGTCAAGAATTACAAAAAGCTTGGCATGACCAAAATGCTGTACTGACTGTTTATCAGCCAGTACAGAAAGTATGGGTGTTAGAGCCTGTGGCCCCAGCAGCTCTCCAAGACAAGTGGAGTGGACCCCATACTATTATTGAGCAGAAGGGAGAGGTCACTTACTTGGTGGACCTGGAAACTATAAGGAGCCCCCTTAGGGTGCTCCATGTAAACAGGCTCAAACCCTATGTGGCCAGGGCAGACATGGGCTTGCTCATGGCTACTGATGAGGGACAGGAGGAAGAGAGTGACCCACTCCCTGACCTCCTCTCACAGAACCCTGATGATGGTTCAGTTGATGGTGTAGCCTTGGCAGGCAGCCTCACTGAGCTACAGCAGATTGATTGCAGGAAGGTCCTCAATCAATACAGACACATGTTTTCTTTGACTCCTAGTCAGACCACTTGGTGTACCTATGAAGTGGACACAGGTGAGAGCCTACCTGTTAAAAATAAGATTTACAGACAGCCTGACCATGTCAGAGATTGCATCAGGACTGAGGTCCAAAAGATGCTGGAATTGGAAGTGATTGAACCCTCAGATAGCCCTTGGGCTAGTCCAGTGGTCCTGGTACCCAAACCTCATACCCAGGGTGGTAAGAGAGAAATGAGGTTTTGTGTGGACTACAGGGGGCTCAATGCAATCACTAGGACTGATTCTCACCCTATTCCTAGGGCAGATGAACTCATTGACACTTTTGCCTCAGCCAAGTTCTTGAGCACATTTGACCTTACTGCTGGATATTGGCAAATCAGACTAGCTGAGGATGCCAAACCAAAAACAGCATTTTTATCCCCTAGTGGGCATTATCAATTTATTGCGATGCCCTTTGGCTTGAAGAATGCACCTGCCACATTCCAAAGGTTGGTGAACAAAGTCCTTACAGGCCTGGAAGCCTATAGTGCAGCATATCTTGATGATATAGCTGTCTTTAGCTCCACCTGGGAGGATCACCTGGTCCACCAAAAGAATGTTTTGGAGGCCCTGCAGAAAGCAGGTCTCACTATCAAGGCCACCAAGTGCCAGATAGGGCAGAGTAAGGTTGTATACCTGGGCCACCTTGTGGGTGGACGCCAGGTTCAACCATTGCAGAGCAAAATCCAGACCATCATGGACTGGGTTTCTCCCACTACCCAGACTCAGGTCAGAGCTTTCTTGGGCCTGACTGGGTAATACAGAAGATTTATGAAAGGATATGGGTCTATAGTGACTCCCTTGAATGATCTTACATCAAAAAGAACGCCCAAGGAAGTTCAGTGGACAGTTAGCTGTCAGAAGGCATTTGATGATCTCAAGCAGGCCATGTGCACTGATCCCATTCTGCAAAGTCCTAACTATTCCAAACAATTCATTGTCCAAACAGATGCATCTGAGTTAGGGGTAGGGGCTGTGTTGTCACAACTTAATGCAGAGGGTCAGGATCAACCAGTAGCTTTTATTAGCAGAAGGTTGACCCCCAGAGAGAAACGTTGGTCAGCCATTGAGAGGGAAGCCTTTGCTGTGGTTTGGGCTCTGAAGAAGCTGAGGCCATACTTGTTTGGCACTCACTTCATTGTTCAGACAGACCATAAGCCCCTCTTATGGCTAAAACAGATGATGGGTGAAAACCCCAAGCTTTTGAGGTGGTCCATTTCCCTACAGGGGATGGACTATACAGTGGAATATAGACCTGGGAGTAACCATGCTAATGCAGATGGACTCTCCAGATATTTCCACTTAGAAAATGAAGACTCAACTGGGCAAGGTTAGTCTCATCTCCTTACGTTTGGGGGGGGGGGTTGTGTAGGAAAGTAGGATCTGCTTCTTATGGTTACCCCACCTTTTGCTTGATGTTACACTGTTTTTGACTAGTCTGACTGGGATCCTGCTAATCAGGACCCCAGTCTATCTGATTTCTCCCTAAAATGTTATGCCATGTATCTAGGTACACTCCAGATTGGATACTGGGGTACCCTTATCAGTCCCTAGTATATGGTACCCATGTACCCAGGGCATAGGTACCCCAGAGGCCTCCCATGGGCTGAAGCATGTACTATGCCATACATGAGAGGCCATGCAAATGGAACTACAGGCCTCCCATTGCAGCCTGTGTAAGATGGTGCATACACCACTTACAATAGATATAGGTTTACTATATCTATAGGTCACTACACTTAAAACCTATAAGTCACCCCTATAGCAGGCCTTGACAATCCTGAAGGCAGGGTGCTGGGTTTAACGTGAGAGGGTGCCCCTGCCTGAGCAGAGCCCCTCTGCAGCCTTCAGGGACCATTCTCCCGGGTTGTCTGTGACACAGCCAGACATATAGGTAGAGGTGCATTATAACCTCGCGGTAAATGCTATCTCTAAAACGGCTGAAACAAAACATGTCGTGTTTGGTATCAAACACCTTGGAATAATACTTCCACACCGGTAACCGAAGTGGGAGGTATGATTACACCCCTCAGAACCAAGCTTCGTGGGTCCTTGGTCTTCCCGGTACCAGCCTTCTCGACCCCGACAGCACAAAATGGATGCTGCCGACCAGAGACACATTTCTGCCCTCCTGCTGCTGAGCCAAGCTCGAGCAGAGGAAGGTAGCACAATAGGCATCCTGTCACAGGGAGGTCTGACCACCTCCCAGACAGGATTTAGTGTATTGGAGCTGGGTGGGGGCACTGCCAAAGTGCCTGAAAGTCTGCATGAGGGGCGCACTTGGTGTCCCTGTGCATAGTCCAGCTCAAACCAGTTCTGGGAGCCATTGGCTCATGCTCTGGCACGAAACTGGACAAAGGACATGGGTGTAACCACCCCCTGTCCTGACCCTCCCCTGGGAGGGTCCCCTGAATCTGTCCAACCCTCTCATGTGGGTACAAGAAGGGCTTACCTGGCTGTAGGACCCTAGATTCGACATGGACAAGATTCTGAACAAGAAACCACTGACGTTCGACTGTCTGGACACTCTGGACTTCCCTGGACTTCGTTTGGGCCCGACTTCGTCTCCCTCTCCGTCCAATGCATCGTCTGTGCCCATGCACCATACAGGCTCTGTGTAGGACCTGTGGAGCATCAAGGACAACTGAAGTATCTCCCTTGGGGTGAAGGAGTCACTCCCCTGCGTTTGCAGGAACCGTAACGCAACTGACCGATTTGCTGATCCTGAGCTCCTGCGGACTCCGAAGGCTCCAGCAACACAGGAGGTGGGTTCCCAAGTTTCTTGAGGTTGAGCTGCCCTCTTACCACGTTTGAGGCCAGTATCCCTCTTGGGGACCACATAACCTGAACCCCTGTGCACTGCATACTTTTGCAATTGCATATGCTTGTTGGTCCTCCCCAACTTTGTGCATTGGGTTGTCGATAGCCCAAACCTCTGGGCACATTTTGTACTAAGGACTCCAGCCTCCTCGCACTCTGTGCCCTGCAAGCTGTGACTTTGTGAAACTGCTAGAGGTCCCCTCGCGACTCCTTTGCTTTTGGCCTGTGGGTCCACTTGAGGGACAATCCTGATTTTCTTGGGCTCCCCTGGTTGCTCAAGGCCTGCCCTGACTCCCCTTGCTGTGGTGAGTCCTCTGGTCCTTGCTGGGCTAGACCGAAACCTTCTTTGACCTTCTTTGTGGGTTGCCTTTGCCAAGGCTTGTTGGTGCTCCCGCCGGACACCGACCCCTCAGCATTCGACATCCTTTGTGGGACAGCTCGTATACGGCTCCTGGTCATCCTTGACATCTCCTGGTCCCTGCAGCTGTAGAGTCAAGGTCTCCTTCTTCACACCTTAAGCACCCAACATCGGTGGGCATTCGTCTACCGAGCCCCTGGTCACTCCTGAGTGACCAAGACTCTGTCCCCTCTACTTTCAGGTTCCTTCCATCAAGAACCCACCTGCAGATTCCACCGGACACTTTTCTTCTTTCCAGCAGTGGCATTTCTTTGAAGACTCCCATTGAGAACGACCGCGGTTTCCGACACCACTTCAGACCTATGCACCCGGCTTCCCTGGAATAGGTAACTCTGGTACTTCGGTATCCACGGGTGGGGTGGCTCTGCAACCTTCTATGTTCCAAAGGGTTTCCTCATAATCCACTGGGAAGGGTCCTATAACTTTAAAACTGCAACCGCGACTCTTCCATTGAATTGTACGTAGCACGCAGTCGTGTTCTCACACTGCACCCGTCCTCCGTGGGGTCCCTACTTACTCACCATGGGTGGTTCCTTGGGGTCCCAGCGATTCTACATCCCTAGACATTGTCTTGACTCGAGTCGTGGTTCTTATACCACTATTTTAGTATATGGTTTGGTCTCCCCGGGAGCCCACTGTGTATTAGTGCTACTTACGATTGTTTCTGTGCTATAGTATTGTGTGCTTTGTGTTGATCTGCATGTAGCAGATACTGTGAGGTATTTAAGGTGTTATAATAATAAATATATATTCTTATAACTACTGTGTGGTTCTCCTTTCATTTAACCAATACAATAAGATTGCATTCTGGTAAAACAAGCTGCTTAACATTCCTTCAAGACAAAGCCTGAAGGCTGCTCTCCACAGCTACCACTTGGATAGCTTTCTAAGGTTATCTTTGACCTCTTAAATCACCATAAGGGTTGTTTGGACTGGTGCAAGGTGCCCACTTTAATTAGTGGACAGCATATACCAGGCCAGCTTCTCACAATGACAATTTTGAAAATGCCACTGGAGTCAAGCTAGCCTGGCTGATGAGGGGTGAGACCCCAAAACCGGTCCCAGAATGCTTGTTTCCGGTCCAGGGAGTTCCTGGCCTGGAAGTTCGGGCTGGACTGTTCCCATGGGGAGCAGGGTCAAAACTGATTTGCATATGGCTGCGTTTAAACTAGAATAGCATGGGGAGCAAAAAAATGATGGATATAGACCCAGATCTCTGTACTGGGATGAAAGTTTGACATTGTTCAGCATTCTGTCCATCAATTGTTTTTTTGCACTTTTAGAAAGTTGGAATTTTTCAACCCTTAGACCTTTTATGCCTACAGCCTGTCTTGGGTCACATGACTGAGTATAACTGACAGTTAGACTTTGTGAATTCCTCTGAGACAGTGACACAATAGAGGGATTAGGTATGCCTGAATGGGCCATCTGCTGGCAGGATGACCTGGGGAGGAGCTGAGCATAGCCCCACTTACAACTGAATAGGAAGTGCTCTGCCTTTACACAAAGGGCCTACTACTTCCACATTGTCACTGCAGCTGGCTTGGAGCCAGGGCAGGGGAGTCAGGAAATTCCATGCACTTCAAAGCCACTGTCTAGAAGCTTCTTCCACCTTCTAGAAGGAGAGCACCAGGCTATAAAGATAGGACCTCAGACACCAAATCTTTAGTGCGCTTCTGGACCTGTGGATTCTCTGCCAGGAATGAGGACTCCTGTGCTGCTGAAAGGACTGCCACTCTGCTGGACTGATGACTTGGTGCCTTGCTAAATTGTTGCCTTTTTGACCTGCTGCCCTCTTGCCTGGGGAAGAAGGACTGGACTTGCAACTTGAACCCAGGACAAACAGAGTGACTCAGAGGGCTAGTTTCTGATCTCCTGATCTGAGCCTCAGGGACACAAAAGGCTCCCTTCACCTTGGACCCACATCTGAACCCAGCCTGAGTGAGTTCTGACCCTCCAAGTGATGCCACACCAGTCCTGGACCCTTGTAAGTGGTGCTGAATGTGACCAAATAACCAAAATTCAAAAGTGGGGGACTTGGAAAACTTTTTGGGTAAAAACTGCTCTGAGAACCAGAGGAGACCAGGACCAACCTGCTCGTCTACCCGCCAGAGGTGCATTACCGGTCGGATTGAATTCTCCACAGCAACAAATCCTGTTCAGTGGTCCTTCGCCAACGAGGTATCTGACCTTGTAGAACTGCCTTCAGCTACAGCCCTCTGCATTGTCCTGCTAGAGATTTTCAACTTCCATTTCATAGACTACGTCCAAACGTAGAAATCTTCACCGCGGCTTTGACCCAAGAATATCTAATGACGACGCTCCCTCCTCGGACAAGGCTGCGGCCTTGCCTCGCTGAACTTTACCTTCTCAGAACATTTCTCTCAAAATGTCTTCAAAGTCTGAAGGTAAGCACTGACCAGGCCCAATCCACTTTGTGTATCTGAACCGCGG
This sequence comes from Calotriton arnoldi, assembly GCA_963921515.1. Lineage (NCBI taxonomy): Eukaryota > Metazoa > Chordata > Amphibia > Caudata > Salamandridae > Calotriton > Calotriton arnoldi. Next base: position 686,610 of record CAWUFW010009883.1, read on the forward strand.
TCGGCCATATTTTTTTACCTTGACCCAGTATTGCACAACTAGATGTCCGGAGTTAGTACTTTGATCTTTTAGGCACTCATTTTTACCGCAAACTTTAAAAATTCACAACTCCAGTTCCCTGATTGGCTTTGACGTTTTGGTGTCAAATAATTTATTAACATTTACTCTATTTTTCTAAATTGGTGTGGGATTTTTCTTTTGTTTTGTTTTCACTTTATTTTTTTTGTTTAAATTTGTTTATTGAATTTTAAATTTTCATGCACTTAAACAGGCATCATTGGCAATCATATGTATGCTTACATTGATGGAAGAAATCACAAAACAGATGTTATCATAAAAGCATTACATAGTAAGTATTTTGCTTATTCAAAGCATTTGGAGTGCCAAATATAACAGGGTATTAATATTATAAAATAAAACACAAGGGTAAAGCCCCATTGATTCAACGTGGTGAAATAACAACATATGAAACGAAGACAATTGGTTTCAATGACGCACTCCATAATTAATCTTAATCTACAGTATGTGGGCTCTTGATCAACCTCTCTCGAAATTGTTTGGCGTGCTACACAGTCTCTGGAGGCTGCCGGTTCCCCGTTCTAATAATAACGACTGTGGTTCAAGTATGCATGTACCTGAATAACTGTGTGCACAGCTGAGTATATCAACAAGAGTTACTCACAATCTTTACCCAATGAATATAAAAATTAGACACGACATAATCAAACAAATTCTTTCAATTTTCATTATTATTAATTCACATTTCTGATTGTGATCAATCGTTCATGATACTTCCATCAAATTCACTTCAATATGTACAAAAAGCAACCAAGAATACAAAAATAAATGATACAAAGTCATATGTATTATAAGTGCGATTTTCTTCTTTAAAGATCACTCCATTTGATTCACGTGATGCCCAATGCATTTCGGAACACGTGGTCCCTTCCTCAGGGGCCTCTGAAACAAAATTAACATGAAACCAAATCATATATCGATACCCATGTAAAAACCATCATCAACTACCAAAAGCTTTCTGCCACCATTAGGGTCTATTGCAACACCCTCACGTGCCCTCAATTATCTTACATAGTTACTCAACCTGGTGGGTGCTAACACTCCATGTCATTATAATTAGAACTATATCACCCTACACCATCTATATATTAGTCAGTGTCCAAGATAGTCCAAAACACCACTGTGGTTTCTCTGAATAAAGCCCAAACATGCTGCCAATGTAGTGCTATTACTTACATAGCCAATACTTACTGCCCAGAAAAAAAGGAGTGGAAACAATTACAGTTCTCACGGGAGCAGACACACTCATTTGTAATCTAAAAAATACGGATGTGAAAAGTATTAAGCCTCATCAATCATTCACCTGCCCAATCCTTCTATGTGTGCCCGAAACCATCGTACCTTCCGCAATCAGCTGTGTATGATACGTTTAAAACACCAATGCTGGACCTGCATCAAAAAAACTGCGTAAGTTCACCAATCCAATTTGTGACCCCGTAGGATCATGCAACAGCGTAGCCAAGTGCAGAGAAACTGTCCTAAGCCGGTTCCCTTAATTCAAGTTTAACATACCGGTTAGTTATTGAAATTCTATCTGTCACCGGTTCCATGTCCCTTCTTCAGTACGTGTGCTCCCAGCTCCAGAAACATAGAAGTTAGTTGCTGTGCCCGCGAAACGCAGTTAATTCAACCAAACAAGTACCGCCCTGCATCACGTCATGTGATCGTTCCCAAACATCGTGGCGACCATCTTTACACTGTGAGTCACCTTTTGCACTACTACATAACTCTAAGTCCGCGAAAAACTGCCAGCTTGGATACATCAAACGCCATTGTGATGGCATACTCAGTGAGCATCATTCGTACACTTTAGCTCACGTATCAATCGCTAAACTCCGTGTCTACCGTAAAACTCCTCACAAGTAATTGGCACACCGGCCACCATAGCTTCTTGTTCAAATCTACCACATACCTGCCGACATTATTAAAAACACAACATGGTTCCAATGCATCAAAGTTAATACAGCCCAATGGCATATAAGGTGCATGTATTTACCAAGATCTAAGGTACATCCATTTTCAACAGGATAATAATTTTACAACAAATTTTCGATACATCATAGTTGATTCAACCTGATGACAAATACAGTTCATATTCTTGCCAAGATCTAAAGTACGTGTAACATGCGTAATGATACGATTGTTCCATGAGTCTGAAATATCAAACAATGATGATACACAAATATACATCTGCATCATATAAGGTGACAAGCACCGTACAAGTTGTTTCTTGAATATGAAATGACAAACAGTGTTAATACACAAATACACATCAGCATCATGTAAGGTAATGATCAACATGATCAACCATTTCAACATGAGGTGAATATTGTAATCATAAATCCATAGTACTGACTTATGTTTTGACTATTGTATATGAGCTAAATAACTAGCCACTGTGTAGAGAATCTAAACTTCTGAATGTGTGGAGCAACTAGTGTGTATTTCAAAAAATGATAAATCCTTTTAGGGGTTGCTTATAAGAAGCAACTCGTGTCTAATTTGTCATTTAGTCCAAATGGCATCATAGTGTTAAATTTCTTAATCCATTGGACATCTTTTTGCAGTAGTATCTTACTGAGGTTAACACCCTCCTTCTGTTTTACATTTTCCAAAATCATGAAACGTAACTGCAATATTGTGCCGTTGTTCCACTTCCAAGTTAGAGTTTGTGTTCTTAGTCCGGATCATACTCTTATGTTCTCCAATTCTGATCTTTACTTTTCTTTCGGGTTTTCCAATGTAAAGAAGTCCACACGGACATTTAATACAATACACCACGTTCAGTCCGATGTGTGTTTAAGTTTTATGCTTTCACCAGTGCATGGATGAGTGATGGTACTGCTCTCAATCACATTATTGCAATGTATACAGTTCCTGCATTTCTTCGTCCCAGCTTCAGTGTAGTGCCGCCCTCCCCAACACACCCCGCCCCACAACTGCATATTAATTACATATTAAGATTGTATGACGCCAGTCCTTCCTGTTTGAATGATCGTGTTTTATCTTGGATATGTACATGAGGCGCACAGGGTTTGGGGCCTTGCAGATTTCCTGGGTTGAAACCCCCCTTAATGATGTCTATTTTACTCTATGTTGTTAGTTTGCTCTTGTGCCTCATCTGTCCCTGAGGGGGCCTCCTATGTTTCCGAATTCTCCTGCCAGGAGCTGCGGAAGTCTGTTAGTATCGCATCTCATGCTGCTGCCAGCGGCAGCATACATAACCCTATGGTATCTTTGCGACGGAGTGCTACGCTTTCCACCTGAGCCCAGCATATTAGGGATTGGAACCAGGCCTTTGTAGTTGGGGGTTCAGGGGACTTCTAGCACCTGGTAATTAAACACTTGCCTACAATGAGTCCTAGGTCTATGAAACAGGTTGTTACTTTTTACTTTTTAGGCCTCTGATAGAGACCCAAAAGGCATACCTCCCAGGTCCACTCTACCGTGCGACCAGTACACTGGGCTAAGAGCATAGTGACTGTTTCCCAGTAAGAGACAATTCCAGTGCAGGCCCCTAGCATATGTAAGAGGTCACCTCCTACCAGCCCACACCTGGGGCATTGTGCATCATTACGGCTAAAGTATTGATTAATCTTGGCTGGTGTCATGTAAGCTCTGTGTGTTATGAAATATTGTATGAGACGGAATCTGGCATTCCGAGGAATATGTGTGGGTCCTTCTAAAATGGCCCCCTATTTGCGCTCAGTGCTTGTCCCCTGTAGGTCTGTGTCCCAGTGGGTCCTAAGAGATGATAGCGGGAGTGCTGCGTGTGTCCGTATTGATTCTGCTATCTATCTAGTGAGGTGTCGCCCCGCACCCAGTACATGCAGATATTGAATTGTCAAGTGTACTGCTGGCTCTTGTGCTATGTCACCCCACAGTGTCTGCAGCGTCCGCGTCGGAGCGGCGTGTAGTAGGAATTGGCCGTGCCGCAGGTTGTATTCTTCGGCAAGCATGTCGAACAGCAGCAGTTGTTTATCGTGGTATAAGTCCCATAGGGTTTGGATTCCCGCCTCTTCCCATAAGAGGAGCTCTGCCACAGTGATTGCTCGATGCTGTGTGGGTGTGCCAAGCACAGGCAGGGAGGGCGTATACGGGGTGACAGTTTTCAGGAGTCTTAGGCTATGACGGAAACAGGTATAAGCCACTCTCGTCAACAGTTGAGTAGGTGGTACTCCTGTCCTTCCGAGGTGAAATAGTGTTATGATTTGGGGGTGGGTGTAGCCTGATTGCTGTGTGGCAGAGTCCGCGAGGTGCAGACCACCGATCCATCGGGCCACCCACTGCAGCTGCGCTGCCAAATAGGAATGCTCCATATTGGACACGGCCAGATATAGTTATGTTTTGTTTTCACTTTACTACTGTTTGTGTGCTGCATAAATATTTTACACATTGCCTATAAGTAATGCTTGACTGCTTTTTGTGCCAAGCTTACTAGGGTTAAGCGCAGGGAAATTTAGTGACTTTTTGTGGTTCATCCTGCAAGGGATTGTGGCTGTTGCTTACCATATTCAACCAACTACCCAATTGTTCACAGATTAGTGGTGGGGGTACTAGGGCAGATCTAAGGGGTGTAGTGTTTCTTTTGTTACAACAGAGAGCAGAAAAGACATTCTGAAGGTTCTAGTGCAGTCGCTGCCCAAGGAACAGATCTAAACAGTCACATAGGGCATGTGTGCTAACCATTTTAGGTAAAGCTCCATGTTCACAGTTACGCTATGGACTTTTGATTGTAAAGCCTCTGCAATCTACAGAAGCCGACAAGTCTCCTTGATTTGACCAGATTCCGTTCCACCACGCTAGTCAATGATCTCTAGGTGCCAGATGTGAAGAGACCCTGCCTGTCCTTAGTCATAATATCTGCAGTCTTGGAACTCTGTTGAAGAGAGCTCTGTTGTCTTGAGTCAAACATGTGTCACTGTTCTAAACCCATAAAGACCACCACCCACATGTATAATGGAATCTAAACCCATGAAAGAGGAACTACTGTAACAGGGACTTGAACAAAATTTCAAGGCATGAGTTATTTTTTGTGCTGATGCTCACTTGCTACAATGTTGTTAAAGTAACCATTATTGACTTAATGTGCAGCTCAGAGTCTAGATACAGATGACATCAAGCGGTATCAGAAAACATGGTGGCCCATCGTGGTTGGCAAGCAAGTATGTTAATAAACTTGAGCCTGTTTCTTTGAAAAAGTCAGAATTGGGAGATACTTTAAGTTTTGAGGCTGCTAGGTAACTAGAGACCTCCAAAGATCTTGCCCTTCCTCCCGAGGAGCTAAGAGTATCAGTGGTCATTGCGCTCATAACATCTCGCCTTGACTACTGTAATGCTCTGTATTTGAACGCCAACCAGTATTCCTTGAATAAACTTCAGGTTATTCAGAACGCAGCGGCACGACTGGTTTTGGCAGTTCCCAAACATCAATCAGTGAGGGCTCTTCATTGGCTCCCAGTGAGGAAAAGACTGTCATTCAAAGCCCTGTGTTTGGTCTTTTAGGCCCTAAATCGTCAGGGCTCAGACAATTTGAGAACCAAGTTCAATTGGTATCGTCCTAGTAGACAGTTACGATCAGCTGGTCAGAGGAAAGCTATGATACCCCGCATCAGGAAGGCGAGATGGGGTGAGCGGGCATTCTCTGTGGCAGCTGCTAGGCATTGGAACACTCTCCCGCTACATACTGCTAGTATTGCCTCATACGCTGTATTTCGCAAGAATGTGAAAACATGGCTTTTTTCCCAATCATAATAGCTTCTTGGTTCTCCCTGTATTCTCTCACTGGTTGCAGCGCTTTGATGCCTTTGCTTTAATGCGCTCTATAAATGCACATTTACATTTACACTAGAGAAGGTGCACCCATAGGAAGCCCTTAGAGTAGGGTTAGGGTGACAGAATCTTCCAGCCTACGCTTAACCTTTATGTTCACATGGTTTTGTGTGCAGCACTACTGTTGGACTTGGCCCTTTTTGCAGGGTAGGGGAGGAGAGCCTAGTCTGTGACTTCTGGTCAGCCTGAGGGTGCGGACCCTAGGTTGGAGGATCAGTGGCAGTTTGGAACTGCACTGATGAGAGGAAGAGTGGAGAATGGTTACTATGTGCCAGGGGTTACTGCCCCCCACTCTGTGGATTGGCAAGGACCAGTGACATCTGGGTGGCCTAGGGCCTGGTCCTGGCCGTGGACAGCTAGGGAGTACCAGTGGGGTAGCCTAGTTGGTCCTGAGAGCTTTGACAGAGGGAACCACGTGGGTTCAGAGTGGCGTAGAACTGGAGGGTGTCCCTGCAGTTGCGGGCCCGCATCCGTGTTCTATCGCCCAAGGCAGGGAAGCCCATCAAGGTGGTGATTGGTCTACCCTGCGTTTTGGCTGGAAGGGGGTTGTGTTGGACTTGGCCCTTTTTGCAGGGTCATCCCTAAACTTTTTGCCTTTCTCCTAGCCTTTTTTCTGACATGGTGTTGGTGGTTTTAGGACTCTGGGCACTTTAGCACTGCTGTCCAGTGTAAAGTGCGTGTGCTCTCTGTGTTAAATATGGTAAGGTTGGTCTACACCTGTTTAGCCTATTTAATTTACCTGTCAGTCCCTTGTAAAGTGGTATCTCATATACCCAGGGCTGGTAAATTAAATGCTACCGGTGGGCTTGCAGCGCTGATTGCGCCACCCACCAAAGTAGCCTTTCAAACCTATCTCAGGCCTCTGCCATTGCAGGGCCTGTGCGCGCAGTGTTACTGCCGCTGTGATGTGGCACCTAAAGTGTGTGCCATGTCTGTGACCCCCCTTTTACTGCATGTCAGTCACCCCTAAGGTAGGCCCTAGCTAGCCCTATGGGCAGGGTGCATTGTAGGTAAAAGATAGGACATGTACCTTAAGTGTGTGACATGTCCTGGTAGTGACAAACAGCCATTTTGGTTTCTCACTACTGTGGGGCTGCCCTCCCATAGGAATGCATTGGGGATTCCCTGATAAGTGTTTCAGTGGTAATTCCTGATATGAGAGGAGCAGCGTGGTCAAGTTTGGTATGTTTGAAATAGTAATAATAAATGCTACGCAATGGTGTGCGCAGATTTATTATTACTATTTTAGAAATGCCACTTTAAGAAGTTATACAAAAGGGGATGATGGACGGAACGTTTGAGCCAATCAAACACTCACCCCCAGTCAACTGATCTGGGTTTAATCCATCATCATTCTTTAGCTCACTCCACCACCCCAGTTCAGACATGGCCATATGCAAATCAGTCTGACCCTGTGCCTCATGGGAACAGTCCAGCCCGAACTGCCAAGCCATGTCTTCCCTGGACCGGAAACAAGCATCCTAGGACCGGTTTCTGGCATTCCAGCCGTCATCAGCCAGGCTTGCTTGAATCCAGTGGCAAAGTGAGCAAGGGACCCACGTCTGGGCATACCCCCGCCAACTTAGGGCGAACAAAGCGATACAAAAGGGGATCAGTTGACTGGGGGTGAGTGCTTGCAATGTTCAACACTCCGTCCATCATCCCCTTTGGTTTTGCTACTTTTAGAAGTTGGCATTTCTGTGTGCTATGTGTCTGCCTGCCTGATGTGGATTGCATGTCTGGCTGTTGAGTGACAGGGGCTGGTGAGGTGTGTGTGGCTCCAGGAGGGGCAGGGTGAGTCAATGCTAGGCTGAATAGGACAGTTGCATTTGGAGTAGTGGGAGGAGTAGTCCCCTAACCCTGAATAGGATTGTGCCTAGCCTATACAATGCTGGCTCCGCCCCCTGTGGTGTGTCTGATCACCGAGCCCCCACCTGGCAAAGGGGAAGAGGAGCCTTGTAAACAAAGTGCTCCAATTCCCCCCTGAACCAGTTGCATCTGGTTCCCCCAAACCCTGTACTGCAGACAATGAACTGTGTGATATAAAAATAGGGGCTGTGACCCCATGATTGGGGTGCTGTTCCTGTACTTGCTGGGAGCTTGCTGCTGCTGGGGCCCAGGAGGAACCGCCATAAGGGCTTGCCTCCCTGCTGGAGGGCCCTGTGTGCTGGCCTCCCTGGGCCCAGCTATGCCCCTTGAACATTAAGGACTTTTCAGGAACTGTAGGCCCTAGCGCCTCGTGAGCGCTACAACTTACTTCTCTGGTGCCAGCTTGAAGAGAAGCGGTGGTGCCGTGTAGCGCTGTGCTGCGGGAAGTTTCCTGGAGGGAACCCCGGCGTGAGGGGTTCCCCCGTGCCTGGTGACGGAGCGGGAGCCCACCCCGCATTTCTGCCGCATTTTTGCATTTCAGTGAGGCGGGAGCCCACCCCGCCTTTATGGTTCTCGAAGCGGGAGCCCACCCCGCATGGTTGTGCACTTGTCGGCGGGAGCCTACCCCGCATTAGTACCGGTGTAGCGGGAGCCCACCCCGCATTGTAGAGTGCACAAAGAGCGGGAGCCTACCCCGCTTTTGTATTTATTTAAAATGGGAGCCCACCCCGCATTGGGGCCGGAGGAGAGGAGCGCCGCACCGTGAATCCGACGCAGAAGTCAGGCGGCGCCCGTGCCTGATTGTGGGCGGGGCCTGTTCCATCCACCGACGGCCGGCCAATTGCAGCGCGTCTGGAGGCTGGGCAGCGTCGACCCGGAAGGACAGCGGGAGCTGACCCCGTCCCAGAGAGAAAGGCAGCGTGAGGCACAGCGGACGGCCGGAAAAGGCTGCCGGGTCCAAGGCGGGGCTCCCGTGGCCAGAGAGAGCCCCGCGTGTTGTCCTGCTGCCCGGTAGCCTCCCCAGTGTGGCCGGAACCCGTGCATCTGATGCCCCGGTGAGTGGGGCAGAGTGGAGGAGACGGAGCCTGCGCATCTGATGCCCCGGTGAGTGGGGCAGAGCGAGGGAGCCTAATCGGAGCTCCCAAGGCACGGTGGGTGCCAGTGTGGATTTTCCGTTGGTCGCATGGTGGTGCCTGATGACGGCACCAGACGAGCCCCGGTCACGGGGGTTCCCTAGCCACGACTAGTGCCAGGGCCTTATTTGGTTTTCACAGCTGCGCCGCCGTTGCGGGCAGCTGCAACGTTTGGGGGCCAGTTCTTTGGGAGTGAGGAAGGGGTGAGTTGCACCCCATGCCCCAGTGCATTGTGCACTTTTTGTTTGCTGCATTGGCAGCCAGAGGGCCAGTAGACGGTCCTGTAGGAGCCCTGACTTTCTGGACATAGGGCATTTGAGCCCCGGTGTAAGGCCAGTTGGCCTGGGGGCAGGTGGTACCTGTGTGTACCAGGAGGGCGCAAGGCAAGGCCCTAGAGTAAGGTGATGTGTACACCTGGTCAGTGTACTGTGGTGCACTGCTGTTTTATTGCATAATGTGTTTTATGTCTACAGTGATGATGCATGATATGTTTATGCTCATGATTTATGCCTAATGCTTTTCCCTTAGGTGTGCCCGCTGAGAGTGGGTATGGTGGGGCACTGTTGCTAATGATTTATGCACAGGGTGGTGACCCCGGATGTGATGATAATGCTAATGTGCTTTAGGCGTAATATGGTTTAGGCCTAATGAGATGCATAATGTGTTTTTATGCTTACAGTGATGCAGACATAATGTGTTTATGTTGCAGGTGATAATGCTGAGTTCATTATGGTACCAGTAGTTACTGGTTGTGTTTTACACTTACACTTACTTACCTATTCTGATGATCCTGACCGTGGCCCGATTGGCCAGGTCCTGTATATAATCCCCTGTGAATATTGCCTAGTGCCAGTTGGCACAGTGTAAATGTGGGATTATGTTTCTAATGTGTTTATGATAATACAAAGGCTATTTTTGATATAACCTTGTGTGGAGTTTCTTTTGTGGTGTGTCTAGTGTGTTGCTGTGAGTGTGTGTTGCGCAAACGCTTTACACATTGCCTCTGGGATAAGCCTGACTGCTCGTGCCAAGCTACCAAGGGGGTGAGCAGGGGTTATCTTCAGTGTGTAACTCCCTTGCCCTGACTAGAGTGGTGGTTTCTGCCTGGCTTTGGCGCAAGCCTTAGCCAACCAGAAATCCCATTTCTAACATTGGTTGTCAGCGGTGAGGATAGGACTTGCGTTTGCTCAGTACCACAGCAACAACTGGTTGCACTAAAAACTCTGGGGCTTATTTACAAGGCCCTTGCGCCACTTTTGCGTCACTTTTCCCATGTTAAAAGTGACGCAAAAGTGGCGCAAGGGGCTTGTAAATCTGCCCCTCTGTATTTAAAGAATCACATGTTTGGGGATTATTTTTCCTGATTTTGTTTTCTCCTCAAGAGTGTCATTTTTAAATGGTGTTTTCTGCTCTTTTTTTTGGTGGCAGAAGAGAGAAAATGACAGGGCGGGGACACCAGTAGGTGGGGAGGATCCCATAGATAGGGAGTCCCTTGCTGTGTCCAGTGCTGGGGGCAGTGCCCCATCCCTTTCCCTGTCCCCAGAGGAGTGGGTGGATAGGAGGGAAGAAAGGGAGCATCAGCTGGCATTGGAACGGCTCAAAGTGGAGCTAGCGCAGCTGAGTGTGGAGGAGAAAAAGCTAGCTCTGGAGGGTAGGTTATCCCCTGAGTGTAGTTTGAGTTGTCTGGATTCACCAGTAAGGGTGGGATCCAGTGATGGCAGCAATATGGAGTCCAGTGCAGGAAGTCCCATTCCCAGTTCCCAGAGTATGGTACTTGGTTCCCAGTTAGAGGGGTACAGGTTGAGATTCAGGGGCAGTAAGGAACTCTCTCACCAGTAAGGGGGGGAGTTTGTGGATTAATGCTGTGATGCACTGGACGATTGGTTGATGGTTAGCACGGCAAATTATTTTGAAGGGCTGTTCAATCTGGTTGTCAGAGAGCACATGTTCAGTAATTGTTTTCCGGGGTTGCGCCAACACTTGTTGGAGTGTGAGTTCTCTGATCCCAGGGAGCTTGCACGGGAGGCAGACCTCTGGCTGTGTGCTAGAGGGTCTGAAGAGGCATTGGGGAGTGATCCCAAAAGGAGTGGCTCAGGTATCTTCAGGTCCTGTGTGGTGGAAGAGGTTCAGAGTAGCCCAGCTAGGTCCCAGTGTAGTGGGAGGGGTGTAGGGGCTCACGTCCTGTCTCAGTGGAGAAGGAGTGAGTGTGGGACTGTGTGTCCCAAGGTGCCCGAAACCCAGTCTCAGGGCCTGGAGGGTTCCTTAAGGGAACACCAGGTTGGGGGCCTAGGCTGTACTTGCAGGCCATTTGAGGAGGATCTCCTAGTGTCAGGAGAACCTGGACCATCTGTAAATGGAGCACCAGTGGTTCTGGTGTCTGGCGGTGCCGCTCCAGTTGGGAGGGTGCAGAAGTCCAGAGTGAGGGGTGAGAGGGGGATGTGTTCCCCAGTGGGAGAACCAGTGGGTCAGGGACCAGCCAGAAGGGCTGAGTCTCCTAGAAGTGACCATGGCGACACCACTTCTGTCCTGGGGGATCTTCGTGCACTGTCAGATGGACAGGGGTCAGGAGATCTGCGCCAGGCAGACTGTCACACAACACATTAGTCATGTGTTACCCTCAGGGGGGGGATACTGTGTGAGTCCCCAGAAGTCCTGGTGTGCCAGGCAATTGCTCAACTGCGGGGTTCAGCCCCAAGGTTGGGAGGCCAGGTTCAGGATCTGCCTGACCTGGAGGGAAGGACATCTGTAACCAGTGTCCTGACCGGTTTGGCTTCCAGGGGTACCACTCCAGTTGGGAGGGTGCAGCACTCTGGAAGGGGGTGCAGAGGGAGGGAGCCCTCGCCTCTGACCCTGGTGCAACCTGAGGGTTTAGATCCTAGGTTGGGAGACTAGGAAACTTCGTGATCAAGAGGAATCCCTGCCAAAGAGAACAGCTGAACAAGACTGAGGAAAAGTGCTGCCATTGCTGTGTGTCTGGGGGCTGACCTGCAGTTGCTGTTGTTGCTGAGGAAGAGGACTAAAGGACTGTGCTGTGTGCTTTGTCCCCTGCTTGAAGAGGAACTGTGCTATGTGCTTTGTTCTTCTGAAGACAAGAGTCTCCAAGGGCCTGAGTGAGCTGGCCTCCTGTTAGGAAGTTTCAGCTGGTGGGAGAGTTGTGTTCTGAGGGTGCCTCTCCACGGAGGAGGGTACAGAACCCCAGAAGAAGAGGTAGGGGGAGGAGAGCCTCGCCCGTGACTTCTGGTCAGCCTGAGGGTGCGGACCCTAGGTTGGAGGATCAGTGGCAGTTTGGAACTGCACTGATGAGAGGAAGAGTGGAGAATGGTTACTATGTGCCAGGGGTTACTGCCCCCCACTCTGTGGATTGGCAAGGACCAGTGACATCTGGGTGGCCTAGGTCCTGGTCCTGGCCGTGGACAGCTAGGGAGTACCAGTGGGGTAGCCTAGTTGGTCCTGAGAGCTTTGACAGAGGGAACCACGTGGGTTCAGAGTGGTGTAGAACTGGAGGGTGTCCCTGCAGTTGCGGGCCCGCGTCCATGTTCTATCGCCCAAGGCAGGGAAGCCCATCAAGGTGGTGATTGGTCTATCCTGCGTTTTGGCTGGAAGGGGGTTGTGTTGGACTTGGCCCTTTTGCAGGGTCATCCCTAAACTTTTTGCCTTTCTCCTAGCCTTTTTCTGACATGGTGTTGGTGGTTTTAGGACTCTGGGCACTTTAGCACTGCTGTCCAGTGTAAAGTGCGTGTGCTCTCTGTGTTAAATATGGTAAGGTTGGTCTACACCTGTTTAGCCTATTTAATTTACCTGTCAGTCCCTTGTAAAGTGGTATCTCATATACCCAGGGCTGGTAAATTAAATGCTACTGGTGGGCTTGCAGCGCTGATTGCGCCACCCACCAAAGTAGCCTTTCAAACCTATCTCAGGCCTCTGCCATTGCAGGGCCTGTGCGCGCAGTGTTACTGCCGCTGTGACGTGGCACCTAAAGTGTGTGCCATGTCTGTGACCCCCTTTACTGCATGTCAGTCACCCCTAAGGTAGGCCCTAGCTAGCCCTATGGGCAGGGTGCATTGTAGGTAAAAGATAGGACATGTACCTTAAGTGTGTGACATGTCCTGGTAGTGACAAACAGCCATTTTGGTTTCTCACTACTGTGGGGCTGCCCTCCCATAGGAATGCATTGGGGATTCCCTGATAAGTGTTTCAGTGGTAATTCCTGATATGAGAGGAGCAGCGTGGTCAAGTTTGGTATGTTTGAAATAGTAATAATAAATGCTACGCAATGGTGTGCGCAGATTTATTATGACTATTTTAGAAATGCCACTTTTAGAAGTTGGCATTTCTGTGTGCTATGTGTCTGCCTGCCTGATGTGGATTGCATGTCTGGCTGTTGAGTGACAGGGGCTGGTGAGGTGTGTGTGGCTCCAGGAGGGGCAGGGTGAGTCAGCGCTAGGCTGAATAGGACACCTGCATTTGGAGTAGTGGGAGGAGTAGTCCCCTGACCCTGAATAGGATTGTGCCTAGCCTATAAAATGCTGGCTCCGCCCCCTGTGGTGTGTCTGATCACCGAGCCCCCACCTGACAAAGGGGAAGAGGAGCCTTGTAAACAAAGTGCTCCAATTCCCCCCTGAACCAGTTGCATCTGGTTCCCCCAAACCCTGTACTGCAGACAATGGACTGTGTGATATAAAAATAGGGGCTGTGACCCCATGATTGGGGTGCTGTTCCTGTACTTGCTGGGGGCTTGCTGCTGCTGGGGCCCAGGAGGAACCGCCATGAGGGCTTGCCTCCCTGCTGGAGGGCCATGTGTGCTGGCCTCCCTGGGCCCAGCTATGCCCCTTGAACCTTAAGGACTTTTCAGGAACTGTGGGCCCTAGCGCCTCGTGAGCGCTACAACTTACTTCTCTGGTGCCAGCTTGAAGAGGAGCACTGGTGCCGTGTAGCGCTGTGCTGCGGGAAGTTTCCTGGAGGGAACCCCGGCATGAGGGGTTCCCCCGTGCCTGGTGACGGAGCGGGAGCCCACCCCGCATTTCTGCCGCATTTTTGCATTTCAGTGAGGCGGGAGCCCACCCCGCCTTTATGGTCCTCGAAGCGGGAGCCCACCCCGCATGGTTGTGCACTTGTCGGCGGGAACCTACCCCGCGTTAGTACCGGTGTAGCGGGAGCCCACCCCGCATTGTATTTTGCACAAAGAGCGGGAGCCTACCCCGCTTTTGTATTTATTTAAAACGGGAGCTCACCCGCATTGAGGCCGGAGGAGAGGAGCGCCGCACCGTGAATCCGACGCGGAAGTCAGGCGGCGCCCGTGCCTGATTGTGGGCGGGGCCTGGTCCATCCACCGCCGGCCGGCCAATTGCAGCGCGTCTGGAGGCTGGGCAGCGTCGACCCGGAAGGACAGCGGGAGCTGACCCCGTCCCCGAGAGAAAGGCAGCGTGAGGCACAGCGGACGGCCGGAAAAGGCTGCCGGGTCCAAGGCGGGGCTCCCGTGGCCAGAGAGATCCCCGCGTGTTGTCCTGCTGCCCGGTAGCCTCCCCAGTGTGGCCGGAGCCCGTGCATCTGATGCCCCGGTGAGTGGGGCAGAGCGAGGGAGCCTAATCGGAGCTCCCAAGGCACGGTGGGTGCCAGTGTGGATTTTCCCTTGGCCACATGGTGGTGCCTGATGACGGCACCAGACGAGCCCCGGTCACGGGGGTTCCCGAGCCACGACTAGTGCCAGTGCCTTATTTGGTTTTCACAGCTGCGCCGCCGTTGCGGGCAGCTGCAACGTTTGGGGGCCAGTTCTTTGGGAGTGAGGAAGGGGTGAGTTGCACCCCATGCCCCAGTGCATTGCGCACTTTTTGTTTGCTGTATTGGCAGCCAGAGGGCCAGTAGACGGTCCTGTAGGAGCCCTGACTTTCTGGACATAGGGCATTTGAGCCCCGGTGTAAGGCCAGTTGGCCTGGGGGCAGGTGGTACCTGTGTGTACCAGGAGGGCGCAAGGCAAGGCCCTAGAGTAAGGTGATGTGTACACCTGGTCAGTGTACTGTGGTGCACTGCTGTTTTATTGCATAATGTGTTTTATGTCTACAGTGATGATGCATGATATGTTTATGCTCATGATTTATGCCTAATGCTTTTCCCTTAGGTATGCCCGCTGAGAGTGGGTATGGTGGGCCACTGTTGCTAATGATTTATGCACAGGGTGGTGACCCCGGACGTGATGCCTAATGTGATGATAATGCTAATGTGATATAGGCGTAATATGGTTTAGGCCTAATGAGATGCATAATGTGTTTTTATGCTTACAGTGATGCAGACATCATGTGTTTATGTTGCAGGTGATAATGCTGAGTTCATTATGGTACCAGTAGTTACTGGTTGTGTTTTACACTTACTTACCTATTCTGATGATCCTGACCGTGGCCCGATTGGCCTGGTCCTGTATATAATCCCCTGTGAATATTGCCTAGTGCCAGTTGGCACAGTGTAAATGTGGGATTATGTTTCTAATGTGTTTATGATAATACAAAGGCTATTTTTGATGTAACCTTGTGTGGAGTTTCTTTTGTGGTGTGCCAAGTGTGTTGCTGCTGTGAGTGTGTGTTGCGCAAACGCTTTACACATTGCCTCTGGGATAAGCCTGACTGCTCGTGCCAAGCTACCAAGGGGGTGAGCAGGGGTTATCTTCAGCGTGTAACTCCCTTGCCCTGACTAGAGTGGTGGTTTCTGCCTGGCTTTGGCGCAAGCCTTAGCCAACCAGAAATCCCATTTCTAACAACTAGCAAGCCCACACCATGGAAGGCCCTTTGGGGATCCTGTGGTCACGGGAAAGCTCTAGTGTTGTTCTCTTGCAAAAAATTGGAAGATAGAAGTAAGAGAAAAAGAAAAATAAGGTCCAGTAGCCTTTAAAAGCCACATTCCTTGGCTACTGTACGGTCACAAGCCCACGCGCACCCTACCTTGATACATGGAAGGTGGGAGGGCAGACAATGGGGGGGTGGGGGGCTACAGGTGCCCCACCTGGCTGTGGGTTTTGATATCTGTGGTCAATTCCAAATCTTTTCTGAATGAGACCTAGCACTGTAGGTTGCAGATCTTTGGGATTTAAGAGCAGACGTTCTTCTCAAATGGGTGTTAATGGCAGATCTGTCAGCTGGACTTCTGTCTCTTACGAACCGAAGCAGCTCCTCACTTTCTAGGCAGTCTACCTCTTTGTCGTGCAGACAAGGGTTAGCTGTTTCAGCCTCCTGTCCTAGGCTTGGTCTTAGCCTTGAAAAGGCCAGAAGGAGTGTCTGTTCCTGGAACTGTAGCTTCCTCATTAAGAGGATGTAAGTTCAAAAGACTTGATTCAAAAGTACATTAGCTATGGGAAACTAGGAGCATTGGCAGGAAGCCAGCACCCAATCAGACCATATGCCAGCTTCAACATTCGAATTTCAGTCAACCCGAACATATAGCATTTTCCAGACTTTTCCACAAAAGAGGTAGAAAGAACTCCAAATGGACACTATGGGGTGTTTTAAAAGACTCTCAGCCAAAAATCCAAAGTGGGGGGCATGCATAAGCACACAAAGGGGGGGTTGACTCAGGCGAAGCTACTGGGCTGACGTGAATATACATTGCAGCTCGGAAACCAGATATGTAAAAACAATACAGGTTCGATGAGAAGCAAGCCCAAGTTCTAATTTAAGAACAGGGAAGCAAACATGCCTTATCCCTAATGCATGAAACTACTTCATGAGCTATATTTAGCTTGGGAGAGTGCACGTGTTTGTGTGTGTATGTGTGTATGTGTGCACATGCTGTTCTCTACATGTGTGCGTCTGCCTGTGTGCGCATGTGTGTATGCCTATGGGTATGTTTGTATGTGTGTGTGTGTGTGTGTCAGGTGGCTGCCCCGCAGGTCGCCACCTGTTGGACGTTGGTGGCATACCTGACACCCATATTTATAATGTGGTTTTAACTTAAGGTAGTCCTGTTTATTATGTTGTGGACATCCTAAGCTTTGTGGCGCCCTGAAAGTTAGAGCCCCTTTGGCACGCTGTGATCACTTTAAACATTATGGTAGACCTAACATAACGTGCCCCTCCTTTGCATATATTTAGCACCCTGGGCATTACAATGTGGAAACCCTTGGCATATTATGGGCCTCACCAAACATTATGCTGACTTAGTTTAACTCAGCCCTCCTCCATTTTTTGCATCCAATTTATTACGCTGACCTCACCTATGGTGGTTTTTCTTTGTATACTGTGGCATCATAGTAATTATGGTTGGCCTCTCTTGCATGATGGTGGGCCTGGTATAAGATGGCAATGCTTTGCATTTCATGAGCTTCTTTTGAATTATTGAAGCCATCCATGGCGTAGTGAGGACTGGCATAATGCAGCTTCAGGCACGTGGCCCCCTATACGACATATGACAGACATACTGGGCATGCTTGGAATATGATGGAGATGCCAGCCATGGGACTGTGGTACAAGTGCATGTGAGGCAGTAGTTAGAGTGAGTACATGAAGAAAATCAACATGAAAAGCTGGTATTTGTGCTTCTAACCTTTGGGATGGATGAGAATCGGTATGTGGAATTTGTTTTTTTAATATTGCAAGGATTTATAAAAGGAAATTACATTCGCTGACTTTTGGGAACGTGTTGTCAGGCTATTTGGTTCAAAATGACTGCACTTCCTTAATATATTTATGAGAAATGACAACTGATTGGAATTACATGATAGGCGGCTGTCTTTCACTCTATGGAGCTTGCAGTCATTTGAGAAGGGCATGAAACAAAAGATGAAGATAACATATAGAAATTAAAGGACACTTACTGAAGCATGGTCATGTTAGAAAGCCTGAGTAGGGCAGAAACAAACGTGGATTGATATGAACTTGGCCTATTGGTAATGAGAATGTGGGAGTGAAATCACTAACCACTGGACCCAAGGGTGTGGCGCAGGCCCTTGTAATCCCTGCGGTTCAACGCTTAGGGAAGGCCCAATAAGCCTAGAGCCAATGAATATGCGTGAAATAGGGAATATTCATGGAGCCCTCATCACATTCTGTAGGGAAGGGCTTCATTTTGCCTTATGCCACTGACTGGACCACCTAAAAAAGGGTCAGGAATAGTGCAAACAGCTGTGATTCCTTGAATACTCATCTCTGTTCGCCCCCAAAAATGATCTTACTTTGGCAACCATCCATAAAAAGAAGAGCCTGCTATGGTATTTAAAATACAAAGATTTTAAGTTTAGCCTATTTCAAGTCAGACAAACTCTAAATGGTCCTAGATAGGTCTTGGCCATGAAAAGCCCTGCACAGCTGTTAGTATTGTCTGCTGTGTAAATGTCCAGTGTCAAGGAGGCCGGCAGTACTGCTGTTTATCATTATAAATTTGTGCGAGCTTGAGAGTGTGCATCATATAACTGGTACTACTGGACAGCATTCCTATATGTCAATGCCATAAGATAGCCTCATAGCCTGCTGTCAGGGGCTATACCGGTTGTTAAAGTTCCTGACTCCGAGTTACAGGCCCAAGCCGCAGGAGAGGGCCTAAAACATGGGAGAGGGCCTGTAACAACCAGTATAGCCTGAGGCAGAAGGGCTAAAAGTTAATTAGAACCTTCCACCCACTAAGGATAGAATTTTCTAAATTAAATTATATCTGCCATTATAATCCCAGAGCTACTCCATTGTCTTCAAAGGAGCTCGCAACATTCACGTGTTATAATATAGCCATATAGACTACCGTAGCGTTCTATACTGGCCATTAAAGGCCCTCTCCATTGTTAAAGGCCCGAGCTGAAGGAGAGGGCCTTTAATAAGGGAGCGGGACTTTAATACCGTTATAGCCCAGGTACGTAGGGCTATCAGGCTATTAGAACATTCTGCCACTAGAGGGCAGAATGTTCTAACAAATAAAACAAAGGCCTCACGGAGCCCGAGGGGAATGAAATTCCTCTTAGGGGCGCCATGAGTCCTTTGTTCACAGCAACAGCGGTGAACAACAACATTGGAATGTTGGAGCTCTGGACTTCTACCGGACATTATAAGCGCGGACCACTCCATTGTTTTCATTCGAGCTCCCAACATTACAATGTTCTAATATAGCCTTAGAACCTGCCGTAGCGGGCTCTACCGGCCATTAAAGGCCCTCTCCCTTGTTAAAGGCCCTCGCCTTCGGCACAGGCCTTTAAAGCTGGAGCAGGCCTTTAATGGCCGGTAGAGACCGCTACGGAGGGCTCTAAGGCTATTAGAACATTCCGTCCCTAGAGGGCAGAATGTTCTCATTTGTAAAACAAAGGCCTCAGGGAACCCGAAGGGGTTGAAATCCCCTTGGGCTCCGTGAGGCGTTTGCTCACAGCTTTGGTGTGAACAAACATTGGAATGTTAATGCTCCGGGCTTCTACCAGCCATTAGAAGCCCGGGGCACTCCATTATTTTCAATCGAGCTCCCAACATTCCAATGTTCTTATTTTGCAAACATAATGAACATCTTGTTCTGGCAAGCCACAGTTCTTTCAAGTATGAAACATTAATGAGTCATTGCACTAATTTAATTCACAGCTACTCTATCCAAGTAATCCTGTTAATGACTCCTTTCTACCAAGCTTGCCTTTTTTGAAAAAGCGAATGGAAAAGGCAGCTATTATTCCAATCAAATAGCTTATGGGCTTTGTACAGAAACTATACACTGGTGGAAAAACAGGACAAATAATTTTGCACCACATTGGCTGCTTGTGTACTAGGGACGAGAGGAAACAGTATTTATGGCACAAACTGATTGAATTCTACATTTGTTATGCTTATGTAGCGCACAGAAGGCTCAAAGTCAGGTTATTTCTGCATTGGGAGCTACTTCCCGGATGTAAACCTGGCACACATCGGCCAGCATGCTAGTTTGCCTTCAGTCTGAGTACGTTTTCAACTAAACTTCCTGAGTTTTATGTTTTATTGTGCGCCTTGACCTGAAGTTTGACTGTGTGAGGGATGTGTGTGCTGTCACTCAGGGGTACATTTTAGGACCAGTCAGAGATGCAGAGTATGTGTGATTACACCATTGAATATTGTGGCAGATGCTGACTGAAAGTGGTTGTGACAGTCTGAGTAGAGAGACCTCCGATAGTGCATGCAGCCTACATGGAGAAAAGGGAGAGTGCGCATGACTGGTTTGACCGGCCCCAGAGGGCCGACCAAACAGTCAGGGCCCGCAGCATTGGGCTAGCAACTCCTCTCCTGCCCTCCAGCAGAGCCCCCAACCAAACCCTTCTGCTTTCTCGTAGTGCATGTCTGGGACTGCTTTTAAATAAAGCAGTTATTTTTTTTTTAATGCAGCCCTTTTTCCTTAAAGGAAAACGGGATGCATTTAATAAAAAAGAAAAATGAAACGTTTTCGTTTTATTTTTTGAGGGCAGGTAGTGGTCCCTGGGACCACTGCCTGCCCCTAAAAAATATTTTCCCCTGCATTCACAAAGGGGAAGGGGTCCCCTGGGGACCCCTTCCCTTTTGCGAGTGCTTTACCACCCTTCTGAGAAGGGTGGTAAACTGTGACTGTTTTGCGACCGCAATTGCAGTCGCAAAACAGTCATACATAGGGCTCAGACTCGCTATTAGGAAGGGACGCCCTCAGAATGCCCCTTCCTAATAGCAAGTCGCTAATCTTATTTAGCGAGTCGCAAATAAATTGCGACTCTCTAAATAGGGTTAGTACATGGCCCTTTTGTATTTTGCATGCGCAAACGGGTCGCAAACCCGTTTGCGCATGCAAAATAGGTCATACATCTGGCCCTAGGTGATTTACCCAGAATCACAGGATGTTAAGCGTCCCTGCTGAGACTCGAACCCGGTTCCCCAGCTTCGAGGTCGACCACTCTAGCTGTTAAGTTGTATGTACGCTCAAAAAAAACTGCGTGAAAGCCGCAATATTTCTCTGACCAGTGGTTCACTGTGGATTTCTTTTACATATAAAACATACATGAAGGGGTGGGAAAGACCGACACACCATGTTACAGAATCAATACTGTTTGGCTGTTGCATTATTTGTTCACAGGTTTCTCAGTTCAAATAAATAAAAGAATGATGGAATGCTTTACACCCAAGTGGTCGGTGTGGGCAGTGTTTCTATGAAGTGGCTATGTACATTTCTTAGTAAGTGATTAATATTCTAAGAATTTAGAAGGCAAACTGAAGGCACTGAGCAGTAAAGTATACACTTACCACCCATTTAGGCTTACCAGGAAAGCAGAGAACACGGAAGCACTGCAGTTATAACTACATAAGTCTCAGAATGACAGCTCTGTACATATTACAAGAGAGTGAGACCCTGACTCCTGGTGATGTGTTTCACAGAGTATCTTAAGTGGGTTTAACCACAAAAAGCAGGGGGTTGTCACCTTGGAGTGCAGTGCCCAGATTGAGGCACTAAGGGCATAGCTCGCAGGGAAAGTTGAGACAACCGGTACACTTTCATAATTAAGTTGTAAGGGATCTGCCGGAGTGTGAGTTCCCTGCTCACTGTGCCACAGGGCCAGGAACCACCCTAGTAAAGACACCCAAATAGGCCGAAACTGGTTGAGGGTTGCTTGTGTTGATTCTTGTAGTGGCCTCCCCTGGCAGTTTAGCATGGATTGTTCCACTGAGGAGCAGGGTCTGTGCTGACATGCATAAGTTGAGCCTTTGTCTAGAGTGGCATGTTGGACAAAAAACAATCAACTGGAATGCTGCCCGAGCTTTCGTTAGTAGCTGAAATTAATCCAAGCATTCCATCATTCAACGTATTCTTTTTAAACTCAGAATTACTGGCAGCACTTAATTTGAGCCGGTGGGACCAACTGCCACTCATTTTTGAGGACCGGCAGTTGTTTTCCCTCATCGGACATTTCCAGAGAGGGGGGAGGGGGGGGGGGAAATACACCAAGTGGGGAGAAAGATGAAAAAATTTAACAAAGGGGAGAAATCAGGGACCTGCACAAGTTAGATAGAGGGGCAGGGAGTGTCTAGTAGTGGATTAAAGAGGCATGGGTTGGATTCCAGACTATGTAGCCTTGGTATTCGGTGCACCGACATGTAGCAGCGCCTGGCATGGGCTTCTGGGCAGAGGTTGGGGCACCAGCACTGATTCTTTTACAAATTAGGCACTGATTACTGGCAGTGCCTAATTCGACCTGGTGGTTGCCAGTGGGTGCCACTGGTTCCCATTTTTGAGGACCAGCAGTTATTTTTCCTGATCAGGCAATTCCGAAGAGCAGCAGAGGGACAAACACACAAAGGGAAAAGGAGGAGAAAGGGAAAGACAGTAAAACCGCAATAGAGGGAGAAAGCAGGAACCTGCAAGAATGAGATAAAGGGAATTGTAGGGGCATATTTAGAAAAAAGATTTAGAGAGTGGTGTTACACCAAATTTGGCAACACTGCGCTCCAACATTTTTAAAACGCAGGGATGTGCTGTATTCACAAAAATACGGCACACCCCTGTATTTCTCCCAGCGCGGGCGCTAAAAAAGCCACCTAGCACCACTGCAGGCGCACAGCTGCCATGTTGCAAGGGTGCCTGCACTTCAGGGGCGATTATTTATGTGCACATAAATAATCAATAATGGCAATTTGCTCTGCAGCACACATAGAAAGAGCAAAAAGCGCGGAAAAATTAATAATTTCTCCTCATAGCACCATTCTAAGACTAGGTATTCCCTGGCCTTAGTATGTGGCGCTGCCTCAGCCTTGTAAATCTGGGGCAGGGTCAAAAAGCAATGGGTGTTACAGTGAATGCCCAGAACAACAGCCATTGCACGCTCCATTGCCACAGAGGACTGTGGCGGAAAGAGGCATATTTACAAGGTGGCGTTAAGCCACGTAAAGTGGCTCAGCGGCATCTTGTAAATATGGGGAAGGCAACGCCACCGGAGCGTTAAAAAAATTGACGCTCCTGTGATGTTAAGGGCTTGTCAATATGCCCGTAGTGTCTGGCAGTGGATTAAGGAGGCCAGAGGTGGATTGAAGACTACGCATCCTTAGCATTCAGCGCACCGACATTTGATAGCGCCAGGCACAGGCTTCTGAACACAGCTTTGCGCACCAGCACTCATGCTTTCACAAATAAAGCACTTATTACTGGCATACCTGAAGCAATTCATTAATAGAGTTTTCATGACAACTGAGAAACAGCCACACCACATAATGTTTGTGGGGTCCAAAAAACAGTCCCGCAAGGCGAAATAAAAGCTTTCCCAGCTAAAATGAGAAGAGAATGAGCAACAAGTGATTGGACAGAATTTTAAAGAAACAGAGAAATTTTCATAATGATACTTCTAGTAGAGTAGAATCCACTGCAGCAGAACAGCTTTAGAAGTCAACTAAATTCAACAGGGGTAAACAACCGTTACACCGCATGCATTACAGCGCATGCTTTTACCCCGCATGCCATTACAACGAAAATGGCTTGCTGTAGGGGGGATAAGGTGTTGGATTTAACTTCAACACCTTCCCTACTGTTTGACAGACTGGAGTTGGAATAGTAAATTGTACTATTCCAAACTCCAGCGCACCCCCGATAGCAAGTCTGGGTAAAAAAATTACGTTGTAACGGCATGCATGGTTAAAGCATGCATTGTAACGTCATACAACCTCAACAGGAGATGGGGGCCCTAAACATCTAGGGCAGGGATTATATGAAGGAGAAAGTGCTGGCGCCTCCTTGCGGGCAAACTCATACACAGCAACTCCATAGGAAAATCCCAGTCAGGCACCATCACAGGATTAAATAATACTGAAGTAGTTCATCTCGCCTTTTTTATGGTTAAAGGCACCCTTTTCTGAGTAGGAAATGACAGATACAATCTTGAAAGCATCATATTATGAATCTTTGGAGCCAGGTTTCACCAACGAACTTTTATAAAGTGTTCACATTAGAACTGACACCCTATTTAGCCTTGCTCTTCCATCAGCTGCTAGCAGGTGTAGAATTCCCTTGTCTTTTATGAAGGGCACAATAGTGTGTTTTTAAAAACTTAATAAACATGAGGAAAGCTGCGGGCAATAACTTTACTTAAATCTGATCCTAAATGTTGGTCAGAGCAGTATTTAAATCCCAAACGGAGGTTTCTTTGGGGCATATTATCAACGGCCAGCGATAATTATCGCTGGCCGTGCTTAGCGATAGATTTCTTATCGCTGGCTATCTCTGGGAATTATCGCCCTGGTAGCGCGTTATTAACAACACGCTTCTCCAGGGCGATAAAATCCCAGAGATAGCGAGGTTATCGCCGTTTGCAGGGAACATCGCTGGTTTTCCAGCGATGTTCCCTGCAAACGGCGATAACTCTGCTGATACGACCCTGTGGTCGTATCAGCAGAATCCACCCCTATGTTAGGGATGGCTAAATCGGGATTATAGCAGACGTTAGATTTTGGCGAAAACGGCCGTTTTCGCCAAAATCTAACGTCTGCTATAATCCTGTGAGCTGCCTTGTAAATATCGCGATGTGCACATCGGCGATATTTACAACGTAGCCCATCTGGGAGTACGCTCAGTAACGCCCACTTTGCATCTCATTAGAGATGCAAGGATGGGCGTTGGGGGAAAGGGCGATAGTGCAGGGTTTCACGCGATAGCGTGACCTTGCTGATTAGGCGATAGAATTATCGCCGCTTTCCGTCCGAAAACGGACGCTAAAGCGGCGATAATTGACTATCGCCTGGTTGTTAATATGCCCCTAAGTGAGGAAAAAAAAATCAATGCTGTGAGGTTTTTTTTTGCTAGTGGAGGCGATTGATTATTTTTCCTGCCTGGGGCAGCCAGGAGCTCAGGCTCCACTGTGGGGTTGGCAGGGCCGAACCTTTCCGATTTATGGAGTGGGCCTGGCTTAGCCAAATTCAAGGCAATACCCTGTTATGTGTAAACAAAGCAATCAACTACCAAACCAACACAGCGCTGTCGACTGTCTCCAGTTATATTTCTAGGCCAAGCTGCACATGCTACAAACTGAGGGCCATATTTACGGCAAAGGCACGCAGCGCAGCGCAGCAAGTCACCTTGTTGCGCTGCGTGACAGAGGAAGGGCAAGAATGTGCTGGATTTAAAAGGATATGGAGCATTCCTGCATTTGTCCATGCACTGGTGATGTTTTGGCTGCCTAGCACCAACGCTGGCACCCTTGCACCATGGTCCAAGGGTGCCTGCATTGTAAGGACGATTGTTTTTGTGCAGGAAGGGTCACCTTCCTTCACAAAAACAATCCCCTGACGCATTTTCCTCTTTCTATGTTTGCTGCAGATGGCATCACACATACAAAGAGTAAGTATTGAGGAGAAATAAATATATTTATCCTCCTTATGCCTCACCTGGGAAGGCATAGCATTTTGGCGCATTCCCAGGTCTCCCACTTTTGGTAAATCTGGGAATGAGTCAAAATCCATGGATGTTGCAGAGTAACGCAATGCAGCGATTTACGCTGTGTTGCGTTACTCCAGATTTATCAAACCACACAAGGTGGCCTTGCATGGCTTGATTAATCGCATTATGGGCTTGCGTCGCACATGCACCACATTGCGTAGTGCAAGAGCAACGCAACCCCAGTCATAAATATGGCCTTTACAGTCCATGGGCATGTAGCACAGCACCACCCTCAACATGTCATGATTACTGGCCCCATACTCCAAAAACAAGGCGATGGCGACAACCACACCTGAACCACAACTCTTTGGGCTAGGCGGCACGCAACAAAAGCTACAGCAAACCTAACTTTCAAAACACAACTACATATGCTTCACTGCATTCAACCACGTAAAAAAAAAACACTATTGCTTCATATGGTACCCAGTCTCCTCAATGGCTTCTGTCTGAATGCCCAAGAAAGCTTCATTGCAATAAATCCAGGGTATGATATCGACAGACCCCAAATAACAGCTGTAAATGTTCTCCTCCTACTCAGAAATGAAGCAACATAGGAAGGCTACAAACACTCTTTACTAATGATACATGCACAGAAAATACATGGAAATATAATGCCCTCTTCTAATCAGGATGTCCGAACACATAGACAGAGGGAGGGGAAGATACTAGTCACAGGCTATTCAGTTTGTGGCATCTTCTATAAGATGTCCAAGTCACATCACTACAGAATAACGTTCTGATTATTAATTACAAGTAATTTTCCTTAGCCCAAATGTGGCTTTCCTCGTCAAAGTCCACCGTTCCTGCCCTTCCTCAGCTTTGCTTTCCGGTGTCTCTTGCTTGGTACCTACAGGAAGTGCTGTGGGATAGGAGGAAGTTAAACATGAGAGGGGAGGTGTTTTTTAAAAATTTAAATAGTGAGTTAGAGAATTGGTTATCGTCTGTGTGAACACTTAACTCCAGTACTTTGATGAATCAAATCAATGAAGCGATAATGGCTACGGGATGCAGTTGCTCCAAAATATGCTAACTTTCCTTTCTAACAATGAATGTGTGTAAGAAATTTGATTACTGGTTGAGGGGGTGGGACCTTTCTCAAGGAGCAACCACAGTTCTTCTCAGGGTGAAGTTACAAGCAAACCCTAAATTACCTGTGCTCATCTCTTGGGTAGCTTGGAACAGAGCAGTCAGGCTTAACTCAGAGGCAATGTGTAAAGATTTCATGCAACACTTCAAACAGTAACACAGAGAAAACACACCACAAAAAGATCCCATGTTACAAAAAATATAGTAATTTTTAATAAACAAAATAAGGCCAAAACGACAAAAATCCAATCAGTAGAACCGGAGATATTCAGGTTTAAAGATTTTAGTAAAAACAGCGGCAAAAACTACTAAGTGGCAACTGTGGGCAGCTGGTCACGCCAGACAGGGACAAAGTCACAAGTTCAGGCTGACCACAATGGAGAGGGGGCTGGCTACAGGGACCCGGTTAGGCCCACTGAACAAAGGACCTTAAATCCTGATTTGTGGAGCATTGAGAGGGTCCGCTTCAAACATGCGTTGCGGGTCTGAAGCAATATATCTGTTCTGAGATGTTGTGAGGCTGCAGTGCAAGGTCCTGCATCTTCGTTGAGGATTCCTTCAAAGAGGGCTTGTGATGAGTAGTCCAGTGTCGAGGATGTGTCATGTGGTCAGGGCAATTAATCGGATCCGAGAAGTGATGCGGCAATGTGGAGTCCGGCGTTGCTGTTAAGGCTGCCATTGATGAGGAACGTGAGGGCCTCTGCAGAGGATGCGTCACGCAGCAACGGTTTTGGGGAGGTGTCAGGATGCGATGCCATATGGGTTTTTACGATGGAACTGACCCACACAGCAGTGGGGATGCGCTGGTTCTGCTCGGGGTTGTGCTGCACAGCAGAGGAGATGTGTTGGATCAGTTGGATCCACAGAGGCTGGCAGAGCACCTTAGGCCCACTTCCAGGGGTCCAGAATTGGGGTGGCATCAATTGGCAGGGGAGACTCACAGATGGTAGAGTCCAGGTGCTGGGTTCAAGGATGTTGGAGCATTCTGTCCCTGAGGCTCCAGTCAGGAGGCCAGCCAACTAGCTCTTGGAGTCACTTTGGGGTCCTGAGTTCCACAGATACAGGTCTAGTCCATCTCACCCAAGCAAGAGGGCAGCAGGTTAGCACATCACAGCAGCAGTCCTTCAGAGCAGCAGTCCAGCAGTGTAGCAGTCTTTGTAGCAGCACACCAGTCCTTGCTCCTGGCAGAGTATCCACAGCTCCAGAAGTGAACTGAAGAGGTGGTGCCCGAGGGTCCAATATTTGTACCTGGAACTCTTTCTGTGGAAAGTGGGAGAGGCTTCTAGAATTCCCTTTGAAGTTCCCAAGCATCATGCCTTCCCTGTCTTGGCTCCAGACTAACTACAGGGTATATTCAGCCCTTTGTGTGGAGACAGGTCACAGCCTATTCAAATGTAAGTAGGGCTGTGCCAAACTCTGGTCTCCCATCCTGCCAGTGATGGCCATACCAGGCACAGCTAAGTTCTCTTTTGTGTGTGGCTGTCTAGGAGGAATACGCAAAGCCCAACTGTCAGCTACAGTCATGTGACAGAGGGACATGCTACAGGCACTAAATAACTAAGGCAGGAAAATTCCAACTTTCTAAAAGTGGCATTTTCAAAATTGTAATTGAAGATACAACTTCATCATAAACTATGATTTTTCATTACAATTCCAAAGTCACCAAACATGAACAGGTTACCTGTTCTCATTTGGAAATTACAGCTTACTGAGTGTAATAAGGTAACTCCAATGTTATCCTACAGGTAGGCCTTGCAGTAGTGAAAAACAAATTTTAGAGGTTCCCACTAACGGGACATGTAAAACTAAAGAGCACATGTGCAACTTTTTAAGAAAACTACACCCTGCCTTCTGAGCTGTTCACGGCCTACCCTAGGGGTGACATATGTTTTAAAAAGGGTGCTTTGGACCTGGCAAATGGTTTATTTTACCAGGTCGACATTGGAGTTTGAAATTGCAGACACAGGCTGCAATGACATGCCGGAGACATGTTTAAAGGGCTACTTAAGTGGGTGGCACAACAAGTGCTGCAGGCCCGCTCGTAGCATTTAAATTACAGGACTTGGGTGCATGTAGCATCACTTTACTTGAGACATATAAGTAAATTTAATTTGCCAAATGGGTATAAGCCAATGTTACCATGTTATAAGGAGGGAGCACATGCACTTTAGCACTGGTTAGCAGTGGTAAAGTGTGTAGAGTCCTAACGCGAGCAAAGACAAGAAAAAATGAAGGAGGAACACAAAAATTTTCAGAAGACCACCCTAATCCTGGCAGGTCTAACAATGTGCTAGCATTGGTAGGCCATCTGTGGTGCCAAAATAGTCTGTAGCTATTGTATATTTTGAGGGCTGTCCAAATGAAAAACTGGAACACCTCCAAAATGGAGAGAAAGCAGTAGTCAGGATAAAGTAATGGTAGGTTTAGCTAAGTTTGACTGCTTGAGCAGCTCTCTTTCTGGATCTGTCTGGTGATAGCTTACCTCCAAAAAAGGTGTTCAATCAATCAATCAATCATTGGGTTTGTAAAGCGCAGCTATTCACCCGAGAGGGTCTCAAGGTGCTGGAGGGGGGGGCTCGACGCTCCCGGGTGTTCACGGAGGTCCGTCGAAGAGCCAGGTCTTGAGGTCCCTCAAGAACTTGGGGAGTGATGGTGTCTGTCGGAGGTGGTGTGGGACGGAGTTCCATGCCTTGGCAGTGAGGATAGAGAAGGAGCATCCTCCTGATCTGGTCTTCTTGATGCGTGGTACCGTCGCAAAGGAGAGCTGGGCCAAGCGGAAGGATCTTTGGGGTGCGTGGAACGCTAGGCGGTGGTTCATGTAGGCGGGTCCGGTGTTGTGGAGGGTTTTGTGGGCTTGGGTGAGAAGTTTGAAGGTGATTCTCTTCTCAACGGGGAGCCAGTGTAGCGTCCTTAGGTGTTGGCTGACGTGGCAACGGTGCGGTAGGTTGAGGACTAGACTGGTGGCGGCGTTCTGAACGTTGTGGAGTTTGCGGGTGAGGTTCTTGTTGATAATAATAATAATAATAATAATACCGACATTTATAAAGCGCAAACAGCTACCTCTACAGAGGTGTCCCGGTGCTAGCAGTAGGTGGTGCGCAGCGGTAACCTGAAAAGCAGGCTACAATGACACTAGCCCAGACCAAAAAGCCAGGTTTTCACTGCCTTCCTAAATGCTGGCTCTGACTCAATCTGGCGAAAATTAATTGGCAGAGAGTTCCAAAGTTTGGTTGCCCCCACCATGAAAGATCTGCCACCCAGCCGAGCTTTCATAAAATGTGGAGTACAGAGCAGGTTTTGAGAATTAGATCTCAATGAGCGCTTCTGCTTATAACTACGTAACCGTCGTTTCAGGTAACTCGGACATTTACCATGTATTGCCCGGAATGCAAAGGTCAGAGCCTTAAACTCAATTCTCCTTGCCACTGGCAGCCAGTGGAGCTCTTTGATATGCGGAGAGACATGATGACGAATTGGAACACGTCTGATCAGCATCGCAGCCGCATTCTGTACCATCTGCAGTCTTCTAACTAGGTACACAGGCAGACCCAAATAGAGGCCGTTTGCATAGTCCAGCCTCGATGTCACAGTGGCATGGACTATGGTTCTACGGCAATCCTCTGGCAGGAGAAAAAGAAATTTCCGCACATTTTTTAATTTGCTGAAACAGGAGGCTGTCACCTGCCGGATTTGGGCTGAGAAGGAGAGATCTGCTTCCCACTTCACCCCCAGGTTTTTTGCAGTGACTGCTGGAATGGGGGGAGGACCCATTTCAGCCAGCCACCATAGCTCCGCTGCTGGTTGCAAGGTCTTGCCGAAGAACAACACTTCCGTTTTTTCAGCATTGAGTTTGAGCTTATTGTTGTTCATCCATAGGGCAAGGTCTTTCAGACAGCCCTTAAAACTCTTGAAGGAGTCTTCGGACTGATCCTTAAAGGGAAACACCAACTAGGTATCGTCGGCGTATGATATCGCCTTCACGCCCCACTTGGCTATGAGTGAAAACAGCGGGGCCAGATAAATATTAAAAAGAAAGGGGCTCAGTGCCGACCCCTGTGGTACTCCACACCATAGATGTTTGGGTTCTGACTGATGGGATTGCAGGGCAACTTTCTGAGAGCGATTTTTAAGAAATGACTTCAACCAGGCAAGTGCCACCCCCCCCCGATACTGATGTCCTGGAGTCTCTGACTCCGTGTCGAATGCCGCGGATAAATCAAGGAGCACCAGCATCTCTGATGCTCCCAAATACACTGACATTCTCACTGACTCTGCCACTTCTAATAGGGCAGTCTCGGTACTGAAGCCAGACCGGAAGCCGGATTGGGTATCATGCAGAATGTCATGGCTTTCAATACAATTAGCCAGTTGTCGCTGCACCATTTTTTCCAGCATTTTTGCTGGTGCTGGTATCAGTGGGATAGGTCGGTAATTATTTAATTCCTCTGGATCCACATTGGGTTTTTTCCTGAGGAGGAGGAGTGTGCCATGTTTCCATATGTCCGGGAATATGCCAGAAGTGAGAGATGTATTCCATATGTGAGTCCGCACATGGATGATAGAGTGAGCCAGCTCTTTCCACAATTTGCGAGGGCATGGGTCTTCCGGCGAACCTGACTTACATCTCAGGATCTCTGCCAGAGCGTCCTGCTGAGAAATGGGGAGGAAACCCGAGAGAGAGAACTCGGGCTTACTACTCCCATTTCCATCTGTTTTTTTAGTCTCTGTTACAGCTGTAAAGGAATTATAACCATCCGAATTTTATTGTCGAAGAAATCAAAGATTTTTTTCACACAACGAAAGGGCGGGTTGTACTTCCATTTCTAATTCCCTCAGTTTAAGGAAAGAATTAACGACCCTAAATATTTCCTTACTTGAATTTTCTGCATTATTAATCCGCTTTACCACATGGTGCCTCCTTGCCTCTCTCATTCAGTTTATGTAGCTCTTTCAGTGCTTTCTTATATATGCCAGCTTAGCCAACGCACTATAGTCCATCCTCCACTGACGTTCCAGGCGTTTACATCTACTTTTATTTATTTTAAGAATCTCTGAGAACCAGGGTGCTGAGGGGTATTTTCTCAAGGATTTGGTAACTCTAGCAGGGGCGGTGGACTCCACCGATGCGGAGATCCATTTATTTAGAGCAAGTGTATCCGTATTGGAGTCCTTTGACAGTGATGGTTGACTTGCTCGCAGAACTGGACCTAGAGACTCAACTGTCAGCTTCTTCCAGTTTCTTTAAAAAAAATATCGTTTTGATCCTGGCGTAGAGTGCGTTGCCATAGTCCAGTCTGCTGCTGATAAGGGCGTGTGTGATGGTTTTCCTGTGTTTGTTGGGAATCCAGCTGAAGGTCTTTTGGAGAAGGCGGAGGGTGTGGTAGCAGGAGGAGGTGGCAGCGTTGATCTGGCAGTCCATTTTGAGTTCGAAGTCCAGGATGATGCAGAGGTTGCGTGCGTGGTCTGTGGGAGAGGGAGGGTTTCAGAGGGCGGGGGGACACCAGGTGTCGTTCCAGGCGTCGGGGGGTGGGCCCATGATGAGCACCTGGGGTTTGTCCGTGTTGAGTTGTAGGCAGCTGTTCTTCATCCACCTGGCGACTGCTTCCATTCCATCCTGAAAGTTGTGTTTGGAGATGTTGGGTTTGTTGGATAGGGAGAGGATGAGTTGGGTGTCGTCTGCGTACGATACGATGTTGAGTCCGTGTGATCTGACGATGGATGCAAGTGGTGCCATGTAGACGCTGAACAGGGTCGGGCTGTTGGAGGATCCTTGGGGGACTCCGCAGGTGGTCGGTGTGGGTTCCGAGAGGAAAGGGGGGAGTCTGACCCATTGCGTTCTGTTGGAGAGGAATGAACGGATCCAGTCGAGGGCCTTATTCCAGATTCCTGCGTTGTGGAGTCTACGGGCTAGGGTACGATGAGAGACCATGTCGAAGGCCGCGGATAGGCCCAGGAGGATGAGGGCCACAGTCTCTCCTCTGTTGAGGAGGGAGCGGATGTCGTCTGTCACAGCAAGAAGGGCGGTTTTGGTGCTTTGGTTATTCCTGAAGCCTGATTGGGAGGAGTCGAGGAGTTTGTTTTCTTCTATGAAGGCGGCGAGTTGACTGTTGACAGCTTTTTCCATGACTTTCGCCGGGTACAGGAGTAAGGAGATCAGTATGAAGTTTTTGAGGTTGGTGGGGTCCACAGAGGGTTTTTTCAGGAGAGGGTTGATCTCGGCGTGTTTCCAGTCATCAGAGAAGGAGGCAGTCTCGAAGGAGCGGTTGATGATTTGTTGAAGCACGGGTGCTATGATGTCTGCGGCTCTGTGGTAGATGTGGTGGGGGCAGGGGTACATGGGGGCCCCGGAGTGGGTGGTATTCATGGTCTTTAGGGTGTCTTCGATGCTGAGGGTGGTCCAGCTGTCCAGTGTCGGCTTCGTGGTGCAGAGAATGGTGGGAGAGGGTACCTCGTGGAGGTTGTTGTCATCAAAGTTGTCGTAGATGATCTTGATTTTGTGGTGGAAGAAGGTGCTGAGTCTGGCGCAGAGGTCCTGGGCAATTTACCCCTTTCAGTTTGATTTGGGAGGTTCCTGGAGATAAAACAGACCCTACCTGGGCAGCATGCCCTTGCTCTGCTAGAATTCATACCTTTGAGTTCCTGTTTCACCCTTTTCTGGAAATGCCCGGGAAGTTATGTCCATAACCAATTGCCCACAGTTATGATTCTTAAAGGAAGCATGCCTTGTCATTAGCCCTGACTTTCTGCAGATGCCCACAACATTCAATAATAACAATCCCTCTAGACTGGATTTGGAAAGAGCTCTGCAGCCCAGTAAACCCTGTATTGATTTATCCTTATAAGGCTGGGTGCAAACATAGGAAATTGGAGCCACTACACTGTGGATGCTTCCCTGCAGGATGGCCTGCTGGACTACCTAGAAAGAATAAGTACAACCCAGACCAGGAAGAAAATAAGCAAGACCCAGATACTTGGAGACCTGTGTGAAGGTCCCCTTAAAGATCTGAGAAACTCAGGACCTGTGGGGGCTTCACAGCTTACCTGTCATGACTAAAAAGAAGTTTGAGGATGAGCAAGAGACATTCAAGGGCTGTAAATTGTTTTTAGGAATCATGGTCCCCTCTCCCTTCCTGCCTTTACCCTATTACCAGTATCAGTGGAACACAAGCATCTTTTACAGACACCCTAAGCTTGGAGCAGTGTAATGTGGGCAGAAATTGGTCCTATGAGTCTGAATCTTTGGTACCTTCTATGTTCCAAAGACATCACATTTTACAAGTTCAGTTGGACCCATTTCACTATGGAAAACAGTGGGAACGAGTGGATATTCCAGGTCCCTTGAGTGCCCTGACAACAGGAATTCCTATAATTATCAGTCATTTAATGAGAACATAAGCGATAAGGCAACCTAAGACTTGGTACCTTTGGGGGGCCCGTGGTGGGTGCTGGCCAATTCCATGTGCCGATAGTCAGCTTTGGAGATCAGTTAGAGCTGTGATTGGCTTCCTTTGATCTGCATCTGGTGTCACTCTGTCACCAACCATCAGAACTTGTGGCTCTGTTTACTGGACAATGAAATGTTGAATTTAGACCAGTATTTTAACACCCTAAAGCCAAAGTTCTATATGGGATGGTAGTCTCAGTTCACCTTGGTTTTTGTGTCATTGATTGTTTAAGTATCTGATGTTTTTGTGACATTTAGGCAGATTCTTAAATGCCTGGGCTCCAACCTTCTGGTTTGTGTCAGGATTTGAGTCCATGAACAACAGTGAAAGTGACATGAAGACACTCGCTCAAGCTGAGACCAATTCAAATCCTCCATAAACAGCCACAGTATTGCCTCATTACACCCTGCATTAGTCATAGAATCACCTGATTCAGATTGGAAAGCTATGGAAGACCGGTAACTATCACATAGGCGGGAACTTCCTAGATCAAGAATTCACTTGACCAGTAGTGGTTGGGCATCTACGTAACCACATGGCACCCATGCTTGCATGCAGACGTTATTAGTTGCATTGGTTCTCCACTTCCACTTAGTTTCCGTTCATCTGACCTCGCATTCCAACACCTTTCTTGTATTCTGCCTTCTCAAATTTCTTTTTGGAGTAGTATGGTCATTAAGTTATTACTTGGCTGTTTGTCCTTGTTTGTTTGGATGCTGCTTGTCTTATCATCTGTCCGCTGCTGTTCAGGAGTCTCCTGCTCCATGGCATCTGAGTATCTGGGCTGTTTTCCTTCTCAACATATGGTTTTGTGACTACTTTCTCCGCCTGGATCACGATAAGCATTTGCTCCCTTGTGGGTCACTCCTCATCGTGTAGTCATCACTGTTTATTGTACTTATCTAAAAGTCATTCCACATACCATCTGAGAAATGTTGAGCAAACCAACCCCCTAACACACTCCAGCCCATTCAGTGTATTCCCAAAGCCGCACTAGCATGACAAGCACTAAAGTGTTTTTAATTCCACTTCCAAATGTTCCCAATATTTCTCTTGTCAAGTATTCAAGTACTTGATACCACTGGAGAGACTCAGGAATGACCAGCATTTTCTTTGGATCTACACCCTTAGAAAATACTTGAAAGTTGTCCACTTTGGCACTCTGGGCCACTGAGAAATCAAGATAAACAGCTGATGTTTTATACTATGCATGATACATTTGTGATATTTTAGCTGACACTATTGCTCAATTGACTGGGGATTGTTGATATAGCCATAACAAGAGGAAAGACTTATTTCTGGTATCTCAAGGTCTCCTGTGGAATGAGTTCCGAGGAGCAGTTTGCAATTTCCTAGGAAGAAGGTCATCGCAGTGTATAATCTGTTAGTGAACAGGAGTGAGCCAACAGCCCTTACCATCTGTTGTCTGTGTGTTATGTGGTAATCTCCCTGGAAGGTGCCCCCCTTAGTAGTAGTTCATTGGATATGGTAATGGAATACTGCCTCCGGTCCCTTCTCTTGGTTACTGATACATGAAATGGGCCTATGATGTCCTACTCTGATTCATCTATGTTAGAACCTTGCCTGCTATGAGAACTGTAGACAAGTAAACACCCCAGACAACTGGTAGAAGAATGACCATGTACAGATCACCAAGGGAGCTGGTGCCCTACTGCTAAGATTCATGCCATGTCCACTTGCTTTTCTCATCCCAAAGTTCTCAGCGCTATATCTGTCTCTAGCGATTTTATCGAGGATCCAACAACCTCAGGTGATCACCCAGCAATGACTTTGGGTGGGCCTAGTGCCCAGTAACATCAAAAGCATAGTAAGAGAATATCTGAATCATTGGGAAAAGCAGATATTCTTCTCCCTTTGATGATCTCTTATTTTTTCTTTTTCTTTCTCTATTACACTGTTTTATTTCTCTTTTCTGCAATTCCTCTTTTAATTATTTCCTCTCTCCTTTCCTCATTTCTTAAACAACCTCAGGTGATCACCCAGCAATGACTTTGGGTGGGCCTAGTGCCCAGTAACATCAAAAGCATAGTAAGAGAATATCTGAATCATTGGGAAAAGCAGATATTCTTCTCCCTTTGATGATCTCTTATTTTTCTTTTTCTTTCTCTATTACACTGTTTTATTTCTCTTTTCTGCAATTCCTCTTTTAATTCTTTCCTCTCTCCTTTCCTCATTTCTTAAATGATTTTAACATCTTCTTTTTCTTTACACCTCACATTTTCTTTTGTTTCTTTTCCAATGTTCGTTCACAATCCTGTGGAGCTGACTGTTCAGGTGGAAGCGTTGGGCACCATCACACAGCAGAAAAATAATGGGGCTCAACCTGGCCTTGAGCGCAGAACTTTCAGTGGTTTCGGAAGAGCAGGCCCCACAACCATCTAGGCCTACACTCAGTCCCTCCTTAGCTCCAGAGACCCCCATACAACTGTGCCACAAGCTGCACCCCCTGCTCAACTTTCTTCTCCATCTTCAAGCGCCCAGCCAGAACAAAACCTGCAATCGAGAGGCACTTTTGCCTCTGGCACCCAGAGACCCCAAATGTTGTCCATTCCCTATCCCTGATTATGTGTCTGTGACATCTCTAAAGGAGTCTCAATCGAGAAAAACAATGGCTACATAGAAACATTTCACCAAAAATAATTGAAAACCTAAATATTACAAACCAAAATTTAAAAATGAAAGCCCAAATAGTGATGACAAAAATATTGGGGGAAAATATCTAAAATGAAATAATATTGACAATCAAAATAAAAAAAACTACCAAATATTGCCTACACATTAAAAATAAGGAAAAAACAACAACAATCACACCGGAAAATCAATATAATTCTAATTAAAACAGACAATATTACATAAATGTCTATACACATATAAAAATAAGTCAAAATAAAAATAATCTACAATAAATATAACGAAAACATAAATTAGCGTTTACCATAAAAGTACAAAGACAAAAAAAACTAGTCTCCAACCAACCTATCAAATTAAACTTATAAAGCATTAAATAATCTAAATACTTTTCCAAATAAAAAACAGCATAAAAAGGCCATACCAATGCACAACAAATTGCTTCTTGAAGAACAACTACAACAGGACAGTGTCAGTCTACCGGATTGCAAATCTACAAAAGAAGACTTCAAAGATCAACTAAATACTATGAAGTAAGATTAAGAATAATTGACACCTATCGAAAGTGATAAAAACAAAAACTATACTAAGATAACTAATTAAAACTATGCTACATATATTTTGTTCTTCAATATACATGTACATCCTCTACAAGAAGAAAGAATGCTAAAAGGAAAATGGCACAGACACTGAATTGAAAAATAGACCATCTTGAAATAAATTAAAAACAATGCTTTAACATGTGTAAAATTAAATAGAAAACAAACAAACTCCTAAAACATTTTAAATTATAAAATAAACCAACACAACTAACAAACCTCTTCCTCTCAACTGACTTCAACAAATGAAAACTGTGCCAGAACCAACACCAAACAGGTCTTAAAAATCTACAACTAAAATAAGCAAAATCCAACATCCAAAGCATACGTTAAACTTTGCAATTGCAATGTAAAAATATGATAATAAATATAATAACACATACTTTTTAAAATTAATATATATTTTTATACTCTATAACCAACAGGATAAATGCTGAAAATAGCAAATCAAATTTAATCCCAAAAAGACAATTGGTTCTTAAATTATAGAGAACATATTTATAGTAAGGAGAGCAGTACCAGTGAGAAGATATTCTGAAAATGCACCAAATATTATTCAAAGGCATGCTATGGCAAGGCTACCTGTCAATATAAAATATTAGCAAGTGTTAAGGAACATACTTATTAGACCCGGGTGGTAAACTCTGCTCCGCTTGCAGGGTTTGTGGAATTCGGGCACTTCACGCTCCGCGTAAGTTCCTGAATTTCGCCTTCCCGATCGCGAAGCAGAGTTTTTATCTGGTTGTGCGCTCAAGATTTGTTTTGCCGCTCGCTCGCAAGCGTCATGATAATCTCAGGCTGCTAGCAAGCGCGCACGAGACTTCGCACTCACTTGCATGGCTTAAGGCCTCGACGATGCCAATGTAGTGCCGATCGTGTTCGCAAATGCACCGCTTCGGTAGCTTTTGTGCTCGAGAAGCAGCTGAGAGTCTTTCTGAGTGGATTTTCTTCTCCAGCGTGTTGGTGTTGTTTTTATTGTGCAAGAAGCTTTTTAAAACTTTTTCTTCCAACCCGAAGATATGCGCAAGAGACTCCAACTTCTTGTTCCTGTCCAGCAGGCTCCTCCCTGTGCTTTGTCTGTCTCCTGGTCACTTTTCATTTGGATTTGGGGCTGGAAGGATCACTCTCCTTGTCTGCTGCATCCAATGGATTTAAGGAATTTGTATTTGAGATTTCACAAATAAGTTCAAAAACTCTTGTATAAGGGTGTTGTTTGCTTGATAGAGGGCATGCACCAGTATTTGTTTGTACTTGTATTCAATTTTTCAAAGTTATTGCGGTTGGTGGCCTGCATTTTTTCAGTAGGGGCCTAGTTATAATTTTTGCATTTAATTTTTCTTCTTTTCTAAATGAACAATGTTGCACAGTTCAGTATATTTTTTCCATGTTTGTTAAATTTGCAATATTTATTTATATTACTATGTGGCCTAGTCTGCCTAAGGGCCATCCAGTAGGCCCAGGCCAGTGCTAGTCATTGGGTGCATACTGTTTCTGTGGTATATGTTGTTTTAAAACATTATTTAGGGCTGGGATGGCATTGGATTGAATTAAAAATGTGGTGGGGTTTTTTGGATTTCACTTTTTTTGTGTGTACAAAAAGTGTATATGTGGGGTAATATTTGCTGCCTTGGGAGGATGTCTGTTGTAAAAGTTTTATAGCTCAGTTAGTTTTTGGCATTGCTGAATTAATGATAGTGTTTTCTTCAGTGTTACCATGCCTCCTTTGTCTGTCCAGTGTGTGTGTGTGTGTGTGTGTGTGTGTGTGTATGTGTGTGTGTGTGTGTGTGTGTTTGCGTGTGTGTGTGTGTGTGTGTGTGCAAGTAATGGAGTGTGTAGACACAATGGCAGAGATGTACAGTCGACACAGCATAAAATTATGTGTAGTGAGAGGGAGGACCTGTGAGGAAAAAGGAGAACAAACATTACACTGTTTTATTTCTCTTTTCTGCAATTCCTCTTTTAATTCTTTCCTCTCTCCTTTCCTCATTTCTTAAATGATTTTAACATCTTCTTTTTCTTTACACCTCACATTTTCTTTTTGTTTCTTTTCCAATGTTCGTTCACAATCCTGTGGAGCTGACTGTTCAGGTGGAAGCGTTGGGCACCATCACACAGCAGAAAAATAATGGGGCTCAACCTGGCCTTGAGCGCAGAACTTTCAGTGGTTTCGGAAGAGCAGGCCCCACAACCATCTAGGCCTACACTCAGTCCCTCCTTAGCTCCAGAGACCCCCATACAACTGTGCCACAAGCTGCACCCCCTGCTCAACTTTCTTCTCCATCTTCAAGCGCCCAGCCAGAACAAAACCTGCAATCGAGAGGCACTTTTGCCTCTGGCACCCAGAGACCCCAAATGTTGTCCATTCCCTATCCCTGATTATGTGTCTGTGACATCTCTAAAGGAGTCTCAATCGAGAAAAACAATGGCTACATAGAAACATTTCACCAAAAATAATTGAAAACCTAAATATTACAAACCAAAATTTAAAAAATGAAAGCCCAAATAGTGATGACAAAAATATTGGGGGGAAAATATCTAAAATGAAATAATATTGACAATCAAAATAAAAAAACTACCAAATATTGCCTACACATTAAAAATAAGGAAAAAACAACAACAATCACACCGGAAAATCAATATAATTCTAATTAAAACAGACAATATTACATAAATGTCTATACACATATAAAAATAAGTCAAAATAAAAATAATCTACAATAAATATAACGAAAACATAAATTAGCGTTTACCATAAAAGTACAAAGACAAAAAAACTAGTCTCCAACCAACCTATCAAATTAAACTTATAAAGCATTAAATAATCTAAATACTTTTCCAAATAAAAAACAGCATAAAAAGGCCATACCAATGCACAACAAATTGCTTCTTGAAGAACAACTACAACAGGACAGTGTCAGTCTACCGGATTGCAAATCTACAAAGAAGACTTCAAAGATCAACTAAATACTATGAAGTAAGATTAAGAATAATTGACACCTATCGAAAGTGATAAAAACAAAAACTATACTAAGATAACTAATTAAAACTATGCTACATATATTTTGTTCTTCAATATACATGTACATCCTCTACAAGAAGAAAGAATGCTAAAAGGAAAATGGCACAGACACTGAATTGAAAAATAGACCATCTTGAAATAAATTAAAAACAATGCTTTAACATGTGTAAAATTAAATAGAAAACAAACAAACTCCTAAAACATTTTAAATTATAAAATAAACCAACACAACTAACAAACCTCTTCCTCTCAACTGACTTCAACAAATGAAAACTGTGCCAGAACCAACACCAAACAGGTCTTAAAAATCTACAACTAAAATAAGCAAAATCCAACATCCAAAGCATACGTTAAACTTTGCAATTGCAATGTAAAAATATGATAATAAATATAATAACACATACTTTTTAAAATTAATATATATTTTTATACTCTATAACCAACAGGATAAATGCTGAAAATAGCAAATCAAATTTAATCCCAAAAAGACAATTGGTTCTTAAATTATAGAGAACATATTTATAGTAAGGAGAGCAGTACCAGTGAGAAGATATTCTGAAAATGCACCAAATATTATTCAAAGGCATGCTATGGCAAGGCTACCTGTCAATATAAAATATTAGCAAGTGTTAAGGAACATACTTATTAGACCCGGGTGGTAAACTCTGCTCCGCTTGCAGGGTTTGTGGAATTCGGGCACTTCACGCTCCGCGTAAGTTCCTGAATTTCGCCTTCCCGATCGCGAAGCAGAGTTTTTATCTGGTTGTGCGCTCAAGATTTGTTTTGCCGCTCGCTCGCAAGCGTCATGATAATCTCAGGCTGCTAGCAAGCGCGCACGAGACTTCGCACTCACTTGCATGGCTTAAGGCCTCGACGATGCCAATGTAGTGCCGATCGTGTTCGCAAATGCACCGCTTCGGTAGCTTTTGTGCTCGAGAAGCAGCTGAGAGTCTTTTCGAGTGGATTTTCTTCTCCAGCGTGTTGGTGTTGTTTTTATTGTGCAAGAAGCTTTTTTTAAAACTTTTTCTTCCAACCCGAAGATATGCGCAAGAGACTCCAACTTCTTGTTCCTGTCCAGCAGGCTCCTCCCTGTGCTTTGTCTGTCTCCTGGTCACTTTTCATTTGGATTTGGGGCTGGAAGGATCACTCTCCTTGTCTGCTGCATCCAATGGATTTAAGGAATTTGTATTTGAGATTTCACAAATAAGTTCAAAAACTCTTGTATAAGGGTGTTGTTTGCTTGATAGAGGGCATGCACCAGTATTTGTTTGTACTTGTATTCAATTTTTCAAAGTTATTATGGTTGGTGGCCTGCATTTTTTCAGTAGGGGCCTAGTTATAATTTTTGCATTTAATTTTTCTTCTTTTCTAAATGAACAATGTTGCACAGTTCAGTATATTTTTTCCATGTTTGTTAAATTTGCAATATTTATTTATATTACTATGTGGCCTAGTCTGCCTAAGGGCCATCCAGTAGGCCCAGGCCAGTGCTAGTCATTGGGTGCATACTGTTTCTGTGGTATATGTTGTTTTAAAACATTATTTAGGGCTGGGATGGCATTGGATTGAATTAAAAATGTGGTGGGGTTTTTGGATTTCACTTTTTGTGTGTACAAAAAGTGTATATGTGGGGTAATATTTGCTGCCTTGGGAGGATGTCTGTTGTAAAAGTTTTATAGCTCAGTTAGTTTTTGGCATTGCTGAATTAATGATAGTGTTTTCTTCAGTGTTACCATGCCTCCTTTGTCTGTCCAGTGTGTGTGTGTGTGTGTGTGTGTGTGTGTGTGTATGTGTGTGTGTGTGTGTGTGTGTTTGCGTGTGTGTGTGTGTGTGTGCAAGTAATGGAGTGTGTAGACACAATGGCAGAGATGTACAGTCGACACAGCATAAAATTATGTGTA
Source organism: Calotriton arnoldi (assembly GCA_963921515.1). NCBI lineage: Eukaryota > Metazoa > Chordata > Amphibia > Caudata > Salamandridae > Calotriton > Calotriton arnoldi. The sequence goes on from CAWUFW010009883.1 coordinate 728,577, forward strand.
GTGAGAGGGAGGACCTGTGAGGAAAAAGGAGAACAAACGTTTGATTGAGAAGTGGCCCGAGTGTTTATGAGGGTGCGTGGTGGGAGCACGTATGTGTGATGGAGAGTGGTAGAGCCGGGTGTGTTTGATGTCCTTTTCTGATGGAGATTAAGTCAGGACGGCACGTGTGTGTGTGTATGTGCATTTCTTTCAGAGGAGGAGAGGCAGACTGTGTGTGACCGCAGGTTATGGTGGTAAACTTGTTTTGTTACCGAATTATTCGTGTTTTAAGTAATTCTGATTTGTTTCCTTTTTATGGGAAATGAGCTCCAAGAACATAAAAGTCATGAAATACAGCCAGGCCCGGCATTTCTGACATTCCAGTGGAATTAATCAAATTAAACCTGCTGTTAGCATTTCCCTCTTTTTGGCCATGTAATGTTATTAGCAGAGTGTGGGGTCATGTGGCTTTTGGGAAAGAGGTTCATAGAGGCAGATAGCATCCTTAATGTAATGAGGATCTGCGGTGAGAGGGAGGCTGGAGGGGTGAAGACTGCGAGCCCTGGAGGACCAGCATCCTTAATGTGACGAGGGCCCTGAATATGGTGAGAGGCATGAGGGTGGAGGGGGGCGCTTAAAGGCCTGAGAGGACCAACATCCCTAAGTACAGAGAGCCTAGATTTAAAGGATGTGCTGTAGGAGCAGAGGATGAGGGCCCGAGAGGACCAGCAACCTTATCATAAAGAGAGGCGAGAAAATAAGGATGGGATGGAGGAAGCAGAGACTGAGGGCTTGAGAGGACCAGATTCATTCATGTCACGAGGGCCGATGATATGGAGAATGAGGGTCAGTGGAAAAGAAGGCCTGAAAGAAGGTAGCATCCTTCAGGTGACGAGGGTTTAGGAGGCAGGGGGCACGCGGTTGGGTGGAGGTACAAAGAGAGATGTGAAGGTAAGGTAACAACATCCCTAGTGTAGGGCGGACGGCGTGGAAGAGGTGGAGGCAGGGAGCCTGATAGGGACAGAAAGTATCTTAATGTAATGAGAGCCGAGGAGGGCGGAGTGGGGGCACACAGAGAGGCAGAAGCTGGCACCATAGGAGGGCAACATCTGCAAGGCAAGGAGAGCTGAGGAGGCTGCGTGGGCTGGACAAAGGTACAGAGGAGAGGTGAAGATTAACGCCCTTACATGAACAGCTTCCTTAAAGTAGCTAGAGACCCGTATCAGAGTGGGGGTGTTTGAGGGAGAGATGAAGGGGTAGTTTTGTGAGGGGATGGGGCAGTTCTGGATGAGAGCCCTCTTGACTCATCCAGGTTATTAGGAGTGCAAGGAATGTGCAGAGCAGAGTGCAGCCGCGGGACTATGTGGGGACATAAGAGCAGTGCATAATGAGTATTAAAAAATGAATCTCGGCACACGCTCTTACATTAAAACATCTGAAGCTAAAGCGTGGATGCCGTAATCGCTTGAAAAATAAAGAAATAGAAAATGTGCATTTTGTTTCTATTTCTTTACTTTTGAAGCAGTCGAGACACCCGCGCTTTAGCTTCGGATGTTTAAAGCTAAAGCGCGTGTGCCGCAACTGAAACTAAAGTAAACAAATAGAAAAAAATGGCGACCGCACGCTTTTTTCTATTTGTTTACTTTTGTTACAATGGCGGAACCCGCGCTTTAGCTTTGAACATCTTAAGCTAAAGTGCGTGTGCTGCAATTGTTTCAAAAGTAAAAATAGACAAAAATGCAATATTATTTTCTATTACTTTACTTTTGAAGCAATAGCGGCACCCGCGCTTTAGCTTAAGATGCTTAAAACTAAAGCGTGGGTGCCACCATTGTAAACCTTAGTAAATAAACAGAAAACAAATGCATGTGCCCGCTTCGGTGATCGCAAGATCGCAATTAACAGCAAATAAAAGCGTGGCCGCCATTGAGGCATGCGCGCTGGTTCAATTTTTTAAAAAAGTTGCGGAAGAGCCTGTCCTGCTTACAACAGCAGGCACGAGAAAGGCAAATAAAAGAAAGGCGCGGTCGTGCCACGCTGGTTCAATTAAAAACAAGCGCGGCCGCGAAAGTGAAAGCGACAGCGCTCTGTTTATTTAGTAACATAATCCACAATGCGACGAGGAAGCAGATAACCTTTTAACTTTTATTGGCAGCATTTGCGCAGGATTTGAGCAAACAACAAGCGCGGCCGTGAAAGTGAAAGCGATCGTGCTTGTTTATTTAGTAACATGAGCCCCAACACGACGAGGAATGCAGCTGCACCCTGCCCGCCACTGCTCGCTCCCGAGACCAAAACGCCGTGGGAGTGAACATTTCAATAAGAGGTAGGACATGCACTCCGCTTTTGGCCATTTGCGTGCTTTCATTCTTGAAAGACACACGCAAAGGCCAATAGAATGTGTGTGAGGAGTGAGACCCACACAGAAAAGTTTTGAGCCCTCACAAGAAGCCTCCCATAGAGCAGCGCATGGCACTGCGCTAGGCTTGACCTAAAAACAACAAAACTTTAAAGGAAACATATCTCAATCAAGAGGTAGATCTCCTCCACAGGGAGCCCTCTGAAAAGAGGTACAACCTTAGGAATAAGGATAATATTAGGAAAGCTGACAGGTATCAGGATACTGCTACACCTTCCTCTCGTTTCTTTCAGGGTTTATCAAAAACTCCGAGAGGGAAGGATGGTCAGAAAGACAAGAAGAGCGTACAAAGTCCAGAGACAAGCAGCACGCTCAAGATTACACTTCCAAAAGAAGAAAAACCAAAGCAAAAGCCACAGTTCAAAAAGAAGAAAGTTGCAGGTCTAAAGAACAGACATGCCCAGGACTCAACTACTGAACGGGGAATGGGCTCTGACGATGCTAGACAGTGCGGCAGAAATAAAAATAGCTCGCCAGAACCTGATGGAATTTCTGGTGACAGCGGACTTGAATGATTATATCATGGTGGAAACACCTGATACTAGAGTAAGTGTCCCACATAAAGGGGCCGATTCCGATCTCGGCCGGTAGTGCTCCGAATCGGATTCGGATTCACCGGATCCGATTCGGAGCCCTGTTTCCCGACCGAATCGTACGCGGGTCCGGCCGAGCGAGTACGACACAAGCACCCGCGAAATCGCCGACCGACTCGAACGCGGCTTCAACACGCTCCGACCGACTCGCAGGGACACGACCGGCACCGCGCCTATGGAGACGTTCTCCCGGCCGGGTAAGTACGATGCGCGCCGCGAGCAGTCCGATCGACTCCCGCCCGTCCGGCTCGAAAAAGCTGTCGGAGCCGGACTTTGGGGGTCTGCGTCGGACCCCCTGTACGCGTATGCGCGCGAGTCGCACACAGGGGACCCATGGGTCCCCCTACCTGTGCATGTACGCCGCAATGCGCATGGACGCGCACACGCTGTAGGGGGCGCCTTGTCCGCCTCGCACCCATTGAGTCAATGGGAGCCCGTGTACGCGTTGTACGACAGGCTCCCATTGACTTCAATGGGAGTCCGACCGACTCGAGTCCGATAGCATGCGTGCGCATCGTACTCGTTCGGTCGGACTGCTAGGGTCCGATTCGGTCGGAATTCTCTCCGGGTCCGGCTCGGTCGGGAGATTTCCGGCCGGAATTGGAATCGGCCCCAAAGTATATGAAATAACGCTCCAAATGGAGGGGGGCAAAAGTAGGAAAGTGAGAGGTCTCTTTTGGGAGAACCTGACGTTTGGCTATGATATTTTATTAGCTGAACAAGATTGGCCACCAGCATTCGTCATGGATTGCCCTAAAGGAGAAACGGTAATTCTTCCGGCATTCTCAGACGATATTCCCAGGCATTTGCAACACACATATGCGCAGGAATGGATGGTAGCCCAGGCTCCAGCATTATACAAAAACCATGTTGGATGGGATGAGGATTCAACCCACCACATAATTCCTTTCAAAAATACTCCAACTGCACAGAGGCAGTATCCAATAAAGCAAGAAGCTAAAAAACAGGTCAGGGAGATCTTAGATCAACTTGAATACCAAGGGGTGATTGAAACTTGCTCCTCTCAAATGAACAATCCTTTGTTTCCTGTCATGAAACCGGACAATACATATCATCTAGTTTTAGATACCAGACATTTAAACACTTGCACTAAGACATTTGCAGTCCAAATTGCACACAGTGCCACATTAATGAATAACATTGTGCGGAAAAAATATAAAACAACACTTGCTATCTCAAATGGATTTTTCTGCCAAAATATAGCGCCTGAAAGCAGGTATTTAACAGCCTTCTCAGCGCTAGGGTCTCAGCGTCAATTTTGGCGACTCCCCCAAGGGTATAAGAACAGCCCAGGGTTGTTTTCGGCCAGAGTAACAGAGTTACTTCAAAAATTAGATGAAGAGGCATTGTCCTATGTGGATGATATTTATCTGACGGACGATGACCTGGAGGAACACTTGAACAAAGTAAATACCATCATTTTGGGATTTGCATCTGAGGGCTACAAATTTAACTTTAAAAATCAAAAATTGCCCACCTTAGTGTCCTGTTTTTAGGATACAAACTTTCAAGTAAAGGAAAGAACCTGGCAGCCAATTTTTTAGAAAAATGAGCGCTGTTCCAACCTCCGAAATCACTGAAAAATCTACAATCAATACTGGGATTCCTAAATTTTGGTCGAACATACATTTTGGATTATGCAGAAGGGGTAAAACCTTTCTACGACTTAATTAAACCTGATTTCTCAGCGAGAAACTGGACACAGGAACACACAGATACACTACGTTCCTTACAAGCTGATATGATAGCTTCCAAACACTTACAGACACCCGTAAACTTACGCAACCTGGTGATCCATATAGTTGCTGGTCAATCTGGGTACACCTATCTAACATATAATGAAGGTGAGACAGTACCAATTGCAAACAAGTCATATTTGTACACAAATGCTGAGATGCGGTTTGCATCCACTGAAAAGATTCTGACAGCGGTACAGACTGCTGTAGTGAGAGAACGAGCACTGGCTCAGGGGAAACGAATAATAGTAGTGACTTCGGTTCCAGCCTTTGAGGCTGCCAACAAAGGCAAGCGTTCCTAACGCTAATGTCTTACATCCAAGATGGATACAATGGGCTAATTCTCTCACTGCAACAGTTGTAGAATACAGGTACGACCCAAATTTAAAGACACAAGCATTCCTGCAATACGAACAAGAATATCCTCTACCTAATGAAATAATGCCTCTGGATCAATATGAATATATCATTTACACTGATGGATCTGCTCAACCGGCCATAGGGAGTAAGCAACAATATAGCGCAGCATGTGCAATCATTAAAGGTCGCATGCGGGATGGAAAGTTCCATCCGAGTTGCACTAAAACGCAATCTCTAGGAGACTGCACGGCACAGTTAGCAGAATTAAAATCACTGATACTGGCACTTGTAAATACGGATCGAGAGTTCCCCACACTAATTGTGTGCGATTATTTTTACTGTGTAGTCATACAATGAATACTTGCAATACTGGGTTCAAAACGGGTTCAAAGACGCAAAAGGTAGCACAATTAAGCATAAAATGCTATGGGAACAGGTAGTGAGGTTGAAATCAGCGTGATGGCGTTCACGTTGAAGGGAATTCATTGGCTGATGAAGCTGCAAAGGGGGCTGTACGTACGGCTCCGTAGCTGCGATCACTCGTTCTAAAACGAGAATAGACAGTGAGATTATGGTGGCTGTTATTGCTTCAAGCAAAAACAGCAGTGCAGTACCAAAAAGATTTCCACTCAAGTACTCCTACAAGTTAGATGCCAATAACATTCCATTTGCTCAGATTCCTGGAGTGGGGGATAGAGTAATTCCAAATATGGATCGTCGGTTAGGTTTAATACTAGCAGCCCACAAAGGGATAGGTTCTGCTCATGCAGGAGTTACGGCGACTGTTTCCTTATTGAAACAACACTACCGGTGGTCTGGTTTAACAAAGCAGACTAAAGACTAGGGGCATATTACCAAGGATTTGCGATAATTATTGCAAAGCGCGCTTAGCGCTGTTTTTTTTATCGCCGGCTATCGCTGGATTTCATCGCGGAGATAACGCGTTATTATCAACGCTTATCTCCAAGGCGATAAAAAATCCAGTGACAGCGGCGAAACCCAGCAATAGCGCAAGAAATCCAGCGATAAATTCACTGCGCTAATGAAAAGCTCGCTAATAGGCAGGTGAGGACTTAACCTTACAATCCACCTCCCATTGACAAGATGGTTAAGTCAAGTTTTTATCAGGTGTTAAATTCCAGCGATAATCGCGGTTAGCGCAACTTTTTTTATCACTTCGCGGGCATTGGGAATAGGGGGAAGTTGTGTTTGTGACTGTTTGCAGTCGCTTTTAGTTGGGAACGCCTACTTTGCATGTCATTAGCGATAAATATCGCTGACATGCAAAGCGGCACCAAAACGGTCGCTTCGCCATAAAGCTGTCGCTAACAGCTGTTAGCGACAGCTTGCTAATAGAGCGATAGAAATATCCATTATTTGTATATGGAAACCCCAAGGGCGGTCCAGGTAGCATTGAGTCAGCTGGTATCCGTCTGTTTATATTTGGTGATCGTGTGAGGGCATGTGTTTAAAGAATGTCCAACTAAGTCAGTTTTTCTTTTAGCTTGCATCAGAAGTGCAGAGGGGATTCAGATTACAGGCCTTTGTTTCTATAGTTTAGAGGCATTAGCCCTGCTTTTCTCATGGCGGCCCCTTCACGTGGAGCGTCCCAACCCTGTATTCAGATAACATAAGGTATTTAGAGTAAAACAAGGAATCGTCTGAAAATGTGAAACTCACATCTAAATACTCTAAAGATCTACGTGTGCCTTGTTCGTTATAGTATAATACCGCAACATTTTGTATTTTATTTGTTTATTTATTTATGTGTTTTATAGAGCGCGAACTTGACCCGTTAGGGTATCAGAGCGCTTTACAGGAGAGCAAACAATATACAGGCAGGCTTAGAAACAACCAATTGCAGATCGAGTAGTAGGGGGCCTGGTGCCAGAGATATAAGGGAAAGAAGGGCACGTATTTACAGTTTACAAAACCAAATACTGAAGACGAGATAGCATATATACAGATTATGTTTACAATTATTCAAGATAAGGCACCAAGTTTCCGATGGGGCGACTAGGTAGTCCGAAGGGAGGCAGTGGACGGCCATAGGTCAGGGCCATAGTGATGCATGAGGCAAAACTTAAGCGAGGAATTTGCCCATAAGGAAGGTTTTGGCATCCTTTTTGAATCGAGTTAGAGAGGGGATTCTTCTGATGTTGGGTGGGAGAGAGTTCCATATTCTTGGAGCAGCCCCGGAGAAGGCCCGATTGTAAGTTTTTTTTCCCGAAAGCGTGCAGGTTGAAGCAAGAGGTTTCTGGCAGATCGGGAGTTTCTGATTCCTCCGGAGATCACCAGTTTCTGTGCCAGATATGCAGGGGAGTTAGAGTATAAAGCTTTGTGCGTGATGCATGCTAGCTTGAGCTGTATTCTAGCCTCTAGGGAAGCCAGTTGAGAGCTTTCAGGTGTGAGGAAATATGATCGTATTTCCTTGTGCCGGTAAGTAGTCTGGCGGCTGCATTGAGGCAGGCTTTAAGAGGTGCCAGGGAGATCTTGGGTAAACCAGAGAGGGTAGAGCAGCCATATTCCAGTCTGGAGATGACGAGTGCTTGGACTGCCATTTTTAGGTCGGGAGCATCGAGGAAGGGTTTCAATTTCCTAAGGTAGCTCAGGTGGAATCTGGCTGTTTTGGCCATCGAGTTGATGTGGTTCCGCATGTTCAGGTTGCTGTCGAGGGTAATTTCCAGGGATTTGGCCGAGTCCACAATGGTCGGTGGGCAATTTAAGGCTGTAATAGCCTTAATCCATGATTGAATATCAAGGTTGGTATTGGGAGGAGAGACCAGGAGAAATTCTGTTTTCTTTGCATTGAGTTTGAGTTGATTGGATGCGAGCCATTGGACGGTGAGTTTCAGGGCTTCGTTCAGGGAGAGGATCTCTTCGAGAGATGAGGTTTTGATGTAGATCTGAGTGTCATCAGTGTACATATGATAGGAGATATTTGCAGTGCGTAATACTTCGGTAAGTGGTTCTAGGTAAAGGTTGAAGAGGGTGGGGGACAGGGTTGATCCTTGAGGGACTCCAACCGTGACCGGGGATGGTGACGAAAGGTTGCCGTTGATTAGGAATCTCTGTGACCGGTTTTGGAGGAAGGACCTAAACCATTCTAGAACAGTGCCATCCAATCCCATTCTGAGTTTGAGGCGTTCGAGTAGTTTTTCATGGTGTCGAAGGCCGAGGATAGGTCCAGGAGAATTAGGAGAAAAGTTTTGCCTTGGTCAAGGGCTTGGAGGGCATTATCCACGATGTGGAGCATGGTGGTTTCGGTGCTGTGCCCTGGTCTAAATCCGGATTGGAAGTCATCGAGCAGGTGGAAGTTGTTAATGTGTTGGCTTAGCTGCTGTTGCACACATTTCTCCAGCACTTTGGCTAGAAGGGGGATGTTGGAGATGGGTCTGAAGTTATCGGGGGAGACTGGATTCAGCGACGGCTTTTTCAGAATGGGGAGGACTTGGCCGGCTTTTAGGGAGTCAGGCAACGTTCCCTGCTGGAGGGAGGCATTGATTATTGTAGTCCAACTAGGAATAATGGATTGGGCGACGGCAGCTAGGCAGTTGGAAGGGAGCGGGTCATTAAAATGGTTGTTCGGGTTTAAGGTGGAAAGGATTTTAGAGATGGAGTCTTCGTCGTAGTCTTTGAAGATAGACCAGTGAGCATGATTTTTAGGAGGAGCCTGTGGGTGCGTCGTGGTGGGAGGAGGCGGGTCAGGAAGGGGTTGAGGGTGTGTGATGGAGCTGAGTTCGTTTCCGAGGGCTGAGATTTTGTCAGCGAAGAAAGAGGAGAATTCCTCTGAGGATATAAGAGACTTAGGGGTTTCTTTCGACGTTTTGGCCAGTTTATTAGATTGGTGTTTGACCAGTTCGAAGAGCTTGTGGGGTCTGTTCTTGGCTTTCTCAAGTTCAGTTCTGAAGAAGTCTTTTTTGAATTGAGTATGTTCCTGTTGTAGACATTTCTGGCCTGGCGGAGGAGTTTTAGATGTGCGGCAGAGGGGTGCTGCCTCCAGGATCTTTCAGCTTGCCGGAGGTCTCTCCTCTCATTATTAAGGGATCCCGTGAACCAGGGGTTTCTGTCTTTGATTTGGGTTCTTTTCAGTTTTAGTGGGACTAGATCATCCAGGATGTTTGATATTGTCGCAGAGTAGTGATCGTTGAGGCCACTGACTGATATGCGAAGGGGGGGGGAGGTCGGATATGCAGCGAGCCTCAAGTTCACTGCGGTCCAGGTTCTTGGTGTCTCTGATCCAGCGTTTAGGAATCGCCGGTTGCGGTGCTCTTGTCTTGTGTGTGCCAGGTAGATGGAAGGTGATGGCATGATGGTCAGACCAGTCGCATGGGTCAATAGAGATAAGCTTGACTGTTGATTCTTTGGAGATGATCCAGTCAAGAGTGGCCCCTTTGAATGAGTTGGTAGTGAGCAGGCTTGGGTCAGGGCTTGATCAGCCAGGAGGTCTTTGATGGCGTTGACATGTGAATCCTTGGGATCGTTCCAGTGCAAGTTAAAATCACCTAGGAAAATATCTTTGGCGTTGGTGGGAATCTTAGCTGTGATGAGTTCCATGAGGTGGTCGGTGAAGGAGTCGTTCATGCCTGGAAGGTGGTAAAAGATGTGCAGGTTGCACAGTTGGGTGGAGTTGCTGCAAACAGCGAGGGCGAGGTATTCACAAGAATCGGTGGTGTCCGCCAAAAGTTCAGTGACAAGAAGGTTAGAGCGGTAGATGCAGGCGATGCCTCCTCCTTTCTTGTTAGATTGTCTGTCCAGCCTTGCGATGTTGTAGTTAGAAGGGACTAGGAGGTCCAGGCATGGAGATGAGGATTCATTGAGCCATGATTCTGTTAGGATTGCTAAGTCAGAGTTTTTGCAAAGGATGAGATCAGCAATATCTGCGGCGTGCTTAGCTGCCGATCGGCAATTGATTAACAGACCAGACAGAGATGATTTGGACGGAGTTTCGGGAGTCAGGGCGGTCAAGTGAACAGGTGCTAGATTACTCTGGACCACAGATCTGTTGCGGAGGGTGGCTGGCCTGTTGGGGTTGATAGTGACCGTGCGGATGGCATGTTCGGCATTCACGTCGAAAGGATAAGGGGTAGCTGGGGTAGAATTGTAGTCCCTGAGGATGGCAAGGATTTCCATTTCAGTGAGGTCTAGTGGACTTGGAGTGGCAAGGGTAGAATTGTAGGAGAGGGCAAGAGCAAGGGTTTCTTCCTCTGAGAAGTGGCAAGGTTGCTTACGGGGGCGAAGATGTCTCAAGGCTAGCGGAAGAGGTTGTTTAGGTAGCTCTGTCAAATGCGGAAGGGTGGAGTTTGGCTGGGGCATGAGGTTGGCGAGGGAGAGTTCAGCGAGGTGAAGGAGGTTCATTAGTTCCAAGATGGAAATATGAATGCTCTGGGTTAGTTTGGCAGCTCTGGAGTGCAGAGAAACCATGTCCCTATCAGGTGGAGGCGTTAGAGGGCAAGGGGGTAGTGGTTCGGGAGTCGTTCTGTCGGCATGTATGGGTGATAGGGAGGAAGGACTAGCACGGCCTGCGTTGAAGGTCGTTGGATCTATGCTGGAGCCCCTTTGTGGGTTGGGTTGAGGGCTGGAAGGGCAAGCACGACCTGTATCGTAGGTCTTTGGGGGTGTACCAGTGGCATAGTCTACTTGGGGGGCTAGTGGGGAGGGGACCAAAGGTCTGGGGGTGATTCTGTTGGCAAGGCCGGGCAACATGCTGGAGAGGTTAGGAGGGTCTGTGTTGGAAGACCTTAGAGGGGTTTGTGCATGGCTAGCTACGCTGGGTAGGCTGGATGAGGACTCATCGGGGCGGGAGTTGGTTACCCTGCCAGTGTCGTGCACATGGTTTCTGAGGAGGGTAAAAAGGTCTGCAAATTTATCCAGGTTTTTAGTTGAGGCTTGGATCAAGACGATGCCATTTTTGTAAAGAGTGATGGTGAGGTCGGCTCGCAGTGTTAGAGAGGGTGCTATTGTAAGCTTAGTGCCGTATGGAATGTTCTTTGTTGCACGTACATTGAGGAGGTGGACAAAGGTTTTGCGCCAGGCAGAGGTTCTTCTAGAGTAGAAAATGAGGTCATTAAGGACTGTGCCGTTGTCCGCGCTGTAACGTAGGTCAGAGATCAGTGACTCAGGGTGCCTTTTCATGGTGGAGTGCTTGAAGGATTTTGCGGTGGTTTTGGAGAGGTTGGGGGGGTAGACCAGAGTGTAAGAGTTTACCCCTGTAGCGGATAGGCCAGGACTTGCCATGCTGGCTCGGGTGGGCTACTCGACGGTCAATAGGGACAGATTTGCAGCAGAGTGGGCTGCCCACCGTGCGGGAACCAGGATTGTAAAGTGTCAGTATCAAGGAGAGCGCACTATTAGTGTAAGAGCCTGGTTGGTAGCTCTCGGGATAATATCTAGCGAGGATGGGGATAATTGGTAAGTAGCTCTCGAGGAAAAACTAGTGGGGGTGAGGATAACCAAGTTGTCTTAGGAAATCTGCCATTTGGGGTCAGGCAATGGAAGGTGATTGTGGTGTCTTCATACTGTCGCCATTTTAGGGCCAGGCAATGAGCAGTCTGCCAGATATATGGCTACTGTGGAGATAACGACTAAAAATCAGGTCTCTGGTGGTGATAAACAGTGTAGATTACCAAAAACGCTGATCTTGAATGATGATCCCAAGGGCAAGTCAGGGAAGAGCAATGATCCCCGTTTTTTACCGCGGCGCCGCCATTTTAGGTCCAGGCAGCCGTCGATCCCTGCATTTATTAATGTTTAATGGGAACGCGCAATAGGAAGCTCACAATGATAAGCTCAAAATGATAGGACGGCGCGCAGTAACCTGGCGCCGTCGCGTTTCGAATTCACAGAGGCGGACTTCCAGAGGCGGAGGGGCAGGGCTTGCGACCTGATTGCAATGGCGTCAGTTCCCGGGGAACACAGCAGGGGCCGATCTCGGGCCCGGTGAAGATGAAAGGAAATCATCTGGGACTCGCTGAAAAGCGCTCCTACGCCTCGTCAGAGGTAGTAAGCGCTATATAAATAAAATTACAATTGCCTTGAGTGACGGGGGTAGAGAGGCTCACACACATTGCGGGAGCTCACCTTGGATTATGGCAGGGCCAAGGTTACACCCCTGAATCCCATGGTTAAAGGGTTCGCTGCAGCCCTCAGCCTGCCACAGTAACGCCTGTGGTCAATTAACAGCATCAATGTGAGAGACTGATTAAAAGCGGGGTCTGCCTTCCTGGGAGCAGTGCACAAACAGAAGGCTCCGGCTGCTGCCGGGGCTGGCAGGGACAGCATTTAGAAGGCAGCAAGTGTTTACCAGTGCGGGCAGAGTTAATTCAGGCATCTCTGTTTACCAGTGTGGGCAGAGTTAATTCAGGCATCTCCCTTAAAGACAGTCAAGAAAGGGTCAGTGAGAGAAGGCAGGAGGCGAAGAGGGTGCACGACGAACACCAGAGTATACATGTGAAAGGAAAAACCGAGAAGCAGCCGACAATAATGATGAAAGCGGGCGCAGCCCTAAACTATAAAGCGCAGCGCCCGTGCATATTTAAGATATGTGCATGGCATAATAATAATAATATGAAACCGGGTGCAGCGCTTGGCGCTGCTGTGATAAAATATCCCTAGCACAAAACAGAATAAATAGTCCCAAACGAAAGAGCTAAACACTTTACTGCATAACAAAACCGTAGTTGGTCGGTACTGCTTCCGATACAACGGAAGTGATGTATCGGAAGAGCCAACCAATACAGAGCCAAGAATGAAGAGCAACGGAGGAGTTAGCCAATGGCAAGCAGCAGGCGGGATTACACACCAGTATACTGCTTACTCCAGGTCTTGCAGACAGCGCATGCGCTGTCTAGCCTCAATCTAAAAATGGGTAAGGAGTACATTAAGGAATCTTGGGAATTGCCATACAGATTTCGATGCCAGAGTGGGGATCGAGAAGTGTTTCTCAGTGGTACAAACTGTGAGAGCGCTTTAAGTGGATCGCTCATCTGTCAGGACATTCTACTGCACGGGGCTTGTAATTGTTCTGTGGCGAACTTGTCCTGTCATCTGAGGGGTGCCCCAGCTGCAGTGATTACTCCAGCATTTGGGATACTTTCGAATGGGAGTTACTTGATGCTACACAGTCAAGGGTGCTGTGGAATGATTCCGGGCATCGCATATCTGGTAACCGTGAGCGCCAGGGTTACTTGTTGTATGCAAGTATTGTTTCCACTGACACATACAGTCAGGGAGGCGCCGTTATGGCCTTCACTGAATGTTTCTTTAATACGGGTTGAAACTCTAGGCAGAATGAAAGCCATGCTTTTACAGAAGTCTGTGCCCTTAACCTCCGCTCGAGAGACTTTTGAACTCAAGATCGCAAGGTCTTCAGTTGCAAAAACAACAGTTGATGGACAGAATGCAGAACAATGTCATACATTCACCCCAGTACAGAGATCTGGGCCTAAATCCATCGTTTTTTTGCTCACCATGCCATTCCAGTTTGAACCCAGCCATATGCAAATCAGTCTTGACCCTGTGCCTCATGGGAACAGTCCAGCCCGAACTGCCAAGCCAGGTCCTCCCTGGACTGGAAACAAGCATCCTAGGACCGGTTTCGGGTTTCACCCTCTTCAGCCAGGATAGCTTGATTCCAGTGGCATGGAGAGCACGGGACCCACGTCTGGGCATACCCGTCCCACTCGGGGTGACAAATGCAAAAACAACAGTTGATGGACAGAATGCAGAACAATGTCATACATTCACCCCAGTACAGAGATCTGGGCCTAAATCCATCGTTTTTTTGCTCACCATGCCATTCCAGTTTGAACCCAGCCATATGCAAATCAGTCTTGACCCTGTGCCTCATGGGAACAGTCCAGCCCGAACTGCCAAGCCAGGTCCTCCCTGGACTGGAAACAAGCATCCTAGGACCGGTTTCGGGGTTTCACCCCTCTTCAGCCAGGATAGCTTGATTCCAGTGGCATGGAGAGCACGGGACCCACGTCTGGGCATACCCGTCCCACTCGGGTGACAAATGCAAAAACAACAGTTGATGGACAGAATGCAGAACAATGTCATACATTCACCCCAGTACAGAGATCTGGGCCTAAATCCATCGTTTTTTTGCTCACCATGCCATTCCAGTTTGAACCCAGCCATATGCAAATCAGTCTTGACCCTGTGCCTCATGGGAACAGTCCAGCCCGAACTGCCAAGCCAGGTCCTCCCTGGACTGGAAACAAGCATCCTAGGACCGGCTTCGGGTTTCACCCCTCTTCAGCCAGGATAGCTTGATTCCAGTGGCATGGAGAGCACGGGACCCACGTCTGGGCATACCCGTCCCACTCGGGTGACAAATGCAAAAACAACAGTTGATGGACAGAATGCAGAACAATGTCATACATTCACCCCAGTACAGAGATCTGGGCCTAAATCCATCGTTTTTGCTCACCATGCCATTCCAGTTTGAACCCAGCCATATGCAAATCAGTCTTGACCCTGTGCCTCATGGGAACAGTCCAGCCCGAACTGCCAAGCCAGGTCCTCCTGGACTGGAAACAAGCATCCTAGGACCGGTTTCGGGTTTCACCCTCTTCAGCCAGGATAGCTTGATTCCAGTGGCATGGAGAGCACGGGACCCACGTCTGGGCATACCCGTCCCACTCGGGGTGACAAATGCAAAAACAACAGTTGATGGACAGAATGCAGAACAATGTCATACATTCACCCCAGTACAGAGATCTGGGCCTAAATCCATCGTTTTTTGCTCACCATGCCATTCCAGTTTGAACCCAGCCATATGCAAATCAGTCTTGACCCTGTGCCTCATGGGAACAGTCCAGCCCGAACTGCCAAGCCAGGTCCTCCCTGGACTGGAAACAAGCATCCTAGGACCGGTTTCGGGGTTTCACCCCTCTTCAGCCAGGATAGCTTGATTCCAGTGGCATGGAGAGCACGGGACCCACGTCTGGGCATACCCGTCCCACTCGGGGTGACAAATGCAAAAACAACAGTTGATGGACAAAATGCAGAACAATGTCATACATTCACCCCAGTACAGAGATCTGGGCCTAGATCCATCGTTTTTTTGCTCACCATGCATTCCAGTTTGAACCCAGCCATATGCAAATCAGTCTTGACCCTGTGCCTCATGGGAACAGTCCAGCCCGAACTGCCAAGCCAGGTCCTCCCTGGACTGGAAACAAGCATCCTAGGACCGGTTTCGGGGTTTCACCCTCTTCAGCCAGGATAGCTTGATTCCAGTGGCATGGAGAGCACGGGACCCACGTCTGGGCATACCCGTCCCACTCGGGGTGACAAATGCAAAAACAACAGTTGATGGACAGAATGCAGAACAATGTCATACATTCACCCCAGTACAGAGATCTGGGCCTAAATCCATCGTTTTTCTCACCATGCCATTCCAGTTTGAACCCAGCCATATGCAAATCAGTCTTGACCCTGTGCCTCATGGGAACAGTCCAGCCCGAACTGCCAAGCCAGGTCCTCCCTGGACTGGAAACAAGCATCCTAGGACCGGTTTCGGGTTTCACCCCTCTTCAGCCAGGATAGCTTGATTCCAGTGGCATGGAGAGCACGGGACCCACGTCTGGGCATACCCGTCCCACTCGGGTGACAAATGCAAAAACAACAGTTGATGGACAGAATGCAGAACAATGTCATACATTCACCCCAGTACAGAGATCTGGGCCTAAATCCATCGTTTTTTTGCTCACCATGCCATTCCAGTTTGAACCCAGCCATATGCAAATCAGTCTTGACCCTGTGCCTCATGGGAACAGTCCAGCCCGAACTGCCAAGCCAGGTCCTCCCTGGACTGGAAACAAGCATCCTAGGACCGGTTTCGGGTTTCACCCTCTTCAGCCAGGATAGCTTGATTCCAGTGGCATGGAGAGCACGGGACCCACGTCTGGGCATACCCGTCCCACTCGGGGTGACAAATGCAAAAACAACAGTTGATGGACAGAATGCAGAACAATGTCATACATTCACCCCAGTACAGAGATCTGGGCCTAAATCCATCGTTTTTTGCTCACCATGCCATTCCAGTTTGAACCCAGCCATATGCAAATCAGTCTTGACCCTGTGCCTCATGGGAACAGTCCAGCCCGAACTGCCAAGCCAGGTCCTCCCTGGACTGGAAACAAGCATCCTAGGATCGGTTTCGGGGTTTCACCCTCTTCAGCCAGGATAGCTTGATTCCAGTGGCATGGAGAGCACAGGACCCACGTCTGGGCATACCAGTCCCACTCGGGGTGACAAATGCAAAAACAACAGTTGATGGACAGAATGCAGAACAATGTCATACATTTACCCCAGTACAGAGATCTGGGCCTAAATCCATCGTTTTTTTGCTCACCATGCCATTCCAGTTTGAACCCAGCCATATGCAAATCAGTCTTGACCCTGTGCCTCATGGGAACAGTCCAGCCCGAACTGCCAAGCCAGGTCCTCCCTGGACTGGAAACAAGCATCCTAGGACCGGTTTCGGGGTTTCACCCCTCTTGAGCCAGGATAGCTTGATTCCAGTGGCATGGAGAGCACGGGACCCACGTCTGGGCATACCCGTCCCACTCGGGGTGACAAATGCAAAAACAACAGTTGATGGACAGAATGCAGAACAATGTCATACATTCACCCCAGTACAGAGATCTGGGCCTAAATCCATCGTTTTTTGCTCACCATGCCATTCCAGTTTGAACCCAGCCATATGCAAATCAGTCTTGACCCTGTGCCTCATGGGAACAGTCCAGCCCGAACTGCCAAGCCAGGTCCTCCCTGGACTGGAAACAAGCATCCTAGGACCGGTTTCGCGGTTTCACCCCTCTTCAGCCAGGATAGCTTGATTCCAGTGGCATGGAGAGCACGGGACCCACGTCTGGGCATACCCGTCCCACAGCTGAGATACAGGTTGA